>JANRFK010006688.1:20469348-20482615 GCA_030068395.1 Apalone spinifera
AGTAAACTCATCTACATGGTTCCGTCGATGGAGCCATGTAGTCTAGACATACCCCTAAAGTCTTGCATCTGTACTTAGTGTCATACATGGAGATGCCAAGCCTTGTGGTCTTTCAGCTGCCTACATCTTCTTCCAAACAAAGACAACAGCCTAAACTTGGAAAAAGAGGGGGAATAGTGGCTGCACTGCTGAAACCCCGAGCAAACAATAAAGGAAGGTTAGTGTCAGTGCACTACTGTGGTCTGATCCAGTTCTGTACAACAACTAAGAGTGAACCATCAAACTCTGCTTGTGGTTTGGTTGCCTTCACCAAAATGAAATGTTGCTTCTCTGATGAGGTATGCAAATTCCACTCTGGGGCAACACAAGCTTAATGAGCTTCCTGCTCTGCAACACCTGTAGGGGTATGTCTACACTACAGAGTTTTGTCAGAAAAACAAATGTTTTTGTGACAAAACCTGAGTAACATCCACACTGCAACCGTGTTCTTCTGAAAATAAATCAAAAGAACAGAGGGGTTTTTCCAGCTTTGGTAATCATCTTTCTATGAGGAAGAAGCCTTTTTCCGAAGAGCTCTTTCAGAAAAAGGCGTGTGCATACAGGAAAGAGGGAGTTCTTTTGCAAGAAGAGGAAAGAGGAAAAAGCACAGGTGCCCTGGCAGCCATTCCGCCCATAGTAATCACAGCTTACATGCGAGATAGCGTCCACACTGAATGGACGCTATCTATTGAAAAAGCAGATTGCTTTTTCAATGTGCTTTCTCAGTGTAGACGCTCTCTTTCGGAAGAAGTTTTTTTTTTTTTTTGGAAGATCTCTTCCGGAAAAGCTTCTTCCGAAAGAAGCCTGCAGTCTAGACATAGCCTAAGAGATGTCAGACTTGGTAGGAGGAGTTTAAAAGCCCACATAACAGCAGAGTAGAGAGGAGAACTTCTCTCTGATCTTCAGTTCCTGGACTGAAGGCAACAGATCTTTAGATGACTACCCCTAGTGGTTCCTCCATGAAGGAAGGGAGGGCCAGATGCAGGCTACATTATTTCTGCCTTTTAGCTATTGGGGCCATTGCTTTACAGGGTACTCTGAAGAAAGAGTTTTACCACCCTTCTGGGAAAGTGCATTTGTGGTAACTTCTTTTCATATTCACTGAAAATCCTGAAAAGGGCAGATTGTTCAAGGTTCAGCTGGAGGGCTCAGCTTCTTACAGCTAGTCTGGTATTTTGGAACTCCTCATAGAAGAGCAGAGGACCAGATAAGCACAAGAGCCTAGTCTAGGGGACATCCTAGGAATGGAATCGGGGATTAGCCTATTAAGTGCGCAGTGGTATAAGTGGGTAACCGTAGAGCCAACAGCTGAACCTACAATGTGCCTGCTGATTTACTTAGGAGTTGTTTATTGGAAAATATCTCTGTGGGAAAATCCAGACATGGAGCAATTGGGAAATATGAGGCAGAATTTTCAGAACCTTGTGCAGGAGAAATTGTCAGTTCAGATACATAAAAATGGTTATTTTGCCTCTTCTGGCTGTGCAAGGCATTTTCAAAACAGGGATATAAGCCATAAGTGCTCAGGCGAGAACAGGGAACAAAGGAGTATGAATGTGGCATAGCCATGAACAAGATCCAAGCCTACTCACCTTACAAGTTCAAAATCCCTAATATGGATTCCACATGCACAAACAAGAGATACTTCTCTAGTGCCTCAGGCTTGCTATCTTAGCAACACAAGCTGAGGCCTCTTCCTAGCTCTGGTGCCAAGAGGGTGCTGTTTTGGGAGAGCAGTGGGGGGAAGGAGGAGGCAGGAGCCATGCATACCAGAACACAGCTTTCTTTTTTTCCTGTTCTCCTGATGATAAGGAAGTGAGGGGAAAATACTTAGATTCCGTACATGCCTCCTACTCCTGGCTGATAAAGGCCCGAGGGAGCTGAGGAATAATTCACAGAATCCACATACTTTCCTCTCACTCCCTTATCATCAGGGGAATGGGAAGAAAAGCAAGCCACATCCTGATATGCATGGCTGCTGCCTGTCCTGCTCTCCCGAAATGGCGCTCTTGCTCGGTTCATGTTTTCAACTTTTACTTCCCTTTGCTACTATCCATTACCTTTCTTGCAGGTCTAGTCTGTCTCCCTCTCCTTTTTTTTTCTGTCTAGTTGACAGACTGGATTTCTCTCATCAGCAAAAAGATTGGCAGTGAACAGATGGTTTTTGAACAATTTGTGATCTTACCGGACACAGGATAATGTGCAAGAGGAATACACTGGAGCATCCACCTATAAAACCAAGGTGGCTAAAACATTTCATTCACCACCAAGAATGGGCTATGGGTCTGAGTCACATTTACCCTAAGGTCACTGTGCACCATGCGTCAGGTCAAGAGGGCTCAAAGTAGTGTAAATAAAGTACAAATAAATTATTTGCATTACTGTAAGGCCCCTGGGCATGACGCATGGTGCACAGTGACTTTAGCGTAAATGAGAACCGCACCCCATATGTCTTCTTATCAACATTTTTGTCCTTTGTCCAGGCCCCATACTGGCAATAAGAGAATTAATGAGAGCCTGTGGATCCATCTGGCCCCACCCTACTACCCCTGCAGCCAACGTCTGGCATAGGAGATAGGATTTCAAAGAAGGAGGCCTGACCCAGTTTGAGGCTGACTAGGAAGGAGAGCGGAGCTCTGTTCCAGGAAATCTGGCTGCAGCCTAGAGACTGAGCTAGCTTCATGGTCCATGAGCTTCCTGCCAAGGGATAATGAGACCCAGGGAGACTGGCTGAAGCACTGACTGTTTGTAGTCAAGCCCTAACTACACTTGAACCTCAGTATTCCGACTGTCCCTAATCCGGGGACACCTGTGGTATGGAGGAGGAAGTGGCTCTGTGCGGTGCTGTTCCTCCTCCCCACCTGGGGGAACGGCAGTGCTGAAATGCATTTCCCTTGGGCTTTTCCCCACCACTTCCCATAGCAGTAGAGAGCTGTGCCTGGAAGCCATGGGAGGTAATGAACCACATAGGCCCCTCGGAGCACAGTACCAGGTAAGCACCCCACCTCTATCCCTCTCACACCCAGACAGCGCCCTCCCTGACCTGGCAAAATCTTTAATCTGGCATACCTTGTTTCCCAGGGTTGGCAGATTAAAGAGGTTGAAGTGCAGATGGGTGGGACTCCACGGAGGGCTCATTGGACAGTCCTATTTTGAATCGTGAGGAGTGGTTCTGTTTGTTTCTTTCAGACCTTAAGGCTAAAAAAGGGGCAGGACTACAGTTAGCCTTGGGCTGGATTCTAAAGCATGGCTACCTTGGACTGCACAAGAGACAGTGACTTGCTAGTGGAGAGCTGAGGCTGGGTGAGTTATACCCTAAGGGGGCACCACAAGGGCCCGCCTGGTTGCAGGCCCCTAGTTCAGCAGAGTGCAGAAGTGTATGGTTCATTGTCGGCACATGAATAACTTAACCCCATTCAGCCAGGAACTTCAGTACAGAACTAAGAACCATTGATGTCAGTGAATGTTAAGCACATGCTCAAGGCTAACCATGTACTGACTTTGCTGACTCGGGCTTTGCTGATTCCGAGCCCTATTGCTAAACAGAGAAATTTAGCACTCATCTTACTGTGGTTGTACACTCAGGCAGGAGCAGCAGAACAAAGGGGCAGTGAGGTTGCCTCCCACAATGGAAATACTGTGTGGGCTCTACAGCACATGACCTTGCACACACCCCATAGGCCTTGGAGCAGCGAGCATGGGCCCAGGATTGAGCTGCAGAACAGGGAGTAGGATCCAGAGGGGTTGGAATGAGCTTGGGAGCAGGTAGGAATAACTAGGACCTTCCTGCCTAATCTGTAGTTAGATGCCTCCTCCCCCACTAACTCTCGGTATTTCCCCTCATTCTCCCACCTTGCTCTTTGCACCCCATTTGCCCCTCCCTGCATTGCAGAGGGTTCATAACATTACCTTTCAGGTCTCTTTTGCAATTCCTCAGTGTCCTCTTCCCCTTCACCCCAATTCCTGGACAGCCTTTCTAAATCTTCCTTTTAGATTAATCTTTGAATTGCTAAAGTCTTTATTAACTCTGATGATTTCACACGTAGCTTTCTATTTCTTTTTAAAAATCTTATTAAGCATTATACAAATAACATCACTGGCAGTGCCTCAGATCACTGATCTGAGGAAAATAAACATGGCAAGAATATAAATAAATGCATACCGAGCATGAAAAAAACAAAAGACTTTGCAAGTATCACCGTGAATTTCAGGTGCACTGTACATATTTATGCAGGGATAATACTTTAATCTTTGCAATGATCTGGAGGCTGTTCCAGACAATAATTAGTCTAATGAAGATGGAGGCCGAGATGAAGATAATCTGGCTAAGCAGAATGAATGTCTCAGCTGTCACTAAATGGAACAATTCTCTTTTTGTGTGTGCGTGCACGCATATATGTGCACGTGTGGGAGCAGCAGTTTTACAACACCTGCCCACAGTAACCAGAGTTATCATCTCATAATCTGAATTCCAAATGGATGTAACTAAAATAACAATTTAAACTAGACCACTTGATCAGTTGAAAAGCATAAGGATGGATATATCACAGAGCTCTAGAGAGAATCAACACTTATGCAAAGGATTGGCTATCCCAATTAAAACAAATGTCATGGGGAATTACAATAACACATCTCAATAAAAGAAATTTCCCTACACTCTGTACAAGAACTTGTGCTAATTTAGACTTGCTTGTTGTTAAATATATCTTCCGCATAGCACACGCATGCACAGAGCTATAGAGAGTGCCAGACCTGAGAGGCTTTTGTCATCCTGCCCAACAGATGAAAGTTGACTTCCAGTGGATGAGGGATCTTTCACTACTATAAGTAGTTTTCTTAGCTCCCAAATACTTACCAGTTCCCATTACAAGCTATATTATCTGGTGTGTAAGAGAGAGAATTATTCTCACATTTAAACTGGGGGACAGGGAGGAAGGTAAATCCTGGTAACTCTGCTTATTTCTTGAAAAGCAATCAGAATCAGGCCCTGGGTGTGTGAGTGTGTACAATAGACACATACAAGGCATTGTCTTGTGCCCAGCTTTTTGGTTTTCCTTCGTTCCTAAAATGTAGTGTTGCTTTCCAGTTAACTAAAAATTGTTTTTAATTACATCTCTTTGGGAATGAAGATTTACAAATGTGAATTAGTTTTGTTATTACACGGCTAAAGAAACAGTCTGGGTAGTTTGCAAAATCTAAAACTGTTCAATTGCTGGCATTCCTATTCAGTAGTCTGAGCTGTCACAGCAGATATATCCAACTTAATTTGTAACATTGAAAGAAATGTGTGCTTTTTATATTTTGAAGGTGTTGGAACCTCACGAGATCTTGGCAGAATTTGTCGTCTCATTGGCTTCTTGTATTGCCAATCGGCTGATCCCTGTGAATTTACCATCTACCCAACCATTTTACTTTGAATGCCTTTGGTGGAGTTTAAAAAACAAAGAATGGTTGTTTAGTTATGACCATGATACCCACGAAAATCCTGAAATATCCAAAGTCTTACATTTTTTTTTAAATGTCTCTCATAGAACCAGTGACTGGATTATTGTTATTTTATTACAAAAAATAAAAACATTCTTCACTTTTAAATAGTGCTTTTTATGCATCGATCTCATAATGGTTTGCAAAGGAGGTGAGTATCATTTACCCCAATTAACAGATGGCGAATCTGGGGCATGGAACGGTGAAAAGATTTGTTCAAGACCATTTAGGAGACTAGTGGCAAAGCCAGAAATAGAGTCCTGGGCTAGTGTCATATTCGCTAGGCCACACCGCATGGGCATCCAGTATAATAGGTGGGGGGAGGCTTAGCCTTCCCAAAGTGCTAGCATGACCCCACCCACACTCCACCCCAGAAGTTTTGGGGGCGGAGTGTTGGTGTCCCCAGTGCCTGCCCTCCCAGTGATCCTAGCAGGGGAGGCTGGTGTTGAGTGCTGCCCTCCCTGTGCTCCAGAGCCAGGAAGTCTGGGGATGTGTGCCACCCACCCTCCTCATCCTTCAGGCTGGGGCGGCTGGGGCACACATGCCTACACACCCTCCTCCCCATGGTGGTGGGGGGCTGGGAGGCAGCTTGGCTCCTGTGGGGGCAGGACCTCAGTGGAGAGGGTGGGGTTGGGGGTGAGGTTGGGTGCTTGCCTCCCCCAGCCCTATCTTCACCGACTGCCCATGCCACACTGCCTCTCATACAAATGCTATTTGGTGTTAGTGTATCCCCATCTTTGATAAGTCAATGGTTTGTACCCCAATTGGTTGTCCTCTACTATGTTAATTATTCCCCTAATCGTTTCAGTAGTTTTTCAGCTTGCTAATTGCTCATGAACAGTGTTCTTCAAAAACTTGGAATTTATTATTTATGTTATGTGAATGGTCATATGGTATTATTTCTGCTCCCTGATTTGATGACTGAAAGTTTATAAAGTGGAGAATAACATATTTTCAGTGGAGGAATCTTCTGTGTTAATGTTCATGATACTTTTGGGAGACATGATTGTTTTATTACTAGGTGGTCATCAGAATACTTGCAAACAAATAATCAAATCCTTCAAATCAAAGTGAACCAAATGCCCTGCTTTTGTATGCAGAAATATTCCTGAATCAATTTTATTAACTATCCATTCACCTCTGTCTCTGACTCAACTAGGAAAGATGTTTTCAATTCATCTCTGGTTCTGTTTATTCATTTAGAGAAGATGGAGTTTATTAAAAGTTAGTACTTCATTTCCAAAGTATCAAACAAGGACACTTTTTAATTTAATAAATACAGAAACTGCTCACAAATAAAATGAATTACCCTTCTTTAATAATTTCCTTGAATTTGCAATGGCAATTCTTAGAAATTTGGCTTTCAAATCACTTTCATCAACTAGATTAAGGATGTTGAGTTTTTAAGTTAGAATATGCCACTCAGACGAGTTTCAATCCTTCATGTTTTCACGGGAGCAATAGGGTTTCTTGTCTTTGTCAGCACTGGTTAACATACAAGTCCCTTAAATGTATTAACTAGCAAATATACAAAGGATTTACAATATAAGGCTCACAGTTTAATCCCTGTAAACTGGAATTTACATGTACGCTATCAATGAGTCAGCCAGCCATTGATCAAAAGTCTGGAATGTCATTTTCTTTGTGTGATGTATCTACACAAAACAGTGGGGAAAAAATATGAAGGATACAGTATGCAAGAAAATAACGCTCCAGCTGGGATAGTTTTAGCAGGGCTCAAATGGGGGCTGGTGAGAGAGAAGTATCCTATGAAATTCTGATATTGATTTATCAGCCAAAGATACACTCTATTATTTCTGTTTCCTGAATGAAAGAGCCTTTGCTAATTTCAAGTAGCCTACATGAGCCTCTCCTTAAGGACCTGAACACTGGCAGGTAAATGTGCTAGTATTAAATATATTGCACTATTGCTGGAAGTGTGGGAGGATCAGGAGTGAAGGTTGAGGGAGTGGCTCTGGGCAGGGGACTGTGTAAGGGGGGAGGTTGGCAAAGTACCCCCCGAGTTTCAAACCAGGGTTGCTTGCTCTTCCCTTTCCTGTACTTGTCAGGGAATGAGAGCAAAGGAGCAAAGTGCACAGCTCATCTGCCCCCTGCAGAGTGAGGAATGCAGCAAACTGTGCACTTTCCCCATGCTCCCTGATGAAGGGGAACAGCCAACAATGTCCCTGTATGAGTATGAGTCTGGAGGTGGGAGGCTCAGGGCTGGGCAGACGGGGGGAGGGGAGCGTTCCCAGCCAGCCCTTTTTACCTGCCGCATGATTCTGTCTGTTTTCTGTATGATTATATAAAAAGCAATCCCATTTCAGGCACATTCTATTTTCTTGGCACAACCAAACCCTTATCTTGCTCTAAGTTTTGGTAAGAAGAAGTTGTATACTGAATTTTGTGGTCCTAGCTCTTGCCATTTAAGAGGAGCTCATACACAAACAGACAAACTCTCTCAAATATAGAGTAGATCATGCTGGAATATCACATGTGATAGAATAGCAGAGTGAGGGCTCGTCTACACTGGAAAATTAGTTTGACCCACTCTCATGAGCAACATAGTTAAGCCAACCTAAGCCCTTGTATATCCTGCACGATAATGACAAAAGAATTCTTTGTCAGTGTCATTACTGCCTCTTGGGGACGCAGATTTCCTATGGGGGAGACGCCTTCCTGTAGTAATTGTCTACACCAATAATGGGCAACCTAGGCTAGAGAGGGGCCGCAAGAGTGGCCCTCTATTGTCTCAGTGGACTGCAAGATTGTTACCAAGATGATCACTTGAGACAAGGTAGTTTTGCTAACTGCAGTTGTATAGAGTTTGCAAGGTTTGATGCTTGAACTGTAGCAGCACTTTGATTCGATGCAGAGGGAGCACATAATCTTACAGTCAAAGTTGTGTGTGCACACAGACACCTCACTTTATGTGCCCTTGCTTTGCGTGCGTGTAATTTCAGTCATACTGGAAGGAAAAAAAACTACATGGACAAAAACTGCAGCATCTGGCAATCCTGTGTGTGGGCAATGGTAAACAAAATGTCTTAGGGGCCACACACACAGAACTTCCGCAGGCTGCAGGTTGCCCAGCACTGATCTACATTGCAGCACTACAGAACTGCAGCTGGGCCACTATAGTATTTCAAGTATACATTCTGCCTCGGGTTTCCACCAGCATACATTAGACTTATTTCCCTTGCGGCCACAGAAGTTAGTTGCTTGCTTTCATGTTAGTAGAAGATGTGTCCAAAGGGTTTTACTTCTGAGAAGGACAATAATCTAAGCACCTCTCAGTGCCAGCTGGCAAGGTGTGCAGGGGTTAGAGAAATCTTATCACTCTGGTGTGTACATTCCAGCTCACAAGGCATGTCTTGTGAGATCGCAAATGAAAGCCAGTGTCACTGTGAAGTGCATGTGTAGAAACTGTGTAAGGAGTTAACTGTGTCCTTACACTGAAAGTATGTTCTCAGGGGTTGTCAACACTTAAATACTATTGCAGTGCTTTAGTGAAGACATTACATACACCGACAGGAGGGCATCTCACATCGGTGTAGTTATTCCACATCCCTGAGAGGCAGCAGCCAGGGCTATATCTGCATGACAGCCTGTGTCAGCTTAACTTATGTCACCCAGGGTGTGAAAAATCCCACTCATATACCCCGGCCAACATAATTACACTAAGTGGTCCACAGGCACAACTATTTTATTATGGCGTAAGCTTTCATGAGTTGCAACTCACTTCACTGATATGAGTACTCGTGAGCAGAGCACTATGTGAAATAAAACTTTTTTAGATAAGAAGTTAACCTTTTAGTTGAATTTAGTCTCTAGAAATCCTTTTATGAGTTTGGGTTTATATGTAACCATTTGCCAATATTCTTACCACTACTTAAATACAGGAATGACAGAAGCCCCCTAAAAGTGGGGGGGGGGGCATGAACACCCAAATCACAGCATGGGCCCCTGTCCAATATGCTACTCCTTCCCCCAAAGACCTCCCAAACCCTGACCCGCACCCCTGTTCACTCCTCTCTGCCCCTTGCCTTGTCCCTCACCCTTATGGCAGTAAAAAGAGGTCTATGCCCTTGTACCCAAATCACAGTATGACTCCCACCTTTTGTGCCATCCCTTCCCTTAAAGCCCCCCAACCTGTTCCCCCACTTCCTCCCAGACTCCACCCTCTCACTCGTGCCTCTCTGTCCCTTCCCATCTTTCCCTTACATCAGCAAAAAGTGGTTTCTGCCTTCCCGCTTTTAAAAACAAAGAGGCTGCGTCTAGATTGGCATGATTTTCTCTCTTGTTACCTGAACAGAGAAAGCAAAGCCTCTGCAGAGGCCTGTAAGATGGTGCCTTGCTGCCAGAGTCACACTATGGACAGGCTTCCAACCCTGGGTACCCCTGTGGAGCATCACACTATACCAACCAATCAGCTTTTTTTTTTTTTTTGGTTCAGTGATCCCAGAAGTCTTGTGTGCCAGGCATGGGTAGAGGAGAAACACAGTGGCTGTGTCTATACTGGCGTGATCTTGCGCCAGAGCTATGCAAATGAGGCTCAGCGTGGAATATCACCGAGCCTCATTTGCATAACTAATGAGCCGCCATTTTTGCGGAAGAGGCTCTTGCGCAAGACGGAGCTGTCTACACTGCCCCTTCTTGCGCAAGAAAAACCCTCTTGCGCAAAGCCATCATGCTGATTATTTTCAGGCATAACGGGCGCAAGAAGGGGCAGTGTAGACAGCTCCGTCTTGCGCAAGAGCCTCAGTATAGACACAGCCAGTGTTTCTAAAGAGCAGTGGGTAAGGGTGAGAGTAGCTAAGCACTCATGTAACTTACAGGCTCCATGAGTGGCTGTGCCAAGTTGTTTTGGCTCCTTTCTCACTTTGTACGCCTCATTTCTTGTTTTCAGGAGCTGTGTATTTAACTCCCTAAGCACTGCAATAAAAAAAATCAACCTAAATTCAATCAACCACCTTTTTAATTAAATGAGTTCTCATAACTGTTTACAAAGAAACTATTTTTACAAGCTGCCAGAGCCTTATGTTAATTTGTGAAGCTGGCTGGGATTTTACAAGTGTAGGTCTCATAAACATGACAATAGCAAGTAAATAGTATTTCCTTCACAGTCCAGTTCACATCCGTTAATGTTGGACAGTGATGGTGTTCATTTTGTGTCTCAGGTCAAGGCCAGCTACAGCTTCAGAAATTTGAGCTACATCATAATATTTACTCTCCATTTGTTTATTAGTTTCATGTCTGGTTTGACCAACTGACCTTTGCACTTAATTAGTGTATTTCCTTGAGTGCTCCAGCTGGATTGTGGGGAGAGATTACTAAAAGCCGCATTCAGCATCCTGCTTTTCTAATGTTCACAAGCAGACTGCTAATTATATAACGGATTCAGAATGCACCGTGTAAGCCCTAACTTTCTACTGATTCCCACAGAATGTTAATGGACATCAGCAGCACGGCAGGTGCAAGGCAAGAATCAGAAGATAAGGGATTAAAATCATCATCCAGGAGAGCAGTGGCAGGCTTGCAAATAAACCTCTGGAAGAGATTTATATTTTATTCATCTTTATTTAGAATTTAATAGTACTAATGTCTGGCTGTTGTACAGTGCTTTTCACCCCCAATGCTCAAAGTGCTTTATGGAGGAAGTATCATTAACCCCATTTTACAGATGGGGAAATTGAGTCATGGGAAGTGCTGGCTTACCCCAAATCAGCCACCAAACCAGCTGGAGAGCCAATAATAGAATTCAGTCCTAGTTTTCTCCAATGCCACATTGCCTCATGAACCAACTGCTGCTTCCTTATTTGAGGTACTTGGTGGTGCTACTCCAATGCTCTTCCTGTATGTGCATGCCTTCAGCCAAGTACAGCTTGCTGCTTAATCATCCTCCTTCTTTCCTCACCTCCCCCTCCACCAGCTCTTTGTCACTTCACTCAAATTGTAAGCTCCCTGGGGTGGCCACAGTGTTTTTCCAGGTCCTCTGAGTACAGTCAGTTTAAAAGGCCTGGCTGTAGCCCAGGATGGGATGGGAATCTGTGGTAGTGACTATATGACAGTGTTTCTTGTAAGCTGCGTGCTTGTGTAGCCACTCAGGAGAATTTTGAATGTTGTCCAGCTGATTAGCAGAGCACCCGCAGCTAGGTTTTTTGTTTCTATTGGTGGTGTACATTTGCACATAGAAAAATTTATTCTGCACATGGATGGAAAAAAATCCAAACATGGATGAAAAGATTAGAGGGAACATTACCCTGGGACGCAACCCTGGACTTGGAAGGAATGTGGGACCAGGGATTCTTAGGTTGTAATTCTCACACTGTCACTCCAGGCAATCACTTTAACCTTCTGCTGCATTTTCCCCATCAGTGAAATGATAATAGTTGGAGTGTCTGGTTTGACCAACTGACCTTTGCACTTAATTAGCTCTGAGATTGAATTGAGTACAGTGTATATAATGCTTTAGCCCCAGGTGAACAATACTTTGGAAGTGCAACAGATATTTTTATTTGCCATTGATTCTGGAAACCACAGTCCCTTTTATGTAACCCAGCTAGGCTTTGGTTTTATCGTCCCATTGATGCTGGTTTTGCTTGCCTTATGCTGTGACAGAAAGGGACCAAAGTCAATGGCATCCTCACCTCACCCCCTCAATATTCTTCTGCAGTATCAATATGCTCTAGCTTCATATATCTATACATCTACCATTCCCTGTATATCAACAGCAGTACTACCCATATGCATGAAAACCTAAATGGTTTGGTTCTGTTGTGATATAAAGCCCAAATGATAAAGACTGAAAGAGAATCTAAAGGGATGCTTGTAGATTTGCCAATAAGTACCATAGCTGAACATGTGCATTTTTAATTTGATCCATATTGAAATTAGACTTGTACCTTTTTCCTATGCAGAAAGCCAACACTAATGTATTTCTAAATTGATGCTACTTGAACAGTATAATAGCACATTTAACGAGTCAGAGATAGGTGGAAGCAATCTCTCCCTCCTTCAGAAGTTAGCATTTTCCACAGGATTTCTGGGAATAAAATAAAATTGATGAAAGTTACTGAAATTTCACCCTAAAAATGTTTGTGGTGAACACTGGACAAGGTTCAGGAGCGTCATTATGGAACTACTCCAGCACTAGCAGGAGTCAGAAACAGAATGGCTACATTTATGCTGCAGGCTTCTTGCGCAAGAACAGTTGTTCTTGCGCAAAAACTTGCAGAGCGTCTACACTGCACACAGGTTCTTGCGCAAGTAAATTTACAGTAAAGTGTCACAAAAGAGTGCTTCTTGAGAAAGAATCATTCTTCTCCCCGTGAGGAATAAGCCCTCTTGTGCAAGAGCTCTTCCACAAGAAGGCAGTGTGGACAGGCAACAGGGTTTTCTTGCGCAAGAAAGCCCATGGCTAAAATGGCCAACAGAGCTTTCTTGTGCAAGAGAACGTCCACACTGCCATGGATGCTCTTGTGCAAAACCACATCTCTTCTACAAAAGCACATGGCACTGTGGATGCACTCTTGCACAAGAATTTTTGCACAAGAATTCTTGCACAAAACAGTTCTTGTGCAAGAAGCCTGCACTGTAGACATAACCACTGGCTGTGTCTAGACTGGCAAGTTTTTCCGGAAAATCAGCCGCTCTTCCGGAAAAACTTGCCAGCTGTCTACAGTGGCCACTTGAATTTCCACAAGAACACTAACGATCTCATTTAAGATTGTCAGTATTCTTG
>JANRFK010006688.1:20482715-20497572 GCA_030068395.1 Apalone spinifera
CCGCCCGCACGCTAGCTCCTTTCTCCTTCTTGCCCCCGTTCCTCGCTGCCTTCCTCTGCCTTATATAGCCCTCCCCCAGTGAGACCCACAGCTGCTTGTAGTAGCCCTTCAGGCCAGGGCTTGCTCAGCTGTTTCCCCTCAGCCTCTTTAGTCAGGCCACAGTGGCAGAGCTCTGGCTTAGCCAGAAGTCTGTCACAGACCACCAAATATTTTCTTCTTTTAACAGGGAGTGGTGCCTCTACTCCTCCCTCCTCCCCACCCCTCACCCCACAGATAGAGTTGAGTTTCAAAGTGGCACACTTCAAATCACAGGGGCTAAAGTCTTCTTTTAAGCAGCTAGATGATATTTAAGAAGCCAAAGAAGATTTAGCTCTTTGGTTTCTGTATTACCTGTTGCTTAGTACAGTGAATCTCTGGCTACCAGTAACCACTCTGCCAATGGCTGAGAAACTAGAAACAGGATCAAACTGCAAAAATTCAGAAAATCCAGAACTGGTTATCAAGCTTGCCAAATTCAAAAGGATCCAGGTTAGTTGGCTGGTTTGTTGTGACCATCCAAAATATCAGGTACTATGGCCTAAGACAGGGGATAATGAGTATTTCTACATAAGACTGTGGATATCAGGAGCTACTGCCTGGGATTAAGGTCACTGGTCACAAGGCCTCAGTGCCCCAGCTCAAGAGGTCATCACTGTGGACTCTAGGCCTATAGGCCTCACTGTCCTGAGGGAAGGCCATCTCTGAGGATTCTGGCCACTAGGCCTTGCTACCCTGAAAGGCTGCTGGGCTCTACTATCCTGGGAGGTAGGGTGGCTGTGCAGACATGTACTATTGGGAGTTACCACCACTGGATGGGGGCAGTTATCCCCACTTCCCTTTCTGTGGACTGATGCGTCCAACTAGAGGGTAGGTCAGTATAACTAAGTCATTTAGGGTGTGACTTTTTTACACCCTTGATGGTATGTCTACACTAGAGTTTTTGTTGGAAAAACAATCATTTTTCCAACAAAACCTGAATTACAGCCACACTGCAATCGCGTTCTTCTGAAACTAAATCGAAAGAACAGAGGGATTTTTCTGGCACTGATAATCCTTTTCCTACAAGAAAGAAGCCTTTTTCTGAAATAGCTCTTTCGGAAAATGGCGTGTGTGGACGGGGAAGAGGGAGTTCTTTCAAAAAAGAGGAAAAAGCATGGGTGCCCCGGTCGCCACTCCATCCATAAAAATCACAACTTAAATGCGAGATAGTGTTCACACCGAATGGATGCTATATTTTGAAAAAGCAGATCACTTTTTCTATTAGCTTTTGTGTCTGGACACTCTCTTTCAAAAGACGTTTTTTCGGAAGATCTCATCCAAATAAAGGTTCTTCTGAAAGAAGCCTGCAGTCTAGACATAGCCTGAGTGACATCGTTATACTAATATAGCCCTGAAATATAGACTGATCAATGATTATCTTTTCCAGACCTGAAGAAGAGCTTTGCTTAAGCTCAAAAATGTGTCTCTTTCACCAGCACAAGTGGATACAGTAAAAGATATTATCTCACCCATCTTGTCTCTCGAACATTAATAACAAGCAGCATCAAGAAGAGGGTTGTAAGGTCAGGTTGGCTTGGTTAGCGGCCAATGATGAAGAGTAGTGGTTTAGATGACATACTATTGCAAATATTAAAATAATCTTACCTCATTTCTTTGAAGTGATCCAGGAAGGTGTTCCAGATATACAAATCTTGGGTCTTTTTGTTTGAATGGAGTGCCCTTGTCACAGCAGAACTAAGTACAGGTGTTGGTGAGCCCCTTTCTGTGAGCAGATGGTGTATCAGACATCAAAGCCTGCTATATGTCATTTTTGGCTGACCAGAAAGCTGTAACAATAAATTTTCTCAAATATTTGTCCAATGTGTGAGTTTATTTATTGTAATAAGAAGACGTTGGGGGGAACAAATCAAAGGAACAATCATTCATCTTGCTCACAGTGATTCTTACTGTCCTCAAACAAATTTCCCTAAAGAGCACAATCTATTCTAAGAATCAATGTATCATCTGATAGGTGCCATTTGGAGAACCTAGATAATGCTCCCATTATGGAAGGAAGTCTATTTTACAGGAATATAACCATGACTGAATCATTTTTACTTATCACTTACAGGTCCTTACATACTGTATGAATGTATTACTGGTTTGCTGAAATTAATCTTGCCATTTGTGATGAGTAGAGTTTGGATTTAGACCAATCACCTACATTTATTTCCTACTTGTCATTCTTTTGAGCTAGTAGTTTAGGAGAGCAGAGGGCTTATAATCAAAAAAGGATTTTTCCCCCCCCCTATAGGATATTTTAAAAGGAGGTATTTTAGCAGGAGTATTGAAAGGTTCACATGTGGTATCCTCAAAAAATAGTGACCAATATGTATTGGAGGTGGAAAAGTATTTGATTCTGAATGTAATTTATATATATATGTATGTGAGTCTCACTGGCAATTCTACTTCATCTGTCCAATCACCAGTCTTTCATTTTTTATTTTTTCTCTACATATTATACAAATTGTTTATTAACTTACATTAGGTATGCATTATCAGTGCCATAGCTGTCTTTTAAAGGCCTTCTTTTTATCATGATATTCAGTGTTTACTTCGGACAATGCCTGAACATTTTTGTGGTTACTGTATGGACCTCTGTGTCTGGAGATATTCTTTTCCAGCCTCTGCCTGAGGTGCCCTGTGTGGCTGTGAGCAAGTCTCAGAAGTCAATATTTTTAATTGAGTGCCTAAAAATCAGGCTCTTTAATCTGTATTCAGTAGAGCTGATCAGACCCCAGAACTCCCATTCTGTAGGAAAGACTGAATTTTTTTTTCTTTACAAAACTTCATCTCTAGGAAGAAAAAAATCAAAACAAAATTATGTTTCAACCTTACCAAAACATTTCCTTTCTCCCTGGCAGGCAGTGTAGCAATTCAGCAGCAGAGTGGCACAGCCCAGAAGCCTCCCACATCAGCTTCTTCAGGGCTCTAGGAGCTGGATGGGCTGTCAGTAAGCCAGGCAGGCAAGTTTCCATCAAAAGTTTCAACAGAATTAATGTGTTTCCACAAAATGTGTTTGATTCAATTGAATCAACATTTTCTGCTGGAAAACTATTTTCAATTTGCTATAATATTCAGGCACCTAACTATACAGATTGATTACAGGTGCAAAGCACCTGCAACTTCAGTTAAAATTAAAAAATAACTTTCTGTGATCTTGTGAAATCAGCATTTTCTGTCCAGAAAAAAATAATACATTTCTTATGCTGCATTAAAGCTGGAGAAGAAGGAGCTGTTTTTCCCTACAAATCTAGGATCTGGGACTCATGACAAAAATAAATGACTTGATTAGATGTGTATTTTACATTTAGGGGTTTTTTATACCAAAGGAATCTTTTTTAAAATAGTATATAAACTAGGCTTATCTCTGACTACAGTGGAAAGGTTTGGCACCAAAAGTGCTGCCAACGTGCAAAAGTCACCTAAAGTCACCTCCCATGGTCGACATTTCATGGCCACATTGCTAGCCCCCTGTCAACAGACAGAGCAAAGCTGTGTGGGTAAGAATCCCACAGTGCAGTGTTGTGGGAAGGCAGAGCTGATCTCTGCACTTCTTGGGATACCCTCTGGCTGTGTCTAGACTGGCATGATTTTGCAGAAATACTTTTAACAGAAAAGTTTTTCCCTTAAAAGTATTTCCGCAAAAGAGCATCTAGATTGGCATGGACACTTTTGCGCAAAAGCACTTTTTGCGGAAAAGCATCTGTGCCAGTATAAACACGCTTTTGCGCAAGAAAGCCCCAATCGCCGTTTTAGCCATCAGGGGTTTTTTGCGCAAAACAAATCTCAGCTGTCTACACTGGCTCTTTTGTGCAAAAGTTTTGCACAAAAGGGACTTTTGCCCGAACGGGAGCAGCATAGTATTTCCGCAAAAAGCACTGATTTCATACATTAGGAAATCAGTTCTTTTGCAGAAATTCAAGCGGTCAGTGTAGACAGCTGGCAATACATTAGGAAGTCAATTGCTTTTGCGCAAAAACTGGCCAGTCTAGACACAGCCTCTGAGTTCATACACAGCATTCTCAGCATCATGATAGCTCTGTGAACTCTCTGTGCTGAGGAATGTCAAAGCAGCACAGCAGTCTTTCCAGCCCTCCCTTTGCCGCAGCAGTCTGCTTAGTGTTGTGTTTCTAGCAGGACAGAAGAGAAGCATTTCAATGATTTGCTCTTTGTTTGTTCCCCAAACGGAGTAGTTCACTCAGCTATCCGATACTTCCCAGAGCTTTGAAAGGGGAGGGCGCACACCTGCAGGGCTGCAGAGATCACAAAACACTGAGCACAGCCTTGTTGTCTTGACAAAACAAACAACAGAGTCCACACTGGCTCTTTGTCAACAATAAAGGGAGGGGAAAAGGCAAAAGTCTCTCACAAGGCTGGAAGCTTTTTATCACCAAAACTAGGTGTTTTTCCTGACACAAAACTCTCTCACAAAGGCAGTGTTTGGTAACTAAACCTGCCAGTGTAGACAAGGCCTGAGACTGGGCTACTAAAGCTGGTACTACAAGGTTTCTTCTTCTGCGATCTGGATAGAAGTATTATAAGAAGTGAATTGCACTTCCCACAGTGTTAGTAGCCTTAAAGTGTAAATAATATTTATATTTGGTCAAAGGTGCTAAAAACTTAACAAATGCATTGAAAAAACACTTTTACAGAAATTGCAGCTCTTGTCAGCTTTTGACTGGGAGTAGTCCTCTCTGTTATTAGAGTGTTAAATCCAGTAATGGCTTATAACAGTTATTTTAAAAGAACAGGAGGGGAAGTAGGGGGGAAGAGAAAGGGAATCATAGGCTCCCTGCTTCAAATTGAAAGACAGGAGGAAAAATAATAAAAACAAATCCATTAATTATTTCTTATTGCCCTTATTTTCTTGCCTTTCAAACAACCTAGGAAGTTTTACAACTGGAAAATAAGTAATAGCACAAAAAACAAAAGTGAAACCAAGATTTTGAATAAACTACAATCATCCCTGAAATAAAGTTTTGTATTTTTACTACCAAAATGCTTCTGCCAAAAAAAACCCTTTCAAACCTCTTATTTTGCATACACAGTTTTTGAATAGTACCTGCTTTGCATAAATGCTGTGAAGATGCTATCTTTCATTTCTTCCAGCACTCAGAGGTCAAGACACTTCATCAGATTAAGAGATTACAAGATTGCTGGAAGATTGGTTAAGGTCACCTTAGAGTTTTAAAGGATGGATTATCATTCAGGAATTGTTAAGTCAAAGACTCATGCATTTCTGGAGCACTCAAGTCATTTCACATATGGACATACATACTGTAGAATGTAAGAACTTTATCTAAGCAGTATTTACAGTTGGCTGTAAAGTAAAAGACTCTTTGGGAGTCTGGAAACAGACAGCAGTTTTACAACTTTTGCAGAATTGGGAATTTACTTTAGAAGTTAAACTGTGTAGGGCACAGTGTACAGCACTGCATCTGCAAAGGAAGCCAAATGCAGAAAGTGAGTGAGATGAATCATACTTACACTCATCTCCCCAAACCACTTGACACAACATAAAATTCAAAATGAAGCAAATGGGCACAGAAGACTAAATCAAGTGATTCAAAGGGGGTGGGGTGGGTGGAAGATCTTTAAATAAATTATGAAGAGTCTCAGAAGTATCTAGCATCCTTTTATTTAAAGAATACATTTGCTAGTCTTCAAATGCATGAATTGTAACATGCATATATTAATTAGAGATGGTCAAGATTTGAAAAATTGCTAAAATAATTCACCTGTATGTCAGATTATTTTTCCCCTCCAAAATTTTTCAATCAGCTGTAATATTAAGCATAATCTGGAGGAATAGCCTGTTATTCACATTCCAAGGGCATGTTGGGCTGAATCATTCTTTTTACTCAGTACTTGAATGTACAATTAAATGCATCAGATAGCAATGCTGACAGTGCAGTAGATGGCAGTAGATGTGTTGTGTGTGTGTCAGCACTGAATGAGTGCCCCAGGCTGGTGGCAAGCAGAAGAGACCTCTTTCAGAAAATCCTTGAATGTGAGTTCAACTGCCCGAGGAATATTGGGAAGAAATAATCTATTGGGATTGAGTAGCCCTTTCTCTCAGGATCAGTGTCTATGTGATTGCAACAAGACAATTATGATTTTCTGTTTCTCTCCCTAAGTAACCAAGGGTGCGTCTACCCTGCACCTTTATTCCGGAATAACGGTGGTTATTCTGGAAAAACAACACTAGCGTCCACATAGCAATTGCATTATTTCAAAAGAAAATTGAAATAATGGAGGGCTTTTTCCAACATTGGTAAACCTCATTCCACAAGGAATAACGCCTCTTCCAAAAAAGCTCTTTTGGAAGGGGTGTGTGTGTGTATGTGTGTGTGTGGACGTTCCACTGCTGCTATGTCAAAATAGCTCCTCACCAGGGCCATTCTAAGTTATTCCTCCCCATTGCCTCCTGGGGCTCTAAATTGAGATAGCACATCCACATTAGGGGAGCCTGCCTCAAATAATTTTGAGGTTTCCCTGTAGTGTGGACGGTCTACTTTGAAATAAGCTATTCTGGAAAGATATCTTCAGGAATATCTTTTCCCATAATAACCTTGCAGTGTAGACGTAAGTTAGTACATTTTAGTAGTTTGGCCCTAATAGTAATAGGTCATTCATCTGAGGTGATGGGAATGGTGATGATCTCATCTTCAGCTATTAGAATGACATAAATTATCCAGAGTCAGAAGTTACCCAGGGCCAAGAAATGACCAAGAGTTCCATTGTGGCAGATCTGTGGAATTTGTGGGTTTTATGTTTCCACTATTGAATCTGACTCAGCCTCTTTCCAAAACATATTACCAAATATCTTTGATTTGCCTGAAAGATACAAAACCCTCACAGAATGAAATGGAAAATAAAGACGGCTGAGTCTGATTAGATCATTTCTGCTAGGGTGAATCTAAGCAGCTGCTGGTGATGATGTTTTATTACTTGTAGTGCATAAGAGATGCCAGGGATGAAGCAGAGCTCTGCTTTGTCAGGCACTGTGCAAATATATAACAAAAAGAATGGTTGCTGCCTCAAAGAGCTTACAGAGAGATGTATAACAAACATAAAGTAAAGCGCACAAGATAATAGTAAGCTGATGGACATGATAATCAGCATTCATCTTGTGCACTCTTCCAAAGTTAGATCCACACCACAGCAAATTATAGAAGTTTTTCAATTTTTTTCCCTTATTATTTGGATAGCTCAGTGAAAAAGCTAGCAGCACCTTTGACCCCTCTCTGACCTCTCAGTGCACTCTGGGTGATAGGCCTTATGTCTTTACCTCTCCTGATGTAGCATCATGCAACTTTCCGACTCTTAGACTTGGTACCCCATGATGAATCATGCTTACTTCAGAAGGTTTGACTGGGTCCCTCTGAGTGCTGATATTCCCTTCAGGGGCTTGCGACAAGTGGAAAATCTAGCCATAGAATCCTAGAGCTAGAATAGACCTCAGGAGGTCATTGAGTCCAGCCCCCTGCCCAAAGCAGGACCACCCCCAACTAAATCAACCCAGCCAGGGCTTTGTAAAGCCAGGACTTAAAAACCTCTAGGGATGGCGATTCCACCACCTCCCAAGGTAACCCATTCCAGTACTTCACCCCCCTCCTAGTGAAATAGTTTTTCCTAATATCCAATCTAGACCTCCCCAACTGCAACTTGAGTCCATTGCTCCTTGTTCTGCCATTCATCACTACTGAGAACAGCCTCTGTCCATCTTCTTTGGAACCTCCCTTCAGGAAGTTGAAAGCTGCTATCAAATCCCCCTCATTCTTCTCTTCTGCAGACTAAACATGCCCAAATCCCTCAGCCTTTTCTTATAGGTCATGTGCTCCAGCCCCTTAATTATTTTGGTTGCCCTTCGCTGGACCCTCTCCAATGCATTCAAATCTTTTTTGTAGTGGGTGGCCCAGAACTGGATTCAAGTAGTTGCTGGACAACCTTTTTAAACCAAAGTATTGTTAAATCTTTATACAGTAAAACTCCAATAGTCCGGCATCCAATAGTCCAGCACTCCTGATAGTCCGGCATCAAAATGGCAAGAGCCTAGTGAGTGAGCTTCAGCAAAAAATGAGTCACAAGGTAACAGCGGCAGCAGCTGAACTGAGCAAAAAGGGTAAAAAAGGCTTAAAAAAAACTAAAATATTACAATATACTGTATACAGTATGTACAATAAAAAAGGTTAAGAACACTTTATATACAGTATATAATGCATACAGTATATATATAAAACCATCTTATAGTACCTCCTGATAGTCCGGCATATTTGATAATCCGGCATCACGTAGGTCCCATAGGTTCCGGATTATCGGAAGTCTACTGTAGTTGGGACAAGGCATAAAATACATGAGCAAGGTTTTAGACATTCTTGCAGCTATTTTGTAGTTTTAGGTGACCTAAACCCTTCTTCCCTGTAAGGGAACCTAGCTTCTTAAAACCCTTCTGCATGAATTTGTCCGTAGGTGTGAATCTGTTTTTTTCAAAAGAGTCCCCCAAACCTCTTGAATGAGAGAGAATGTCCTTTTAATTGTTTGTAGTAGTTTGATCAGTTAGTTCCCGGTATTGGCAAAATAAGGTGTTCAACTTGACTGGAGACCAGAGGCAGAGGCGTCTCTTTGCCACACAGGAAGTGCATGTTGAGGTTACGGCTGTCAAACAATTAAAAAAATAAATTGCAATTGATCACATGATTAAAAAAATTAATCACAATTAATCGTGCGATGAATCGTGCTGTTAAACAATAATAAGAATACTGTCTATTTAAATATTTTTGGATATTTTCTAAATCTTCAAATATATTGATTTCAATTACAACACAGAATACAAAGTGCTGATCCTGGGCCCCGCCGCTGTGTTTCAGAAGGGCAGTGCTGCACGGAGCCGAGTATCAGCTGTGTGGCGCTGCCCTTTTGAAACGCCACAGCAGCATTTCAAAGGGGCAGTGCTGCACAGAGCCCATGGTCAGCTGGGGACTCCAGCTGACCCCGGGCTCCGCATTGTCCTGCCTCTTTGAAACATGGCGGTGATGTTTCAAAAGGGCAGCACCACATGGATACTGGGGTCTGGTGTGCTCTGCCCCTTTGAAACACCAACGGGTTTCACAGTTGATCACAGCTGCCCCCGGGCTCCATGTGAAATGCCTGAGATTACTGCACATTAATTTTTTTAATGTGTTAATTCTACCCTGCATTAATCGCAGGTATTATCACGCGTTAATTGACGGCCCTAGTTGAGGTATGTCTTATCTCAAAACATTATTTTGCTTTCCTTCTTGGGTTGTTTTTTTTTCTAATAGGCTGCTCTTTAAACTAAACCAATGCATTCATATAGTTAACATCCTTTGCTATAAGCAAACGTACAATATTCAAAAATTAGAGAGCAGCACCAAGTCCTTCATAGTTTCCTCATATCCTCTTTCTTTAATGGTTAATTTATCCTTTGAATGATTTCTATTAATGTAGTATTTAATCAGAGACACATCAATCATATTACAAATATTATTTTCATGATATCCACCCTGGAAAACTCTTTGCATCTGCTATACTTCAGAGCAACTGTCTGAGCACACAATTAAGAGTGATTTTTCCTCTTGGTCATAACTGTACCGATATTTAGTTTGTAATCATTGGAAACTAAGTGTTAGCTTGGCTTAAAATGTGTCAGAGTGGGAGGTTTAAATGTATAACTTCCTCATGAGTACTATTTAACATTTAAATTTAGGTTTTTCTCTGTGGGCGATGTTAAAGAAGTCAAGTGTCTGCAATACCGGTGGTATCGCACTGAATGTGACCTTTTAGCAAACTAGGCATTAGCAGTCTGCTGTTGAGATCTCATTGCTTCTCTCATAAAACCTCCTGAAATTAAACTCTGATCCACCTTCTGGAAATAATGTTTTATAGATACTCTAAAGCTGCACCTGGTGGATATGCAGGAGCACTAAAGTGATATAATTAAGTTTAATATTAAAGTGGGTCCTAAGAAAAATTCAGATTAGTAAGATTTGTTGTATTACAGAATGACAGGTATTATGTGATGTTTTAATGTTTTTATTATTAACTATGAAATATAAGTCTGTAGAACAGTGGTTCTCAAACTGTGGCCATGGATCACTAGTGGTCCACAACTGTCCTGCAGGTGGGCCGGGGACTTGGGACTTATGCCCGCACCCCGTAGCGGGGAGCCTGTTCTTGTGCTCCAGCCCCGTCTCCCCGCCTCCACGCAGTTGGAGTGCAAGCGCCAGCTTTCTGCTGCAGGTGGGGGAAGCTTTATAAGCTGGATCTAGCTTTCAGGGGAAGGAAGCGGTTCCATGCGCTACTGCGTCCCCTCCCTGCTCACCTGGTGAAAACTGCTTGCCTGGAGGCTTTCCTACCGTTCCCATTGGCCAGAATCATGGCCAGGGGGAGCAGCAGGAGGCATGGAGCCAGGTAAGTGCCCTCCATCCCCCTCATGCCTAGACCCCGCACTCCTATCCCCCTCATGTACCCCCCTCATGAACCCTCCTCCTACACGCACCCTTCCACCCAGACTCCATATCCCTAAGACTTCCTGAACTCATTTTTGTCATCATGGGTGCTTGGCTGGTGGTCTGCAGAAAGGTTTGTGTTAACTGGGATGGTTGCCAGCCATTGCTATTGAAGCACACTAAGGCAAATCTATTCATTATATTCCAACAGCTATTGGAATCAGTGGAGACAACCCATCGTATATGACCTGTAGACTTCTGACAAATGTTATGTAATTGAGGTCAGTAAATAAAGACCTATTTCTTACCAGTGTTCATGTAAGACACACCTTTATTCTAATGTGAGGCAAATCATTGACAAAGGCAATATTACTAAGACTAAACCAGTTTTGCTAGGGAGACTATTTCAAACAACTCAGGCTCTGATTTAATTGGTTTCCATTTTAATTAGCTAATTATGCTGTTTAACTGTGATGAAAGTATTTGAGAAGCTAGAGAAATTCTAAATAGCAAAAATTGTAATTAACTTACTGCTATATATTACTACTTTTCTTGTTAACTAGTGGGTAATTGACCATGCATCCAATAATAAGATTAATTCTCTTGTTGATTACTTTACTTGCTGGATAAGCAAATGCCTGCAAGCAATTAAGTGCCAATTCTGAAGGGAAAACATACATATGTGAATTTGTTCAAAGTGTTTTTATTGCATGCTTTGGAGAGATCTTAATGCAAATGCAATACATTGTCAAGTTACTTACAGAACTTATTTGGAAGAGCAGAAGAAGCAGTGATAGTATGTATTCTTTGTTTTCATAATATTGATGGGCTTCAAGAGCAAAAGAAGATAGAGTAGGCTCCATGATATGGCCACTGACCAAACAGAAGACATGGAAAAATAACAAGGCAGTGGTGTGAAACACACATTTAGCACTTAAAAGCCCCCATCATGGAGCAGGACTCCACTGTGCTAGGTGCTGTACAAAGATAGCATTGCCATACCTGCATGGATTTCTTTGTGTTATCTGCCAGGCATGTCTTGGGCTATGTCTACACTACAAAGTAAAGTCAGAAAAAGATACGCAAATTGTAGTTTGCAGTTTCCGTATCTTTTTCCGCTTTTCTTCCAAAAGAGGCTTTTCTGACATTTGGCCTGCCTACATGGGACCAAATGTCGGAAAAAACCCTCCTTCCTCGTAAAATGAGGTTTACAGGGATGCCGACAAAACGCGTCCGCTTTTCTGACATTTTCTTTCGGAAAAGTGGACGCATTCCTTGGACATGACAGAGCTTTTTGGGATACCTTCAGTATCCCGAAAAAGCTCTGTAGTCTAGATGTACCCTTGGCGTAATCAGTGCGATATATGGCAAGTGTAATTTGAGAAAAGACTAATAAATGTTTCTGACACCATAAATAATCCTTAAGTGACCTAAAATAAATCCTCAGGGTGATGGGTTGCATCACAGAGATCACCTTGAGAATGTCAACTGATGAGCTGATCAGAATACTGAGTCAACCTACTTGCTCTCCTGGTTGCCTCAGCACCATGTCCTGCTTAGTCAGAAGTTCTGGTCTCACTCAGTAAAGGCACAGAATTGGGGTAACAGCCCTGCTCCTGGCAGAGTACCACAGATATTGAGAACAGCTCAGCTCTGGGGCTTGACTCAGCACCTGGATACACAGCACCAATGTGTATCCAGAACCCCAGATAAATCCATCTTACTCCGTATAAAAAATGTACGCAAAGAAAGCCCATAGAGTTCACTCCTTTTATTAATGAAGAGAGATATGCAGTAGGGTTGTTTCTCCCAGATAATTATTTACACTGGGTTTAATAAACTAATTTTATTAAATATAAGAAGTAGGATTAAGTGGTTGCAAGTAATGACAAAAAGATCAAAGTAAATTACGCAACTAAACTAAACTAAAACAAAACACACCAGCTAAGCTTAATACTCCAAAGCCATGTCTACCCTAAAAAACAATTTCAAAATAACCAAATTTGACTTAATAACTTCTGATTTTAGAAAATCGAAATAGTGTGTCTGCGCTACTGGGAAGCTTCGAAATTAGTCTGAGGCAGACTTCATTAATGTGGATGTGCTACCTCGATTTAGGGTCCCAGGAAGCACTGGGGAGTTATTAGTTAGAATTACTCTGGGGAGTACTTATTTCAAAATAATGGCACTAGAGCATCCACACTACCACTAATTTGAAATAACTATTTTGTAATTAATGTTATTCCCTGAGAAAAGCAGGAGTACAGATTTCAAAATAAGTGGCCCCTTATTTCTTCATAATGGGCTTGGTAGTGTGGACACTCCACTTATAAATTCGACCTAAGAGGGTTATTTCAAAATAACGTCCTAGTGTAGACCAGGGCTAAGAGACTTCTTACATGCAATTTCTTACCCTAACAGTAGTTTTAATTATCCTTTCTCATAAGCTAGGAAGCCTCCTATCTTGGGCTTGATCCTTCCCTCTGTTCAGGCTCAGATGTTTCTAGCAGTCATCTTGGTGGTACCCAGTGGGTTTCTTCCAACTTCCAACTCCCCCTTTGTTTGGTTCCTTGCCTATAAATTTGCCCAAGGCAAGAATCCTTTGTGTTCAGCTTCAATCCTTACACACCCCCATGGAAAAGTACCATAATCAAAATAGCATTTCACATCATGTGACCTGACCACATGCAGAGCCGGCCCAAGGTACGGGCCAGCCAGGCTACTGCCTGGGGCGTCCCATTGTAGGGGGTGCTGTGTGGGTCTGCTGCGAATGGCTCGGGCTGGCCCTGACCATATGTCTTGACAGGTCCAACTATAGTACAGGCCTGCAGGAAAACAAGTGTATTCACAGATCCTTGTCTTGAGCAGCAGGCCATTAAGTTCCTTAAGTACTGATTGGACATCCCTTGTCTGGCACCCCTGGGATCTGACCAGTCCCAGACAAGGAAGTTTGCTGGGTCAGGAAAGGTCTGGGGAGACACCAGTCTCCTCACTGGGCTCCTCTCCACAGCCTCCTGACCCTGCAAGCTGAGACAGCCCTCTCCCTGCTCCACAAGCTGCAACAGTCCCGCCAGAGCCCTGCTGAAAGTCCCAGTGCCCTTCCCCCCCCAAGTCCAACAGCAGCCCCCGCTGCCCTACTGTAGCTCCCAGTAGTCCTAGTCCCCCAACATCCGTGGTCCAGCAGAGTTCCAGGCCACTGAGGTTTAACCTGTATCACTAATGGCTTTCACTAGCCCACCTAGATTAATAAACAGGTTTATTCTACATATTTCTAACTTCAAATGCAGAAATGATATGTACACACAAATGCAATGAACACATTCAGGGAATTACAAGCTCTCCAATAATAGGTCACAAATCTCCTTTTGCATAAAGCATATTTTGAGTTATGCATATTCATATTCAAAACCACATTTGCATAAAAGTATGGGGGTCAGGGTCACACTCAGCTTTTCAGGATGCTGCCTGCCAGTTCTCTTACTAATATTTTCTGGCACACTCAAGTCTGTGATTGAGCTGACTAGGCCATTGATCATACGCAATGGTCAGGCACATTTTTTTCATCTGCATGCCTTTCTGTTCTAACTAAGCCTTTTCTTCACCACTTGCTTGAACTCAAATCTTAGCAGAGCGCAGAGAGGATTATCTCACAGAGGGCATGTCATGTGGGATATAAGATAATAGGCATAAAGCCACACATGCTGTTTTGTAAAACAGCCTTCTATTTACTTAACATTCACAAACCAAGTAGCAAACTTGCCCCATCCTCACTTTCTTTGTGGGAGTCAGAGGCACTTGCTAATTCTGTGCATTAAAAAAACAAAAGGCTTATTGAACAGACAGATTTTAAACTGGCCTCCATTTATGTTGCTTTAGGAGACCCATTGGTCTCTGAGGGTATGGAAAGAGGATCTTGCACGTCTCTCATTTGTTAAATGTTCCTCTTTTTAAAAGCTTTCACTACATTCAGGTAGCCCCAGGTTGGTCCAAGAAGTGCAATTTAAATAGACTTTCCATCTGTCATGGGCATAATTCCCACGAAGGTGTGCACCTGCATGGCCACACACAAAAATTTCTTCCCCCACCCACCTCTTCTGGAGAGCCACACAGCAGCACTTGATGGCTGCTTCGGCACTCAGGGCTGGCTAAGACGGCATGGCGAGGGAACCGCTGGGGTGGGGGACCGGGACCTGCCACAGCTGCGTGGTGAGGGGGAGGGCTGCTCCAGTGGTTTGGGCTGCCAGGTGGGAGGGGGGTTCGGAGCCTGTTCTGGTGGCTGGGGCCGGGAATTGGACATTGCATGG
>JANRFK010006688.1:20513597-20550925 GCA_030068395.1 Apalone spinifera
TGCAAATGAGGCTCGGCGATATTCCACGCTGAGCCTCATTTACATAGCTCTGGCACAAGATCACGCCAGTATAGACACAGCCTAATAGTCTACAATGAATACATAATCTTAATTTTACTGAGTACTTATGATTCTCTTTTTACAATTGCGTTAAAACCTCTTACCAAATTGCAACACAATACAAATTCTCCTTGGGCACAGCGTCTTCGGGATCATGGCTCATAACATGGCAGAACAGTTGTTGCGGGTTGACTGACCTATGCTAAGCAGCAGGCAACACTGACCCAACTGTATGACTGGTCAACATCGGGGTACTGAGAATGACTGAACTGTCAGACCCCGACCCAGGTAGCAAACCCAGGCGGTGCTCTTTTGAAGCGCTGCCATGACATGTTTTTACTGTATTTACATTCACAGCCATGCTCTGCATCTTACAAATATTTCAGAACATTAGTTAGTTTGTTTGTTTGTCTTGAAAGATCTCCGAAATGGTAAGAGCTAGAAACACAAAATTTTGAACAGATACTACGGATTTCTTAACTTAAATAACTGGATTGGTTATATCTTGAAATTGGTTCCCCCAGAGTCCCAATTGGGCACACTGATAATTAGCTTTTAGAAGTGCATGATCATAGGCATTTGCTGGACTCTTCTGTTAAGCGGTCACATAAACTGCAACTACGAGTTCCTTTCCCTATGATAAAAGGAAAAGTATTTCCAATAAAATATGTTATGTTAAAGTAATTTACGTAGTTAATTCACCACACCTTTTGTTATCAAGAAATGAGTTAAATGTAAATGTGTTTTGTAAGCACATCACTAGCTATGTTAATTTCTTAAAGTAATATATAAGAGAAAAACATTTCCAATAAAATACGCTATGTTAATGTAATTGACATAGTTCATTCATCACATCTTTTACTATATTTTCCCTGAGAGACGCTGGGTATTTCTGCTAGCGTGAAATAAATAATATAACTAAGCTTCTGACACCGCAACAATGAACTGTTTTACAATATTTGATACTTTTGTTTATAAGAGATAACATACTAATATATCTTTTTAAATAGAGAAAAAAATCACTTCTATCTAATTTGGTGCCCCTTAAAGTCTGGCATCCCTTAGGTGACCACCTAGTCAGTGGCGGCCCGTCCATAGGCGCGAACTAGGCAGTCGCCTAGGGTGCCAAATTAAATGGCCGTTGAGGGGTTTGGAGGTGGGGGCGCCGATCGCACATTTCGCCTAGGGTGCCAGTTGCCGGCAGCTCATCTAGGGCCGCTCCTGCACCTAGTTTGCCTGTTTGATCAAGCCACTCCTGATTGGTGCAATCTCTTGAAAGGAGAGAAACATTTGTCAAACTCATATTGTATCTACCAAGGCAAATTCTTTGCCATCAGAATGATTTTAGCAGATGGGTGTACAGCAAAGAAGGAAGATTTCATTCCTGAAACTGAGAGCTGGGCTAAACCTACATAGATCTGTGGGAAATAATGAAGAGAGATGAAAAGTTACACAAGATAGGTGCTACTTCCTCTGCCTACTTCCTTCTTTATTACAAGAGTTCAAACTCAAGAAGTCAGTAGACACATACGGATTGATTCCTGGATTCTAAGAGTAAAAATGGTCTTCATTCTGAAAGTAAAAATGATTTTCTTAATGGATCATTTATACAGATCCCTTTTCTCCATAATGTATATTTATGTGCCTGAATACATATACATGAGTACCTTTAGTCACAAAACTAATCCCACTGAATTTAATAGGCCTGCTTATGTATTCAAATTTATTTCACATTTGTGTATGTTTACAGGAACAGGGTTTATGTTTTGAAGACATTTTTGATGTTTAAATGAGCTAAATAAATACTGCAAAGAAAGCCCACAAATATTTGTTTATTTTTAATGTGTGCACATCATTTTATGTTCACATTCCACTTATAGTCTCATGAAAGAAATTTGGGCTCCAGTGAATTTTTGTGTGTGGCTGTTCTACTTTTTGTTGTTGAATCATACTTCTTAGAAATATTGTCCATTTAAACAAAGCTAGGTAGGGAGATGGATCCTAAGTAGATCTGGCACAGGAGTGAAAGGGATTTTTGTTTTTGTTTTGTTTTATGTTGGTTATAGGGTTGTTTTAAAGCCATTATTCACTTTATAATTGAAAAATTATACACTGTGCATTCAGACATGTTTGCTTGTTCAGTATGGATGCGTCTACACAGCACCCTAAACTCGAAATAAGATATGTAATTTGCGCTACACAAATTGCCTATCTTATTTTGATTGAATTTTGAAACCAATTTTTGAAATAACGCGCTTTTTTGACACATCCCTTAATCCTTGTGGAACAAGGATTACAGGGATGCCAAAATAGTGCGCTTATGAAATAGCGGGCACATTCAAAATAGTGATCCCAAAATAGCCACACTGTGTAGACGTACGCTATGGGGGCATAGACAAGTTTAAGTGATTGTGGGGACATAAGTGATTGTGCTGGATATACACTCTAACCTGACTGGCTGGGAGAATGGTCCATCCAAATGCATTTGAAGGAAGGGGCTTGGTCACAAAATAGTCTGGTTGATGATGGCTGAGTGCGCTGGGCACTCACAAGCCTGATTGGTTGATTGGGGCAAGTGAACAAAAGCCTGAGGTTTTGACTCATAAGGCAAGGAAATTAAAAGTTAAGTCTCTTGCCAATGCATCCGTCCTCTCTACTCCTCTACCACACACCTTCCTATTACAATAACTGACATCGCAGGCCACCTACTGCAGCTTTAGTTCTCAGGAATGCCACCCTTTTATCACCTCCAGAAGGGTGCTTAATGTACATACCATTACCAAACCACCCAGATCCAACACATTCAACTACTGCACCAGCCAGACACAACTACTAGCACTATGGGATGGGGAGGGAGGAAGTAACCTGCTAAAAAGCTGCATGCAGAACAGTGAAAAGGTTGTGATATGTGGCCTATGGTACTGCCAGGAATGATAGCTTTGGTAATAGTAAGATACGTGGGTAGCAAAGCTGCTACTATTAAGGAGCTTAATTTTTTTTCTTTTATTTGCTCTCTGTCAAGTATGGGCTGTGTGCGTAGTAACCCTAATGGCTTCACAATGAAATGTTTTAATGTATTTGGAGAGAGAGAGAGATTCAAACCATGAATTTTGGATTTGGATCAAGATTTGAGTGTCCCTAAAGTTCAAGGTCTTCCATGCCAGATTTTCCGGTCAGCGATATCTCTAAAATGAGAATGTTTTTGTAGTCATCTTTATGCAACAGACTGTAGTTAGTGTATTGAATCTGATTTTATAGAATGTTTAGGAGAATTAATGTGAAGATGCAGATCATGACTCTTTAGGAGTGTTAGATACATATGAGAGACAGTGACTGGTTTGAGGCTACATCTAGACAGCAGTTTCACTTCCAGTATCCCGGAAAACCTATGCCACATTTAAGGAACGTGTCCGGCTTTTCAGAAAAATTTCCAAAAAAGCGGATATGTTCTTTCACCATCCCTATAAACCTTGTTTCACGAGGAAGAAGGGATGGCTCAAAAGAGAAGGTTTTTCCGAAATTTGGCACTGTGTAGATGTGCCAAATTTCGAAAAAGCCTCTTTTGAAAGAAAAGCAGAAAAAGATATACAAATTGCAGTATCTTTTTCCGACTTTTCTTTGTAGTGTAGATGTAGCCTGAGTCTAAAGACAGACAGAAGAGGCAGGATTGTTGCCCTGAGTGTAGAGTTTGCTTTCTGCTTACTGTATACTGCTTGTGCAATTTGTAATTTTTTTATTAGCAGTCTTGAAGTAAAATCCTGCTCAGGATATCTTCCAAATAAAAATAGAAAGTCTGATCTTAATTCTGTTGAATATATATAACTAAATCATAAACAAATAGTGTGTGTATGTGTATATATATATATCAATACAGCTCTATGCCATTGTACTTCTTTATCCTCTTTCCTTTGTTAGAAAACATGCAACACCAACACACAGAACCAAATCTGGGCTCTCTGGAGCTTAGTGCATGAGCTTCTACCACATGAGCTACAAACCAGCTGGCTCTCAGCGAAGGCTGCAGAGGAAACTCATTTTCTTTCTGTAAATTGCCTAAGTGAACCATACTCAACAGGTGTGTGGGTTACAAATGTACCTATCAAAATTATCGTAGTAAATGTATATTATTCTCCACTGTTTTTGTAGCTCTATGTTCTGCACATTTTAAAAAATACCTCCTAACAATGTGTTTATGATTTAGAGAAAGACACTCTTACTTATCTGTATCTATGTATTTAGATAGATAGATAGATAGATAGATTATTATTGAGAGATTGGGACTGATTTTCAGTTCTCAGAAGCAATTGGCAGCCAATTCGTGAGAACATTTTTGTTCCTGTAAATGATTCCAGATGATCACTACTGTGGATGAATTTTACAGCACTTGGGGTTCAATCCTATAATATACTGAACAATTTATTTCAATTTCCATTGATCTCAGTGGGAACTGAGTTACTCACCATGCCCACCAATTGCTCAGTATCTTGTAGGACCCAGCCCTATGATGTCTAACTATGTCATTTGTGTGAACATTGTCAAGTAGTTAAATACTACAAAAGGGAACCCCAACTCATTAAGGGGTACAAACATGGAGGCTGAATTAAGGCTCTGCTGGACATCAGGGCCATTGTCTCTTGTAATTTTTGTTGTCCTGTATTGCATGAGGTAGTCTTAAAACTTCTTTAATAAATGACAATAAAATCTAAAAGATTATTAGGAGGAATAAAAAGAGGTTAGAAATAAAATCATTATCTATTTGCATCTGTCAGATATAGTAGTCTTAAAACCTGACACATTTTCAAATGGCAAAATCCTATAATTAGTCTGTTGGAAAGAGAGAAGTCAGATAAAAGGTCAAAAATATTGTTTCCTTTCACTGAGAATACTTCTGATAAGACAAGGTAGAAAGTCCCAATTGCTTTGTCAGTCACCTCTTCCTTCCTGCCAAGCCAGGAGAAAAAAAAGAAACATTCTCTCTCATAAACCTTTACTAAACAGCAGCACCCCCACACCATCAACCTTTTAAAGAGGAATGTGCCTAGACTGATAATGTGTAATAACAGATTATTATTTAAGAACAAAAGGTCACATGTAAAAGGGAAAATGAAATTTCAGCAGTCTGCCTTCTCCTAATACATCATGCCATATGGTCCTGTGTACAAGAAATCTCTGTAGTCATGTTGCCTACTGAACTTGCTATCACTTACTCAGATAAGCAATCCTTACTTACTGAGCTATTCTTACTGAAAACATAAGAACGGCCATACTGGGTCAGACCAAAGGTCCATCTAGCCCAGTATCCTGTCTGCTAACAGTGGTTAATACCAGATACCCCAAAGGGAGGGAAAACAAAGGTAATCATCACGTGATTCCTCTCCTGTCATCCATTTCCAGACAAACAGAGGCTAGGGACACCATTTCTACTCATCCTGGCTCATAGCCACTGATGGACCTAACCTCCATGAATCTTTCTAGCTCTTTTTTGAATGCTGTTAAAGTCCTAGTCTTCACAACATCCTCTTGCAAAGAGTTCCACAGGTTAACTATGCAGTGAGTGAAGAAACACTTCCTTTTGTTTGTTTTAAACCTGCTGCCAATTAATTTAATTTGGTGACCCCTAGTTCTTATATTGTAGGAATAAGTAAATAACTTTTCCTTATTTACTTTTTTTTCCACACCAGTCATGATTTTATAGACTATCGTATCTCCTCTTTTTGTGAAAAGTCTAGAAGAAGAGTTGGTAGTGTCGCAGTTAGGTAAAAAACAGATGAGGAATTATTGGTGTAATGCCTCTGATCAGTCTGTCTGGCAGCCTCGCTAGGCCCCTTGGAAAGGTGGGGTAGAGCAATGCCATCTCCACACCCCCAGAAGGGGTGGGGTTTCAGAGAGAAGGGGCGGAGCTGGGCCTTTCCTCCCTGAGGCAGCCTCAATGCTGCCCAGAGTGCGCTGTGCCTACCTTAGGCAGCCCTCAGCGCTGCCTGGAGGACACTGTGTGGGGCTCCAGTGGCCATTTAAAGGGCCCAGGGCTCTAACCACTGCCTCTTTCACAGCAGTGTTGGTGGCAGGCAGGAGCCTCAGGCCCTTTTGAATCACTGGGCAGATGCCTCTTTTTGCTCCCTCCCCATTGGCAGGCCTGCCTTTGATGGGTCTGAAATAATTTATTATTGGGGAGGGATGAATCAGACGCATGCTACCGACTACTGCCATAGGAACCATGAATGCTAGCGACCCAGGTAGAGCAAAATTCATTTTAAACACAACAGTGGTGGATTCCCACAAGGAGGCTCATTACTAGTGAGCAGCTTTTGTGCTCAGAGAAATGCAAGAACTGCAGTAGCGTTGGATGAGTGCATCACAGGCGGCAACACGGGCGAGGTTCTTGTGCCTGTCATCCCTTGCAAACCCACCGCATGACAGATTCCATCTGATTCCCTTTCAGTTGCTGTAGCCCTGTGTCAACTTTTGCACTGATCAGTCTCTGCATTTTTGTTTTTGTCTTTCTCAGCAACAAATGTGACCAAACCATTCCTGGAAAGTCTGGTCACATTAAAGTGCCTAGAGAATTTTTCACCACTTCCTCTTCCTATAGTGAGTCCTGTGCCTGCATCACTATTTGTTAAAGGGAAGACAGAAGTCAAAATCTTACTAGAAGCATTGATTTTTTTTCAATTGTAAATAATGAATGGGGAGAACAGCTTAGAGCTTAAATATCTGAGGTGAGAATATGTAGAATTACAGGGAGAAAGAGGGTGTGGTAGAAGCCAAACTTTAGGCATGGGGTCAAATTAATTCCTGGACATGACGACACTCACTTTTATGGTATTACATTGGGATTAACATTCCATGAAATGGAAGCCTTTTGGTTTCATCTCTCTACATTCCTACCTATACCATTCCAGAAAACTACATTTGGTTTAAGTCTGCTCTTTCAAGGAGCGGAACATCAGATGCAGTCTAGGCCCTGGTCTACACTCGGTAGTTATTTTGAAATAACTCCCCTTATTTTGAAATAACAAGTGGAGCGTCCACACTACCAAGCCCGTTATTTCAAAATCAGGGGCTGGTTATTTCAAAATTGTAACTCCTGCTTTCCACAGGGAATAATGCTTATTTTGAAACAGCGGTTGTGTGGACATTCAGCACTCGGACAAGGCTGGGGAAGGTCCATCAGTTGGTTTCATTACTTTCTCCAGACACACGTGGGGGGAGGTGGTGGGCAGCGAGGGGCTGCAAACTCCTCACTTGGCCTGGGGTCACACAGAAGCCTGTGCAGGTGGGTGTACATGCAGCACCAGTCCAGAGCACACAGCTGCAATGAGGTTGCCACAAAGGAACCTTGCACTCCTGCTCATAGGGTTCCTGCACCTACCCATCACAAGGTATCACTAAGCAGGATGGGGTCATAGACACGCACACAGTAGTGTGCACACAGTACACGGGCCTGCCTGCACTCTCGGGGCAGCAGCCACTCCTGGGTAAGAGTGGCGAGGCAGAGGACGCTGGTCTTCTGCCAGTGGAGCCTTCCTGGAAGGGAAGGAAGTAGAGGGAACCCCAGCAGCACCCTCCCCAGCAAGTGGTGTCTGCTGCTCACACACACCTCACCCAACACCCTCCCCTTCTCTCCTCCAGAAGGCCTAGATACAAGTCCTCTCCCTGTGGGACACGGCCACTGCCAGACCTGGCATGTGCATGGCATGGAGGGAAGCCAAGCTGCTCCATCTCCCCCCTCCTCCCCAGGCTCATGGCCTGGTTGGCACCTTCCCATGCATGCTTGTCCCAGGGGTGTGGGGGTACCAAGGCTCCCCTGGGACATCTGTGCCCCTGCAGGAAAAGACCCAGTGTCCAGGCCTCAGATATCCTTGCTCAAAGCACATCGCCTTCGTCGGATCCAAGACCTTTTGGTGTTGGCTCAGAGATGAGTGCTGGGATTCATGCACCCTGTCTCCTGAGATGACTGCCCTTCTCTTTTTTCTTCTTCGCTGGCTGAGCTGTGAGTGGGACGCAAACTGCATCTCCCACGCCAGGCTCCTCACCCCATGAGACCTGCAGGTGCTGCCAATCCTGCAGGAACCTCCAGCAGGAGCAGATAGCCTGCTTCCATTCCCTCCAGCAGTCTCTGGACCGGCAGAAGAAGAGGTTGGATGTGGACCTGGAGGAGCACCATGCCAACTGGGAGCTGCATCACACCACCTGGCAGGAACTGTCCCAGGAGACCCAGAGCATATGCGTGGCATACAGCACCACCACCAACTGCATGGTCACCACAATTGTGTGGTTCAGCAGCCGTCTCTCCATACCCGCTCCTGCTCGTCCCCATAAATCCCCCCCCCCAGAAGTGGTAGAGCACAGTGTGCAGGGGAGGGTGGAGAGGCCTGTGCAGCATGAGCAGCAGGTGGAGAGAGGAAAGGTGGTGTCTTGCAGGGAGCAGTGGGTCCTGTTCCTGCAGAGCCACAAGGGCAGCCTGTGATAGCAGCAGCAGGAGGTGTGGCAGCAGGTCCAAGAGTTGGTGACTCCATTCCAGCCGGTCCAGCTCCATGGCTGGGTGTGCTCTGGTGTCCGCAAAGGCAACCAGAGCACACAGTGAGAAGGATTTACAGTCCTTCCAGGAGTTAGGCAAAGGTGAAGAGTTGTACAGGGGAGTCCCTTTAAGCACGAGCCTCAGCTAGCCTGAGGTAGAAGTAACAGGAAGTGACTGCTGTCCTGATGCCCTGCCCAAAGTGCTTCTGGGGGAGCTTTAAATGTGTTGCAGGCTCCAATTCATGTGAATGCGCTATTTCAATATAAATCTGAACTTTTTTTGATGGGGATTTGTAGTGTGGACATGCTATTTTGAAACAAGCTATTTTGGAGGCTTTTTTTCTGAAATAGCTTATTTTAAAATAAGCATGCAGTGTAGACATAGCCTTAGAGAGCCTGCCTCAGACTAATTTCGAGGCTTCTCTGTAGTATGGACATGCTATTTCGAAATAGTTATTTTGTAAGTTATTATTTCAAAATAAGTTATTTTGAAATAATGTCCTAGTGTAGACATGCCCTAGGATAGCACATTCTTCAGGTTTGGGCTTTTGCAAAACATTTTTCTTAGCATCAGAGCCATTTTTTCTACTTGATTTACATTTTAACCATTGATCTCCAAAGCTGAATTCAAAAATATTTTTTCGATCAAAATGGAAGCTGGTGCCTTGCAAACAGTAAAGATTCATGTTTAGAAACAATTCTTACCACGCTTCTAGAATGACCAAGGAATAAAATAAAACAAAGCAGACAGCGGTGTCCAAGTCAAACAAAACTCCTCCTTCCCTGAAGGTTAGAACATTTTGCGATCACATTGCATGCTGCTATCATCCTTACTTATAAGCTTCCATAGTTTTTTGCTTGAATAAAAACCGCAAAAGTGGCCATTAGGTATTAAAAACTTAATAAGAGTGTGATGAATAAATAACCAAAGGTAACAGTCAAACAGTCATTTATGCACTTCTTATCACTCTCTGATAACTCCCTTTAGACACATGCTTGATGTGAAGCACGTGTTTAAAGGTTTTATTGGATCGGGACCAGAGCATGCTTATTATCATCTTCCAAGGTTTAATATTTGAACCTATTCTTTGGAGAGGAGTAACTGCTGCAGAATTATTCTCAATATAATGCCTTTTAAAAGAACCACTAGGTCTTTAAAACTCGCAGTTGAGCAAACACAGAGACAGGTAGAAGGAACTTAGTTTAGAATCTGAAGGAGTTTAACTAAACAACTGTAGGTTTCCAGGAGTCTCCACTATTCCATTAAGAAAACAGTGGCATCTGCCAAGTGGGAATAAAGTGGGGGACTTTTGGGTCTGGGGGATTTATTTAACCTAATGCCAATAAGTGAGAAGTGGTATTAAAATCCCTAATTTGGAAGGAACTTCTTGTGGGCATTTCTATGCAAGTGCAGGATTTTCCCTTACACTGTAAGTTCTACTTCTTTCTCAAACTGGGGTCTGCAGACCCCTGGAGGACCACAAGTGTACTCCAAGGGGTTCTCTTGTCCCATTGATCAACTCCTCTCCCTTGCTCCCTGGACTCCTCCCCTCCTCAGCCCAGTGCCTCCTGCTCATTTCGGAACAGCTGTTCAGTGGTGCGCAGGAGGCACTGGGAGCAAGGAGGAGAAGTGGAGACAGAGTACAGTTGGGGGACAGAGCAGAAAGAGGCTGGTAAGAGAAGGGGCAGGAATGGACTGGGGATAGTATGAGGTGGGACGGGGTGGGGCATTGGGGAGGAGGTGGTGTGGGGACAGGGCCTATGGCTAAGATAGGGCTTGAGGGACCATGAACATTTTTAAATCAGAACGGGGATCCTCAGGTTGCTAAAGTCTGAAAACCGCTGGCTCAATCCAATTGTAAATGAATCAAGCCATTCAGTTTACCATTTCTTTTAGGAGATGATCTCACAGACAACTAGATCTCAGCAAAAAGTAGCTTTAGATAATATTTCACTTCTGTTATTTCATTCCATTACTCACATTTATAGTCCACTAGGGCATCCGGAGAAACAGAGGTGGGAAAATAAGGGGTCTCTGACTAATGTGAACATTTTTCAATTCCATCTGGCTGAAAAGCTTTCTCAGCCTTTTGATTTTCCATGCTAAATGGAAGCACTAAAAGCCCAGAGATGTGGAGGACAAACATACTGATGTTTCCACAAAACATAAATGTCAAATGTATTTATGGCCCAGCAATACATACTGCATGTAAGAAACCTAATTAAGCTCCCAAAGTCATCACTTACTCACTGTTACTTGTGTCTTTCAAAAACATTTTGAATGTTTTACTTTTAACATGGCAGAGACCACTGATAATATTTTAAAAGACTTCTAATAATATCCATCTTTATTATGGGGGTTTTCTTTTATTCTTTAATTTACAGGGGTGGAGGAAATGTGTAGATGCACTTGGGAAATATTCTTGTGTCTTCCCTATTCCCTCAGACCAGAGTAGGCCAATTCATAACAGGACCGTAATTGGGTATATGAACCCTGCACAGGTGAAGCAAGGGTTAACCAGGTGCTCTGAACACAGGAGGTCATGTCCTGCTGCCCCCGCCTCTCTGGCATGCTCCCTCAAAAGGGAGCAGCTCAGCTTTAGTCTTTTGGACAGGGCAGGACAGTAGCTGGATGTTGCAACCTCTTGCAGAAAAGCTGCCAAGTCTCCCAGACCCTATGGTCAAGCTGCTGCAAACCTTTCATCCAGGGGGCTTGAAGATCCCTGGAGACTAGTCTGAGAGATCTTTGAGGGGGACCTCAAGACAGACTGGTGGCCTCTGCAGAGAATCCGAAGCCAGGGTAGGAAGTGGCCCAGGGAGCTGGCACAGGAGTGCCTATCTCCTAGACCATGCCCAATTTGGGTAAGTAGATATCCCGATTTATAGAGACAGCCCCAATATGGAAGGCTTTGTCTTATATAAGTGCCTATTACCTCCACTCCCATTCCGATTTTTTACACTTGATACCTATCACTCTGCACAATGAATTCTTGTTTCATTTGACCGTAGGTTGGAGCAGGGAAAGCCTGGGTTCCCCTTTCTCCAGCTGGTGTCTCTTGCCACTGTGCAACACAGCTACTGAATCCTACCACTAAACCAGGCAGCCACTGGCTCTCTCTCTTGGACTCAATACCTCCTTTGACCAACATAATTCCTGGCAGAGAATAATCTTATACTATCATTATTCAGAGCTGGAGACACCGTGAAAATTTAATTGACTGCTGGCGTCCTGAAGAAAGCCATGTCTGAAACCTTTTCTGAAAAAGGTATATGGTCATGAAAAATGTGCCTCTATTATGCATGATGAGTAGCTACTAGCTATTCTAAGGGAGATTAAGCTAGTTTTTCACTGTCATGTTTTACATGTGGGGGATGCTAAAGGCCATGCATAAATCATTTCCAAATTGAGCTGTTTATCTATAAATGCAGAACAAATTTAATTAATGATTAATAGTGATCGGAGCACTTTCTATGTACAGTAACAGTGCATAGTTTCATTCTCCAAACATTGTAAGCCACTGGTTTGAGCACTCACGCTCTAATAGCTGTAATGACTGCCCAGTCTACTTCACTAAGGAGAACAGTTAAGCCTCAGAACGTAGGGGACTCGCATGCACCTACATACGTACATTCATTTGAAAAAATGTATCTACCAATATCTGCCTCTGGCCATACCCACAAAAATATGGGCTGCATTATCATCTGCCCTGGCAGGGATACACAAGTCATCGCCCTGCACAACGGACCACACAAGGGATGTTCACAAAGGCTGTCACTGTGAGAATGAGCAGGGACTGTTTGCCCTTTGTGCCTTAGAGGTCAATCCATTTTGAATGCTCTCAGACTGAGACCCTCCCCCAGGAGTCCCCGCTGGCTCCCAAAGCAAGGTCCGTGTGTCAGGAGATGCAATCTCTCCTAGTGCTTCTTTAGGGAATGTGTAGCTCCAAAGTGAGCCCTAGACTAGGACTGTTCAGTTTTTACAATGAATCTAGCCCTATCTGTGCCAGGTTTTGTGCCTGTTTACACTGGTATAAATTGAAGGTAAAACTGTTCCAGACATATGTCCAGACAAATGAATGTACGTATGTAGGTGCATGCGAGTCCCCTACGTTCTGAGGCTTAATTGTTCTCCTTAGTGAAGTAGACTGGGCAGTCATTACAGCTATTAGAGCGTGAGTATGGCAATGTAGTTGTAGCCATATCACTCCCAGGGTATTAGAGAGATAAGATGGGTTAGATAATATATTTTATTGGACCAAGTTCTTATATAAGTGCCTATTACCCCCACTTCGAAAGTGTGGTGCTTTCGAAACATACACAAGAAGAGCTTCACCATGCAAGTTAGTCCAATAAAAGGTTTACCTCATTCACCTTTCTCTCTTCCAGAAGTGTGATTCCCAATGTACACTGGGGTACCAAACTGCTTACACCACACACTGAAAAAACAATTATTTGCTCAACTCTAGTTATGAAAACCCAGCACCTTCCAGGATGGAGCCCTCGCTTAGTTTCCCTCACTGGCAATTTTTAAATGAAGACTTAGACCATGTTTATACTACACTTATGTCAGCAAAACTGTTGGGAAAAAAGACCCATCCCCGAATGACATATATTTTGCTGGCACAAATGCTCACGTGCTGGCAGGAGATTCTCTTCTACCACTGCTCATTGTGCTGGTTTTATGATGTTGATGGGAGAGTTCTCAGCCATCACTGTAACATGGCTACACAAGTGATCTTACAGCAACGTAGCTGTATTGGTACATCAGTACCTCTGTACACTTGTAAGCATAAATGTGGCCTGGATGTTTTCTGCAGATATGCTATAGTTCAAACAGGAACTGATTGGGGTAAGGAAATTCTATGACCTGTATTTTGCAAGAGGTCAGTGTAGTTGATCACAATGGTCTCAGAATCTGCAGATTTGGTTGCTGTAGAGGTTCCCAACCATCAGTCCATGGACCAGTGCCGGTCCGCAAACCGCTGGCTGCCGGACCACCATGGCTCTGGGGGGATGGGGCTGTTGGGAGAGGCATTGGGAGCTGTTAGGAGAGGCGTGTCCTGCTCCACCTCTCAGCCAACCAGGACTGGACAGGGGTGGGATCTCCTCCCAGATGCAGAAGAGCGGTTCGCTGTGTGGCGGGAGGGCTGCACGGAGCCCAGCATGGTGGCCTTAGAGAAGCCATGACCTGGGTAGCAGCACTCAGCTGGTGGCTGGGAGGCAGTGCAGGTGGCAGTGCTGGTGGCTGGGAGGGCAGGCACTGAGGGCTCTGGGGGTGGAGCCTCTAAGAGGTGGGGGGCTGGCATTGAGGGGCTCAGGGAGCAAAGCTAATACTGGGGGGGCTCAGAGGGCAAGGCTAGTACTGGGGGGCTCTAAGCAGCGGGGGGCTGGCACAGGGGCATCCTGAGTGGGGAGCTGGCATTGGGGGAGCTCTGGGAGTGGGGCTAGTAGTGGGGGGGGGACTATGGAGCCTGGCTAGCACTGGGGAGCATTGGGGATGGGGCTAATATTGGGGACTGGGGACTGGCACTGGGGAAGCTTCTGGGGGCGTTGGGTGCATGAGCTACCACAAACAGCCAGCTTCAGCTCTGGCAGTCACCCGCCACATGGCCACTGCCAGAGCTGAAGCCAGCTGTCCATGGCGGCTCTGGGGGCCGGGGCTTTTGGTGGACCAGTAACATTTATTTGCATATTTATTATTTGTGTAATAAATATGCAAATGAATGTTGACAGTCCACTAAAAGTTTGTGAATGGGTTTGCCGGTCTGCGGTTTAAAAAAGTTGGGAAGCACTGTTGTAGAGAATCCAACAGCATTTCCTTTTGGAGAACTCTCCTCTCCTCTCCTCTGCAAACTATAACATGGAGCAAGCTCATGAATGAATCTGGCGTGGGTTGATAATCCTCTGTCTTTGGGATAAATGAAATCTCTGTGGATGCACTGAAAACAGCACACTCTGTGGCAGCCCTTCCATAATGGACATACTAAAGCCTTGAACTTGGCATCACTTCTAAACGAGGTGCTTGTAGGAGATGCTGCCTCTGAGGGTCGCTTCATCAAGTCAGTCTCTGGCTGTAACAGCTTATAGAACATTTAATAAGGAAAGTGCTGAAACCCTCTTTGCTTCAGGGCTAAGAGGTACCTACCATCCCTATAGGCATTGCAGAGGATCCCTGTTTGGAGAATGGCAGCAGGCGGAGGGCTCCTGTCTCCAGTGAGTTACTGCTCAGCAAATGACAATGTGACTCTACAGCACACCAGCTTTGCATGTGGCAACTCGTCATGTAAGCCCTGATACAGCCTAATGGAAGTCCTAAGTTTTGTACTGGAGCAGTGACCACAGAGCAAGTTACTGCTCAGCTAACTGGTACACTGTAGATTCACACGCTGGCTTATGGTGCAATAACTTACCAGGGAGACCAGCCCTGAAAAAACTCTTTGACAGCCTTAGTTTGATTGGAGAGCCCACCTGAAATGGGAACAGGCTTTTTCCTCAAAGGAAAGAGACTAGAATTAGTCAAAAACAGGATAAGAACCAAACAAAAAACTTTAAAACTTTATTTTGATTGGCTCTAATCTTAAGTTTGTGGCCATGAGTGACCTTGTCTTACCCTGTGGCACTGGGGTGGTGAACATGGCCTACCAAGTCACACTGATAGTCACACTTTCTCCAAGCAGTGCTTTCACTGCAAGGTCTTTCAAAGAATGAGAAAAACTCTGGCTGGCACAGGTACCCCAGCACACATTCTGGGAAGACAGAAAGTAGAGAGACAAATTTCCCCTTATTTCTACCTTTCTCCTCCATTTAAGTGCTCTGAGATATGTTAGAACAAGGCATGCTTTGACAGCTAGTAGAATGCCTTTCACCATAAAATATTAATTATGGGCTATCTGAACATAGATTCATAAGTATATACAATCAGGTGGGACCTTTAGATCATCTAATCTGACCTCCCATATAATATACAACCCATAGAATTTTATCCAGTTACTTGAGAACTGAGCCGAAAAAGCTTGTGTTTTGCCTAATGCATATCCCTCGACAGGCATTCAGTCTTGATCAGAAGACTTCAAGAGAAGAAGGACCTAACACTTTTGAAGGTCCTGAAGGGTACGTCTACACTAGCTCGTTAGTTCGAGTTAGGTAGGGTAATGAGAGCAAGTGGAGTTGCAAATGAAGCCCAGGGTTTAAATATCCCGGGCTTTGCATGTTCCCGCCATTTTTAAATCCCCCTTAGTCCGAACTCAGAGCCTGCGGCTAAAGATCCTAATTTGAACTACCGTTACTCCTCATTCCACGAGGTATTAAATCCTGGGCTTCATTTGCAACTCCGCTTGCCCTCATTACCCTACCTAGCTCGAACTAACAAGCTCGTGTAGATGTACCCTAAGAGATTTAGGTACCCAGTTCTTTTAATTCTCTTAAGCTACATCGACACTGCTGTGTCTTTTGAGCGCACCCATTATTTCGAAATATAAGACTCGCTATTCTGATGTCCCTTAAACCTCATTCAATGAGGAGTAAGGGACGTTTTGGAATAGTGATTTATTTCAAAATAAGTACTGTGTCAACAGCACCAAATTACAAAATAAACTATTTCGAAATAACATCGAAATAAGAGACACAATTTGCATATCTCATTTTGACCTCCGGTGCAGTGTAGACGCACCTTAAGGCTCCTCTGAACATCCCAGCCAGACTATGACTGTTATGTACCAAAGCCTTTTAGGGCTGATATATTACCATCAGCAGTGCCATGTGGCTCACTACTGGGTTTGTCTGGATTTTCTTTTTCCTTCACTGACAAGCTTTTCTAAAGCGTTTAGTGTGAGGACAAAGATGATGTCAGGTTCCAGAGCACTTTCAACAGGATTTATTTTTTAAATCACATCTTTAAAGGTTGATGTGCCTTGCCCACCTTCTCTGTACCATACTTGCTTCTGATTCCCCCACCTGTGCTTCTAATCCGTTTTCCAGATATTGGTAAGGATTCTCTGCAGCACTCCAAGAAGTTAGCAGCAGCCCTGGGAGCCATTCCAATTTGCTCTGCCAAACAGACATCCTGAGGATTAAAACTTGCGGTCTAGGATTACTGTCAGCGAAGATTTAGACTATACTCATGTGGTCCAGAAGCTGAGATGACACTGAAGGTATCTAGACACAGTATGTGCCAGTTTAGCAGGATTCTGGGGGTGCACGGAAAACAGCTCTGGTAGGTTTTTAAATATGTTTTATGTAAGGATTTAAAAGTACCCTATGCATGAGAGGCAGTGTGTTCCAGTGCACAAGGGCATCAGACTAAAAGTCAAGAGGGCTTGTGTAGTGGGGAGGCAATCCCACTCTGGCCAGATGAATTAAAGCAGGCTGGAGGGAGCATGTGCAGAGTCCCAGCCAATGGGCAAGAGGCTTATAAGGCACCAGTGAGAAGGTAGCTTGCTGGGGCAGCCCTGGTTATAAGGAGCTGCTCAGCAGAGCAGAGAGCAGTTGGGTCCTGAACAGGGAGGACAGCCTTTGTGGCATCATTTTGTGGCATCTCCCTTTGTGCCATCAGTTTCCACACCTGTAAAGTGGAAAGCAACTTGAAAACTGCGGTATGGGTGAGATTCTCCTGTGGTGAGGAGGGAGACACAGCATTGGGCCTCCTCAGTAGAGGGGCTGTACAGGGGGTTTCCTGAACACCCTTCATACTCTGACCCATTTAGTCCAGGGTAGAAGAGCTAGAGTTGCAGCTGCAGGGGTCTAGAAAAGAACCACTTTCTGCAGACTGAATGGATTTCAGCCTGAGCTAAGTAGTAGTGTTCCTATGCATGGAGCTACTGACCAAGGTGATGGAATCTCTATATGAATTATTGGGCTCAAAGGTAAATACTCTGATTTGTGTGAAACCTTCTGGTCTTAAACTCTGTGCCTCTCTGAAAATCTATGAATCTCTCTGAAACCGGGGGTTACATTAATATCTACTAACCAGAACTGGGCAAATGATTCCCTATAAACATTTTTTGTGATGAATTTAGTCCCTTTTTCTATTCATGAGTTACTCACCAAGGGTATGTCTAGACTGCATCCCTCTGTCAGCAGAGGGATGCAGATTAGGCAGATTGACATTGCAAATGAGGCAGGGATTTAAATATCCCGTGCCTAATTTGCATAAAAATGACTGTTGTGTTTTGCTGACTCAGCACTTTGTCGGCAAAAAGTGGCAGTCTAGAGAGGGGATCTGTCAAGAAAGAAAGCCTTTTTCGACAGATCCCTTATGACTCCTGCAAGGAGGTTTACAGGATCTATGGAAAACGGCTTTCTTTCTCGACAGATTCCCCTCTAGACTGCCACTTTTTGCTGACAAAGTGCTGAGTCGGCAAAACGCGGCAGCCATTTTATGCAAACTAGGCGCAGGATATTTAAATCCCTGCCTCATTTGCAATGTTAACCTGCCTAATCTGCATCCCTCTGCCGACAGAGGGATGCGGTCTAGACATACCCCAAAAGGTAGAATTTTACTGATTTCTTTACTACTTAATAGTTTCAGATGTGAATGTATTTCAACCTCTGGATTGCTTTCCGTGAGCTGTGTCTCATATACTTCCTTTTCATAAGAACTAGTTGATTTCCTACGTTACGTGATGAGGTTTCTGCCTGCTAATTGGATGATTCCCAGATCTACAAAGGGCTTTCAGTATGTCCCCATGCATATGCTTCCAGCATGAATGCTCATGCCTGTAAACATTCATGTAACTGTTTGCAACACTTTCTCTTTCAAACACTTTTGTGGACAGAAATTCACTCAGACAAGTGTTCAGAGAAAGCAAATAAAAAGGTTCACTGATAGCAAATGTTAAGGTTTCATCCAAATATTCATAATTTATACATTGCACTATTCACCTAACACTAATACAATCAATGCAGAATTAGACTTCTACTTGACAAAAACTTCTGCACTGTAACATGTTAACCTTCCAAGTCCATAGAGCTGAATAACAGATTTAAATGGAAGATAGTATTTAAATGTTGTTTTTAGGAACATTCAGAATACAAGGGTGCTGACATTTGGAATAACAAGCCTAAATCTTTGCAGAGTGCGCACATGATTTTGCTGCTCATTTTGATATATGTGTATGTGTGGGCACGCACACATGCAGAAATCAGACAGTTTTGAATAAGTAGTGTGATGTACTTACAGTTTTGATTCCAATGCTGATGGTTTGCTGTACTCACTACTTCCTAAATGTTTCCTGGCAATTAACTGCATGCATGAAAATTCAATCACGCCAGCTGAATAAATAAGAGTTATCCCTGGAAAGATGCTCAGGTAAGTTCTCCATGAAGATAGATGCAGACTTTTCATGCCTATGTGTAATTTAGCATTTGAAGTTAAAAAGCTAAGCACAATAATCATTCGTCAATTTTACCCACACAAACAGTTCAGTATTGTAGTATGTACATAATTTAGGAATAAAATGGTAATATTTACCAGTGTCACTTTCAGGGAAAATAATTACTTTCAGAGCACATCTGTGTGTATACATACACACAAACATGTAGCATTCAATTGGACTGGTTTCATATATTGAACAGAAAAGAATTCATTGTAAAAATATTTACATTTTGGTTCCTATGAACCAGAGAAATCTTTGGCTTTTAGTTGCATCATTAAATGCATCAGATACATGAGATCATCTCTTTCCATTGCCCTGGACAAAAACTAAGGCACAGATCTTCAACTTGTGTCAATTGTCACAAATCCGTAGGATTCACTGGGGCTGTCACAAGTTACACTGGTGGAGTTTCTGTCCCCAAAAGTGCTGTAGTGTCCCTATCCATCCAGTTACTTCTTTTTATGCCAATCTTTTTATGGGTTTTGATGGACAGGCCTGGGTTCATCTTGATCCTGCCTCCAGATTAGCATAGTGCTTCTTCCTTGTGTTTTTTTCCTGTGAATGTATTTGGTGATGCCTCCCTTGCTCCTTCCTCACTCTTCAGGCTATTTTTAACTTCCCTTTGTGCATGTGTGTATATTTTAAAGGTAGCTTCTTATATATAGGTTTTTATAATGTCCATCACTTTGGTATCTGAAGACACCTAATTATCTCCCTATGTGAAAGAAAGGGAAAGGCAGCAAGTAGAGGAGAAAAGGGTACAATGTCCAAGTTGAGCGGTGATGACAAAGATAATAGAAATGCGATGGGATTGTTTTCACAGTCGGCGCCCCTACCTGTGTCTCTCTGTATGACCTCTGTAATAGAAATAGATAATCAAAAGAAAAAATTTTTCCTGTAGATCTGTAAATCTGCCACAGTTGATGGCAAGGTTTCTTTACATACTGTAATTAATGCAGTTCAGCTTCTGGGGGGGAAATATGATTCATTTGATTCAAAGTTAGATGCCATTACACTTGGAAGGACTACACTGCATTCTCCTGGAGAGTCTGCTAATAAATCTCATAGGCTTTTGTGATAAGGTGATGGAATCACAAGCTCAAGCCGAGCACTTGAAATCACTAACAGAGGCATTGATTGAAAGCACCAATACTGCAAGAAGAATGTGAGTCTGTAAAATTTAGCAGTGTCATGCAATATTCATATTCTGAGTATTCCTGATAGCATAAACGGAAATGGGCTAACTGGTGGAGTTTCCGGTTAGTGAACTCACTTCCTGATTTCCCTCTAACCCTTTTTCTAAGTGTTTTGTGTATTTCAGTCTGGTCTTCTCTAAATACTACTGTAACTGTTTGTGTTCTCAACCCCGGGGAAAATTCCCTAAATCACACACACACACACACACACACACACACACACACACACACACACACACATCCCTAAATCACACACACACACACACACACACACACACACAGCAGGGTAGCAGCAACACTGTATGGTGTCAGGGCCAGATAACTGGCATTCTATTCACTGAGCTGGTATCAAGAAGACCGGGAAGTTCAATGCCCAGCTCCTTAGAATTACTGAAGAATCCAGCCCTCGTCACGGCAGAGCAAGCAGTTCCACCCATTCCCAGAAGCCAAGGACAGTGAAGTTTCCCCAAAATGTGCAAAGAGGCTAGAGGGCAAAATACCATCTCTACAGATAGAAATGGTTTGAAGTGCTGAGGGAACTGAATATGAATTCCCATGGGCAGAAAAGTTGGAAGCCACTGATCATTATCCATCCTCTCTATTTCCCAAATGTGCTGCTGTCAGAATAAAACATGAGAGAAGACACCTGGAGTAGAATAATGGTAAAGATGACTGGGCCTTGTTCCAGAAAAGAAGAGGACAAAGTGATTTCCCTATGCAGGAGAAATGAGTGTGAGACAAGGTTTCAAAAAGGAGATACGCTGTGTATTGGATAAGTCAAGGTAATTAGGAAAGTGACTGGGCTTCAGAAGATGTAGGCGTGTTAGGTGCGACAGGATATTAATTTATGAGCTGCAGGATAAAACCTTATGCCCACAAAGAAAGAAAATTGCACAAGTGATTGAATCACCAAAGCATAAGAAACAGTTTGGATCCTAAGTCTGAAAGCATAAATGAACAATCATGGGAAACTATAAAAGGCGTCCTGGGGTAGTAGGAAAAAGCAAACCCAGAAGTGTGCAGGCTGTGAAACGGGCTTGAATGTCACATGTAGGATGCTGATTCCCCCTCCCCCATTCTGAGCTGGATAATTATTATTTGATCTCTAAAGAAGGCTGCTTGTTGCTTTCATAACAACAGGAAATGTAAGAGAGAGAGGGGAAAAAATCTCCTTACGTGTTTTCATTGAGCTTCATGCTTTAAAATCCTGATCGCTCATGCAGACAGAAACAAATGGAGACATTCCAATCCAAAATGGGATGGGAGGTAGGTAAAATAGTAAAGAGGCGGCATAGCTGCCTTCCCAAACATATAGCAACAGCATGAAATACTTCACTGTAAGGCCTTGCTTTAGTACATGATTTCCCTATAGATAGCCCCCCAGGTTACACTAAGATACAATGGTAGAATGAGCTGGTGAAAGCTTGTGTATTTGCTGCTATGTCTGCTTTTTTTAGATAACAGGATTTGGGATGTCTATCCAGCATCTTTTACCAGCAGTCAATTCATCTTATTTATACTCCTGTCTGTATTGTTCTATTCTCCTGTGTGTCTTGTTCTATACCAACCTGTTGGGTAAGTACCAGGAGGATAGCAATGTACCCAGGCTCCAATCAGTATGTACCCTAATTAATTTCTTCTCCAAAACCCACTGTTTGTGACTATGGGCCAAGACATGAAGTTTTTGCACAAGGTCAGACCTTGGTCCCACAAGCAGAGCTCGAGTTATAAGGCTTTGCCTGTAAAATCCACTGTATGCAGAGTGGGTGAATATTCTTGTCTCCTCCCCAGCCAGCAAGTGAAACAAGGGCACATTCACATCCAGGAAAAGAGAGAGTGCATAAGCTGCTGCTTGCTCTAATGCTGGGGACTGGAACAGTGTACGCATGCTTAGCATGGAGCTGTTGATTATATTGGTTTTTTCCTACTGAGTCACAGAGAGTTTGTATTTAACAACCACACTAACTCAGCTGTGGGAGCCTGCTAGGGGCCACTCTCTCAGTCTGTGCTGCTGCCTGCTACCCAGAACTCTGCCTTCCAAAACAGAGCGCAAGCACACCTCAGCCATGCCTTGGTAACACTGTGCTGCAGTACATTCCCCCTTCAAGGGTGAGTAGCATCGAGCAGGCGCTTAAATCCACAGCACACCACACAGCTTTCTCCCACAGCTTTCTCCCACCGCACAAGTATCGCTGCATTCCAGCCTGGCTACACAGCAGAAACACTGCACTTCCCACTGTATTTTGGACTTTGCAAACTCATGTAATGGAGGAGGGACCGTCCATCAGTGTGATAGACCCTTTAATGCAAGCTTATGATTGGCAGTAATTTATGTTGGAATATATGAATAAAAAAACCTTTATTTCCCCCAGTAGCAGAACTGGTAAGAAAATTGTAGGTTTCACTATAAAGTGAGCAGAGAGCAGTAATGGCTGATGAGACTTTCCAAGATGGGCTATATATGGAGCCCGAGCAGAGGCTGAAGGTGTCTCAGAGAGCTAGCACTGAGAGACTCTGAAAGGAGAAAGCTCCAACAGGGTGAGTCTGTTTATGTGAGGAGTGTGCAATGGTCTTATCTGGAGAGGTTTCTGGGTCAAAGGAGGGATGCTGGGGCATAGTAACAAAATGTAGAAATCTAGGATGAAAATAGTGTATGTTCTAGAAAAGGAAGGGAGGAAATTCTCCTGTTCTCAACCCCCAGTACGTTCTGTGGAAGCTAGTCATAACCATGGTGGAGAGCCTGGGACCAGTGCAGCCAAAAATCCATCCAGGTTCAATTGAGCTTGGACCTTTTTGTTTAGTTACCCTTTGATCTTTGTACCCTGGCCACTGGGATGAGTCAGAGCTCAAGAGAGTAACTGGGAAAAAACTTCTGGGAGAGGAAAATCACAGATGGCTCTGATTCATGTAGTTCTAAAGGTAAACATTTTACAACACACTTTCTGCTGTTCGATCCATGAAATAAGGCCAATATGTAAAACCAGGCCAACTGTGCTGAAGAGGCCATTTATTCTATTGGATGCTTGTAGCCAGGAGAGCTGTTTGTTTATTTGCATGGTGATATCCAGAAGGTGATGATGGTCACATTGGCCAAAGGGCATAATAATAGCTACTTACTGGTATTGCAGTAGCCCCTCAAGACCAACCGAGATGGGGATACCTGCTGTAATAGGCAAACTCAGAATGAGAAACAATCACCACCCCCCAAAAAAGTTTGCAATTTAAATAAGCCACCTCCTGACTGAAAGGAAAACTGACACAGCAGCTAAAGCCATGAGAAGAGGTAAGTGCTCATACACCAAAACTGAAGACAGCAGGAATTCAGCTTAAATAAGGCCTGGACCCCGCAGTTGTGTTGGTGTTGCCAGTTAGGTCAGTGGGAGGAGCTGGAGAAGGATGAATGTTGAAACGGAACATACTACTCTGCAGAACTTTGGGGGAGAGATTTTAAAAACTCACTATAGATGCTGGAATCTACAGCAAATACTTCTTAGTAAAACGAGCCTGCTGGAGCTGACACAGGCCTTACACATAGCTCATGGTATGATGGGGGTGGCATCAGAGAATGATTACATCCTATTTATAGACTCAACAACAAAAAATAGAAACCAATGTCTGACTCTGTAAGCTCTTTTCCATTGCCTTCGCTGAACCGGGACATCACTTTAAAACTGTGTGACTTTCCTCATTGCTCCCACTTGAATGAATCCCAGAAAAGGCTACAAGGAAAAGCATGCTAAGTCAGCTCTTATTCGTACAGACTTGTGACTAAAAATATTCTACAGTTACATATTTCAGAGTTAGGGAGAGCAGGCCAATTTGACATTGGAGAGAACAATACTCATATTCTATGAGACTTCTATCCATCCAACTGTGACATTAAACACAAGGAGCTATTTTCTGTCTCAGCATAAAGGCATTCTTGACAAATTTTAGTCAGAGGAATTCCAGTTCTGATCATTCCATTAATGAAAGCTTGAACTATATTAAGTTATATAAGAGAAATATATTATTTTCAAAGTGTCTAATCCACATAGAAATCATTACACATTAATCATTTGTTCCTTTGTTTTTCACTTCAGCAAAGGCTATGGCCATAAAGTCACTGAGGAAAAGGTTAAAGGAAGGATAGGTCAGGGTTACCTGCCTCAAGTCTGGCTCAGTGAATGAGGGGCTTATTCCTTGGCATACTAGCAAAGGCTAAGGCAGGCAGAGAGGAGTGGGGCAAAGGTGATAAAGAAAGAATTCCTTGTTTTTGTTAAAGACAAGGTAAGTGAGGTAATATCTTTTATTGGAGCAACTTTTGCTAGACTGTACCTGTGAGACTTATTGAAGTAAGGGAACCTGTAACAACTAGTTAATTTTGCCCTTTGCAAATAGCTAAATTAGCCTCATCACCTGTAATACTAATTATTAATTAATTAATTACTTCAGAAGATGTGACTGTTTTGGGAATATGGCTGGGTTAACTTGTGAGTATCATTGCTTATCGCAATCCATCAGACCCACTGATCTTGGAAGCACTTGGGAAGTGGAGACTGAGAGTGTGTCCACACTGCACCATTATTCCGGAATAACAGCCATTATTCTGGAATAACAATGTGAGCGTCTACACAGCAATTCTATTATTTCAAAATAAATTCAAAATAATGGACAGCTTATTCCAACTTTTGTAAACCCCATTGCATGAGGAATAATGCCAGAAATAGCTGGTTTGAAATAGCTGCAGTGTGGATACTCTGCTGCTGCTATGTTGAAACAGCTCCTTACCATGGCCATTCTAAGTTATTCTTTCCCAGTGCCTCCTGGGGCTCTAAATCAAGATAACGTATCCACATTAGGGGAGCCTGCCTCGGACTAATTTTGAGGCTTCTCTATAGTATGGATGCTCTATTTTGAAATAAGCTATTTTGGAATATATCTTCCGGAATAATTTATTCTGAAATAAACTTTCAGCATAGTACCGTGAGTTCCATATAGCAAACTGGTGAACATCCATTAGAGGGGGGAGAAAGTCAAGACTCTAATAGCAATACCTAGAATCCAGTGGTGACAGATTAAATAGATAATAAATATGATAATCTGCCTGCTACCCAATAATAAGAAATGGTGTGTGATCTTGTTTATGTATGAACTAGAACCTTCAACCAAATCACAACTCTGGTTTTTGGGTTTTTTTCAGGCTTGGGAGTGCACGTTGGAAGATTTTTTTTTTCACTTTGATGTGCCTCTTTACTTCCTCATCTCAGCAAAAATTCTGCAATACCACAGAAGAGGCTATTTTTGCCGCCAACCTGGATCAAGCCAGAAAATCTCTCACAAGTCTGTTCTTGTTAGATTCCAGTTCTATATCCAGATAAAACAAGCCCAAGTCTCCAAACTGAGTTTGCTTTACGTGCAAACACCAGGCGATACCTTGGACATCACAATGTGTCTATTAAATCAAGGGTTACGTCCACACTCGGAGCAGGGGATGTGATCCCCTGCTTGAGTAGATATATTCACATAAGCTCTCACCAAGCTAGCATTGTAAAACTAGAAGTGTAGCTACCAGTAGCATGGCGAGCATGGGCTACCCACTTACCAGTTCAAAGCTGCCAGGACCATAGAGTCACAGAACACTAGAACTGGAAGGGACCTCAAAAGGTCATCGAGTCCAGTCTCCTGCCCTCATGGCAGGAGCCAGTACCATCTAGTCCATCTCTGATAGATGTCTGTCTAACCTGATCTTAAAGATCTCCAGAGATGGATGAATCTCCAGAGATTCTGCAACCTTCCTAGGCAACATATTCCAGTGTTTAACCACCCTGACAGTGAGGAAGTTTTTCCTAACGTCCAACCTAAACCTCTCTTGCTGCAGTTTCAGCCCATTGCTTCTTGTCCTAGGATCTGTGAGTACATCCTAGGGCAACTAGTCTGTGCCAGCATTTGCACATGCTACTGAAACTACCCTACTATTTTTAGAGCACTGGCTCATTCACAGTTAGCACTGGTATGTCTACTCAAGCTAGGAATCACTCCTAGCTCCAAGCAGGGCCGTAACAGGAGGGACAAAGGAGGCAGCTGCCCAGCAGTCCAGTGACTGCTACTGCAGCAGTGGCTGGAGCCCTGGGGCCTTTAAATCACCACTGGAGCTCTGCACAGCGTGCCCTGGGTACCCCTGAAGGGCTGGCTTCGGGAGGCTAGTCTCAGCCCACACCTTCCACCTGAGGCCCAGCCCCTCCTGGAGGCACAGAGCCGGGCCCCTTCCCACCTTGCCCAGGGCCCAGCAAGTCTCTCTTTAGCTCTGGCTCCAAGTGTAGCTATAGACAATGTATCACTTTCTGTGTCACCTCCCCATTACAGTTCAACTTCTTGTCCTTTAAAGCTAATCTACAGCTATCTCCTGTGATTGCCTGGGATTTAAAAGCTCCTCATTTTAGTCTGCAGTTTACAGAACTGATTTGTACCTGAAGGCAGCTGTTTAATGGAAACATTCATTTTGCATTTTCTGCCACTAATATTTTAGTGGGATCAACATTATTGAAGCTAATTAGAATTCAGCAAGAACTGATTGTTTGTTAGACAGAGGAAAAATGTTCCATGGAGCCTGGGGTTTGGTAAAACGATTTCACATAATTAAGTAATCCCACAGCTTGGCATTTTATCCCTCTCGTTATCATTGCACTTTGTTAATAAGTTTTTAATTGCAAATCATCTCTAAGACAACACATTACACTGTGTTTAATGATCAGCAAAAATACTTACGATAACCAGCTTAGAATCTGGACCTCTTGGAAAATACAAACCAAGCTGTGTCTGTTACAGAGCTTGGCACTGCAATCATTTTTGCTTGCTTAAAACATAGTGATTTCTAGTTTTAAACAATCTAGACTGTCTGCACAAATACTTGGCTGATGCCTCCAGGAATAGGCAGAGAGTAGATAGTAAGTATCCTGTGCTCAGAAGAAGAGGAGATATATCCTGTTAATGTTTTGTTTTATTCTCTTGTTTCTCTGCACAGCTTCCTGGCTTTGAGCCAGTGTAAATGAATACATCTTCAAATCCAGAAACATTTCCTTAGCCCCCCCCCTCCTCCCAGTCTATTACCAGTCCAGCCATTCACAGTGACAGTGTAGCCTACTGGATAGCACTTAAAGAGAGCTAGGTTCTGTATCTGACTCTGCCAAAGCTTGTGGGGTGACCTTGGGCAAGTCCAGCCTGGGCCTAAGTTCCCCCCTCTATAAAATGGGGATAATAACACAAACCTCCTCTGTAAAGTGCTTTGGGATGTTCTGATGAAAAGTGCTATGTAAGAGCTAGTTGGTCATCTGCGTGTCCTCATCTAAAGGTTTCCTCCATTGAAAACCTGGGCCAGGATTTAAAAAACTTGGTGCCTGGAGCTCAGCTTGTAAATACATATTTAAAACCCTGTCTTTTAGGTCACTTTTTTGGGAGCCTAAATATGGACTTCCAACCTGTGTTTCCATTTCTGCTAGCTCCCAAAAAGAGAGTAAATATGCTAAACTGATTCTTTCATTCAGATCACCCTAATCTATCATAAGATCAAAATTGATTTAGAGTAGTACAAAATACTTTCCACAGTCAGTCACTACTCAGTACTGGTTCATATTGATCTTTCTTAGTCATATGACCTCACAGAACAGCAAATATTATAGGCCTGACCAACTCACTGTTCTATCCTGGTTTCACTCCGGTAACATAAATAGAGTCACGTCTGATTTCCACTGCTGTAAGTGAAAGACGAATCAGCCACATGAACGTCATGGCTATGACTGCGGCATATTTTAAATTAAAAATCAGGAGGCAGTCACGGTAACTTTAGTAAAACCTATGGGGTTTTTATTTTAAAAATACTGTGAGAAATGCAGAGGGGCTATAGGGGATGATTTGGATCTTCCCCACTGCACGTCCTGCAGCTGCAGCTCCTGCAGGTCCTGTCCTCCAGGGCTGGGCTGGCTCTCTGCACTGGGCATTTTGACCTGCCATGCAGTCACAACACCATTCTGATTTGGCCCTGCCAACCCACTGTAGGCCCACACCCCAGGTTGAAATTCTACTCACTCAAATTTGGGGCAGTCACGTCTTCTCTGACATGATATGGTGTGGCCAGCCCAAGAAGCAATGGGCTTAAATTGCAGCAAGAAAGGTGTAGGTTAGATATTACAGAACACTTTATATAACTGTCATGCTCGTCTGATTTTAAAAACAGCCTCTAGGTCGTTAACATTTTGAGGATGAACAGTCTGCAGATGTTCTTTAAGTTTGGATGGCTTCATATACCTATTACTGAGTACCTTTGAGCAAAGGAAGCACGGGTCTCATTAGTAATAATATATCAAGAAAATGCGTGAAAAAATGTTCAAAAAAATGTAGCAGTACAAATAAACATAGTATCTACTACCTTATGAATAAACCACTAAACATAATACACACCTTTAAGTAATCCACACTGAATTTAAAAAACACTTGTAGAATACACCTGTACGTGCCTACGTCTGTCATTAATAAAGAGCATCTGACAGTTATTTCTGCGACAAGTGACGAAATAAGTCGACTAGTACAGATTAGTTTGCCAGCGTCGGTAACTGCAACTACGCATGCCCACAGTTGATGCTTCGCATTGGATCAGGCGAGAGATTCAAAATAATTAGATAGATGTTTACGCTAACACAAGTCAACTATATTACTCACTATATTATTTTCTTAAGAACAAAAAACTTAAATTAATTTGGTTTTTTTACATAATTTTTTAGTAGTGTATGATTTTTTGTATTGAAAAAATCAATAAATTATCTATACTTGAACCTCACGTACCCCCTGACAAGGCTTCACGTACTCCTTGGGGGTCCATGGACCCCCGGTTCAGAACCCCTGATCTAGATGGTACTTGGTCCTACCATGAGTGCAAAGAACTAGACTTGGTGATCTCTCTAGGTTCCTTCCAGTTCTGTGATTCTAGGTTTGTTCATTATGCCTTGTTACCACCCATAGACGCTCTTAGAGTTTCTACAGTCTCTGATGTTTTATTCAGTATGAAATGACAAAGCTGGGACTTCTGTGATTTAAAAGCTAGCAAAAAAAAGGCTGGCAAACAGGATACATGAATTTTAATTCTACCTCTGCCACTGATTTGGTTGTGACTTTGAGCAAAACTTGCCTCAATTATAAAATCCTTCCCCACTTTTTGTTATAGCACTTTGAGATCTATGGTTGAAAAGTGATATGCAAATACTAAATTACTAGTTCAATTTTTGCACATGTTCACTTTCTTTTCCTGCTCACAGGCAAGTACTGCATGAATTATGATTGCCTTAAAGATGCTCAATGTTTTCAGTATATTGACACTATTTATAAGAGCATGATGTCCTTTATATCTCCTATTTTAGTTCACTTGTTTCTAGGAGAAAATCAGAGCATTGGTCACATCACATACGTGCTCCTCCTTTAAATTAAAAAAAATTGTAAGTCCACTTTTAAACAAAGCAAGGTAAATTATAATCACTTTAAATCACTCTCAGGTCATTGCTACTGTAAAAAAACATTTCTGAGTCTTTTGGCTAAAGCTATATTATAAGCAAATAATATGTGTGATTGAGATTAACTGAGCACAATATCAGATATCTGAAACAATGCTGGATTTTATCAGATATTTTCCTTAACTTACATTGTATTGCTGATTATAAAATGTGTTTACTTCTTTCTGATTAATTGTAAAGGATATTGCCTTTTCCCTTTGCTGGATTAAGAATTTTGCCTTTTCCCTCTTGCCTGAACCTTCCTGAGTGGTGTTTGAGAGAATAAGTGTCTGTTTGCATCCATAAAGCATCTACTCTGTTTCAGCCATCTTTAAAATGATTCCCTGTTTGGGGTTTGTTTCAGAAGAGAGTATAATTAAACCAAGGTTGTCTCCCCGTGAATGCAAAATATGGATACAATTAAAAATCAACATTTTACATCAATTGTAAATCAGGTTTATCTGGTGGTGGGTGTTTTTTGGTATGTTGTTGAAAATCTTTAATGTTTTGTACATTCCCTCCTTGTCCCCTCCTCAGCACTAAGACATACATAGTACTAGTGGAGTGTTTTGTTTGTTTCCCCAGAACCATGATCTGATCCTTTTAAATCTAAAAGGCCACTTTAAATACATTAAAAGAAGCAATGTGATTTAAACAGCAGCTTTCACTTGGCCTTCACCAGTTGCTACTCTGCTTGCTTTTCATTGATAGAAGCTGAATTATGTCTACAGGTGGTGAATGATAAACAGTGTTCTCAGGAAAGGATAAAAATTCATTGAGTTGCCAAAGATGTTTAACACTAATAAGATACACACCAGGAAGACTGCAGTAAGCTATTGTTTAGACTAAATTGTCCTTTGGTCTTGATAAATAAACCCCAAGAAACAGGTTCTGCATGGTGCTCTGGGGTGAGACTCCTGGCCCATTTTAATTTGACATAGGTTGATTTAATAGTCTGTAGTATTTTACTCTGCGTTCACAGTCATGTCACATTTGTCAACAACCTTGGCCTTTTTTTCAGTTGGTGTTGCCTGCATCCTAAAGGGTATGTGAGTGTGGATGGATACACACACACAGAGAATCTTAGAATCATAGAATCCTAGGGCTGGAAGAGACCTCAGGAGATCATCGAGTCCAGCTCCCTAACCAAAGCAGGACCAGCTACAACTAAATCATCCCAACCAGGGCTTTGTCAAGCTGAGACTTAAAAACTTCTAGGGATGGAACTTTTACAGACATCTGAACATGAGTTTGGGAAATCTCCTATAATTTGAAAAATAGGAACTTCGGCCAATCGAAGAAACAGTTTGGATTAATGTACATGGATGTATGCTCAATACTCAGCCAGCTAGGTCCATGAAACCAGAAATGGGATTTTATCTCTAGCATAACTCCTGCTCCCCAGCCCAGTGAGCAGCTTTGCAAGGTCAGTCACTAGAGTAAATTGGCATACACATAACTGGGCCTAGGCAGGCAGGGCAAAAATTCCACTCATTAAACTAGAGACAGGGAAAGAGGCAGACGTATAGCAGAACTAGGGAATAGGGTGCAGCATCCCCTCGCTTGAAGTGGTTTCCATAATATAATGGCTTTCCAATTTGGTTCAACAGCTCTCACCCCCACTATAAAAATTGTTTCAGCACTCCTGGGCTGACCTTATGAAATTTTTCTCATGGGAATCCATTATAAGGTACAGTGGAATACAAACCACTTCAACATGCACAACTACTGCCAGACTAAAACTGAAGATTAAGCAGGTATTGCTAAAATCTGAAAATGCGCTGAGATATTAGAAGAAAATATGCCTCCATATTGGATTATATACAATGTCTTTCTTTTGTTTTTAGCAAGATAGCGATTGATGTTGCTTGATGATTTTCTGCCTCAAATTTCACCACTTGCATTCCAAAGAAAAAGCTACAATGTTAACCTCTGATTTAAAGCCACACTTCATTGCATTTGATTCATCACAGGCAACGGATGAAAGCTCTCCTGCAGGAAGAATGTGGGGTATAATTTAAGAATTGGTTTATTATCAAACTTAAATGATAAGAGGGAGAAACAAATACAGGGATAGTCTCATCTATGTCCTGATTCATCAGGCTGGAATTGTTCCCCACCTTTAGAAAGAGCAAAGGATGCCAACCCCAAGGCTATGTCTACACTGGCGGGTTGTTGCACCAGAAGTATGCAAAAGAGGCTAAGCGTGGAATATTGCCGAGCCTCATTTGCATACCTAATGAGCCGCCATTTTGCGGAAGAGGCTCTTGCGCTAGAAGAAGCAGTCTACACTGCCCCTTCTTGCACAAGAAAAACCCTCTTGCGCAATGCCATTATTCCTGAAAATAATCAGCGCAGTGGCATTGCGCAAGAGGGTTTTTCTTGCGCAAGAAGGGGCAGTGTAGACAGCTTCTTCTAGCGCAAGAGCCTCTTCCGCAAAAATGGTGGCTCATTAGGTATGCAAATGAGGCTCAGCAATATTCCACGCTTAGCCTCATTTGCATACTTCTGGCGCAGCAACCCGCCAGTGTAGACATAGCCAAACAGTTTATGAATGCTTTGAGCTCCTCACAGGCTTTTTTGTAACCCCTGAGAAGCCAAATAATTGGAAGCAAAAAGGGGATTAACTTTGGATCCAATTGAATTTGAATGACTCCTTTAGTTTGAACAGAAAGAGCTGCTTAATCTTCTTTACAATGTGTTAAACCTTTAAAGGAAAATTACACATATAAAGTATTATTTTATTATTCATTTACTTAAAATATTTTTACCTCACCCTTCTATTTAAAATATTCAAGGTGACTTGCATATTTTTTTTATACTGAGTATTACACTCAATATAGATTGGTGCACTGCTGTCAATCATCTGGTCTTAAAGAGATGTGTAATGAAAATTCTATGTTTTGATGGGGGTGTAGGTGTTGGCCTGCAAAAACAGTGGAGAGGCACATTTTTATTTGTAAGACAGTAGAAGATGTGGAAAAAATGATGGCTTTTATTTTTCAGGTTCTTTTACATGAGAATACCCTTCTTGCCTATTGAAGAATTCCATAGCTATACTTCAGGCAGCCGTGTGAACATCCAACTGTGCTACAGCTGGTTGCAACCTTCACCCAAAGTTAAACAAGCCATGACAGTATTAGGCAGTATCAGAACTCAAAGAAGTCACCCTCTCTGGACTGAGCCCCTCCCCTCCACCAATATGCTGGGATTGGCTAGCGAGGGAAGTGCCTCTGCTGGCCTGCTCCACCCATTTTAGGGCCAGAGTGGCAAAAGAAGATTGGCTGCTGATCTGCTGACTCTATGGGAAAAGAGTGTTGCTCCAGGGAGACTAAAGAATTGTTAGCCACCCACCTGATTACCACTGGCAGGGTGGAGTGTCACTACAGAATGGAAAGGGAGAGTTGGCTATTGGTCACCTGGTTCAGTCTGGCTCAGTGAGCTGGTACAGAGGTTTTGTTGAGTGCTGGGATGCCAATTGGGTTTATGCAGGCAGAAGAGAAGAGGAGCTGGAAGCTCCTGCAGAAAGGCCTGAGCCAGGAACAGTAGAATCTGGTTGGGAAGCCCGTGAACAGGGGTCAGCAATTTGAGTTTGTCTCCCAGCAACTGTGACTTCAGCAAAGAGTTGATTTGTATCCTGAATGCAACCGCAGTCTGGGATGTGCTGTTTGGACTTTTAACCAGCTGAGAGCACATGGATCTCTATATTTGGTGTTTAGAGGGCTGAGAATATTGTTGCTGGGTTCCATGTATATATAACTCCTTATATATGGGGTCTACTCCTAGAATGGTTTCTCATACTGAGGGCTTCTCTTGTTTAGATAAAAGTGTCCATACCTGGGCCTGGCACCTTTTTTTCCATAGGGCTTGACCCTTAGTTAGGAGCAAAGAGGGTTGTCTAGGTGCATAGTCTAGGATCTGAGAACCATCCTACCAACCTGGGGCTCAGAGATGATTAGACGATAGTTATGTTTTGTAGCAACTTCCGAACTGTAGAGGTTTTTAAAGACAAAACTATTCAAATACATTACTAAAAAGGGAATGATTGACATGTCCATCTTCATATCCAAACCTAAGTTTTTCCAAGAAGGGGTGTCTGTAGCCTATAGTTAGGGTACTGATTTGGGATATGCCAGACCCAAGTTCAGGTTCCTGCTCTGAATTAAGCCACTACCTTAATTGCCAGGTTATAGAATGGGCTTTCTCTTCCTTTAGCCAGCAGAAATTTTTCTGAAACCGATATGTCTCAATAAAACACTTTGGTTTCACTGACATTTATTATTTAACATGTTCTGACAAATTCCCCAGTAGACACCCAAAAACAGGTTACAACTGAACTGATTTCTGCCAAGTTATAATCTTAAATGCAATCTAATTCTAAATATAAAGTTGAATCTTAAATATAATGGCCCAGATACTGGCTACTACTATAGTAGTCTTACATCTGTCTGTCAGCACAGCTGGTTTAACCAGTTATCCTAGTATCAGAGGGGTAATCCTGTTAGACTTTATCTGCAAAAACAATAGAGTCCTTTGACACTATTGGCTTGTCTCCATAGTAGGGCTAAACTCAAAATAAGCTACGCAAATTAGCTTAAGTCGAAATAGCTTATTTCAATTTTTGGCACTGTCTACACAGCAGTTTTTTTGAAATAGAGCACTCTTCCCCCAACTTCCCTTATTCCTCGTACGATGAGAGTTACAGGAGTCAGAGTAAGAAGCCCATTATTTCTAATTTATTTCAAAATAAAAGGTTTGCTGTGTAGATGTACACTATGTTATTTCAGAATAACTGATGTTATCTATCTTATTCCGATTTTATTTTGAAATTTGGCACATCTACACAGTGCTAAATTTTGAAATAACACACTATTTCGAGACAGCTCTTAACCCTCGTGGAACAAGGGTTACAGAGATCCCAAAATAGAGCACCTGTTATTTTGAAAAATATTTTGAAATAACGGGCAGATTGTTAAGACACGCGGTAGCTATTTCGGGATACCTCTGGTATCCCAAAATAGCCGTGCTGTGTAGACGTACCCAAGCATATTCTTTTGGGCATAAGCTTTCTTGGGCATAGACCCACTTAGTCAGACCCACTCTTTGCCCAGGAAAGCTTTTGCCCAAATAAATATGTTAGTGTCCGAGGAGCCACAGTATTCCTTTGGCATAAGAATTCTCAAGGCCAGGTGGCATTGTGACGGGGCGTACCCACCCTGCACTGTTCGGGAGGGGGGCTAACCCAGTCCCGAGAGCAGGAGAGGCCACACCCCCTTTAGCTTACTGGGCATGCTCTGGCTGCACTAGTATAAGAGAGCTGTGCAACTCAGTTGGGGCAGGTGGCCAGAGGGGAAGGAGCTCGTGAGTAGCCCCAGCCTCAACTGTCTCAGGAGCAGCAACCCTGGCAGTGGCAGCAACCACCCCGGCAGCAGCAGCAGCCAAAGCCACCCCACGAGCAGCAACCCTGGCAGCAGAGCCACAGCCCCAGCCACCCTAGGAGCAGTAACCCCAACCTCAGTAATCCCAACCTCAGAGACAGCCCCGGTCAGTGAGGCCGTCCGTGAGACACCAACCCTCCAAACAACACCACGAGGTCTGCAGTGCACCCTGAGAAAGGTAGGAAGTAGCCCCAGGTGGAGGATTGTCCTCCGGGAGTTCATCGTGCTTCGGTTGGAACCCCCACTGAGCAGGCTGTGGAATCTTCCGCTGCCAACAGGTCCCTGGGCTGGGACCCAGTGGAGTGGGAGGGCCCGGATCCCCCTACTTTCCCCAGCCCCCACAGTAACACCGCTCCCAGGCTCCTTGGAGGCTTACTTTTGAACTAGGCCTGCAGGGGTGACCATTCCCTGAGAAAAGGAACTGTACTTTGGGACTAGGCCGGTGAGGCCGTACTTGCTCTAATAGAAGAAGCTGTACTTTGGGAGTACTGACAGGGTGTGCCCTGGGGACGAGGAAACCCCTTGACAGGCATCAGTAACTATTTCTATATGGAATTGGAGATGTGACCAGAGAGGGACTTTAGCAGCCAATTCTTGAGTGCTGCAAGGATGCCTCAAATAATGTTATCAAGAAGGACAATTCTAAACTAACCCTGCTTCTCAGGATTAGTCTGCTGTCCTAAAAATTGGAGCCTACTTGCCTTTGATCTATAAAGCTGCAGGTGGCTCCAACAGGAAAGTCCTTGTTACCTATAACTTTATATAAAAGATTGTTTTGCTTTGCACTGCAATATAAAACACCACCCACACACAACAGAGTTTGCAAGGGTTTATTGCAGATCTTGGGACAGATTATTAAAAATGAAACCTGTAGCTAAAAACTGTTCTATGCAAACGGTAGCTTGAAACAACCCCAGACATGCCTTTTCGTCTGGATCTGCAACTAAACAAACAAATAATGTGACTGTATGATTGATATTTCCTATCATATAATCTAAAATATACCTGTAAAAATGTTACAAGCAACAGTTAACACATGGATCCTTGTGTGAAATATTCTAAATGCTGGATATAAAAATGCACTTAGCGGAATCAATATGTGATTGATTCTATTTTTTTTATAACTTGGGCATGCTACACTTTAATTCTCATGTTATCTCTCCTTGTGCAAAACAGAGCTTTGCATTTTTAAATATAATTCCTTAATCCTTTCTGGAGGTAAGGGGAGAGATATCACTCTCATTCTATTTAACACTGTTCCTCAAAACTACTTTTATAAAAAACCTTAGTGCCCAAGTGCTAGATACCACAACTAAACACCATAACCCTTCTTCATCTTCCCTCAGCCCATCTCCATAAGGAAACCCTGGAATGGTACATAAACCTGCAGCATGACTTAGGACACGTCTAGACTGTGTTGCTCTTTCGGGATACCGGAAGTATCCTAAAATAGCAACGCTACATCTTTAAAAGAACCTGCTATTTCCCGAAATAGTGGGTGCGCTATTCTGGTGTCCCTGTAATCCTCATTCCATGAGGGCTAAGGGATTTGTTGGAATAGTGCCTTATTTGAAATTTGGTGCTGTGTAGACAGCGCCAAATTTCAAAATGAGCTCTTTCGACTTAGACTCTGAATAAACTATGCAATTTGCATAGCGCAAATTGCATGGCTTATTCCAACAGAAGGGTGCTGTCTAGATGCACCCTTACATGTCAACATTCAGCTGCTGTTAGACTCCAGGGGTATGTCTACACTACAGCATTAATTTGAAATAGTTCATCCGAATTAAGCTAATTCAAATTAACGCATCTACACACAAAATCAGTTCAAATTAGCATTTTGCTAATTCAAAATACTGCATCCACACTGAGTGGACACTGATTGGGATTTAAGGCTGGCCGGAACCAGGTCAGGAGTAGGGCATCAGGTCAGGAGTATCTTTGTATGGCTGTTGCCTGAGACTATCTGAGGCTTGTGCTTAAAGGGACACGCACACACACACACCCGGGCAGCTGGTTCCCAGGTGTCCCTGGTTGCTTGCCTGCCTCACTGAGGGACAGCAAAGCATTTGTGTCTCGGAGTGCTCTAGTTGCCCTCACTTGGGACACCATAGCACTCTGCAACATGGAGCCAGAGCTGCCCCTGGGCACTGTGGTGCTTCTGGTGAACATGTTGCTGCGAGCCTGGCTGCACTTGCTGCAGGCTGCCATCTGGGAGGTCCATCG
>JANRFK010006688.1:20560766-20571220 GCA_030068395.1 Apalone spinifera
AAATCTCCTTCACCATTCCCCAAAGGATCCAGTCTGCCAATGATATCCCACAGTACAAAGACCTTCACGCCAGATTAGAGACAAAATTCAAAATAAACTTGTCTGTACTACATGTAATTTTAGAGTGGGAACAGCTGTGTGTGTGGCTGGAGGCACTCCAAATGTGGTGTGGATGAGAAGATAATATATGGATAAAAACAACAAAAAATGTGTCAAATAATGTTTAAGGAAGGCTTCAGTGGAAGGCTCAGCTGACCTTGGACCATTTTAGTCACTGTTCTAGTAGAAAGCAACTGCCTGTGGACAGGATTTAAGTGCAAGTGTGCAAGACAGGTTGCACCTGTCATTGGGATTTCTACCCCAGAGTGACCTCTTAGGCCACGGGCCAGACCCCACTCCTCACACAGACTTCTTCTTTTTGCGGTGTCCAGCTGCTCTACCATGTCAGTGTAGTCAGGGATACTGCCAGAATTATGCTAAGAAAGTAGGGTTGCCAGATGGTTTAACCAAAAATACTGAACATCCCCACCACCACCACAAAAAAAAAAAATCCCACACTGGGGAAAAAATTCTGTTGAGAAAAAAAAGGAGGAGACCAACGTTGTTGAGAAAAAAAAAAGCATGGCCCCTTTAAGAAGCACTTTTGAGGCTTTTTGGCCCTAACAGGCTACCGTCCGCCATCTTGTCTCCCTGCTCTGGGCTGGACAGCTCCCCTGCGGAACCAGGTAAGCACCCAGGATTTTTGCCTCCTGGCCAGGAAAAAAATCAGAAAATACCGGACATTTTAGGTGTCCAGTATTTCCTGAAATTTTTTTACCGGACAGGAGGTGAAAATACCGGACTGTCCAGCTCAATACCGGGCACCTGGCAACCCTCTAAGAAAGGACTTAGATCACCTGTCTGGACATCCCACAAGTGTGGCAGGGTGGGGCCACCTGACCCCACATTAGCTTATTAACTCTGTGTTGCCCAGTGTGGGGTTTGTATAGCCCCACTGCACTTCCATAGCCCCGTCATCCGGCTCATACAGAATTAAGTCACTGAAGTAAACCAGATTTTCCTCTCAGTGTAAAATCAGGAGTAGCTTTACTGGAATCAGTGGAGTTACACTCAGGGTAAAACTGGGATAAGTGAGATGAGAATTAGGCCCAGAGTATTTAGTGACACATAAGGCTAAGCAATCCAGAGGTATGTAATTATTTATTTCTTACATATTGTCCAAATAATTAATTTAAAAATAACCATTTCTAATAACTGTTCAAAGATTTTTCTCTCCTGTTCAAGCTTTATGCCTTTCAAAAGACAACTGCTATCAGCCAGCCTGAAGTTAATAGGAACAGCTTGTACACCTTAAATGCTGGTCTAAGAACTGAAAAATGCAATAATATTGTCCAGGTTAATGAATATGAATTACTAAAATGCAAGAAGATGACACTCATCACTAAATCAATGTAACTTAGAGCACTGTTTTGCCAGCAATTTTCTTCCTGGTGATACTGACAGAGAAAGCTGGGTGAACAATGTGAAAATAAATTGGTCAAATAAATATTTTTAAAAATATTAGCATGTGTCAAATTATTCAACAAGTATTATGTTACCAGGCCTGGTGATAAATACTTGGAGCAAATTGTGTGGCTTCACTTAGTATGCATCTGCATTTGACATAGCAAGAATTCAGGTGACAAACCTAGGCACAAAAATGGCCAGAAGAAATGGTATCCACTGGGCCAAGGGAGGTAAAAACACATTGTAGCTTCACAGTAAGATTCCCTTTCAAATATTTCAATACCCTGAACCTTTGATCCCACACAAATTATCCCTCTTCAGCAATGATGTTTTTTGTATTAGTAAAACCTAGTGGTAGCACTAGAGCAGCGGCCTCCAACCGTTTAAAGCACAAGATCATTTTTTGAATTTAAATGCAGTCCAGAATCTACCTCAAATCCTAATAACCTTGCTCTACCTCTTTCCTCACCTCTCCTCTGAGGCCCCAGACCCTGCCCCACTCCCTTTTCTGAGGCCCCACCCTGCTCACTCCATTTCCTCCACCCTGCCCAGCAAGCAGGAAGCTCCCATGGGTCAGCTCTAAGGGCAGGGGGCAGGAGAAACAAGGGAGTAGAGGACGGGGCAGCTGAAGTACTGGCACTTGATAGCCTCCAGAGCAAACCAATCAGGATCACCCTATCTACTTGTTGGTGATCACTGCACTAGACAAAGTACATTGGGGCACTTACAGAGATGTCTCATTCTGCCTGGCAATATTATACTGTGTCTTGCAATGAAGATCTTGCTCTCCTGTGCAACAAGGTTACCTTAGTAAATCACATAAGCAGGCTTTGTGGATAGATTTAATTTTAACTCTGAATTTTCTACCTGTGCATGTCTAAAGGTGCACATGCTTAATTTGCACGTGCAGTTACAGTGCTTGCATTTACCTTAGGTGGTTCACTTGCCAGCTCTGTATATAATTTTCACAGTGGCACAACGTGGTACATATGCATTTTGCACACGCACCTGAGCATCCACAATTAAGAAAAAAACCCCTGAGGTTATTATTAAGACGTGAACTGGAAGTGATCGGTTTAATGCATTGAGGAGCACAGACAAATAGCATGCTGTTCTGAGAAGCATTCCCCCAGCTATAGGGAATCGGGCTTGAACTGGAAAAAAGAAAGTCATGGTATTCACCCAAGCTTTACCCGTACAGGATTGTATTTTGAACATCTGCACATAGGCTTTCCTGGGTTCCTCGGGCCTGGCTTCTCCTCAGCAGGACTCAGGTATACCTTGGGCATGGCCACACTGAGGAGGAAACACAATGTGCATCTTCTTAGAGCTCTTGTCAAGAGAAAGAGCCACCAAAGGAAGCCATCTGCAGTGCACAACACCATGTTCTATTGGTCCTATACACCCATAACTATGCTACATATTCCTGAGTGCCATCTACCGGCTTATTGATAGAGCATTACCAGCCACATCAGAATCTCAGCTCTCAGTGAAGTGCCTGCACTGGGAAGGTCAGCTACCAAGGGAGAACCTGCCTGAACCCACAGTCACCACTGATGCTGACCTGAGCCCTCTTACTCTGCAGTGGCAGGTGCTGTCTTGGATGCCCTGCTGGCTTCTGTGGGATTTGAAGCCCCTGGCTGGGGTTCATATATGCCATTCCTTTAGCTTTATGACTCCATAGAGTATACTGGGGACAAAAATAAAATAAAATAAAATACTAGTGGCCCTCTCCCAAAAGCCATCCTAAATCAAATAACATTGCTCTCAGAACACTATGCAGATTGTGATCCACTTTGTTGTTTGGATAGTAGTGAAATAGTTAATTTTAATATGAACTTTCTTATCATTGGGTAGGAGTATTACCACTCCACTGAAGTGAAGGGGAAGTTCACACCTCCCTGAGCTGTTGCTTTCTGCAAATACAAACAGTGATCAGTGTATTGGTTCATGCTCATTTCACATTTTCTAGGCTCCTCTGAGCCACCGTAAAGGCTAGGGTTTTTTTTTTTTAATGAAACAGATTCCAGAAAACAAGTTGTGGTTGCCTATTGAATGCAGGGTGATTGACGCAGCCCAGTTAGGACCCTAAATAGTAGCTTAGCATACTGAAGGACAGGTCTGCCGACAGGTGCAGGGTTGGGAGGGAGTCAGTTGCCTCAGGGTCCAGTGATTCAAAGGCCCAGAGCTCCCAGCCACTGCTACTGTGACATCAGCAGTGGCCAGAGCCCTGGGCCCTTTAAAATCCCTGCTGGAGTGCCACACTGCTTGCTCTGAGGGTTGGGGGGCAGTGGTGCACTCCACGTGGGGAGGAGGGCTTATTGTCCCAGCCCTGCCCCTTCCACCCGAGGTCCCGCTCCTTCCAGGAGCATGGAGCTGTCCCGCCCCCCCTCCCCATCTTGCCCAGGAGCCCCCAGCTATAGGCTCTCCTGCTTAAGGAACTAGCTGAAAAAACCTCCAAACCATTAGCAATTATCTTCAAGAATTCATGGAGGATGATTGAGGTCCCAGAGAACTGGAGAAGGGAAAATGTTATATATTTAAAAACAGAGAGGAAAGAGAACCCAGGGAATGATAGACAAAGTTGTCTAATTTCAATACCTGGAAAGATCCTAGAATAGCGATGGGCAACCAAGACTAGTGAGTGGGCTGCATGAGGGGTCCTTCTTCGTCTCAGTGAGCTGTATAACCAGTGATGACCAGCCTGCAGCCCACCGGCGTTCCACTTGTGGGACCCCTTGTCTGCCCCTTCTCCCATGTCTCATGAGCACTGGAGATCCACACTTCCTACTCTTCCTTCCTCAGGCATGAGGCTGGATTAGATGACCTCTTCAGGTCCATTCCAGCCCTACATTTCTATGATTCTAACTCCCACTGAAGACAATGAAGGTTAATGTCAGACAGGACCTCATAGGAAGTACATAGCAATTTGAAGATCCACAACAATAATGTAGTACACGAGTGTTCTATACTGAAAACCAGGGTTCAATTCTTTTTTCAGGACACAAATAGCAGAGGACAAAACAGTCATGGCTAAATCCTCATTTGCCCTCTAAACATGCATAATGGTGGCAAAGATCAAGGTTAAGAAACCTTTCAAAGGTACATGAGGGAGCCAGCATAGAGTCATTTTTTTATTTGTGCAAGGGACTAGTGTGTTAACTAGAACTTGATTTAATTTGGAGGGAGAAAACCTGAGTAGAAACATAGGAACAATCTGCTACCCAAAGTTACAAAATGAAGGATTTTCCCCTGCATTTCCAGTTAGGATCAAAGAAGAGCTTTCAGCCTGATGAGATATTTGAAGAACAGAGTTCATGGTCACATAAGATACAACATGCCTTTCTATTGTTTTTTTTCCCCACCATTACTTATAATCATTGTACTGGGATATAAAAAAAGCAAAAAGAGACCTAGCAGGCAGCAAAATAAAAAACAAGTTCCATGTCTGCTTACCACCAATACAATAACTACTGATGACCAGGTTATCCAAATGTCAGATGTGCATGGTGAACTGACATTTTTCCTTGCCTTTTTATTAGAAACTTCATTGAAAAACATAACAGTGAACCAGGCAAGTGAAGCAAGTTTAGTATTCACTCCCTTTTCTCACTTCTTTCTTTCAAGTCTTTTTAATTATTAGTCTTCAGTTTGCATCCTTAGAGAGTGAAATGCACCCGGGTTAATGGCTCCATAGATTGGTAGGTTGGATTGTTTTCATTTCTGAGAGTAACTTTTAAAAAATTTCTATCATGCTAAAAGAAATAGTGATGTCCTGAAGCAATATTTTGAAAGGATTATTATTCTGGAAAGTTTTGAGGCTGTGTCGAAAATTCCTGTTACAAAGTAAGTTTTCCCAGTATCTTTGTTGTTGTTTTTAAAGGTGCTTTCATGGTTGAAAGGAAGAAACTTGCTTAAAAGGGAGACTACCACAGCTCATGCTGAAAGAAGACCTGTCAGGCTGGAAATTCCTCAGGGTCTGTTGTGGGACTAATCTTTTTTAACATTTTCAATAGTGACCCTGTCACAAAAAGTGGAATGAGCAAATAAAATTGGTGATGACACAAGAAGCTATTATTGCAGTAGGACTGATATGTCATTAAAAGGAGAGTTAGTCAACCATGAAAATCAAACTAATAGAAATAGGATGAAACTGTGTGACAAAAGAGAAGAAAGATCTAGAGGTACTGGTTGATCCCAGGAAGACTTTGAAATGCCAATATGATGTAGCTGAGAGAAAAAGGCTAATGTAATGCTAGACTGCATCAGGCTAGGTATTTCCAATAAAAATAGGGTCGTGTTACCATTATAAAAAACCACTGGTGAGACCTCAACTGGCATATTGTGAGCAATTCTGGTCTTCCATGTTTAGCGTAGATGGATTCAAATGGACAAAGAAGGGCTACTACATAATCAGAATAATGGAGAATGTACCTTGTGAGAGGAGATTTAAGGAGTTTGCTTGTTTAGCCTAACAAAATAAAGGATGAGGGGACATATGACTTCTCTCTATAAATTCATCAGAGGGATAAACATCAGGGAGGAAAGGAAGTTATTTAAAGTAAGTGCTAATTCTGGCACAAGCAGAAATGGACATTCATAAATTTAGGTTTGAAATTAGATGAAGGTTTCTAACCATCAGAGTGAAATTCAGAACAGATCTCCAACAAGAGTAGTGGGAGCAAAAAAACCTAATTTGTTTTAAGTCTGGGCTTGATAAGTTTATGGAGGGGATGGTAAGATGAGATTGCCTAAAAGGGAATATGGCCCATCCATGACTGCTAATAGCATATATTTTCTACAACCTCCTGGAGACTGGGGTCTAGACAGGGAGAGCTTGGAGGATGCATATACATTGCTATTTAAAAATTACACCTGGCCTGTGCCTACAGACTTAAGCTTTCAGGGCTGTTTCAGTATGGTGGAGATATTGAGTCTCCAGCTGCAGCTCTGAGGCCCTCCCATCTTACAGGATCCTACAGCCCAGGCTCCAGCCCAGTCCCTGAAGTCTATATCGTGATAAATAGCCATGCAACCCAAACATAAGCCTGAGTCAGCTGCCATGGGCCAGCCATAGGTTTCTAATTGCAGTGCACACATATCCTGAATTCCTTCCCAGGTGTCTGGCTGGTGGGTCACACCCACATGCTCAGAGTCTAACCGATCACCATATATGGTGTCATAAAGGAGTTTCCCTCCAGGCCTGCTTGGCAGAGACCTCCGAGTTTTTGCCTTCTTTGCAGCAGGAGGCCTATGTCATTTGCTGGTTTGAACTAGAGTAAATTAGTTCTCTGTAACTTGAAAACTTTAAATCAAGATTTGAGGACTTCAGTAACTCAGCCAGCAGATAAGGGTCTATTACAGGAGTGGGAGGGGGAAGTTCTGTGGCCTGCCATGTGCAGGAGGTCAGACTAGATGATCATGATTGGCCTTTCTGGCGGTCAGTCTATGAGACAAATTTTGTATAGCATGCAAAGCCAATTTCTTTCCTAATTAGGAGGCTCTCATGAGTGAAACCAAAAGGAAACATGAACATGTCTCATGCAGAGAATTAGTCATTCTAATATGCAGAGAATCACATATGGTACAGATAATTTACACACACATTTTATCTCCGGGGCTAAATTGTGGTGGGGAACCTCCTGCATCCTGGCTGCACGCAGTTTGTCAGGGTCGGCTGCTAGCAGGCCATGAGATGGTTTGTTTACCAGAGTATCCTCAGGCACAGAGCCCTGCAGCTCCTAGTGGCCACAGTTCATCATTCCTGACTAATGGGAGCTGAAGGAAACAGTGGCCCAACCCACTTAGCTCCCATTGGCTGGGACTGGTGAACTGCTGCCGTGCCTGCAGATGCTCAGGTAAACAAACCGTCTGGTGGCCTGCCAGTGATTAACCCTGACAAACCACATGTGGCTGGTGTGCCGGAGGTTCCCCACCCGTTCATATAACAGCCATGCTGACTCTGCAAATAAAAGGTCCTACTCACTTTCAGTCTCCCACTCATGATTCCAATTCTATGTCCTATGTAGCCTCTATATCAGGATCACTCCCAGAGACAAGGTTCACCCATATTCAAATTCTCTCCTTCTATTTCCTCATTAAAACAAACGTCTAACTCTTCCCTTACATCAATACAAACGTGGGAAAACAGGAGCTAGTAAATATATTTTTAGAAATTCCTAATAAAAAAAGTAGAACAAGACACATGCTAAATGATGTCTATTAAGGGATTGACCTGAACCCTCTCAACTTCCATTGGTTCACCATGTCTACCCAGCATCTGGAAGCAGCTCCCAGACTTTAAGTACCATATAGAAATAATTACACACAGAAAAAAAATCCCCTTCAAGATTGCAAAGTTGAACTGTTAAGCACTCAAAAAGTTAGGAAATGGCAGAATTTAAGTTGCCTGTGCCCAGGTGCCTTGTCCTATTCTACTTCTCCCACCACCAGATCCAGCTTTTATCCTCTCCATTCAAATCTAGTACTTCCCCTCTGTGTTCCAGGCACACACTGAGAATAAGGACAAGCCAAACTCCATGGCTTCAGTTCTGATACAAAGTCTTCAGGGAATTTGGCTGATGCTCAAGCAAATCTCCACTGTGTATGTGCAAACTGAAATTTAGAGGCATGTAATTTCATTACATTAGGGCAGACTGTCCAAAGGATGACAAAAAGCACATTCTGATGACATGTCCCTGTCAAATTTCACATATAGTACTTTGCTCTACAACATGAGGTGCAAAGTTCCTCAAATTAAAAGATTGAGCCATGTTAAAAAAATTCTAGCAAACAATTTTCCTTTAGCCTCATTCTCAGAAGCTAAACTACTTTGGCTGAAGTTTTCTAGGATAATTCAGCCTGAAGAAGCATCCAGCATGGAAAATATCAACCCAAACCAAGAAAGTTTGGTCCAAGTTTAAGCAAATGAAAAGAGCATTTTATAACAAAATATCAGACAACTTTGTAATCATAAGCAATTCTGCCAGTGTCATCTATCATGATATGGAAGTCGTGGCCACAGATTTAGGAAAAGAAACCAGGGGGTGTTGGATGAAAGCCTTTCAAGACCCTCTCTTGCTGCAGTGCCAAGAAGTCAGCCTATGATGGCAGGGTCGTCTAGTCATGGATAGTTTGCTCAATTAAAAAAATAATAAAGCAAACAGACTTTCAAATGCTTTGGCCATTGCAAGGCATGTAATTGCATAATTTTATATCTGCTGCTTTTGTCCTCCCTCCCTAATTCCATTTCAGTTGTCTAGTCACGGCTACACTTTAATTTGAAAAAAGCAGCCACAAGTTAGCTCTTTGTGGCAAAGCCTGTTTTCCATATGTTTGTGCTAAGTGTTGAAATCTTTTAGGGTGGGATTGGTTGGGTTTTTTTTGCCATTTCTGTAATGATTTTTTTTAAATAAAAGAGGATACAGCCATTTTGTTGTTCATGAATCTGAAGGATGCACCACTTTTCTGAAGCTTTAGTTCTACATTCCAGAAATATGTCTTTGGAAATATTTCTGCCATATATCTATATAGAGAGAGTACAAGGCTGTGATCAAGGCAATACAACACATCTGGACGAGGGGTACAGAAAAAAGAAGTGAGAACATATAGATTATACCCATTCATTCCGAAAGTTTTCTAGCAACATGATTAGAAAGATCATTTTCACTGTCGGAACAGAAATTGTTGCTGGGCAGGTTCTCTTAATTGTTGCTCGTATTTTGTTTAAATGAATAAAATTATGACACCCATCAACAAATTGAGTTCAGCGGTTCATTCAACAGCAAAGGTTGCCCTGATTGCTATCTGTAACCTCGCTCAAGTGGATGTGAAGCAAAAACACAGAAAGACTGCAAAACAAGCTGCTTTTAAAAATGAGCAAACAAGAAGTCAAACAACAATCACAACAAAACCATCACACGTCTGCTGTATGCCCTGGAAGTTCTTCCAAAATTTGTAGTTTCCATCAACTGATGACATTGTGCTGTTAAACAGAGTATTGCTTTGGCAACAGCCAGTTCTTTGTTCAGGAGCAATTGGTGCAATGACTTAAGGGATGTTGGTGAGGGAAAAAGTTTGAAACTGAAGGGAAAAAATTCTGGCTATTCTGTATTGTCCTTGAGGACTTTACTGTGAGATGTCACTTAACTGCTTAGCAACAGATTGACAGTCTCTCAAATCAACCATTTCAAAGCAGTGAGCATAGTATAAAATGCTTTCTGCCCTAACTCAAGAGATGTTAATTGGGAAGCAATATAAGCACCTGTCTAAGGGTTTTTACAAGTAGTTAATTATATCAAGGCTAACATGAGAATGATGACCACAAATAGCTCTATTTTTAACTCTCAAAGTCAAAAGATATTTACTGTAGATTAGTAAGCTAAAACTTGCAAAAATGTAATTATCCACAATTAAAATGGGTTTGCAAACATTATTGCAAAGATGGATTTGTGCCAGAGGAAATGCTGAAGAAATAAAAGGTGGCATCTTTATAAAAATGATTTGTAAATGCAATTCCAATTATACTTATTTTATTTGTTGTTTTAAAATACAAATCCCACTTCTTAGTCGAGGGAGCCATTTCCAAAAATTTGCAAGTAGTTTGTTATTTTGATTTTTGTTTTGCATATATTTTGGCAAAATTAGGATAGGTTTCTACTATAGTTGGATGGTGTGAAAGGAGAAGGAGTAATAGCACCTCAAATGCTTTGTGTGTCCATATTTTCCACAAATCACATGGAGCACATCTACACAGCAGGGCTAAAGCTGAAATAAGCTACGCAACTAAGCAATTGATTAGATTGAGCTGAAATATCTTATTTCAGCTTTTGGTACTGTCTACACAGCAGGAAGTCTGAGGAAGAGCATTCTTCCTCTGACTTCCTTTACTCCTCGTAAAATGAGGGTTACAGGAGTTGAGTAAGAAGTCCTCCAACTCAACATTATTT
>JANRFK010006688.1:20592768-20602851 GCA_030068395.1 Apalone spinifera
TTCTAGGATGCATTAACAGGTGTGTTGTGAGCAAGACACGAGAAGTCATTATTCCCCTCTATTCTGTGCTGGTTAGGCCTCAGTTGGAATATTGTGTCCAGTTCTGGGCACCGCATTTCAAGAAAGATGTGGAGAAATTGGAGAGGGTCCAGAGAAGAGCAACAAGAATGATTAAAGGTCTAGAGAACATGACCTATGAAGGAAGGCTGAAAGAATTGAGTTTGTTTAGTTTAGAAAAGAGAAGTTTGAGGGGGGACATGATAGCAGTTTTCTGGTATCTAAAAGGGTGTCATAAGGAGGAGGGAGAAAACTTGTTCACCTCGGCTTCTGAGGATAGAACAAGAAGCAATGGGCTTAAACTGCAGCTAGGGAGGTTTAGGTTGGACATTAGGAAAAAGTTCGTAACTGTCAGGATAGTCAAACACTGGAATAGATTGCCGAGGGAGGTTATGGAACCTCCATCTCTGGAGATATTTAAGAGTAGGTTAGATAAATGTCTATTAGGGATGGTCTAGACAGTACTTGGTCCTGCCATGAGGGCAGGGGACTGGACTCGATGACCTCTTGAGGTCCCTTCCAGTTCTAGTATTCTATGACTCTCTGTTTTTCCACAAAAAGGTTATAGTGTAGACATAGCCATCAATAGTGATACAGTTAACTCACTTGCTGTGTAACAAGCTCCATAATAAAGATACAAAATGGTGTCAGAGTAAGCTTAAATATAAACTAAAATATAGTAAAACTGATATTTGTGTGAAGCTAAAGTTCAAGAAAATGTTACCAAACAATGAAAGTAATTCAGGTTAGATACTAATATGGTATAACTTAGCAACCTAGGTCAGGTTAGAATTGAGCTTAGAATTCTAGAGGTGGTCAAATGTGATTGCCATAAATTTTGTCACGTTTTTGTCAAACACAAATATTTTCATTATTTGACCAGCTCTGTGTTGATGAATGGCACTCTGCAAATAATATTCATAGTGAATATTTTTTCAGAATATTTTCCCATTAGTCATGCTACTCTAGTCCTCTCTAATGTCTCTAAGTATCTCTTAATGAATTTCTAACTATTCATATCCAGATGATTGTGAAAGGTAAGTTATTGATTGGAAGTATAATGTATAGGGAATGACTGTAAAAACAATCTTTTAAGGATGTCCCTCACTTAAGACATCCAATCCATGCATACTTATCATTCCTCTCTTATTATTGTAAATTATTTATAACAGAAATAGTCATAAAGTTGCATTTATAGAAAGTGTGATTTTGTTGAACAAATGAAGTGTTGTCATATTCTTTTCTGCCTCACACATACAAATCTCCATAGTTTGAGGGACTAGGGATTCAAAAGCAGAATCAGTCTTAAAGATCTTTGAAACAAAAAGGAACTACTGTTCATAGTACAGTCTCACAGAGGGTTGTAGAACACTTGAAAACTTGTGAAAGTTCTTAGAAAAGTAATCCTGCAAATATTACTGTGTTTCATGAAGCTATGGATATAATTCTATGTAAAGCAAATATACAATATGCATTTTATTCCAAATATACTATATGTATTTTATTCCAACCTCTGCAACTGGACCTAAACTAACAAAAATTTGACCCAGAACTTACCACTTTGGTTTGATTCCAAATTTTACATTTTAGATAAAAACAGAGATCTGCTTTTCAATCATTATTCTTCATTACAAGTTGGCATCTGACTTTTGTGCATGAAAGAGGACTGGCTGTCCTCCCTCTTTTAATTTATTTAGGTCAAGTGAAACATCTGGTCATTATTATGAGTCCTTATAGATATACTGGTTAGAGGTTCCCTGGCCAAAACTGGAAGAGATAATTTTAAAATCTTCCTCAATTCCATTTTTACAGTAAAGAGGTGCTTCTTTGGGAAACTGAATACAATTCTGTACATATTTTTACATGTGACTCTTAGAATTTTCTTGCACACTATTAACTGCAAAAAGGTAATAGAATCTGAAGCTACTTGTGAGCAGATATTTCACAATAATCACATACAAAAATGCAACATTACTATCAGTTGAAAACTAATGCAATATGGGATTGTAGCAGCAGAAACCAATTGAATAGACTTTCCATTACAAATAAGGTAGGTATACTCTTTCAAATATTTGCTGCTTTGCTTCACTCTAAAATGCACCATACTTTACCCTGTGTTCTTAACCCTTTTTTTCTTCCAGATTTAACTTTTACTGATGTTGCAACTCACTGCAAACCAACAAGAAAAAAAATCTTGAAAGCTTTCCGGGCATATCTTTTGTATATGCTAAAAGCATAACCTAAAAAGAGCCATCTATGAAACTGCTCAACCCCCTTCTCCTCCCCTCCAAGACTGCATTTATTGGTGTTTCTTATGTATCCTAACTATATAGTGAAATGGATTTGTCCGTTTTATCTGTTAGCTTTTGTATTCAAAGCCTTTGTCAACTTCCATCTTCAAATATCTGAGTTTGCTCGTTGCAGTGGTACCTAAACATTTTTAGTGATCAATATATTTAATTTGCCTAATTAGTATTTGTACAGATGCAGTGTAAACTCACAATTCTTCTGTGGCTGTAAAACATCTATGTTTCATCTCTTCCTTGAATATATTTCCCAGGTAGAGAAAACAAGTTAACTGAATGTAGAGGTGTTTGAGTGTGACACAGTTCTAAAAAGACTGTCTCTCTCTACATTTTGTGACAGACCCAGACCAGCTGTCTGCCATTCACTGACCTATTGGATTCTGGGAGGTGGGTTGGCATAAACCCACCCACATCAAAAGGACCTCCTCCAGCCTATGCACTGGGAGCCAGCGGACGCCACTCAGTGGAACTCTGCCCGGAAGTGAGAACAGATACAGGAGCAGAAATAGGCGCCACAGTCGCAATCCCCTCCCTCAGCCAACCTCTGCTCCCTGGTCTTATAAACTGCCATCTTGGCTCTAGCCAGAAGGACAAGGAGATCTTGTGACTTTGTGGGGCTGTGGATGGGGTGTGCATAAATTAATAGGGAAGGGAAGAAGTGCAGCCAGAACCTCAACAAGAGGTTCTGAAGGAGCCAAAAGAGGGGCTGTACCTAGCGCACTCAAGAGAGATGTGTGCCAGAATTTCCTTCATGCCACAGAAGGGGCACGTGTCATGCTCATGGCACCATGTAGAAGTCTCCAGCTGATGTCCCCGGCAGGCCACAGAACCAAGGTGAAATAAAGGCTGGTCCACTGGGGCTCCCCATCCTCTACTGGAGGTAAGAGGTCCCACCACTTGTGATCTGGGCAGGACACAAGGGTGGGGAAGTGAGGCGTGTGAAGCACAAGCATGTACAGATGACTTCTTGATGCGGTTCGAAAGGGGGACCGGCTGCAATACATGCAGCTAGCTCAGATGATGAGGAGGAGTCAGTAGAGAAGGCATACAGGACCGGGGCCCAATGGAGAGATCTGGAGGGCCAGGGGTGAGGGGTGGGTGGGGTGCATCCTGAGGGTGGGTGGGGTGTGCCCTCTAGCAGGACCCAGTCGAGGTAAACCCAAGCAGCAAAGCAGCCCTTGCCTCCTGAAGTACGCACCGGGTAGTACAAAGTGTGAGAGACCCATGCACTGGGTGAGCACCAGAGGATCCACCCAGTCTCCCCAGTCATAGTCCAAGAGGTCTCCAATCCTGCTGACTTCTGCCAGGACCAACCTCTGGCACACCGAGGGGGACTCTACTGCCTGCACACGAAGATGAGGATTGTGTAGCAGGGGCGCTGCAAGGAGGTCTGCCCCCACAGTGGCTCCCAAGGACCTGGTTGCCAAAAGCAGCCCCCTAGGTCTGGAGGAGGTCCTGGTAGAAGGCCGGCAGCTCAGAGAGGTCTCAAGGAAGACCTCTCAAATAAAGGAGCTGCCAGTCATATTGGAGCCCTTGGAAGCGGCAAAGGAAAGCGTGCGCTAATGTGCTCCATGCCAGTTCAGCACCAGTGCCCCCCCACTAAGGATGTTAAAATGCGGTTAATTGACTAGTCAACTAGTAGATGGAATTTCCTCCATTGAAATGTACAAAAGCCCCTACTGGGAGGAATGCAGAACTTTGTGAACAGCCTGGGGCCAGTGAAATCTTGCTGACTCTGGACAGCACATGGGTGCCTGCTCTGAAATGCAAAAAGTCCCCAGCGGGGGCTCTTGTGCATTTCAAAGCCCTGGAGCCTGGGGTCAGCGGGGGACTTGCAGTCCCCCACTGACCCTGGGCTCCATGCTACACTGCATGCCGTGGGGAGCCCAGGGTCAGCTGGAGAGTCCCCAGCTGATCGCAGGCTCCACAGCTGCCCCTTTGAACCACTGCAGAGGTAGATGATTAGCTGCTGATCAGCTGTGTGACGGGCTGTCCCTTTAAAATGTCGCCTCTGAGGCAAAGTGGCAGCCGTGAAGCCTGGGATCTCTATGGCTCCCCAAGGCATTTCCACGGAACCCGGGATCAGCTTGGGAGTCCCCAGCTGACCCCGGGCTCCACTGCCCCTTTAAAACGGGCGAAGGCAGCAGTTTCAAAAAGGAAGCTGCCTCACAGTTGATCAGCTGTTCTGCACAGAATTTCCCCGGGACCCGGAGTCAGCTGGGGAGTCCCCAGCTGATCCCGGGTTTGGGGAAATGCCGCAGGGAGCCCGGGATCAGCTGGAGAATCCCCAGCTGATCCGGGCTCCATGACTTCCCCCTTGAAAGGTGCACAGGAGGCATTTTAAAGGGGCAGCCACAGCACAGCTGTGTGGCACTGCCACTTTGAAGTACTCCATCCCCCCCTTTTGGTGCCTCTATTTTAGAGAGGCAGCAAAGGGGGGGATATCGACGAGTCGATTAGTCTTTTACATCTTTACCTCCCACGCAGGGAGAGACACCGGAGCAGTCCTGTCCATCTCTGCAGCTGCTCACCATCCCTGGTCTCCAAACCCTGCCAGTTTTCCAGCAGGGAGGGATGCATGGCAGAAAGGAAAATGCCAAAATAGAGCAGCGGACCTGCGCTCCAATGGATGGCCTGAAGCGTGGGTGAGAGGGTGCCCAAGTGTTACCCGTGGTCCAAGACATCCCAGAACACACAGCAGAACTCCATGGTCAGCCCATCCATACCTTGGGATTTATTGGTCGGCCTGAGACAGAGGGCTTCTGAGAACTCAGATAGAGAGAAAGAAAGCTCCAGTCAATCCTGATCACCCACGCTGACCATCAGGAGTTTGTCCCAGAGAACTCTGTGGGTGTCAGTGTCGGCTGGATCCAGGGGGAAAAGAGAGGCTTATAAGGCTTGAGCCCTCTCGCACATCTCCACTGGATCCGTGAGGGGTGCCATCCTCCGTCAGAAGACAGATGATGTGCTTTTTTTAGCCCCTCCTCTTTTTCTCCAGGACATAGAAGAAGCGGGAGCCATGATCCATCTCCTGGAGGAGCTGGATGCGAGAATGAACAAAGGTGCCCCGGGCCCAAAGGTTGTCAAGGGCCCAGAGCTCCTCCCACTTCTCCCAGTACATTCTGCAGAGGGATGGATTTCCGGGGCTGGTGACCAGACACCTCTCCAGCTCTAAAACCTCCCATTCCGACGGCTCTATCGCCGCATCCTGCTGCCAGCTGACCCCCCAGGTGTAGTCGCGGCAAAAGAGCTACGTGCGCACCTTCCCACATCCCACCACCACTGTGCCAAGGGAAAGGTGCACCGCTGTCCATTCCAGGCCAGCCACAACTCCTGAAAGGATGCTATGAAACCCATGTCCTTCAGCAAACTATTGCTGAAATGCCAGTAGGCAGCCCCAGCCTCTCCGAAGAGAGGCCGTCATGGCCACCAGTGGGTGGTCTGAGAATGGGGCTGGCTGAAGTGGATTGGAGGAGTGGACCCAAAAAAGATGATGACCAGAAAGATAAATGCAGTCCAAACTGGAGTGAAACAGCCGTTGAGCCTCCACCCAGACAGAGATGAACACAGTCTCCTCCTCTGGGTGGTGGTTGCACCACCAGGGAGTATTGATCTGTTCTCTCCCTGAGGATGTCTGCGGCACCCTGGAACTGCTTGGTTCCCATGCATTCCCCATTCCTTGAGAGTACAGTTGAAATCCCCACCTAGGACCAGGCACTCACAAGGATCTAGGGAGCCAAGGAAGGTAGATGTCCGTTGGAAAAAGCAGAGCCTTTCTGGCCTGGACATCAGGACCTAGATGTTAAGGAGGTGTAACATCAGTCCCTCCACCTGAACCTGGAGATACAGCAGGTGACCCTGCTGCAGCCGGATCACGTCCTCCTCTCCTCTCCTATCCATGCCACAGCAGGAGAAGCTGCCACTAGCCCTTCCTGTGGCCAGATGGGGGCTGGACAGCAGGGCCTGCCCCTGGATTGGGGATGGGGACAAGATGCTGTAGCCAAATGGGGGCTGGGCCCTGATTGTACATGGTGTCTAGCCAGGGGACAGGAATGGGCTGGGAGTGCAGTGGGGGCAGGGGTGTGTGAGGCACTGGGGATGGGATGCAGGGTCTGGGTGTGAGGAGCTGGGGAAGGGGGGCACTTACTACTTTTGGTACCACACACTACTCCCAGGCATTGGAGGTTTTCCCTGCTACTCCAATGGGGAAGCTGCCTCTGGCCCTGCTTCTTCTTCGAGGTCCAGGATCCTGTCTCTGCATGACCCAGTAGGGAACCACTGCTTGCCTCAGGCTGCTGCCTGCTTCTCCTGTCTGGCACTCCAGCCTTGTGGCTAGGGTTGCCAGATGGTTTAACCAAAAATACTTAACCCCCCCCAAAAAAAAAACACGGGGAAAAAATTCTGTTGAGGGGGGGAAAAAAGGGGAGACCAAAGCTGTTGAGGAAAAAAAGTTATTATGCAAAAATAAAATAAAATAAAATAAAAAAGTGCATGCGGAATCAGAATAGGGATAGGAAGAGGGGAGAGGTTGAGCACTAAAACCCAGGGAAGGCATTGCTTCCCCTTGCTTCAGGTCTTTAGGGTTTTTGCCGGCAGCCATCCTGTTTTCTTGATCGAGCCAGAAGGTAAGCAGGATGTCCGGGGGCTGGGCTCAGTTGCTGAGTGTTTTGTAGGGTTGCCAGGTGTCCGGTATTTTTGCCTCCTTGCAGGGGAAAAAACCCCAGAAAATACCAGACATTTTAGGTGTCTGGTATTTTCTGAATTTTTTTACCAGACAGGAGGTGAAAATACTGGACTGTCCGGGTCAATACCGGACACCTGGCAACCCTACTTGTGGCATCCCCTTCCCCCACAAGATTAGAGTGCCAGCACTGGCTTCCTGCAGGGAAGTGAGGAGAAATCCAGTGCAGAGCCTCGGGGCTGGTTTGTGGGGAAGTTTGAGCATTGCTCCTCCCCTCCCCAAAGCATTGCACGTGCTGCCCCACAAGCTGGATCTAGCGTGGGGCCTTGGGGCTTTCTCCTCCCCCCAGGAAGCTGGTGCTGGCATTCTAATCTTGTGGGGGGGTGGCAAGCAGCCACAAGGCTGGAACACCAAGCAGGTGAGGCAGGCAGCAGACCGAGGCAAGCAGCAGCGGCAGTTCCCCACTATGTCACAGAGCGTCGGGCCCCCGAACCTAGAAGTAGAAGCGGGTCCAGAGGCAGCTGCCCCTGCCGCCCCCTGACTCTCCCATGGGGTTTTTTGGGGAGACTGCATGGTTCAGCAGATATGGCACTAAAGTGGGCATCATGAATTGTAGGTTCCGTTCCTGCCTCTGACCTACTGTGTGACTTTTGGATAAGTGTATGGTTCCACAATTAGCTGTGAATCAAATTGGAATAGTTTTATTTTAATGTCTTGTGCAAGCTCTGAGTTACACTACAATTATACCTACTTGCAGATGAGGAAAGTGATTCTGTTTTTATCCAAGTCATAGAGTTGATAGTACAGTTGGGAATAGATCCAGAGCTCTGGCTCCTACTAGCATACCTTATTCATTATGCTATACTCTTCATTACTGTCTGTCTTTGGTATGCAGTTCCAGTCTTTTTCCTTTCTTGCCTTTATCTCTCAGTTTTTACCAGGTGGCCATATTAAAAGCTTTCCAACTTTTTATCCCACTTAACCCTTTTAATCTGCACCTTATCTAGTTCATAGCTACTCTCAAATCCAGAAATCTTATTTCACATTAAATATAATCTACAATTTGGTATTTTGATCTAATAAGTTGGAATATGCTTAAGGAATGAAATTGAAATATTAGTTTTCTAGGTTTTATATCATCAGCCCTCTTATAGGTAACAATACATCAATTATTCCTTCTGCATAAATGATTAGGCTGTTTTACACCCTTTGTGCAGTCACAATTTGTCTGATTTACACAACCACCTTTTATTCTCATATCTTTTTTTTTTAATTCTGCTATAATAGTCCGAAATCATCCATGTCATTTAGTATGTGTCAGAATTTTGGAGAAATTCGTACTAGCATTACTCCAAATCTAAGTTTAAATAAATGTGAGAGGTTTGTTTTGGGAGGAGATAAGATGCAATGTGATGATCCTTTCTCCTTCAAACTCTAGCCCTCATTATTAATCACCATCCCCATCTTTCTCATTTTCAAGTAGTGCTCCTCCTCTGCCCAGCATTTTGGAGCCTGTATTCTAAGTGGGTTCTTATTTTCCACAAGCCCTGGTTGATCTACATCGTTATAATCTATACTCTAATCTTCCTAATTACATGTAATGAGTGTTTTGGAGTTGGCAGAAGTACATCGACCTAATAATAAAGCAAATGACTAAATCCAGTCTTCCCATTATGACCTATTAGAGGTCACATCGTTCTCAACTATAGGAAATAAAAATGGACATTATTAAAATCTTCCTTGCTATCAAAGTTTTTTCATCCTCCACCCTGCATTGTATCTCTGCCTATCCTCTCCACAATACTTTCATCCACAGTCACAGATCTTCATGATTACAATGGAGCATATGGGGCCAGATTCTCATCTTGCGGAAGTTGATGACTTACCTGCCACTGAGGTCTTTGGGACCAGGATTTATGCTATAATGGAGCTGGATATAGGGCCTAATCAAAGGTGGTTATGCCACTGAAGTCAGTGGGGCTACGTCTAGACTGCAAGCTTCTTTTGAAAAAAAGCGTCTAGGCTACAACCAGTACTTTCGAAAAAGCAAGCCGCTTTTTCGAAAGAGAGCACACAGACTGTCTGGATGCTCTCTTTCAAAAAAGCACAATTTGCATTACATAGCGCCTTTTTTTTGAAAGAGCATTTTCGAAAAAAGGCATTCTTCCTCGTAAAATGAGGTTTTCTGCGGTTGAAAAAACTGCCACGTTCTTTCGATTTACTTTTGAAAGAACGCGGTAGCAGTCTAGATGCAGGGGAAGTTTTTTCGAAAAAAGGCCACTTTTTTCAAAAAAACCCTGTAGTCTAGACACACTCCGGAGTGTTGAGAATCTTCTACAATCAGTCATTGTCTTTCCATGACTCACTGAGAATAAACCAATCTAATTCATTAGGGGAGGGAGAAGGAGCATAGAGTTTGTTTTGCATTGCTCTAGTGACATGATTAGAATATGCTCCATTATTTGGGTCTGTGACATTATTGGATTTTGAAGTGAACATGCAGATTGTTACACCCAATGTTGTGTGTTTGCCCCAAATTTTGCTACAAAGCGGGCCAAGTGAGGTGTCAATTGAAACCTTATGCTTTGCCAATTCTGTTTACAAACATCATGCATGCATATGAATAGTATATTTACTTCTGGGAGATATCAACAGGCATCACCCTCCTATTGTGAAGGGCATCTACTCAAGGGAATAGCAGTACTTCTGGACAATAGGCCGTAAGGGTTCAATCCACATCTAAGGAATCTCTCTGTGAACATGCAGCCCAGCAGATAGGTGATGGTGGCTTGCTTAAAAAGGACATGGACAGCTGACTTGCTCATGTGACAAACTCCATTTTGGGAGGTACCTGTATCTGAGTTCACAGTAACAGCATTCACATAGAAGGTCGTAGTATTGGGCAGGGGTGGATGAGAGTTTTGCGGGGCCTAGGGCAACACAATTTCACGGGGCCCCCCTTTGTAGAAAAATAGAAAAAAGACATCCCCCCTGTGCCCACTCCTCCAGTAGCCCCACTCTGATCATATGAGCTACCCC
>JANRFK010006688.1:20602951-20616537 GCA_030068395.1 Apalone spinifera
CCCTGGCATTTGTCTCTCCTCTATGCTGTCCCTTGGTGCCTTCCCCTTTCTTCTTCTGACCTGCCCCCCTCCACTCAGCACAAGCCCCTTCCTCTGCCATCCACCTTCTGCCTTCCAGTTTGCAGGGAGGCCGCAACCCCAGCCCAGGCTCCAGCCCACATGCTGAACAGAACGGTGCAACGCTGGGCCGCACGGTTTTGAAGTCCCAGGCCGTGATGTCATGCCACGCCTGGGCATCTCCCCTCTCAGCTGTTGCACAGCATTTCAGCACGCAGCGCATGCACTCCCTCAGCCCCACATGGCCCGTACTGGCCGGCGCTAGGGACTTTAAAGTGCGGGGCTGTGGCGCCCTGTCACAATCCCCCTCCTCCTCCAGCAGCCGCCAGCCGGCCCTTCAGCGGATGGCCCACTGGGAAATTCCCGGTATCCTGCCGGGCCAGTCTGCCCCTGGCGCTGGTGTGGGGCCTATTAAGCGCGAGGCCCAGGACAGCCACCCCGCTCGCCCTGCCCTATATCCGCCGCTGGTGTTGGAGTAAAACTGAGCAGGTGTCTGTGCGTGATCAGAACCACACAGCCCTTTACAAATTTCCCAGTTAGTTACAGATAACACAGAAGAGTTACATTCTCACTTGCTTTTGTATCCTCCTGAAAGTCAACTTATAACACTGTTGGTATGTGGTCTGACTGTAGTGGGGCAAATGTTTCATCCGGCTAATGTCTTAACCCAGGCCCAAAGCGAGAAGTGGTGGGAAGCAGAGCAACACAGCTGGGCTTGGGGGAGTGGAACATGCTGACGCCAGGTCACTCCACTTCCCGACACTGCCTCTAGTGAGTGTGGGAGTGGGCTTTGTGCCTGCTGCTGGCATCAGACTCCTTCCTGGCCTGCTAGTCCTGTGGAGTGCATTGCTTGGGGCAGAGGCAGAGCAGGGGCAGGAAGAGGGGGGGCATGGGGAAGAGGTGGGGGGGGCCTGGAGCAGAGGTGTTAGTTGTCCCAAGGCTCCCTAACCCTTTAGGGCCAGCCCTGAGCGCAACCTTACTTCTGTGACAGAAATTCTCACCTTTTTACCTTCTACTCATTTTGAATTTACAGAATAATTTATTTGGTGATAATTCTTCGAGCCTGTGTAGATTACACTTTGCACTACAGTATCTTTGCACTACAGTATCTCCCACTAAGCAATGAGAAAAGCCTAAAGGCTATTAATTCTGTATTAATAATACACTTGGCATTAGAAATGGGCTCAAGTCATAAAATTTGAATCCAAATTCGCCTGAAGTTCAGACTGTTGAGTCAGGCTCAGAATTTGACTGCAGAGAGGGGACTGTGCAAAAGTTAATAAACCCCTAAGTTTTTCCAGCATTCCCCACTGGGAAGACTTATCCTCCTTTTTTTTGTTTTTTGTTTTTTTTGTTTTTTCCACTTCCCATTCCCTTTCTACCCCTCTCCGCAGAGACAAAACCTGCAAAGAAATCCAGCAAGCAGGAAGGAATTAGCCAGGCAAGTAGCTAGAAGCCAACAGCTAGAAGTCACTGTCTGTACAATGCAAGACTGTGTTTATTCCACCACTACTCATCCCTGATTAGGTGCACCACCCTTTGGGGAATCCAGAATTATTCTAATCCTTTGTCCAATTCAAAATCCAGAAGGAGGTGGTAGATTGAACATGCACTAACAATTAATTGGCTTTTTGTATTGAATGCCAACATTAAATTCAAATGTTGCATTAAGTCCCAGATCCCCAGCTGCCTCTCTCCATCATTCCAAAACTGGCATCTCACATTTAGCAATGCAATTCACATTTCTATTCTAACTCTTTATCTGCCTCTCTTCACCACCAGTAGTGCACCTCTCTTCCCGCTATCCAAAAACTCTCTTGGCTGCACTTTGAGGAGACTTCAAGCCCTTTGGTCCCATATCTGAGTAAACCATTCCTCCCACCATTCCCAGTGTTAAGGGAAAATCTCTCAGAGGCTCGTCTTTGTGAAGTACCATTTGGAAGCAGAGGTGTGACCAGATTGAGAGATCATGTATTAGGCACTGAGTGGTGGAAATTAAGTGTTAACAATTCTGCTGTTCCTCACAGGAAGGGGAAAAAATGGCCCCAGTGAGATTCAGTCCAACTGATCTTTCCCAGAGACAATTAAAGCATACAAATATTTGTAAACTGCACATTTATTTTGCACCCTTCAATATATTTAAACAAGCACTATCCTGCTCCTTAATTCCCTGGCTCCAGCTACTGCTGGTTCCTAGCAGAATTAGATATATGCTTTTTTTGTATACGTTTATGCCATACTCAAGTTGGTTGAAACGTTCAACAGCGTTACAAGTAAAATCAGATTCTGGGGGAGAAGCCGCTCCCTACTACAAAGTATGGTGATATCTTATTTAGCTGTGTTTATAAGATGTGCACTTGGGACACTACTCAGGAGAAATCCAAATTCCACCCAGATGCTTAACAGAGTGCCCATAGCTAGGTTTTATGTTTCTGATGGTGGTGCACATTCATACATGCCTTGGTGCACATAACATTATTCTGCACATGGATGAAAAATGTGCAAATGGATAGAAAAGATTCCAGGGAACACTGCTCATTACAGACTATATTGTTCCATTCTGTGTGATGTCAGCTGCTACTTCTGCCTTACTCTTTATGGGCATGTCTACACTTGAAATTATTTTGAAATAACTACATTCAACTTAATAATTCCTGATTTTACAAAATTTAAATAGCATGTCCCCCACTGTGGGGAAGCCTCAAAATTAGTCTGTGGCAGACTACATTAACGTTGATGCACTACCTTGACTTAAAGCCCCCAATAACATTGGAGAGTAATTAGTCTGAATTACTCTGGGGAGTCGTTATTTCTAAATAGCAGCACCGAAGCATCTGCAATAACACTATTTCAAAATTAGTGTTATTCCCTGAGGAAAGCAGGAATACAGATTTCAAAATAAGCAGCCCCTTACTTTGAAATAATGGACTTGGTAGTGTGGACACACTGCATATAAATTTGACCTAAAGTGGGTTATTTCAAAGAAAGCCCTAATGTAGACCAAGGCTATGAAGTACGAGGAAAAAGTATACAAAATAGGATGTGGGTCGGTTTGTTAGAGAAGTAATCTTCTTATAAATATTTCCAAAAGTTTGTTTGTTTGTTTGTTTGTTTGTTTGTTTGTTTGTTTGTTTGTTTGTTTGTTTGTTTGCTTGCCCCAAAAGAGCTCCAAAATGGTAAGAGCTAGAAACACCAAATTTTGAACAGATACTACTGATTTCCTAACTTAAATAACTGCATTGGTCATATCTTGAAATCGGGTCCCCCAGACCTCCAATTGGGCCCCTAGACCCCAATAGGGCCACTAATTAGCTTTTAGTAGAGCCTGATCATAGGCATTTGCTGGGAAACACTAAATTCTGATTTCCTAACTTAAATAACTGGATTGGTTATCTCTGGAAATCGGTTCCCCCAGAACCCCAATTGGGGCCACTGATAATTAGCTTTCAGTAGCATCTGATCATAGAAACACAAAATTTTGCATGGATACTACTGATTTCCTAACTTCAATAACTGGATTGGTTATAGTTCAAAATCATAACCCCCAGAGCCCCAATTGGGCCACTAATTAGCTTTTAGTAGTGCCTGATCATAGTCATTTGCTGGACTCTTCTGTTAAGTGTATCACATAAACTGCAACTATGAGATCCTTTCACTATGGATATGTCTACACTACAAAGTTAATTCAAAATAGCAGCAGTTATTTCGAATTAACTTTAATAGCAAATTAACTTGTTTAACAGATGAACCATTGGATTGCTTGGCTTGTCTGTTACAGAATTACACATCTATTGGCCATGAGTGCACTGCCAATCCCACCCTTTCTGAGTATTAAAGAATCACATGAAGAAAGCTGTCTGTAGACAGATATGTTTCACACACTGAGCCTGTTTTGCTCAAAGGGGCATGATCCTGCATCTTTATGTATCCCGAGACTACCTATCCATTGTGGTGAAAAATACAGGATTGGACCTGAAATTGATAAATTCTATAAAGCGAGGGAGTTAAATTATCATCTGCCCTGAGCAAAAGGTAATATGTAGCTGAGTTGCTCCAGAAACATAAGGGAATTGTGACTCTGTCATGCCTTGCTCCAGGAGAATCTTAGCCATGTTTTGCAGCAGGAAGTGGACATTGCTATTATGTCAGACACAGCAGAGGTTTCTCTTGGATTCATGTTAGTACTACGTGAGCCGAAGGACTTTTGCAACCATAAACTGGGATTTATACACTCAAAATGCCTTCCACTTGGTGTTTACCATGTCCTGTCTAACCACTTGCCTATGAGCTGAGCTATCTCTTTTACACTTACTGCCATGGCAACCATTTTTTGTTTGTTTGTTTAGCCTTCCTGTCATTAATTTCACTCATGGTTTATAAGTCCCACTGTCCACGTTAACAGCTTCTGAGTGTGGCAGTCTTAGTATTGTTGCTGCATTAGCCTAGCACTAATGAAACTGACAGCAATACTGCAGCATTTTGCTGGTTATAATTATGTCTATCTACTCTATGCAGTGTAGAGATGAAAGGCAGAGGCCCCATCAGGCCAACCTTCTTGGATTCATCAGCACCATTTAGCTCTCAGCATTTAACATTTGCTAAACAGAGATAGCTAAGATTCAACAGATTTTTACTATACTTAGTCCAGGGACACACCACGACAACTGTTGACAAATGTTAATTTTTTAATAGCCCACTGACTAATATTAGACCTGTGTGCCACTGTCCAGGGATCAAAGCAGGAATCATTTATTTTTCTCACATAGGGTGTGCCTGGGTGCTCTCTTTTGAAAAAGCTGCTTGCTTTTTTGAAAGTACTGATTGTAGTCTAGATGCTCTTTTTCAAAAGAGGCTTGCAGTCTAGACATAGCCATATTCTGAGCATATAAAGTCTGAGTTTGATGAAACTTAGACTGGATTTGATATATATTCTCTTTCAATAGGGCTTTTGTTCCTGATTTGCACCAATCTAGACGAGATCAGAATCAGGACCAGACCATCATAAACACTGATTATGGGAGGGACAGATTCCTGGGTCTGACTCAGCTCTATTGGTGCAAGACTCAGGGACGGAAAGTAAAGAAACTCTAAGTCACTATTCTGCTTCCTCAATTCTTAGCGCAACTAAAGACCTTAAGGCTGCTATTAATTACACCATCAACATGAGCCTTTCACCAGTCAGGTATCCCTGGAACAAAGTGTACCCTTCTTATGCCCTGACCTGCTCTTGCCCCACTCCCTTTGGTGGAAACCAAGATTAGGTGGCATAAAGTTTGCCACACCAGCTTTATGACATGTTCAGTTTCTCTATAGCTGGACAATCTCCAGCTGACCCATGAGAGCACCTTTTTGGATTTTTTTCACTATAAGTACAGCTAGACTGGGCCAAATGTTGGAAAAAACCCTCTTTCAGAAGCCCCCTTCTTCCTTGTAGAACAAGGAATACAGGGGCTTCCGAAAGAGCGCATTTGCTCTTCCACAAAAAAAGCGGAAGAGCAAACGCGTTCCCTGGATGCAGCGGAGTTTTTTATCCCGAACCCCCGAACCCCCCGCAGTCTAGCCGTACCCTATAGGACAGGGCTGCAGAGCTTATCTTATACATATTGGGGGAAGGAGGTTCCCCATAATTAAGTGAACACCATGTTAATATTACTCAACTGCCACTTTGTTCCTCTTAAACCTTTGTCTTTTACAGTTGATTTTCCTTTTAGTTTCAATTTGATTGACTTTTTTGTTTTTTAAATGAAAACCATGTTGCTTGTTTTTTATTGTATGGAACTCCAGAAACAATTTCTGAATTTTCAACCTTATTACTGTGGAACAGGCATTTAATAAACATATCTGTATGTTTTCCCCTCCTGTTATCTGTCCATCTCTGGCTTATTGTCATTATAGATTGGCAGAGTACAAATACACACTATCGGCAGGTACTGCCAACGTACCTACAGTGTGAGTCATCCAACTTGCTTTGCACCCAGTTCAGCTGAGACTCACCAACATGTAAGGAGGTTTCTAAACACTCAGACCCAAATGGCAATGCATTTGGGCAACTCCAGGATCAAAGGCAATGGGAAACTGAGATCTCACATGGGCCAGTGGGTGATGCTGGAAGAGCAAATGCAAGGTTAGGTCAGCCTCACTTAACTTCGGCTATGCACCCTTTTGTCATCCCTGTAAACCTTCTTTTATGAGGAAGAAGGGATGTGTCAAAAGAGGAGGGTTTTTGCAAAATTTGGTGCCATGTAGGTGCGCCAAATTTTTGGAAAAGCCTCTTTTGAAAGAAAAGTGGAAAAAGATATGCAAATTACACCTATAGGATTTGCTTAGGTATGTCAATAGAAAGCCAGTGGGGATATCTTGTCTATATCTGTGTTTATTTACCTTGCTAAGTTACTTACTAGCTCTGAGATGGGGAATTGCTTTAAATTAATGTGAGAGAGCTGAGGATTCCCTTCTTTTATCTTCCCCTTTTACAGCCCCGCCCTATAAGTGCATTGCAAACACCATCTTTCCAGATGAAGAAGACTGGAAGTGTTTCTTTTGATGACTGTTTAATAGCCAGTCAGAGCCATCATTACCCATATGCAGCTGTATAGGGCATCTGGGTTGTAATGTCCACCCACCTGTCTCTTCCTGTCCCTGTTTTGTGGCTCTGCTTCCTCCAGGGAGGATCTAGTTAACTTAAAAGTGAAAGCCTACCAGAGCTATTAGCAGAAAGAGCCATTCAAGTAGTAATGAAGCCATTTAACAGGCATTTGCCAACCCCAAGTATATCCTGTCAGTTTCTGAATTCACTGAACTCAGTCTACAGAACCTGCGTTTAAAATTTGTTTTAAAAAATATTTCATAAGTGGGTTGCTGAAGATCACACAAGATAAAATCACATCTCTAAAAAATCATCACCTCTCCCTCCTGGCTGCCATCAGATATAGGAGCACCAGTTTACTAGTACTATGTACGGGAGAGAGATTTCATATTCAGATGCATAGTATGATCTTTTGTAATCACATGGATAAAAATCAAATAGTGCATTGCCCAGCTGATATACATCATAACAAGACTGGGCAGGCAAGTAATGAGAGAAGGATCTGGGATCCAAGCAGTCAATCATTGCTATAGAGAAGAATTGACTTCCTAGTATCTGTCAATATACTAGGAAGTCAATGCAAATCACAAAGGCTTGCTTGGAAGGAAAGTGATTTGAAAACACCACCTTCACTCTTGTTGCTTATTACTCACTCAAAATCATAATCCACTGTGTGTGACATTGGACACAGGAAACAAGTATAACATCACAAACACAGAGTCTGTTATGACTTCAAGTGAAGAAAAAACAACAAGAGAACGTGAACTCTCAACAGTCTGACTTTGGTGCCAATTTCTTGTTTAGTAATAGAGAAAGAAAAACAAAATCACTAATATATAAGCCATACGCATATCTTAATCAGAAAGTAAAGTATTTCTTAAAAAGTATCCATATTGTATCATCAACTCTCTAAAAGTTCTTTGGCGAGAAGAAGGGTTATTTGAGGGATTAGAGGGGAACAAATAGCTAATCCCAATCTTAAGAAGAAAAACAGGAAAGGAGTAAGGAAATTATACACAAGTAGGGTGAACTCAGGAGTAAACGAATCTACAGAAATTAATAGAGGATGATGTCACACAGCTGCTGGAAGAATTTGAACTGAACTTTTTTAAAGTCCAATGTTTTAAAAATAAAACAAAGTCTAGCCTGAAAAATCTGCTAGGAATTTCTATATCATGGAGGAAGCAAGCTGACTCAGTAGGTATAACCTGTGTCACCGTAACAACCCACTGGTTTTTAAGTCATGAGTAAAGGACTGTAGGGCATAATCCCGGAATGGGTAAGCAACTAATAAAATAACTAGGCACAGACTGTGATGCAAACTTAAGTGTTGTCCTGAAAATCAACCAATACAGAAACAAAACCTATTTGTGTCCTATACATGAGAAGGAAAAAACAATATTGTATTTGCTTGCAAAAAAAAAAAACATCCCACAATGCAAAATCAAAAGTGTCTCACCCAGGCTGAGTGAGTGGGTGAGCAGAATTTTTCAAGGCTGATTTAAAGGTAAAAAACTTTTTGGCAGAGTAAGAAATGTGATGATTCTGACTGGAAATACCATCAGGATGTTACTCCTCAATCGGCCCATGAATCATGTAGAGTGATCTATCTCTCACTGTGAGGCTGATCCTCTAAAAAGGCTTTGGAGGTTTCTGTAAGGTCAAGGACAATAGGAAATACAAGGGAGGGAGGGATTGATGGCTTGCTTTCAGTGGGCACAAGAGCAAAATTGCCTATTGTACGCTGAATATTCTACTGTTCTGCAGAGCTGAGTCCTTACAGAGAATGAGCTCGTTTCTGGGGCTTGGGCCAGCCAGTGTCCACAGGGCTTAGCAAGGTTATTTTTCAGGCTGGCAGGTTGCTCCAAGTTATATATTGCATTTGTTCTGAGAGGTAACCCTGTGCTAGGTCTAGTGTTGAAACCAGGAGATGTAAAGGACTAAGATTAGGGTTGGTCCTGGCAAAAGCAGCTCCAGCCTAGCATTAGGATTGGAGCTAGAATTTAGCCCAACCATGGGCATAAGTATTCTTCAATCTTTAACTTTCAATGAAATACTAACAATTCCGAGAAAGGTGTGGGCAGGATGAACGCTTCATACTACTTAATTCATTCACCAACTTTAGCTGTTTTGCCCTTGCAAATTATCCAGGGAGATATGCTGACTGAGTTTTTAACACCATTTCTTAGACTTCCTGTGAGTGGATAGAGCCCTATACCTCAGTGGAGATCCATTGAAGATAATAAGGCTCTGCATAGGCCCTGCGGTACTCTTATGCAAAATATTTTACAGGATGGGACTTCAATCTTTGTTTAAAACAGTTTGAACATTTTATCCTATAGATTTTCCCTAAACTGATTTGGTTAGTTTTGATTGGGCATGCAGATCACATGATGTTACTTCTATTCCCTATTTAGATTTTGGCAAAATATTAAAGGTCATAAGGGCAAGACATTCTTATTGTAAACCTCCTCTAACATTTGTTTATGCATTCGCCCTTGCCAATGTACTTGGTCACCAAGGATGCATCTAAACAGCAGTGCTTAACTTGAAATAAGATACATAAATTGAGCTACATCAATAGCGTAGCTCATTTCAAAATAGCTTATTTCGAAATTGAGAATGTCTACACAGCACCTATTTTGAAATAGAGTACTCTTCTTCTGATTTTCCTTACTCATACAATGAGGGTTACAGGAGTTGGAGTAAGAAGTCCTCCAGCTTGACAGTATTTCAACATTATTTAAAAATAACTGCCTGCTGTGTAGACGGGGACTAAGTTATTTCAAAATAGCACTAGTTATTTCTAAATAATGTTGCTGTGTAGATGTACCCCAAGATATTCGCGAAAAACAAATGCACAATGAGCACAAACACAGGGGAAGCAAATTTGCACTCTAGATAAATATTCATGGCAAAACTTTGAAGCATTTGCCCAGTTCTACTTATTTTTGACTTACACTTATAATATGCTCCTCTAGCCAGGGGCGGATATAGGGCAGGGCGAGCGGGGCAGCCGCCCCGGGCCCCGCACTTCGAGAAGCCCCGTGCATGCGCTGTAGTGCCACCGTGCATGCGCAGTGGCAAAGGGGGGCCCACGAAATTGGGCTGCCCTGGGCCCCACAGAATGGTCATCTGCCCCTGCCATTAGCCGATTGAATAAATCCTTCTATTTGTTCAGTAAACATATACTGATTTACCGAAATTCTCTGGTGAGTTTCCAATACTTACTCAGCTTTGAAGTGCTGTAGTTGATTTGTTTACCCCACTCACAAAAAAAATCTCTCCCTCATTAAGAACAGTCACAAGAAAAGAATCCTTAAAGACTCCTTATGACATCTCCATTGCCAAATCAGTAGCGGTAAACTGGCCCAGAGAATGCTCTACTTTTTGCCTACAATCGCTGTGTGTTTTCCATTGTGAAAGATAGTATCTATCAAGCATGACTGGAATTACATTTCAATAAAATTCATTAAAAAAAGAGACAAGGAGGAGGGGAAATAGTTCATACCATATCCTGTGGTTGTAAATGCAACTTCTTCTGTCAATCTCCAGAATATCAGACAGGGCTGAAAATATTAGAACAATGGCCTAGTCATTCTGAATAATCTATGAATAAATTCAGTTACTCTTTACTCAGTTCCAGCAAGTTATTTTATAACAATTTGCATGAGGACGTATAAGACATGTTTTCCCACACTCAAGCTAAGTTGTTCTGAAAGGAGTAATAATAACGGCTGGTAGTCATGCTATACTGGATTCTTTGGAGGGGTAATCGGCTTCAATTAAGGTTCTTTTTATTTAAAGGTGAGTTTTTTACTCATTTCTCTATAGTATGCAACTAACAAGTGATAGCCAATTTAGCCAGATGGCAATTTATTGCCTTACTTTAGTAAGCCCAATGTTCTTATGTAAAAGCTGTCAATGATCACATCATCTAAAAAAAAAAGTACTAATGCCCCAATCCACATACATGCAGACCTCTGCTCCTATTCAGGGCCCTATTGATTTCAGTGAGATGCCGAGTATGCTCAGTGGTACAACTGCACACATCACATTGTGGGATCAAGACCTAAGTTATCACCATTTTTGGGTCTCCAATGTGTACTTTGTAGTCTGTCTGTAATGACTCATCGGCTCATTGTTGCAGAGAACGCATCTTTTATGTCTTGTACAACACTAAACACATTGATAGTTCTTACCAAATAAAAAATAATTTCTTGGGAAGCTAAGCCTTGTAATAAGGAAAAGCAGGATAGTTATTTATACAGATGATGGATAAACACCAGTGTTTTAAGGTGTTTAGATGCCAAAAGATTTAGATAGGCAGTTGGTAGGATTTTCAAAGTCTCCTTGCTCCCTTGGTACTTTTGAAAATCCCATTGGATGCTTATCTGTTTTATTTCAGCATCTAAATACCTTTAAAATCTGGCTCCACAAGAATATCCAGCATCACCAAGTCAATCTCTCTCTATTAGAGGTCACAAAAACACTTTACATTAGGGCAGGTTATCCTACATCTACCAACTACAGGTTTCTGACACCTTCTTCTGAAGCATCTGGTAATTCTCTGGTAAATATTGCCAGATGTCAGACACTGGATTGGGTGGACAGCTGACCTGGTTCAGTATGGCAATTCTTAAATTCCCACAGTCTAGTAGTTCCTGTAGGAGACCACAAGTCGGGATTATCGAGTTCTATTCCTGGCTCTATCGATGATTGTATAGGTGTTTTATGGAGCACATTAGTACGGTGTTTTGAGGAGATATTTTTAACTTTTGTCACTGAGTGTCCATATCTCTAAAGTGGAGAGTTCATGTGACTATCTCACAGTGGTGTTGTGAGAATTAACATTTGCACATGCTTTGAAATCACTGGCTGCTGGAGAATATGCGTCAGAAGTATAATGATTAATGAAGATGTGTAGCCTGAACTGAACAGATACAAATTCAAGACAAGGTGGGTTAAGGCAATGTTTTCCTCTGTCGTCCCTTGTCTTTCCTGAAGTGCAGCAGGATCTGTTGAAAACATACAACACAGTTGGCTGGTGAGTTTCCTGGATGTTGCAGTGAATAAAGGTAGAATGTGGAGTATAAAGCATATGTGCACTTTAATATTCATATATTAAAAAGCCAATACTGTGGCTGAGATGAATACTAAAAAGTTTAATTAAAAACAAAACAACAATACTCTGTTACCGTAGCAGCAGAGAAAATGTAGGTAAACATCCTTCTTTCTGAAAAACGATCTTGTTCCTAGTGAATCCTACAGCCTCCTATCCCCAACATAAATGTATCTTTTTGTTGAAGTTTTTTTTAAGCCATGTTTCCTGTTGATGAGTCATTTAAGCAGTTGGCTGAAAAATAAATTATTGAGATCCTGAAAGCTACGAAATTAAGGATTACAGATGTACAACTGACGTAAACCAACTAATGATAGGTTGAGAATTTAATAGGAACATAGGAATTTAATAGGTATGACTGTGTAACACTAGAAAACAAGCATGTGACAGACACTGTTTCTTTACTTGGTTATTGACAAATTCCACCTCTTTTAGAGCTCTACGCTCAGTTGCTAAAGAGACGTGCTGCTACTGCTTTGTTACTATAAGTTCAAAACACATCTGAATGTGACACAACACAAAATGGTACAGAAGGCCTGATTCAAAGCCCACTGGGTTTTGAAAGCAACAAGAGTCTTTCAATTGATATTAATGGAATTTGGATCAGACCATTAATATAATGGTGGGGGATACCCCACTGTTTTATAAATTAGTTGGAAAATAAACATACTGATACAAGAAAATTTTATATTAGCTGTTCCTTTTTTGACAAATATGTTTCCAGGTTCTGGATAGCCATGTGTGGGGATGAAGTTTAGGACTGGACAGCTTGTTGCTATTAATTCTAGCCTTTCAAGAGTCACTTTTGGAGGGAATGAAGAGGTATATTCACTGGAAGAAGCAAAGAAACAATTGGCAAAAACTATCATGGAAACAGATATACATTTTTTGTTTGTTTGTTTGTTTCAAGCCTCTCTGTGCTGTAACTAGCTAATAGCACAGTACTGTTAATCCTTCCTGCTGTACAATGATGGTACGTAGACAAATTAAAATATGAATAACAATATAATAAATAATATAAAAGTGCCACTTTGCACTTTTTGTTCCTCAGGGAATCTGTTTTCTGACTTGTATACATATACACGTGTGCACAACACATGTTTCTGCAGCATAGAATAAAGAAGAAATATCACATTTCCACAGGATTTTTACCAACTACTTCACTGACCTGCACATAATGTAATAAAGGAAGTTACTAACTCATTAGCAATTAGAATCTCAAGTATCATCACTGTGTGAATGTACAGTTCCACTTGTGGAGTTTTACTTAATAAAACTCTTGCTCTTATGTTGGGCTCCCAGAATTGGAGGCTTCTGTTGAAAATTTGCACCACAGTAGATTTCATAAAAATCAGCTTGGAGTTGTGTTCATATAGATGGCATAATCGTTATCCTTTATTTTTACATAGCTTATTTTCTTTTAAATGACTTAACTCTACAGATGAGGATTCCCTTCCCAAATACATTAATTAGAACCTCAGTAGGAACATACACAATTTGCACGTTCACTTACGTGTTTCTAAGAGGAACACTAGACTAGCAGAAACATTTTACCCAATTCGTAGGCCCTGGCATTTTCCAGTACAGCCTGGCTTCCCTATTAGGAGCAGTTCTGACAGAAATGTTCCTTTCCAAGTTGGGACAATATAAATAAAATAAATATATTTGTTATTTCACTCATGTGTTTGGCATCTGAGATAGTTGGGGAAATAACATTCCAGATCATATAAACAGGTAAAATACTTATTAGGTCTCTTTATCTTTAAGTAATGAGGAATTACCCAAATAGCTCTCCTCCCTCTATACTTCATCACTGGTAAG
>JANRFK010006688.1:20660768-20692192 GCA_030068395.1 Apalone spinifera
AACCTGATGCCCTGCCGGCACTGGTTCCAGCCAGCCTTAACTTCGGTTCAGGGGACACTCAATGTAGACATGCTATTTCGAATTAGCAAAACACTAATTCCAATTAGTTTTTAGGTCTAGATGCACTATTTTGAATTAGCTTATTTTGAATTAACTAATTTGAATTAAGTTAGTTCGAATTAACTTTGTAGTGTAGACATACCCTATTTGAAAGTAACTAATCTATTTTTGTAGTAAATATATCCAAGCCTTTTGTGGTGTATTTACAAAAACAAATCCTTTTTATTTTTCACTAAATCATACACACTCTGTCCCTAAAGTCTTAGAAGCCCCAATGACCTTTGAGACTGCCTCTTTGAAAAAGGCATTCTTTATCTCAGCAATGGAATATTGACAAGTAATGAAGAGGTTGCCATGGCAAATATGCATGTTTTATAGAATTGCAGAGAAAATAAGTACATCAAACCCATGTAAGTTGCTGGTACATATGTTATTGCTGCTCAAGGCTGCAGTAATTTCTCTTTATGTTTAAAATATGTTTAAAATTCTTTTTGGTTAAAAAGGCATACTGGATTATTCATTATATGTAGACAAGCCCTTCTGAAGCTGATTTTACTCTTTTTTTCTGATAGGATTAGCAGTGAAAAATGTCCACTTACCCAAACTAGAAAAGGAAGATAATAAATTTACCTATAACATACAAGTATTTACATCAATAGCACTTTTGTTTTTTATTTTTTTCTCAATGTAAGGAACTGTGCCATGCCTACAATAGTAGCACTATAGCCTGAGAGAATCTTAACGTTGACATTCTTAATAAATCTGCTTAAAATCTGCTAATTAACTTTAACAGCCTGAGATTTACATTCTGACAACTGAGACACCTTTCAGACCGCCTTTAAAAAAATCTACTTAACCCTTTATGCTCTCAGTTATAGCTGATCAAAATTTATCAAATGAAAATATTTGTAACTAAATTTATTTTTTTAATGGAAACTTTCACAACCCTTTTTTAATGTTCCAGTTGTAGCCAAATTTTCATATGAAAAGTAAATCGCAGTCCATGCTCACCTTTGCTATATGTATAGCTATGAGCATAGAAAAATTAACATGGTGAGAAACTTACAGCTAATTGTTACACAGGGGTTTCAAACTCAATTTAACTTAGGGTTAGTGTTAGTGCTCAAATCCTCCTAGCAGGCTAGTGGGCACCCCCTCTGGCAGGGCTCTGGGGGAGGAGACAGAGGTATCTGACCCCTCCATGCATCTCATGGCTCTGCCTGCTGACCCACGTGCTCCTCCCCATGGGTCATCTGACCCTGCCCACTCTTCCTGTTGATTTAAAACCCACCAGGCATCCCATCACTACCTCTGGCAGCAGAGCTGGATTAGAGCAGCTTCCTGCTGCTAACTCCATGCACCTGCCAGCATGTCCCTATGGCCTGAAAGATCTGTGTGCAGAGTCATCTCATCTATAGGTGTAAGCTGTGAAACTACTAACTTAAACCTGTTGTGAATCTGACTAGTTGTTAGTGATGCCAACTCTCCTGATTTCATCACAGACCTCCTGACAATTGGGGATTATTTTTTTCTGGGAAGCCCCAGACACATTATTAGAATTAAGCCAGATCTGGGAACTTCACTAGCTGATGCATCACGCACCATTATCCACTGTGATCTCTCTGACTTGGTAGATTATGCTTGATTGTGGGTGCCAGGAATTAGGGGAGAATCCCAGCCTTCTTTTCTTTTCTTTTCTTTTCTTTGAAAACTTTATGTCTCGTGGTTTACGGAGAAAGGCTAGAAAATGTGCCTTGAGTTCAGCCAAAGACTTCAAACACCAAATATCATATAAAAAGATCCTCGAGAGTATTTTTATCTGTGATTTCAAGAAGATGTTTTCTTTTGGGAGGTGGGGAAGGCTAATGCATGAGTTTTGATCTCTTGGGGTTGGCAATACAGTACATGGAAGCTGATAGTGTCTCCCCCTGTGTCCAGAAGCCCAGACAGAGACCAGGATCCTACAAACGACATGAAATAGAGTCCTCACCCTGATATCCCCATGTCCTTGTGCTAGGGTGCCCTCCACTCCGCTAATACTGTACTCTCTCACTGGGATTCTGCCTGCCCCTCTCTTCCCCACTAACATCCAAGCATTCTCACTGAGATTCCCTGCCCCTCCTGGAGTAACCAAAAGTGGAACCCACTGGCCATGCCCCGCAAGCTGCCAAAGCGCATCAGCTCTGGCTGCTCCCTGGCCAGTATGGTTTGCATCACAGTGGAGGTGGCCAGCACGGCTTCCCAGACCAAGAGGCTTCCTCTGCAGCCAGGACTATGTGGACGCTGGTGGCCAGGGTGCTGCTAGGAGCCATATATGCAAGTGAGTCCCCATGTGCCGCACGCTCCCTCCACCTTGGGGCCAGCAGCTGTGTGGGCCTGATTAAATAACTTTTTCAAACTATTTTGTGGGACAGATTGGGGAAGTACTTGGGCTGTAGATGACTCAAAGGCTGAGCATTTGAGACCCCTGTTGTTACCGATTTACGGTCTAGTTTTTAAAGTTCAGAAGCAGAAGTGCACGTATGACTAATTGCATATGCAAACTGGAAATTCAGAAGTACATATAATCAGATCTGGGTTTTTGTGCATGCAATTATCTATTTTGCATATGCAGTAGTAATTCATAGTTGCACATGCATTTTGCTTATTAATTACATGCCTTGACTCTTGAAATCTGTCCGTTACTATTTCCAAGCACACATGTTACTGTGCTGGTATTTCCTACCAGACTTTGTGTCTAAGTTACCTTTTAAATCTGTGGGATAGTTTAAAACACTTTGGTACATTTTGAGTAACAAAGTATACATTTACATAAATGATCAAAGCAAAAAGTAACCTCACATCCAGAAACCCATGTTTTCTGACTCATACCATCACATTTTTTTTATTATTATGGCCATTTGTTCAAGATTATGATAATAGAAAGACTCTTTGCAGTTCAGTGTTCCCACCTAGCACAAACACATAGGGACACCTCCAGTGTATTGTAGATCATTTTGCTGATGTGTCAAAATTGTTTAGCCTCACAATCAGCCTGCCTTAGAAAGAACTGTGATGTTCACCACTCCAGGCTAGGGAGGGAATAATGTAGTCAATTAACCGATCAACTGATAAGTGAAAGCTATAGATAAGCTTAATGCTCTAGACTACACACATTTCCCCTGCCAATAAATTTTTTAGCAGGCTGGACAGCAGCCCAGCTCAGTCCTGGCTTGCGCCGGGTCTGGAACCTACTCCTGCTGTGGCTTTGCATTTAAAGTGTATTAGGATCCAGGTGGGCAGGTAGCTCAGCTCAGTTCCTGCTCATGCTGGGTCCAGGAGCTCAGACTTCCCTCTGGACAGGGGATGCTGCACCATATTAGAGGCAGTAGTGCAGGGTGCCAGGCAGAAGCTGGTCCATGAGGGGAGCCAGTTTAAAAACCAGCTCTCCTAGGAGACTGGCTGCCTATTGCCCCACACTGCTGCCTCTCATATAGAAACAGCAGCATGGAGTGGTAGGGAGCTCCTCGGGAATGGGGCCAGAGTGCACTGGCTGCCAGCCTTGCCCCCAGGGTCTATAGAATAGTCAAGTAACCAATAAGAATTCATGAGGTTAATCAACTATTCAATTCACCGATATTAACATCCCTGCTCCAGGCTGTATCCCTCACATATCCATTAGTGGACTCCAATTAAAGCAAGCTGATAATTTTAGCTCCCTCAGCAGCATTTCCACTGATGGATTTCTTAACAAAGAGATCATGCACAGAATGTAGAAAGCTTCTCAGTCACTAGAAAAGCTACGCACCAAAGCCCTAAAATCCCAACACATCACCTTTGCACAAAAATAAAACTGCATAATGCTTTTGTGCTCACATCTCTCCTCTATGGCTGTGGGACTGGGACACCATACAGTCATATCAAACAGCTAGAGGCCTTCCAGTTCAGTCTCTGCTTAACATTATGGGAATCAGCCTGAAAGACAAAATTACCAACCTGGAAGTTCTCCAAAAGTCAAGTGCTGCCAGCATTGAGGCCACGCTGCTAAAAGTCCAACTATGTTGAGTTGGACACATCATTAGGGTACCTGAACATTAACTCCCCAGAAAAATTTTCCATAGAGAATTGGCACAAAGACACCAGACTCAAGGCTACCTGAGAAAGTGCTACAAGGACAGCATCAAGATCTGCATACATTTTGTGGAATAAAGCTGGTTGGTCTCAAGAAGACTACTTCAAATAGATCTGCATAGTGATTTACAACATTTGAGCTTCCCAAGCCTTTTAAAAGGACAGAAATAGTAATCAACAGTTAGCTGCCAGGGAAAAGCATTGTTCCACTACTATAGCTACCAAGATGCTCACCAATGATTTTGCCCAATCTGCTAACAAACATGTTTTTCACACTTTAGACTTTAGAGCTGCTCCAGAATCTACAAAAAGAGTAAGAAAACATCATTGTTGAATCAATGGATTATATGAGGAACCATTGTATGCTTTTATTATTATTGCCATCATTTCTGAGTTTGTTCAAGGCTAATTACTCTAAAATAATTTCTGATTTTCATTTACATTTAAAGCTTTATAATTTCCCTATATTAATATCATTCAAAGACTTCCCTTTGTTTATTGCACAGAATTTCTGCAGGTTTGTATTCCACACAGTTACTCTGGGTTTCATTATTGTCCTTTGCTAAATCCAACCATGTCCATAGTTTGCAGCACTGCTTATTCAAGGCTATCTATTTTTAGCTCATTCCTGAGAGTTGCACTGAGTAGCTCCTTAACTAGGTTTAGGATTTTCTTTTCTGCTTCATTATCTGTTCTAAACTCACATTGATTCCTTCTGATGACTGTCTTTCAATATATATGGAAAACATACGTGTGCAGATACAAAAATATGTGTGTGTGTGGTACTTATCCTGCCTTTTATTTAATATTACTCTACATTGTTTATAAAGTCCACAAAAGATCAATTAAGCAATTAGTTTACTATTCACAGGTAGATGTTGTGAACTATTTCATTTCACAAATTGATTATAATTTAATTGTTTATTTTCAGGGATCTCATTATGTTCTCTTCCTCCCCCTCCCCAGTAGTCCCCGGGGGGGGGGGGGGGGGTCTAATAATACAGCCAGTAAAAGTATCTACTTTTTTTCTCCTTGCTCTCTGTGTTTGACTTGTCACATAATATTTTGAATTGCTACACCACCTTCTGTTTGAGAATTTCTTCAGCCCTTTACATATAAGCCTCAAAATCCTATGAGGTATGCATTGGCCACATTTTACTACTGGAGATCTGCAGCATGGAGACTGGAGCGAGTTCTCACAGCAAGACTGTGAAAGAACCAAGAACAGAACTCAGATTCCCTGGTGTGCAGTCCTTTCCTTTACTACACCCTTCTACACTTTTAAAATATCTCACTGTGAGTCATTGCTCTTCATAGTTCCCATCATAGGGTATGTCTACACTTGCAGCCTATTTCGGAATAGGGCTGCAAATGTAGGCATTCGGAATTGCAAATCAAGCCTGGGATTTAAATATCTGGCGCTTGATTTGCATCTTCCTGGTCAGGCGCCATTTTTTGAAATTTACAAGCCCGGATAACTGCCCGTGTCTACACGCGACAGTGAAACGGGCATTCAAAATAAAGCCCTATTTCGAACTACCTGTTATTCCTCCTGCAATGAGTTCTACCAAACTACCTCTTGTTTTCTCTGTACTTCTAAAAATTGTATTTAAAAGGGGTTTTTTGTGTGTGTTCTTATCAGTGCATATGTGTGACAAGATGTAACAACCTCATAATAGAGATGAAGTGATTAACAAGTTTATTTAGACCTAGACGGGGGGCTGCCAGACTTGCTGGATCCCTGGGCAAAGTGTGTGTGTGCTCCCAGAAGGGGCAGGGAATCAGGCAGAAGGAGCGGGGCTGGGGCAGGCAATCCTTAGTGCCATCTGGAACATGCCACATACTCCCCCAGGCATACCTCAGTGCCTCCTGGAGCGTTACAGCCTCCCCACCCCCCAGCAGCCCTCAGAGCCACCTGGAGCATGCCACGGGGAGACCTGGGCCCTTTTGAATCATTGAACCCCATGGCTGTTGTCCCCTTTGTCCCCCGTGTTGGCAGGTCTGGATCTAGACAGCTTTGCCCCACCACACTTGCAAAGCCTTCACAGGCTAAAGGAGGAGTTTAAATAGAGAGCAGAGTGTAGCCCACTCACAAGTAGCCAGAAAGAGCAGCATGGGAGGCCCAGATGCTTATTGATGGTCTAGTGCAGTGTTCCCCAATTGGTGCAATGCAGAACTCTGGGGTTCTGCAAAGTGAAAGTAAGGGTTCTGTGAGAATGCAGCATTCCCCCACCCCTTCTTAAAGAGACAGAGTCTATTTTGCTGAGGGTTTTTTGTTTGGTTGGCTGGTTTTTTGCTCGACCAATTCTGGTGGGTTTTGTTTTTGGCTTCTGTTTCCAACTTTGCATTGATGGAAGTGCCAGTAGGGCGGTACAGTGTGGTACACCATACCAGCAAGATATTTATATAGCTGGTACAGCATACTGGAAAGAGAAGCAATAGAACATAGGGCTGAAGTTCCTCCAACACAACTGTACCACCCCCAGCCCTTCCACACAGGGTCTCTAAATCATCCATCCATACAGCAGCCAGCTCTGCCAGAAGACAGGGCTGGAGACAGGGCAAGGGGAGTGTGGCATAGTGGGGGTGCTGTCTGCTCTGTGACCCGGGGTCCCCCTGCGCAATGATGGGAGATTCTCACTGACTCTCCCAAATGTGTATTAACCCAGACACTCAGGCTCAGCCTCCCACGGAGGGAGAGAAAGGAAGGAGGGCGGAAACCAACACCTGGCTGGTGGGTAGGGCTGGAAGAGAGTTTTAGTTTCTGTCTGGTATCATGGAGGAAGCAGCTTAAGCAACAGGCTGAGATTTAGGGGCCCAGTCTCCCCCATCTCAAGGGGGGCTGAGGCATCCTAGGCCTGCCCTGGAACCAGATTACATCTATGCTGTGCTGTATCCTGGAGAAGCAATAAACTCTATTCTACTGGCTGGAGGAGTCTGTTCGTGCCACTACGGGGGTGCAGGAGGCAGGGGAACCCCAACGCACCACCACAGGGAGGTACAGAGGAGGATCTGTGGCATGGAGCTGCCCAGTGGCCCCATGTTCTATTCCTTTCTCCACTTCAGCTCACAGGAGTGCTCTATGGTTCAGAGCTTTCCTGAGAACCACAGTGGGGAAAGGAGCAGAACCTTCAGCCCCACCCCCTGCCCTTCCACAGGGTCACATCTCCTCCAGCTCCCAGCAGCAGCCATGCCAGAGGACTGGATTGGGGTGGGGGTCTGGAAGCAGTACAGCCATTAGAGGAGCTGATGGTGATCTGCTCCGTTCTCTGCTGCAGTTCCCAGGAGAGACCTGCTCTCTTGGAAAGCATCCCGGGGAAAGTTGACATGGGGTAGCCCCACACTGGCAGCTTCTTCAGCTCAGCTGCACCAAGCCCAGTTGTGCCCCTCCCACCTTGTCCTCCAGTGGGGTTGCCTGTTGTAGAGATGGAGGAGACGGACTGGGGTGGTAGGGCTGCAAGCCAGGGGCCAACCAGCAGCCCCAAGTTCTGCTTCTTTCACCACTGCAGTAAAAATGTCTCTATTTTAGTAGAAATCTGCCTTGATAACATATAAACAACTCATCCTTGCCAAAAGTAATTATATAAAGAGTCACTTTAGTAATAGATGTGCAAGCTGAAGAGGTTAAAAAAAAAGCTAAATGCATGGAAAACCCTACGATAAAAAACCTTGTCATATGTGGGGCCTAGGTCTGCCAATGTAAGAACACTATAGTTACCAACTGAAGACCAAATACCTTGCATGCATAGCCTGACTTATCTCTCTGACTATGTGTACACTACGAGTTTTACTGGAAGAGGCAATGCAAATGACGCACAAGAAAATGCTAATGCGCGTTTCTTTTGCATTGCCTCTTCCAGCAAAACTGGTAGTGTAGACATAGCCTCCTTGTTTAGAAAAGTGAAGTCAGTGACATTTTGGCTATCCATTTCATTTGGATCAGGATCTGGCCTCATATATGCAAATATGGGATAAGATCTCCTTTGAATGTAAGAAAGCAGGTTATAAGCCTTCCTCAAAGTTCACCTATAAAAAATCACCAAATAGGCCTGTTTATAATATTAACTGTTTATAGCTATGGATAAATACGCTGGACCAACCAAGCATATAGCACTTTGAAGCAGATCTGGCATGTCCTACATGCTCTGTAATATTCCACCATCACAACACTGAGCAGCATAAATGTAAAAAATGAAAGGCGGGGCTTACAGATTATGGAACATGACTTTTGGGAGTTTTCCTCTTTTTGATGCTGAGTATTTTCTATTCAAGAGATAATCTGAAATTAAAATTTCCCAGGAGCCTAAGAAAATTTGGTGCTCAGTTCTTCAGCATGCACCATAGACTGTAGTGTTCATTTTATGGTTCGGAACAACTTAAGACCATAGCTTTGCATACTACAAAAGACTCAGATATGGGCATCTTTATAAAAGCCATATCATAGTGGCAATTCTTGCTCCCCCAGGAGTCACACTGCCCACCCAAAGCTCCCCTGGAATAGCACAGTTTTATAGTTACCCTTCCTTAGGGCTGTGCCTTTATGACATACCATAGCTCTAAATGAGGTGATTAGAAGGGAGAGAGGGGGAAGAGATTTTGCAAGAAAAGGCACTTGCATAAATTTCATAAAGCAACTGGAATTTGACTCTAAGGCTTTGTCTACACTTACAATTGATCGACAAAAAGTTTTGTGGTTCACAGGTGCTTAACTCCCCTCCTCCAGGAATTACAAAAAGTTTTGCCATGGAAAATACAAGTGTGAATGCTGCTTTGTCTGCAGACAGAGCGAAAGCTGCTCAAGGGGGCTATACATACTTTGTCGGCAAAAGAGTCAACAGACAGCATTCACACATGCCAGCTTTCAGTGACAGGGCTGTGTCAACTTTGCTGCCACATTTATTATGGGAAGTGTTTTGAGGGGGGAAAAAAGCTTACTCTGAGAAAATAGGGGGTGATAATGAGTCCAGGCTTTCACTGCAGAGTTGGAAATTTACCAGCAAAAAGAAGGTATAAGGTGGAGACAAATCTATTGTGTTGATTTTAGTATGTTAGTCAGAAAAAAAGCACAGCTTACCCAGATGTTGGAGCAACCACAACAACCAAAGGAGCAACCAAATAAAGAGTATTTGTCAGTTCAACAGACAGAGTATTTACAGCAACAAAGTATCCCCTACATGATTATTAGTTACAGTACAAAGAATAATGTTTTCCTCGGCAATAAGAGCAGCCTGTGGATATGGCTGTAGAATCACTTCACATATACCCAACCCACTTAATAGGCTGCAACAGCAAACAAAAGTCAGTGGAAAATTACAGCATGAAATGGGGAACCTGCCTAAGCCTCCCCGTGCCAGACGGAATATGCCACTAAACTCTCAAAGTCTAGGGAGGGCCACCAATAACTCAAACCCCAGGCCTAAGTGCTGCCCTGCTCAAAATCTGAATAAAAAAAATGTCTATGAAATTCTATGTTCTATGACAAGGATAGTCTGAGGAGCTAACCGTGAGCTGGGTATTTCTGTTAGGGCCATTTGTAGCAAACAAGTGTGTGACATTCATCCCTACATCGAACGACGGGCTATTTGGTTATTCAAGGACCACAGCAAAAATAATCCAGATCTGGAGCCAACAGATAATAAATAGGCTAGCATATTACTATATTATTTATTAATAGCCTCATCTCAATAATTAATCCCACACAAAATAAAACATTCGTGCTGGAGGTAGCTACTTTGGTGCAATAAATGTCTTCCTTTAAAAAAGAACCAAGACTATACTACGTGGAGCTGGTAACTACACCCATAATTTGGGCTGCCCCACACTTCACATAACACCCCGTTGTTTATAAGTTTGCTAAACTGTTAAGGCTGAAACTTTCCATTTTGGGTATTTACCTCAAGCTGAATTTTTATGGAAAGCTTCAGCAAAAATGGTTCAACCTTTTCAGAAATAAGAGTAAGAAAAAAAGTCATTTGGTGATGTTAAACAAGTTCATGGAGAAGCTTAGGCACCCATTATGCTTGGAAAGAGTATTTTATTTAGCAGGGATGTTTACTTGGGTTCAGGAATTTACTTTTGCTATTCCCTTGAAAAACTACCAAAATCTGACAGAATTAGAAGACTTTGAAAAATTGCAGTTTGTCCATGCTTAGTACTGATTTATTAGCATTTAGAGACACAATGTGGTTGAGGCAATATCTTTTTTTATCATCTTCTATTGGTGAGGGAGACAAGCCTTTGAACTACTTTTACCCTTAGAAGTTGGTTCAACACAAAATATTACCTCATGCACCTCTGTTCTAATTATCCGGGACCAAAATGGTTACAAACATTGCATACAACTTGGCAGTTAAATTCTCCTGAGACTAGTGTTGGTTCTGAGCATGCTCCATCTTTTGATTTCAGGGGCTGAGCAGGAACTACTTTTCTTGTAGTTACCGCTATGATGTTGGTGGAAAGGGAGATGTGTGCTTTTAGTGCTCCAACTCCTGGCAGCTAGGTTGCTAGAATGCCTGACTGGAATGCTGAAGGGATAAGAGCTGTCCCTGGAAGATAGCAGAGGTAGTAGATTCAGACAAAGTGTCTATGTAAGGGAATAAGGGAGATCAGGAAGATTGGGAGCTGGGTTCAAACTGGAAAGTGGAGGTGTGGGGGCAACAGAAGGAAGGAATCCAGGGAGTAAAGACTGAGATCAAAAGAACAGGAGAAGGGCAAAGGAGGGACTTAGACTCACTGGGAAAAAAATATAGTCTGATCTGGAAATATCCTCTACAAAGTGCCAGTTCACTGCTTTCTGTGAATTGTGGGTGTTGTGCTTATACCAGCTTTCTACTAGTGTAACACTATTGCTTCCTGTGAAATGTATCCTAGTTTTTTATTTTGTGTCAGCATGATCATGGTTTTATTTACACATTATTTAGGGCAGTGTGACTTTTGCTGTTGCTAAAAGATTCTATCGCTATTGCCAGGCTGTACAATGTTTGTTTGGTTGTTTTGTTTTTGAATAATGTGGTTTTGTCCAATGTTTCATCTTTTTGCCTGAGATAGGGTTTGTCTTACTGAGAATTGTGGGAGATTGCCTGAAGTGGGACATATGTAGCACATGAGTTGAAGTCTCTTATCATTAGAAAAACTGCCTCTCTAGGAAAATTAGAAAAGGAAAACCAAATAGGAGATTAAGCCAGATTTGTAGTTCTGCTATTTTCCTAAATAGACCTGAAGAAAAATGCCCATGAAATGGGGTAAAATGGCTAACAGTTTGGTGGGGAATTGTTGGAGGGATGAGGGCTTAAAGGAAACATGTAATCCGATTAAGCAACATAATTGCAAGAAAACGGAATAATGTTTGAGCTGTATTATGCCCACTATCTAGTTAGGAGACAAAAGTAACAACCCCAGCAGAACTATTAAGCAAGCTCTTATCCTGTTAGTGGCAGATTCTGGAAATTAGAAACTGTTGTACAATGGGCTCTGTTGGTTTTCCAAGAACATTTGGGAGCTGTAGAAAATCAGTTTTGTTCAGACCCCACAGACATGAGCTAAGTAGAAATGGATCTTTTGGAGCTGAGAACCTACAGTTGTACCCTATTGTTGTGGTGGTGAAGTGATCTGCACAACATTCTGGAAGGCCACAGATGAGAATTCTTTTGAAAATACGATAAGGGGTGCCCAGTGCCTCTGCAGTACAACTTTTGCATTTTGGGATGTGCCCCACACAGTGTCACTCAGGATTCTGAGGTTTTTTTCCAGCAATCTTCATACTTCAAGCCTTAATATCCAATATCGGAGAGAATGTAAACATGCAACCACATAGGTAGTTACTTCATATTGCTGGCTGCAGGCCAAAACTAACTATGGCCCATGCTGAGTTTGTGTAAGTGGGTAGAGACAAACACTGAGGATAAATAGGAAGCCCAGAATAAAGAAGTTGTGAGGGTGTTTGTATATTTAACAAAGTATATAACATATATTACTGTTGTGGAGCTTAGGCTCTGTAGTGTAGAGAAACCCTTTTATCAGCACAGCTATTCCAACATAACCCCCCTAGAATAGATGCTGTTTATGCTGGGGATACAGGTTGAACATCTCTAGTCTAGAAACATCCATGGTTCACCATAATTTTAGTTCGTCCACTTAACATGGGTGTGGCCAAGTTTCCCATAGTCCCATAAAATTTGTTACAGCCACCGGTCCTTGCTTTCAGTGTTCTGTGCTATTAGTTAGCTCTAATTTACCCATAAATCTCTTTTCAGACCCCAGTAAACAATGGAAATGTTGGTAATGCTGATAGACATTATTGACCTCCCGTGGTTTGGCAAATTCTCTTCTTTGGAATGAGTCAGGTCCCAAGGATGCCTTACTAGAGAGCTTCAGCCTGTATAACCTCCTTGAATAATGTTAGTTATGCCAACAGAAGCACCAGTTTATGCAAAGAATAACAAGATCCCTCCTTACAAGACTGGCACTGAAATAGAGTATAGTGAGAATAGAAAGAAGGAAAAAATGATGCTCAGAGGAAGACAGAGTAACCTCTTAAATCTTATTGTGCATTCATTTATCACATTGAACATAACTGTTATATTTAATAATACTAATATGTATTAATACTAAATAAAAATCCTCTTTCTATGGATTTAAAAGATTATGACTATATGGTCATACAACTGTTACTGTGGGAAAAACGATCTTGCATTAGTCCTTCTGCCATTTCCATTCTTCAGTTATACAAACCAATCCATACAGTGTGACTACCTATTGCGTTATTGAAAGCGTGTAAATGAAACCATCTGCAGCATATGCCTGTACTGGGAACACAATGCAATTTAAGGCATAAAACTTGGAATAAAAAATTGCAATTTGCTTGTGGTTACACTTTGTGAGTGAGGGTACATCTACCCCACAAGATAAGCCATGACTCAGATTCATGTGAAAATCCCATTCTGCCTATGCAAAGATCTATCTAATTCAGGCCTGGACACAGGCCCCAAGATCCCACAGTTGTGGAAAAGTTTGAGGTCAATTCTCCTGGGAGTTTGGGTCCTTTGCAATGTGGACACAATTCAAGCCCAGGCCCCATTGTAGCCAGACAGGATGGGTGTCATAGACTTGGAGCCTGTGAGTCCACTCTTGCAGTCCCACATTCTCCTGGGACAGTGTCCTTTGTCCTTTCTATGGCAAGATTGCCCAGTCAGCTCCCAGGAAACAGAGGTCACCCCTCTGTTTCAAGTACAGCTTGCTCAGTGTTTAACTTTTCCTTTGCCAAGCATGCTGCTCCTTGGTAATGGAGCACAGCCAGATTTGAGTTCATTGCTGGTGCAAGGTGAGCATGCAGGTTGACTTTAGCAGGAGTTTCAAATGCCCAAGCACCCCAGCTAATAACAAAAAAGATGGCAGCATTAGGGATTCACTGCCTAATGCAGGGAGCAGACTAAGTAGCTCAAGAGTGACACTGGAAAACCAGAGATAAGAACTGCACCTCTGGGACCTTGCCACCATCGGGCCCTTTTTACGAGGCATTTGAGTGGTTGCTGGGTATTGCGCTGTGTACTAAGCCGCCAGTACTACACTGCAGCCTGGTTAGCTGGGACAATGATCTTCTCACCTCTGAATCCAGTATCGGGATGGAGAGGAGTCAACAAGCACCTGATGAGGCACACACTGTGTCTCTTGTACCAGAACAGTCCCTGAGGAGGCTTGGCTGCTGGAACAGCTGCAGCACATTATGGATCACTACTGGACAGAGCTTTCTGATGCTTCCTCGGAAGAGCTGCCAGCCCAGAACCAACATCAGAAATACCAATTTAGCTCCTAAGCCTGATATGGTCTGGCTCTGTAGTATTAACGTATGGATGGGAAGGATTTCCAGTTTATTACTCAATGCAAACTTTACTGGTAACAACCTGAGGGGAAGTTTTGCTGCCACCTTGGTTTTGAATGATTGTGGATAAAGTAGGTAGGTTTGACAAACTTGTAACAAGCAGTGTAAAATCTTTCTAAAATTGCTCTTTTGGGACACCAAACTTTTTTTTAATAAATCTAATTTGTAGATATTTAAGAAATCAATTGAACTGGCACCTTGGGGTCCAGATTTCCCAGTAGCAACAACAAACATGAAGTATTGAATTCATGTACACCACTGTCTAGAAGGTTATAAAGCAATCATTGTCTCCTGTATGGTATTATCTTTGTGGATAGTAGATCATTGTAAGTGTTACACCAGCAGAACTGAGTTCCAAATGGTAGTTATAGTTTTTCAATGGTCTATTAGGATATGGGAATGTGTAATTTACAATTGACGTGTAGAATTTTCACAGCATAAAACAATTTTAATGAACGTTAAATAAATAAAATTTATTCTGTGGCATGCTTGGTTTTCTCTAAATGACTTACTGATCATCTATGTAATTTAGAATGAAATGGGCAGGTAAATGAATTTACTGTAGCAGTCTTAAATTGTGATAGTAGATTTTCAAACTAGCAGACAAAGATATAACAAGATCCACTGTCTGGATGCTGAAGTGACACAAATTTGGGCTAGAAATAAGACATAAAATGTTAACAATGAGGATAATGAACAATTGAAACAACTTTTCCAGCGTTGTGGTGGTTTCACCATTTCTGGAAATTTTGAAATGAAGATGGGATTTTTTAAAGGATATCCTCCAGTTTGAACAGGAATTAGACCATAGGACTTCCCTGAATTGTGTTATATAGAAGGTCAGACTAGATGATCAGAATGGTCCCTTCTGACCTTATAATCTATGACTTTCACAATGACTTGTTTGCAGTAAATTCATTATAAATTACTCATAAAGTACATATATTACACTGTGCCTGTCGTTAGCATGCCTATAAATATTCATTCCCATTACAGGCAGCCATTAAACTGAAGTGTTACTTCTTTCCAAGCAATGCTCTTACAATTAACACCAGCAGAATTTTTTGATTCTTTATCTCTTTCCTGATCTGAGAATAATTTGACCCACTTAGTCTCCCAGAAGTAGATCTGCAGAGAGTTTTCTTTTCTTTATAGTTAACTCCACCTTAATGTCGCTATATCCCAGAAGAAAGCCCATGCTTATGTCACTGAATCTTCCAAAATAAGAAGAATGCTACCTTAATATCATAAAGGAGATCTGCAAAGGAACAAAAGAGCTTGTGTGCTTTTAATGTCTTTATGATGTATGTAAGAGGGTCCTTGGCTGCACCGTCTCTCTCTCTCTCTCTCTCTCGCACAGTTGCACCCCCTCTCAGGGCCACTCTCTTGCGGGGGGGTAGGGGAACCCGGGCCCGCCCTCTCTCACAGGTCCCAGCCCAGGTCCCTAAGGGCCAGGATGCCACAGTCTGGTCTCGCTGGTGGGGCTCCTGCTGAAACTCACCAGCCCTTGGGCAATACGCAGGCAGCCCTACCCTGGGCTACTTCCTACCGCCCCCCCCCCACGAGTCCGGTTCATGGTCGCAGGGGTGTCCATTCGCTACCCTCACCTTCCTCCCTGAACCCCGCATCCTTCCTCCACCTTTTGAATTTCCCCGCCTGGCGTTTCTGCCTCTCGCACCCCCCTCTGACCTCACATCGCCCTTTTGCCCCGCCCCTTGCATAAGCTGTGCCTCTGTCCCTCCTCCCCCACACCATGGGGGCCAGACACCCTCCTGTGCTCCTGAGGCCGCTGCAGCTCAGCTGTGCTGCGGAGCTATAGCAAGCAGCACAGCTGAGGGTTTTTGCAGCTGCCTCCCCGGACAGTACGGGGATCAGCGCGGCTTCGGTGCAGGGCGATCTCATACCGCTGGAGTGGGGCAGAGTCGCTCTATCACAATGTACTAGAAGATTTACCCAGCATTGCTCAGGTACTTCATTCAGATAAGTTTTGTTTTTCTTCATTTAAATCATTGTTCTGGGGTGGGGCTGAAGGGTTCAGTATGCACCATGCCTGAAAGTGAGGACTACCCCAGCCCTCTTTCACTACAGCAGCTTGGGACCAAGTGAGAAGTGCCTATCCATGGCTTCTGCAGCTGCAGCAAGTGCAGCTGGGGGAAGGGTGCATTTTCTTTGGCAGAGGGACAGGAAGAGACACAGACAAACAATCACACAAACAGCCAACTCTATGAAATATATATCAGAGAGCTTTCTCCACCCCTGTCCCTTTCTCCACCCCTGTCTCCACCTGGCCCAATGTGGGGATAGCTGTCACTGCCCCCATCTCTGTCTCTTTGCTGCCCTCTGTGGTCATTTTACAGTATAACTGTCCCTCCTTCCACAACCCTCCTTTCTATTTTGTGAGAAACAATCAAATTCCTGGCACAGCCCATTGTCTTGGCACAACCAAACGCTGACCTTGCTTAAAGTTATGCTAAGAAGAAACTGCATAACAATTTGATGGTCCTAGCTCTTACAGTTTAGGAGGAGCTCTTGAACAAATGGACTCACAAACAGATGGACGCACAAATTCTCCAAAATATATAGCATATAAAGAAGGTTTGGAAGGGGATTTCCCTCTTCTAAGCCTTTGTCTACACTGCCAAATTCTGTCAACCAAAGTTATGTGCACACCCAAAAATCAACATAATAAAAATAGGAAACCACACTGGGAGGACATCATCAACAGTGTGAGCAATGCGCTGTGGGATAAAGAGCAATAGCTGCAGAACTGTTGGGCAGAAAGCAATCTTTCTGGAACTGTGTGTGGAGCTAGCCAGAGGCCTGTAGCACAAGGACATCAGAATGAGAGCTGCCCTCTCAGTAGAGAAGCATGTGGCAATTGCTGTCTGTAAGCTGAGAGCTACTGGTCAGTTGCAAATTAATTTAGAGTGAAGTTGACCGTTGGGGCTATGTTAATGCAAGTGTGTAGGGCAATACATTTCATCCTGCTATGAAGGACCAAGACTCTGGGAAATGTGCGTGAAATAGTGGGTGGCTTTGCAGAAATTGGTTTCCCTAAATGTGGGGTAATAGAGGTCCCACATTTTCCAATTTTGGCACCAGACCACCCTGCAACAGAGTACCTCAATAGGAAAGTGTACATCTGCATGGTGTTGCAAGCACTTGTAGATCAAGGGGCATCTTACTGATCTCAACATAGGGTGGTCCAGGAAAGTACACGATGCACACGTCTTCAGGAACATCAGAAAGCTACAAGAGGTGACTTTCTCTCACAATTACAAGATTACAGTGGGAGATGTTGAAATGTCCATAGTGATCCTAGGAGATGCACCATACCCCTTATAGCCATGGCTCATGAAACCTTATACAGGACACCTGGACAGCAATAAGGAACAGTTCAAACAATAGGCGGAGTAAGTGCAGAATGACAGTTGAATGTGAGTTTGACAGATTAAAAGCATGCTGGCTATGTTTTTATGCAGGATAGTCCTCACAATAAGGATAATATTCCCATGGTCTTAGCTGTGTGCTGTACTTTGAAGCTCAGGGTGAAATGTTTAGTCAGGAGTGGAACATGGAGGCACAGTGCTTGGCTGCTGGGTTTGAGTAGCCAGAGACCAGAAGTATCACAGAAGCCTAGAGGGCAGCAATTCCAGTCAGGAGCACTTCAAAGCAGCACTTTGACAACAAGCAGTAAAGTCTCTATGTCGGAGGCACTCCAGTATTACATTGCATGTAGTTTTCCTAGGATACAATGGTGACTTTGGCATGTACGTCCCAGTCAGAAAATGATTAAAATGTCTGTGCATCTATTGGTAGAGCCTGCAATCTGAATTTGTAGAAAACAAAAGAAGGATGATTTGTCATTCTAAAATTTTGCCTTTATTCAACAAGCAACAGCACTGTAAAACATACCAACACAGAGACATAAAAACATAAGAACGGCTATACTAGACCAATGGTCCATCTAGCCCAGTATCCTGTCTGCTGACAGTGGCCAATACCAGGTGCCCCAGAGGGAGGGAACACAACAGATAATCCTCATTTGATCCCTCCCCTGTCATCCATTTCCAGACAGAGGCTAAGGACACCATTTCTCCCCATCCTGGCTAATAGCCATTGAGACTCTTGCTGGAAAAGAAGGGACTTGGAAAGGGCAGACCTTCACAACTGTATGTAGGCCCAGCTATCGTTGTGAAAGGTGTCTGAGGGTGTGACATGAAGGAGAAAGCAAGGAGCCCCAGAAATAGAAAGGAATATAGGGTGGGGGGGGGAGTTGTGAATATTAGGGATGACAGTGTTAACCAGTGGCCTGACTGAGCTGGAGCAGAGCCCTATCCGTTGCAGGTGGGCCCCCAGCTCGGCCAGAGCAACACTTGCCCATAACAGGCCTGACTGGGAACTTCTCTCTGTAAAAGCTTATGTACAAATGAGCCCCAATGATCTTTTATCAGCCGCAGGGGCTTATTATTCAATTTACTACCTAGATGAGCTTCTTCATTTTAACTCAGTTCATCATGGCGAGCTTGACCCTGGACTCTATTGGAAGTAGCCAGCAACTCCATGACACTCTGCCTTCACAAAGAACTTTAACCCATCTCATAAAAGGAGTTAGGTGCAGATATTTTGCTGCTAGAGGACAAAAGTGCAGGTTTCTACCTCAGGATGTGTCTACACTGCCAAAAAAACCCTAACCAATCTACAAGACCTCTAGGTATTCTTAACTTGGGTTAGCTAATTGGTGTTAAAATAGTGAAGTCATAGCAGCTTTTAACTTCAATTAGCAGCTCACATTAAAGCCAAAGCCGCAGAGGAGCCTGGAGCTTAGTTTAAGCTTCTAATGTGGGGAGGGAGGGCGAGAGAGGGGAAACAAACTGGCACATCTTCAGTGTTATTTTAACCTTCTTATCTAGCCCAAATTGAGACCACACTTTTTTTTTCAATATAGACATTAAGGCAAAAGAGTTCAAGATGCCACAAGAACAAACAGTTAGATTTGCAGCAGCAACAACAACAACAACAACAACAAAAAGGAATAAAAAGATGTGAAGACATGCAGGCACTCAGACTGCAGATGAAGATCACATGGTAAATGCACATAAAGAAAAAAAATAAAGCTGCCTTTGGAGGGACTCCAGCAGTCCAAGTCTTTATAAAAGTTCTCTGCATCTGTGCATCAGTGCAAAGTAGGTGTAAATTATTACCATCCTAATTCAGAAGCATTTTTCATTCACATGGCAATGGAGAATCTAACCCTGTATGTGCACTAACGGAGTAACAGAGAAAAGCCAAAAATTTAACCAAAGAATCCCAAAGTACCGTAAACAGCCTGACTAAAAACACCTTTCCTTCTCACTAGCACAATTTTAATTGTCTTAGCTTTTGTTAAGGTATCATTCAGCTAGTTCTCCACCATCATCAAGACTTTCAGGCTGAACTTCTTGTGTAAACTGCAAGGAGAGAAAAAATATCTTTTCTTGCACTTTGTCTACCAAGTTTTGTCATCAAAGTTGCCTTTTGTTGACAAAACAGTTAGTGTACACACACTGTGATGTGACTTATGTTGGGAAAAATGCCCGATTTTAGCAACAAAATACATCTATTCTGACAAGAGACTTTTGTCTTTTTCCTCTACATTTGCATCAACAAAGTGCCAATGTGGGGACTATGCTTGAATACGTTGCTTTATTTGGTCTCCCAGATTGCTCTGGTCATCAATTTGAACTCCGTTTCCTTGCAGCCACTTAAACAGCCATCTGCCTTTTCCGCTTGCCATAGGAACTTTTGAAATTCCCTTTCCTGCAAGCTCACTGTGGCGAGGTCTCATCACAGGTGAGGTCTTCCCATGCAACGGTGGTGGGTTATCGCACCAAACGCTCTCTTGCTTGGACCACTGCAGAACTGCTGGAGCTGATCAATATATGGGGAGAAGAGGCTGTGCAGGCCCATCTGTGCTTTGACTCATAGAATTTGGGATGCCTATGGTGGGGACAAGCTGCAGGGCGGCTCAAAGATAAAGGAGTTGGGGTAGGCATACCATACAGTGAGGCTACATCTACACTACGAGTTTTCTCTACAAAAAATATGCTAATGAGGAACTTATTTGCATGAGTCGCAATCTTATTTGCATATTTTCTGCTGATCCGGTTTTGTGCTAGGGGTTTTTGTGCAAAAAAAAGTCCACGCTGCAAAAACCCCTAGCGCAAAAACGGCTCGGCAGAAAATATGCAAATGAAATCGCGACTCATGCAAATGAGTCCCTCATTAGCATATTTTTTGCCAAGAAAACTCGTAGCGTAGATGTAGCCTGAGAGAGGTAAACCAAAGGCCTGCAATTTCTATAAGGAGCTGGCGGCAACCCTCAGAGGTGACCCCGCCTCCACCACCAAGAGCCCCATGGATGCTTTGGAGGGCACAGGTAGTGGCAAGGTGGAGTTTGATGAGAATGTGGAGCTCCAGGCATGGTCACCAATGGGGCAGGCAGTCTTGAGCTGTTCTCCACTCCTGAGGTGCCTAGCCAGTCTCAGTAGCTGATCTCTGGGGAGTGGGAAGCAGGAGATGAGGTGCAGGGTATGCAGCGGTGGCGTGTGTAGTGCAGAAGGGTGTTCAGGGTATATAAATGTAGGAGGCTGGCTGTGTGTCTGTGAGCTGGACATTTACCTGCACAACTCAGTATGGCTGAGCAGGGCGTTGATGCATCCTAAGATCTCATGGGAATCCTTTAGAGAGATCTCCAAGAAAGCTTAGGAGAGATACTTGTTAATCCTCTGATGCAGGTTCCATGGCAGAACAGCTTTGTTCCTTCCCCCACTGTAGGAAACTTTCCTGTGCCGTTCTGTAATCACTTGTGCAGGGAGAGACTAAAGCAACACATGGGTGAGCAGGGAGGAAGCCACAAGCTCGCAGATGATGTATCCTTGTTTCCCTCAGCTGTGAGCTGTCTGCAAGAATGATCATTGCCTGTGAAGAAGTGTGGGACTTTAGAATTTGTCCCTAGAATGCTACTTTGCAATTCCTGCAAAGACTGTGTGCTCTCTTCTCCAGATGGAGGGCTCCCTTCCCCCACTAACACTCACCATGCTTTGGGTGTTCACAGAGATGTGTGCCTGGCTGTGGTCAGTGAGATAGTGATTACAATGTTGCAAACGGTGTGTTTAACTGAAATGTTGAAATGCTGTGCTTGAATGTAGCAATCCTGCTTCTGTGCTTTTCCCCCTATGTTTCACCAGAGGCAACTTTCAATAATACCCCACTCACCTTGGCCAACCATCTCCACCAGATAAGAAAGCACCCAAGATGCAGCAGAGAAGACATATTCCAGGAGGTGCTGTGGTGCTCCATGGCAGAGAAAAGGAGTGTTGGGAAGTTGAAAGGCAGGACAGAAATGAAAATCATGCATTTGTTAGGGACACAATTGAGCAGATGATTAAAGTAGTGGGGGAGCAAACAGAGATGCTCAAGTCCTTAATATTGCTTCAAACTGAGCTCAGCCTCCATTGCAGCACATTCACTAGGGATGTGCAAGCCCATTTAATCAGTTAACTGGTTAAACGTTATGTTTAACTGGTTAATTGCTTAAATCGGATGGACGGGGGCTGCTCCAGCTAAGTGGACTGAGGTGTCCTCTGCCTGCAGTGTTGCAACCTGCTCCATTCATTAGGAGGGCCGTGCAGACCCCTGAATCCAAGGTGGGGGTAGGGAGAGAGAGAGACCAGAGACCAAGTTTCAGATCACAACCCCCAAAGAGAAGTGCTGTGCAATTCCTGAGCCAAGGGAAAAGACTCTATTTCAAATTTGTTTTAATTCAATGAATTAGAACCCCAGCAGGGGAATATTGTCTTGCATTCTTTTGGATGCTGTGGAATTTTTAAGGAGCCCTGAGAGAAGGGAAGCTGAGGTGTGGGGGAGGGGCATTACAGAGCATACACTACTTGTGACATATAGGTGTTGACACAACAGAGAGTCAACCCATGGAACTCCCTGCCAGAGGATGTTAGGAAGGCCAATATTAGAACAGGGTTAAAAAAACACTAAATATGTTTATTGTGGATAAGTCCATCAATGGTTATTAGTCAGGATGGGTAGGGATAGTGTCCTGAGCCTCTATTTGCCAAGAGCTGGGAATGGACAACGGAATGGATCAATTAAAAGTTATCTGTTTACTCCATCTGAAGCACCTGGCATTGGCCATTGTTGAAAGAGAGAATACTAGACTAGATGGACCTTTTGCTCTAACTCAGACTGTTCTTATGTAATGCATTAGCCTCCTGAAGTGAATTGATACAGAACCTTGGACCCTTCAGTCTGGACCGTGCCATATAGCATGGCTGCTTCTTGAGTTCATTTCTTGTGGATCCAGTAACATTTCCCCAAGTATGCACATATAACAACACATGTTATTTTTTTAAAAGGTGGGGAGAATCAGGATAACCAAGAATATTATAGACCAGTCAGCTTAAATTCAGTAACTGGCAAGATAGAAGAGTAAATAATCAAATAAACAATTTGTAGTCCCTATAAGAGAAGGTGACAGGTAACAGTCCACATGACTTTGTCAAGAACAAATAATGTCAAACTACCCTAATATTCTTCTTTGATAGGATAACAAGCGTTATGGATATGGGGGAAGTGGTGGATATGATAGATCTCAAATTGAACAAGGACTTTTGATACAGTCTCATATGACCTTCTCAGGAGCAAACTAAGGAAATATAGCCTAAACACACCTACAATAAAATGAATTCACAGCTGATTAGAAATCCATACTCAGAGAATAGTTATCAATGGTTCACAATCAAGCAATAAGGACCTATTAAGTGGGATCCCACATGGATCTGTCCTGGGTCTGGTTCTATTCAATATCTTTGCAAATGATTTGGATAATGGAACAGAGAGTACACTTATAAAGTTTGCAGATGAGACCAAGATGGAAGGGAGCGCAAGCTTTTTGGAGGACAGGATTAGAATTCAGCATAATCTGGACAAACTGGAGAAATAGTCTGAAATAAATAGGATGAAATTCAGTTAGGACAAATGCAAAGTGCGACATGTAGGAAAGAATAATCAACTGCACAAATACAAAATGGGAAAGACCTGCCTAGGAAAGAGTTCTGTAGAAAAGGATATAGGGTTACAGTGGATCACAACTGAAATATGAGTCAGTGCAATACTGTTGCCAAAAAAAGCAAACATTATTATAGGCTGTATTAGCAGAAGTGTTGTAAGCAAGACATGAAAAGCAATTCTTCCTCACTACTCAGCACTGATAAGGCCTCAGCTGGAGTATTGTGTCTGATTCTGGGCACTGCACTTCAGGAAAGATGTGGACAAATGGGATAAATTCCAGAGGAGAGCAATAAAAATGAGTAGACGTCTAGAAAACATGATCTACAAGGAAAACCTAAAGAAATTGGGGTTGTTTGTTCCTGAGAAGATAAGACTGAGTGGGGAACATAAGTCTTCAATTACATAAAAACTTGTTATTAAGAAAAGAGTGACAAACTCTTCTTATCTACTGAGAACAGGATAAGAAGTAATGGACTAAAATTCCAGCAATGGAGATTTAAGTTGGAGACATTAGGAAAAACTTCCTAACCATAAGGGTAGTTAAACAATGGAACAAATTACATAGGGAGATTGTGGAATCTCTGTCATAGGCAGTTTTTAACAGCAGTTTAGAAAAACACCTGTCAGGGATGGTCTAGATAATACTTAGTCCTGCCTCAGTGTGCCTGACTAGACAACTTATCAAGATGCCTTCAGTTCTATATTTCTATGATTCTGTGACAGGTGAGCAATTATGACTTTGTTTTCTCTTCCCTGCACTGTTACATTTGCAGTTTGCAGTCTGCAAGGGTAGCTGCTATTTTCATGGGCAAATTTGCTGTTCAATGTTAGTGTGTCGCCTGTCTTCATACTCTTAATATTCAATAAGTCATCAGTTTTTCTACCTCCCTATGTTGTACTGGGAAATGCATTCCCTGTGACACGCTGAGAGCCTTTTCTAGGGTGCTCCTTACTATAGCATCTAGATGGTTTAAAAAAAACATATACATCGAAATTAAGTCTAGGATTTTCAAAATGGCAGAAAAGAGTTAAGTGCCTTAATCTCATGGACTTTCAAAAGGCTCTTTTTAAATTAACTAAATATAGATTAAAAAATACATGTTTACTCTTTGTGGATGGGGAAAACATAACAGCCTACACAATGGTCCCCTTTCACTTTCACCTGCTCCACCAGAGTGTCCCTTTTTATCTTGTTTTTGCGTCTCTCCACATTGTATAGTGGCAAAGAGCATTCGGTACTAAGGAAGAAAAAATTGCCTCTTTAAGAACTAATATACTATGTGTGTAGTTCTGTGTTCTGTTCCATTTGTGCTTGTCAGATGGCATTGGTTAAGGTAAGTGGCAAATTGAAATGACTGCAATGTTTCCATTTGGAAAATGGAGTTGCTTTAGCCAGCTACATAATAGAATTTATTTTATTTACCATTAAACACATTCCGCCTTCATTTCAGTCCAAAGATGAGTCCAAGAGACAGCTCTATCAGCTAAAGTACAGCTATCACTGTTAAGAATGTTAGTCTTTCTTTTCAAAGCTGGGAAAAGAAGAAAAGAGAACTCTTGTTAACCTGAAAGTGCTTGTGTGTGCTGAGCTGAACAACTCTACTGGGTCAGAGGTGATTACAAATTATAGGTGGGAACTAGGGTCCGGATCCAAGAAGTGTGAAGAGTAATAGTACTTTAACCTAGCTCTGTAGGGCTACCAAACAACCAACAGACTCATACTGCCAACTGGTAGCAACTATAACCTGGCTGCTCTCTGTGACCCAGAATTCTCAGTAGTTGAATGCCACAGGAAGTTCCATCTTGAGTTATCTGATTGACAGTTGTCTTAGCCATCCTTGAGGGCCACCTTGATTTTATATAACAGTGTTTCTTAAACAGGCAGAGGCGACCTCGATAACTTCCCCCAACTTTTTTTTTCCTCAATAATCCCCCGACTCTTTTCGACCGACTTTTTTTTTTTTTTGGTCAACCAAAAATCCTTGATGTTCCTCATAAAAAAATTATTGTTTGGTGTTCCTTGGTCTTAAAAAAAATTAAGGAACACTGCTATATAAGCTCCTGGAGAGAGGCTCCATGTCTGTTCAGCTTCTCTGCCTTTGACCTCCTAGCACTAACCTCACCTATGACTTGAATCCTGACTCCTGATTGACCCTGGGGCACCTCAACACTGATCCTGATACTAACCCCCAGCTCAATTCCTTACTCAGACTATGGCTTTGACCTTCAACTTGACTCCAACTCCAGTTCTGAGCCTGGCTTCAGTTCCTGGTTCCTAAGGTCCTGCCGCTAGTTGTGCCTACCTTCACCTAGGATCCAGACAGCAAGTTATTGTGCATAGAGGAAAACAAAGGTGAATGTTACTTGTTAACCCTGTCATTGACATTGACTTGCAAACATTTCTAACATTTGTATAGGGATTTACATCCGTCTTTGTGTGTAGCTTCTGGTCATGGACTAAAATCTGTATCTTGTGTTACTTTACACTTTACTTATGGAAAGAAGTGTGTGTGGAGAGGGAGGGTTGTATAATCAGGAGGGTTGTATAATCAGGCTTGTTGATGGGGCGGGCAAAGGGGGAAAACTGCTCTGGGGCCCAGTGATTCAAAAGGCTTTGGGGCTCCTGGCCACCACCGCTGCTTCTGCAGTGCTGAGGGCTTGCTCCAACCAGCCCTGCCCTTTCCATCAGAGGCCTTGTCCCTTCTGGGAGTGAAGAGTAAGACTCCCTCCACACCATGCCTGGAGCCTCAGCAATTCTGTCAGCCCCCCTGTGTATAACCCTCAGTTACATGAGTGAAACCAAAACTCAATTTGTCTCTGAACTATACGAAGTCAGACAGAGAAGAAAATGGGAAGATAAATGTTTCCAAAAAGCCAGGTAAACAGAACTTGAAACTGTCTGTTTAACAAAAGTGTGTGTGCAGTATTATTAACAAATATATAATATTACATAATTCCTTTCATCCTGAAAGATTCCCAAGAGCTTTAAACTGAACTAGACCGTGCTGTCGCTAATGATCATACACACTTTTACATCTCATCCAGTAGACAGTCATTCCAGCAGTACAGCACTCCCTATCTTTCTGTCAAACAACTACCGCTTTCTTTTGTTGGCCTTATTTATACTCATGCCTCTGTGAACTCCACTTCAGTTCATCTGATGAAGTGGGTTTTACTCACAAAAGCTTATACCCTAATCAATCAGTTAGTTTCTAAAGTGGAAACACAGGGCTCTTTGTTTTTGCAGATTCAGTCTAGCACGGCTACCCCTCCGAGACATATCTTTCTGATGTATTGGATCAGTATTGACTGAGAAGGAAGAACCTCCCCTTCTGAATCAATATTGCCACTTCCTTCAGCCATTTAGTGTTCCTTTGAGGGCTGCCATCCAAATACTGACAAAGCTCCATGCTTGTTTATGAGACATAAAACTCCAGAATAATATGGGTCTGGCATAAGCAAAATTACGTCATTTTATTTGCAGGCAGAGACACAGAAAAATTATTCTCAGCCACGTGCAAATCTAACATGATTAAAAACTGAGTTCTATTTGGGCAAGGGTGGGGGGAAATCTGTCAAGGAGAATCCATTGCACATCCCGTGGCACTGTGTCTGGGATAAAGTTGTTTGTAAATCTCATTGCCATAGGATCATATTACAGAAAAAATATGCAGTAGTATATTACTTGTTAGAGTTTTGTTTTGACATTGGTTTTACACATTGGCATAAAAAATCTTGGAAATTATAGTTTATTTGCTTTTAGCTTTAAATTAAGGACCAGATGTTGCAAATATTTATGCATGAAAGCAGTCGTGTTTAAACTCACTGGGACTCTTCGCATATATAAAGGTACTTATGTGCGTAAGTGTTTATGCCAGGACTCTAACTTCCTTTCTCTGAACATTTTTTAATATTTTATTTTTAATATACCAAACTTACAGCCATGCCCACCCTCCCTATCACAGGAAAAACAAGAGATGGGAAGAATTCTAGGTCAAATGCTGAGATGTGCTATGTGTCTGCACTTTCCATTAAATCTGTTTGAATTGCAGATGCGTGGATGGCATCTTTCAAAATTTGACTTCACTGGAACTGTTTCCATCCGTGCCCAGTTATAAGTGCACCTAAATCAGGAGGTTCTGAGGCTCATAAAGTGCAAGGTTTTACTGGAGAAAGAGGTGTCTGTTCAACTCTTTAATGAGAGTGGCGAAATGAGTCTCAATTCTTCATATAGTTGTCACATAACTCAAAACGGTATCTGTCATCATAGCTTCGCTTCATGGAAAGCAATCTGAAACAGTAAATCCAACAGGAAGATAGTAAATACCAATGAAATGGATAAAGTGAGAGAGATATTGCAGATTCTGTTCTGTCTCACTAAGACAACATATGGGAATAGCTTAGACCATCAAGTCATCCCATATGTATCTACTTGTCCAATATTAGTGAGCACAATTTCATGAGAGCTAGCTGAACTAAGTGCTGGGATTAGCATGCCGAATGGGCTGGATACACAGTGATCTTTTTGCATTTCCTTTGTCTTTCTGGTGTATTTAATGCAATGGTTTTTGTCACTCAGGCCTGGTCTACACTAGGACCTCAGTCCAAAATAAGCCCCCCCAAGGTCGATTTTGTAAGTAATGCATCCACACTACCAAGCCCGTTATTCTGGAATAAGGGGCATGGAATTCTAATTTTGTAGTCCTGCTTTTCATGAGGAGTAATGCTATTCCTGAACTTGTAAGCCCGAAATAACGTTAGTGTGGATGCTCCAGTGCCACTAATTCGAACTAATTGGCCTTCAGGAGGCCTCCCGCACCTCCTCAGTGCTTCCTGGGGCTCTGAGTCTGAGGTAGTGTGTCCACATTGATGGAGCCTGCCTTGGACTACATTTGATTCTTCCTCATACTGAGGACATGGAACTTTGAATCTGTAAAATTGGGTGCCCAGAAAATGAACTTGGTAAATTCAAAATAATCTCCTAGACTAGACATGGCCTTAGTGCACATCCTCAGAGTAAGATGGCCAAAGAGAATAAGTAGGAATGGTAAGCATGCATGGAGGTATGTCTTCCCACACTCCTTGTTCAGCAATAACATTATTTGTTATGGCTACGGCCCTACCAAATTCATGGTCCATTTTTGCAATGTTCATTGTCATAGGATTTTAAAAATAGTAAATGTCATTATTTCATCTGTTTAAATCTGATATTTCCTAGTGTTGTAGTGGTCCTGACTCAAAAAGGAGGTGTGGGGGGGGGAGGGGTCCACAAAGTTTTCTGTAATGGGGGTTACAGTACTGCTACCCTTATTTCTGCACTACAGCAGGTGGTGGCGTTGCCTTCAGAGCTGGGCAGATGGAGAATAGCAGCTGCTGACCAGGAGCCCAGTTTTGAAGTTAGAGTGGCTGCCAGCAGCACTGCAGAAGTAAGGTTGGCATGATATCGTATTGCAGAGCAGGGCTTTCAGTCCGCAATTTCACTCTCGGGATGGGAGTACATTTTCACAGCACCATTATTTTGGAATAACTGACATTATTTTGACATAACGAAGTGCGTGTCTACACAGCAAGCTACTATTTTGAAATACTGTCAAGCTAGAGGATTTCTTACTCCGACTCCTGTAACCCTCATTTTGCAAGAAGTAAGGGAAATCGGAGGAAGAGTACTCTTCCTTCAACTTCCTGCTGTGTAGACAACACCAAAAGTCGAATTAAGCTATTTCGACTTCAGCTATTCAATTGACATAGCTGAAGTTGCGTATCTTAATTTGACTTTTGCCCTGCCGTGTAGATGCGCCCTGGTTGGCCAGCTCTGAAGGCAGCAGCACATAAGTAAAGGTGTCATGGTATATTGGTATATTGTCACCCTTACTTCTGTGGTGCTGTTGGCAGGGCACTGCCTTCAGAGCTGGGCACCCGGCCATCCATCTCTGAAGGCAGCACAGAAGTACAGTGGCAATACCACAACCCCCCTAAAATAACCTTGTAACTCCCCTCTAATTCCCTTGTGGGTCAGACCCCCTGTTTGAAATATATATAATATACGGTAAAAGCACACAAATGACCAGATTTCAAGAGGGGGAACCAGATTGTGCAGTCCACGGCCATGAATTTGGTAGAGCCCTAATTATGGCCCTTTATTGATCTGAAATAGGCATCATTTGAGAGAGTGAAGTGGTAGTGGAATAACATTCAAGCTCTTCATTCAATACTGGTGATTCAAGGCATGAAAAACCTACTTTGTAAGGGATAGGAATTACTTCATCGCCAATGTTGTTGGACAGTTTTCCCTATCCAACAGGGAAAGAGCTTCAGGAAATCTATGTGAAAATGCTTTTTTTTTTAAAATGTGCCAGCTACTATATAGCTTGATGAGATGCAATAGCTAAGTTTTGCAAGGAAGCACCCAGGAAACAGCAAATGCGGTTAATAATTACAGGAAGCCATGCACCTTGAAAATAGCATAGTCACAAGCAAACAATACAATGCCCATATACCATTATTTTTTAACAAAACATTAGAAAGGCCAATAAATTTGTATGTCATTTTAGAAAATCTAGCAAGGTTTCTTTAAATAACCAAGCAAATATATTCAGAAACTTTTGAGTTCCTGCAATTGAAGGGACTCTGAGAATGGATTCCCTTTTCAATCCAAATCTGAAGTATTCTCAAATTAACTTACAAAAATGAAAAGCACAGTGCAGAATTACAGGATTTTTTTAAAGTTAACCTTTCCCCCCACAGCTTACTATTATGGTCATCTTTATAAAATAAGTATTAGTGACAATTCCTTTCCTCAGCTGATTGTAAAATCTCAAACATAATGCAATGGGGTGTGATATGCAATTTTAAAAAAGGTATATCACCTGTGCATAGAACACATATAATTATTTCAGCAGTTATGGGTGTCCCCAAAAAATGACACATCTGAAAATGTACAATAGATAAAATATACAATTGATATATAAAAGAGCATAATAATACAAAGAATGCAGGGCTTAGTTCTCGCCACTAACACACAAGGTTGCACTGCTACAATAGATTACATGCCCATTGTCTAGTCCTGCAATTTAATACACACAGATTGACCCTTGTAACATCGCAGGATCCTGATCAAGTCCATGGGGGTCCATGTGGCACAGAGGCCCATCTGTCTAGATCAGACTGCAGAATCATGGTTGGGAGGGGGGTGGAGTTGAACATAGGAACTAACTTTACAAGCTGGCTATGTCTACACTGGCATGATTTTCCGGAAATGCTTAAAACGGAACAGTTTTCCGTTATAAGTATTTCCGGAAAAAGAGCGTCTACATTGGCAGGATGCTTTTCCAGAAAAGCCCTTTTTCTGGAAAAGCGTCCATGGCCAATGTAGACTCGTTTTTCCGGAAAAAAGCCCTGATCGTCATTTTCGCGATCGGGGCTTTTTTGTGGAAAACGCTACTTTGCTGTCTATACTGGCCCTTTTCTGGAACAGTTTTCCGGAAAAAGGACTTTTGCCCGAGCGGGAGCAGCATAGTTTTTCCGGAAAAGCAGCTGATTTCTTACAGTAGATAGTCATTGCTTTTCCGGAAAATCAAGCGGCCAGTGTAGACAGCTTGAAGCTTATTCCGGAAAAGCGGCTAATTTTCCAGAATAAGTGGCCCAGTGTAGACACGGCCGCTATGTATTCATGCGGCTACTCAAATGAGGAGGGAAGGGAGAAAGGTGATGAGGTGGCAGTATTCATCCAAACTCTACCTATATAAATCACCAAAATGAAATGCTGTTCACAATAGTTTGTACACGTGTTGAAAATATCAAATAACTGGACTCCTTGAAATAGGGATGTAAGCAACTAGTCGACTCACCAATAAGCTCTTGCTTTTTTTTTAGCACTATCGACTAGTCGCATCCTCCCCTACTGTGGCTCCACAATATTATGGGATTGGGCAGCCAGCGTGCGAAGACGTTGGCTCAGTCCCTGCTCCCGTGGGTCTCTGATCAGTCTGCATAACTTCCCCCACTCCTGCTCTGCATTATAAGGGACAGGGGAGCTGGCACATGAAGATGCTGATGAGAAACCAGGGACCAAGGACTAAGGAGCAGAGACTGAGGTTATGTCTACACTTTTTTGGGGAAATGGCTATTTTTCCGAAAAAACTTCACTTATGTCCACACTGCAATCACTTTCTTTCAAAAAAAAAATCAAAAGAACAGAGGGGTTTATCCGACACTGGTAAACCTCTTTCTATGAGAAAGAAGCCTTTTTCCAAAAGAACTCTTTTGGAAAAAGGCGTGTGTGGACAGGGAAGAGGGAGTTCTTTTGAAAGAA
>JANRFK010006688.1:20694252-20707522 GCA_030068395.1 Apalone spinifera
AGACACTGGGCTACTATATATATGATAATGCCTATTCCAAAATCGGAATAGGGGCTGTGTAGATTCTCCACTTCTGCTATTTTGAAATAGCCCCTCACCAGGGCCATTCTAAGTTATTCCTCCCAAGTGCTTCCCAGGGCTGTAAATCGAAATAGCAAATCAACATTAGGGAATCCTGACTTGGACTAATTTTGAGGCTTCCCTGCAGTGTAGACATGATATTTTGAAATAAGCTATTTCAGAATAACTATCCTGAAATAGCTTATTCCGAAATAAATGTGCAGTGTAGACGTAGCTTTAGGGTGCATCTACACTACAGGGCTTAATTCGAAATAAGGAGCATCTACACAGTACTTGTTTTGAAATAGAGCACTCTTCCTCTGACTTCCCTTATTCCTCATACAATAAGGGTTACAGGAGTCGGAGTAAGTCCTCCAGCTTCATAATATTTTGACAGCATTTTGAAATAATTGCCTGAAGTGTAGATGAGGACTAAGTTATTTTGGAATAGTGTTGCAGTGTAGACGTACCCTTATTCTCCTCAGAAGGCACTGAGCATGTTTCAGTAGTGTTTGTCTGTAGGGGTGTCCTACTCTAAATAAACTAGGAATGAGTGCAGCAAATGCACTTGAACATTCCTAGCTCCCATTGCAAAGGCTAGTGGGAAGGATTATATCACCTCCATGCAGGCCTTTCTTTGTAATAACCTTCCAGCTTCTCTATCTGTCCCCCCTCTCCCCCTCAGTCCCTTACCAGTCTTGCCATTGTTGATGCAATTCTAGGCACCCCACAAGGGGAGGAGGAGGAGGATACATTATACCGGGGTCCAGAGTCCATGGACCCCACACTGCAAACTGTGGGACATGTGTAGGAGGAGGACCTGTGCTATAAGTTTACACTGGGCCCGAAAAAATTATGCTGGGTCCCTGGATGCAAAAATTTTCTCTATGTCTATGGAACAGATTTCCTATACCTCTGTGCTTTACTGACTCTCCATTTCATTTGCAATTTCAGATTAAAACAGTTAGGCCAGATCCCCAAGATTTTGTAAGTTGATGTAGCTCCATATTTTCCATAAAGCAACTACATTGCTTTACCCTATCTGGGGATACGTCCCATCTTATCACCCTTACCTTGGCCTCTGAACCTACCTTGGCCTCTGGGGTTGTTTATTATAAAAGTCAGTAGCCTTGTTGTCAAATTGCAAGCCGTGATACCGAATACTTTCTCACACAAGTGACTTTGATCACAGCAGAATAAAACATAAGTAAAAGTGACCTCTAAACCATACCGGCATCTTTCAAATCGGAACTAAAAAAGATTAAAATAGCTGATCAGAAATGGTGAGGGCTACAGTTTAAGAGTCTGGTTAATTAATTTAACAAATCACTCAGTCTAATGTTTCTGCAGTAGAAGTCAATAATTTAAGAGGTCAAAAGCTTTAGGCAAATCTATAATAATGGCTCAGCTACATTGGCCCTAATCCACTGCATCTGGAATATCCTTTTGGGATAGGAGGGTAAGATCCTCTTCTCTGCACCCAGATCCTCCCAACATTATTCACTGTGTCAGTTCAAAATTCTAAATTTAAGTTTCTAGCAGTTATGGGTGTGAACAAATGCTCAGCAGGTCTATATATTCTGGTCCATGGTTTAGCATCTGCTCACACTAAGGCATTAGCTTGGCATTATTTCTACATGGTAAGTATTTTACCTTTTGACAAAAGCAAGTTACAAAACTCAGTTATTGATTAAATTATGGAGAAAGCAGCAATGGAAAGAAAGATGTATTTGAGGTTGTCGGTTTCTGTATCTTTGTTTAGATCAGCTTGAAGGCACTGCTCCTTAACATCACTAAAAAAAAGAGAATTTTAAAAAGGTGTTAATTGTCATCAGAACAGCTGAAAATGCAGTAGCCAAACTATTTTCATTGCATACCTATCTTCCATTTTTAACCTTGGTCACATAATCAAGAGTGAACATCATTATCCATTTCATTCATATCTGTAAAGTTTATGGAGCCTACTTTAAATCTGATTATAGCTCGTCATCTAATTCAAACAAATTCTGAACCTAGAGCTAGAATGCATGCAGCTAGCTCAGTAGTTCAGATTATATTGTTATTTTGCCTTCCTAATTGAATTTGTACATTGATGTAATTCTGCTTTATTGGCCAGTTTTTATTAAGTGTTTCTATAATGCCAACAGTCTACCATGTACTTTTGAAAATTCTTGCATTCTAAATAGAATCCATAATTTCTGTTTTCTAGCCCAAGCAGTTTGCCTTGGATATGTTGTATACCTTATTTGGGATTTAACCATAACAAAGCCCTTTCTTAATAAAAGGCTGGCTAAAATGTCATCATTCTGGGATATAACAGTTGAAGATTATATTATGCTACATGTCATGTGACAGGTAATTTCTCCCAGTTTTGATGGACAGCCCAATTTGATCAATCATATTGATGTCTTTAAAAGTAGTTCTTTTTAATATACCATATCTGGTTCTCCCATAGACACTATCACTAATTTTGGTTATCTTCAAGAATTCCCAAAGTAAGCTTGTAACATTTTTGAAGCAACAAGGAACTAATAAGGTTTCAATCCACAACACTATGATTTGCCATTTTGTTTTTCAGGTAATTAGTTGAAATGGTCTGTTTCAAAGACACAGGCAGTGTTTCTGTTCCTCTGGTGATAGAAACCTAGAGCAAAGAGGTTTTATTCCCCTTTTTCTAAGGATTTCGATTGTCTTCCTGTCCTAAATCTTTTGTTCCCCACCCTCCAACCCTCAGGTGCAGCCTGGGACCATGGGACCACTGTGTCTCCATAACTCTCCCCAGCCTGGGCTGTCTTCCACAATACCTTTCTAGTGACCACCAGCAATCCCGCCAGATGCTGTGATCAGTCAGCATAACCACATATGGAGATCCCAACACCCAGCTGGATTGTAGGAATGTTCCCAGAGCCACTCATGAATCACACAGAAAAAGGCACTGTACTTCAGGAACAGACTAATTTATTAATTGCTTCACTACTTCATCAATGGAGAGTGGACATGCGCCAGCCTTTGTAAACTTGAGCAGATTTGCCACACACTTCATACAAACTCACTGCTAAAGATAAACAGTAAAAGATGTTTACTGACTACAAAGATAGAATTTAAGTGGTATTAAGTGATAGGCAAAAAGTCAGAGTAGTTACCACAAGAAAATAAATGATAAATATGCAGTCAGAATTCTCAACCCTATTTGATTTGGCAATAACTAGATCAAGCAGTTTTTTTCACCCCACTGGATATTGCAATCCATAGTACACAGATTTCACCCTTGAAATCTGGGCCAGTCCCCCCAAATTGGAATCTTCTGTCTTTTCAGTGCCCTGATTGCTTGCAGCATAGGTGGGTAAAGGAGAAAGGCACAGCATGGACCTCTTTTTGTGTTTGGTTTGTATACCCTTAGTCCATGTCCTTGGAGAATACAAGCCTGGGCATTTCTGGTGAGCACAGCTGAGCCCCTAAGTGAAACTGAGCAATTCCCTTCCTGTGGCTTCATGCAGCTGAGTCCTTAAATCATGGCTCCCGTGTTGGACAATGGCTGATTATGTCTGTTCAACGGCACCCACCTGTGTGTTGGTTACCTCCGTTGTCATTGTATCTGTGGAGCTAGTATCTAGGTGCCTCCCAAACCCATAGCACGTCACACCATCTATATTCTCTATGTATAGAGAGACAGGGGATACGTCTGCATTACTCCTAAGCTATGGAGGAATACAAAAGGTGTCATTCCGCTTGCTTTCAGTTTCATTCATGTGAATAGGAGACTGCATTCTATACCCTCAAATATTATAGTATTATTTGAGGGTATAGAATGCAGTATTATAGTATTATCTGGTTGGGCACCCAAAATCAGTTTGTTTCTATGTTTCATTAAAACAAACTGTATTAAAAAGGTGCCCTTCAGCTGCTAAGCATCAATAGTTTTACCATGTTAAGACCTACCATTCAGGAGGTGTTAAAGAGATACCTATCTTACAAAAGCTGACAGCATTAATAAGCAATTGGAAGTCCTTGCAACATATAGTTAGTTATTAGTCAGACAATCTGAGAGATGTGGGGTTTTTGCCATCTCCAGGCCTCTAATTTTCTTGTCTCTTAACCCCTGCTCTTCAAGCATTGTTATGCTGAACTGTACCAACTAGAGTTCTGGTAAAGGGAGTTTAAATTAATGACTGTTTTGTTTTGCAATCACTTCAGGTCTTGGGCTTCATTATGTAGTTATATGTAGGACATGTCCTGACCTTTCCTACAAGCATACCAGGATCACTAGTGGCAATATGTTCAAATCTGAAAATTCCAGTTATTTCTACACAACTGTTCATAGAGACCAGAATTTATCTGCAGCTCTGTACAAACCCTTCCTTCCCCCTACAATACCAAAAGTCTCAAAAACAATATTAATATTTATCGTTATTCATACTTTTCTAGTTCTTTCCATCTGAAAATCTCACAGTCCATTACAAACATTATTGATTTAAGCCTTGTAACAGCTCTGTGTAGTAAATAAGGTTTAGAGGAAACTAAGGGACAGAGAGGGTAAAAGTAAAATTTGTAAAAGCACTTGACTAACTTTGGAGCCCATGTGCTTAGATCACTTTAGAAAATGAGATTTCAGCTCCTGAAACTCCCCCCCCCCACCCCTAGAAAGTCAACAACATGGCTGAAAATAGAACGCAGATCAAATGATTCCCACTCCTCAGCCATTCCCGTTCACCATATTCCCTGCATGTTTAAACAGCTCTTCTTTTAACTTTGCCTGATCTGGGATAAGTATAGAACATTCATTCTGCCTTCAGGAATCTCTCCTCTTTTTTCATCTGTATCACTTGTTTTCCAAACTGGAAACAAATTACTTCAGAGCTAACTGATGAGTCACATATCCACTTGTTAGTCTTCTCTTTGAACACAATCTTTCTCTTCTCTCCCTTTTGCTGTACTAACTCATTCATCAATTTTCAATGTTTCATATAGCCGCCCAGGTCCTGACCTTACAGCACTTGCATACCCATAACTCTCATGGGCTACGTCTACACTGCAGCGCTATTTCAGGATACAGAGGTACCTCCATATACCGAAATAGCTGTTCCACGTTTTTGAGAGCACTCAAAAAACCGTTATTTCGAAATATAACAGGCTTGCTATTCTGACGTCCCTGTAAACCTCATTCCACGAGGAGTAAAGGACCTTTTGGAATAGCAATTTATTTCAAAATAGGTGCTGTGTAGACAGTGCCAAATTTTGAAATAATTTATTTTGAAACAACATCGAAATATGATACACAATTTGCGTAGCTCAAATTGCATGTCTTATTTTGACCTTTGTGGGCAGTAAGCTTGGTTCTCCACTGTCCTGAACTTTGTGCAGTCCTTTCTGAATACACAGTAATGTACCACAGTAGCAAGCTACAACGGTGATATTTCACATTGAATTTGTCCCCACTTGGTGGAAAAAGATGGACAATCAGGACAAAAATGAATTTTAAGTGTGTAATAACTGTGTATATAAATAAATAAGTGTTTACACCCATTAACTCTTAAAAATGGGCAAAACTGTGTCTGAAAGGAGGTGGAATCTAGTTGTTTGAGGTCAGGAGAAGGAACTTTGATATTACATTACTCCCCCTGGATAGGAGAATTGCCATGTGGTGTAGAGCTGAGGAAGGCATAATTTAATGCTACTGAGCCCTAGCCATGCTGAAATACCCACATGGAGCCATCACATGTCCACACTAAATTACAGCAGGTGTCAAGCTGAATTCACTAACAGTTGTATAAATTTGGTACATATTGTTGCCCTCTGCCCCCGCCCCCACCAGCTGTGCCATGCCCCGTAGGGCTGCAGCTCAAAACTCAGCACACTGCACCTCGGTCCCCATTTTTCATGTGTGGAATCTATGTTACTTACCTCCTTCTAAGTGCTGTTGAGAGAACGTAGGGTCTGATTCTGCTCCCACTGAAGTCACTGGGTGTTTCCCATTGCTAAAGGAATCTAATATTTTACAGTGCTTGGAAGGTGCTATATAAAGCCAAGTATTCTTAATTTGGAGGAGACAATGTGATGGTTATTTTGTATTTGCTGGGGAAACCAGAGCAAATTGCATAGAAACCAATCACTTAAAAATATCCTCAACTTTGTCAGTTTCTCTGGGATTTTTCTTTTTGCTTCAGTTTATTTTGCACTCTACAAACATGTCAATTCCTAGATGGTGTGGAGCAGAAATAAGACAGTCAATATTTCCCTTTGCTTCTCCAACTATATCAAATGCAGGTTGAGAGCACTCACTGAATAATTTGAAGTTACCAACAGTAGATCCAGGTGGCAGAGGATGGATACCAAGCAATATAGCCATAAAAGAGAAATGCTGTGAAGACAAGAGATTTAAATACTTTGGTTTGTATTTAGTGATCTAGTTTGTATTTAATAATCTCTTGTAGAAAAATGGTGAGCTGGCAGTGCTTGCAAATTAAGACATGCACAAGCTTTGATTTTCCCTATGTGAAGTAAAGGACACAATAATAAGTAGCGCAGACAGTGCATTTTTGTTAGTTTGTGTGGTCTTTGCAGCCCAGAGATGTTTCTGCAGGAAATGTTCACAGTAATTCACTGCAAATAACTCTGGCCCTTTCTGCTTTTACAGTAGCTTCATAAATCACTTCCCTTGCAGCACTTTTGCGTTACATAACCTCTCACATTGTGACAGAATGGGTTACTTGAAAATTAGCCAATAAGTTTCACATACTGCATGAAAAGCAATGGAGCAATATTTTCTTAAATTTTTCCAAAAAGATTGCTGTTAAACACTGACCTCAGGAGCCAACTCCTGCAAGCCCTTCTAGCAGAGTAATGCACTTGATTTCAATTGTACCATTAGCCTAAATAAGGAGTGGTAGGCTCAGGCCCTAAATCCTTCTGCTTCAGTCTGTAAACATATAAAACCACCAATGGTGTCAATGAATAGAGTTCAGAATCCATGGTATCTGTATGTAGGGCCAATTTCTTCTCCCATTTACACTAGTGTGAATCCAGACAAATTCCAGTGAAGTTTGTGTAGTTACTATGGATTCACAGGTGTGTAACTGAGAGCAGACTATGGCTTGGACTCTCCAGGAATTAAGGATTAATCTTTAATTATTGATTGTCGTGTGATGAAACCTGCAGGAATACATCCAACAAAAATTGGCAATCCTATAGCGTAGCTCTACAGCACAAGTGCCAACTCTGGGAGTGGGGCACCCATCATTAGCCAAGTTCCCCCTTTCTACATCCTTCCCCCCCATCTCTCACCTGCTGGTGGGTCTTCTAACGAACTCCTCCCCCTGCTCTTCCAGAACTTCCAGAGCACCATGAACTGCTGATTTGGAGCATTCAGAAAGGAGAGGGAAGAGGCAGGGCAAAGGTAGGGTGGAATCTGGCAGAGGCAGGGCTTGGGGGAAGCGATGAATTTGGGGCAGGGCCTGGGATCGAGCAGCTGTCAGCTAGAGAGGAAGTTGTCACCTATGCCATATATGCACATTTAACTTGCTCTTTCTCTTTTAAGAACAGTAACAGAGAAGTAGCCATGTTAGTCTGATCTTGGTAAAACAAAAAAACCCAGTCATTTAGTACTTTAAAGACTAACAAGATAGTTTATTAGGTAATGAGTTTCGTGAGGCAGATCTGAAGAAGAGGGTCTGCCCCACGAAAGCTCATCACCTAATAAACTATCTTGTTAGTCTTTAAAGTGCTACACAACTGCTTTTTTTCTTTTAAGAACGTCAGCTTTGTTTCTCCACTCCACATCTTGCCACTTGAATACAGTGTAGATGTCAAATTTGTCAGCTTCGTGTTGTTAAACATTTGGGTATAGATTTACTGGCACAAATCCAGTTGGCTATATTGACTTCTGTGGTGCTGCCTGGATTTATGCCACCTGAGTATCTGGTCTTGCACATTTTCTATTAATATATTTATTTAGACAAGTGTATATACACATATCAAACCAGCATGTGTCCATATGCTCTTGACACCGTGGATATAATTTAAAAGTACCAGAAAAATAAACACCCAAACATAATAAATGCAGCAGTGTAATTGAATATAATCTGCGCCCTGCAAACCGAGAGACCCAAAAGACCGAATTACACCCCCAGACTCCTTTTCAAATGTCTGAGGGGAAAAAGCTTTGCAGAGCGCAGTGAAAGTCCCTGAATTCAGTCTAGTTCAGACCAAGGAGGGAGGAATCATAGAGCACTAGAACTGGAAGGGACCTCAAGAGGTCATCGAGTCTAGTCCTCTGTCCTCATGGCAGGACCCAATACTATCTAGACCATCCCTGATAGATGTCTATCTAACTGCTCTTAAATATCTCCATTGATGGAGATTCTACAACCTCCCTAGGCAATTTATTCCAGTGTTTAACCACCCTCACAGTTAGGAAGTTTTTCCTGATGTCCAACCTAAACCTCCCTTGCTGCAATTTAAGCCCATTGCTTCTTGTCCTATCATCAGAGGCCAAGGAGATCATTTTTTCTCCTTCCTCCTTGTAACACCCTTTTAGGTACACGAAAACTGCTATCATGTCCCCTCTTAGTCTTCTACTCTTTTCTAGCCCAGTTCTTTCAGTCTTCCCTCACAGGTCATATTTTCTAGACATTTAATCATTTTTGTTGCTCTTCTCTGGATCTTCTCCAATTTCTCCATATCTTTCTTGAAATTCGGTGCCCAGAACTGGACTTAATACTCTAATTGAGGCCTAATCAGCGCAGAGTAGGGCAGAAGAATGACTTCTCATGTCTTGCTCACAACACTCCTGTTAATGCATCCCAGAATCATGTTTGCTTTTTTTGCAAATGTCACATTATTGACTCATATTTAGCTTGTGGTTCACTATGACCCATAAATCTCTTTCTGCAGTACTTCTTCCTAGATAAACACCTACCCTGTCCTTGGTCTTCCTCTTGCTTCTGATATATTTGTAGAATGTCTTCTTGTTACCCTTCATGTCTCTAGCTAGTTTTAGCTTGTTTTAGCTCGAAGTGAATTGTAAAACTCTGGGTCTGTCTTTTGCTACCAATCTTGTCTCATCGCAGTAAAGATAAGTGAGCTGCCTTCTATAAGGTGATGAGACAACATGGAAAGAGAATGGTTATGCTGTAAACTGGTGGGGTCATCCAAGAGAAATAAGTCACCAGCAATCTGCAATGATTCTTCAGAAGAAGTGAGTCTTTATAATTATACATAAATGCAAATTACAAGAAGAAAAAATAAACACCCTTAAAAATCACCTTTGGCCACAAGTTCATGCAGACCTCTGAATCAAGGTGCATAATCCATCTCATATGCATGGATTGAGCACCTACCTATATAAAACATGTGTGGGGAGAAATGGAAGGAAAACTGGAGATAATCCCTTCCTCACTGGGGACATGACACTACCATGTACCATCACATTAGTCGTATAGTACATTTTTTTTATGCTGACTTCTACTAGAGTTACTTACTTTACGAAGTATGCAATAAAGCAGCTCTTCGCATGCAATAAAATGTTAATGGATTCCCCTGCTGTGAGCCATGCTTGCTTTGTCTGCTGACATTTGACACAAGTTGAAGATTGTATTAGCCAGTTTGATATCTTGTAATTATATACATTATTTCCTTGAGATGCGCACCCAAAGATGTGGTGATATGTGCACAAACGTTTTGAAAGAAGGAAAGGATTCTGATGTTTCATTTGAGTTACACTAAGGGGTTCTTCTTGTCTTTCCCACAAACACCCTCCCCCCCCACACACACACACACAAATACACACACACTTCTCCCCAAGCTTTGCTGGGCGGCAGTTGATTTTTGCACTGTTTTCCTGATGGAAATATTAGCAAAGGAAATAACAAGATATGGAGACCTTGAATTCATAGATTTCCTTCTTTGTTGTCTGGCATGCAGCCATAATCTGAAGTCTGCTATTTTTTTCCCCTTCTCTACTAAGTCTCCAACATTTGTACAGTAATCACTTTTCTGTTGTCACTAGTTTGTAAGACTTTGTTGTTGTTGCTCAAAATAGATGAGTTCAAGGGCTGACAATTAACTTGTCTCCCTTTTTCAAACTGGTGCTTCAAAATCTTACTCAGAACCAAAAAATGTTTGACGTCACTGAAAAACAGTATGCCATGATGGCTATGGTGCAAAGTTCACTGTCATGAGTATGGAAAATAATTATATCTGTTATTATCATTAATATTATTATTAATAACAATAATAAGTATATTATTACAATTATTTCGAATTAGCAGCACCAGAGCATCCACACTACAGTTTTTTCAAAACTACTTTTTTGGAATTAGTGTTACTCCTGGTGAAAAGCGGGAGTACAAATTCCATGGCCTGTTATTTCAAAATAATGGGCTTATTAGTGGGGATACACCACTTATAAATTTGACTTTGCGGGGATTAGTTCAAAATAAGGTCCTAGTGTAGATTAGGGCAAAGTCTCCTCTTTTCTAAGATGAAAGGTCCAGTCTTTTAAATCTCTCCTCATTGCATTACTTTGCATTTATCAACATTGAAATTCATCTGCCATTTTGTTGCCCAGGCACCTAGTTTTGTGAGATCCTTTTGAAACTCTTTACTGTCTGCTTGGAACTGAACTATCTTGAGCTATTTAGTATGATCTGCAAATTTTGCCACCTTACTATTTACCCCTTTCCCAACATATAAATATGTTGAATAGGATTGATTCTAATGCGGTCCCCTGTGGGACACCAACAGTTACCTCTCTCCATTCTGAAAACTGAGCATGCTTATGTGCCTTGCTGAATCAAGTCAGGACAGAATCTGACCTTCATTCTCTGGGTTGCCTCTGTTATCCTTGTAACATACATTCCAGCTTGTGCATATTTATTTCAATAGGTATAACAAGTTATCAAATCGTTTTAGATTAAAAAAAAAAAACAGAGGGGGAATGTGTGTCTTTCATACAGTATTTTCCCCTGAGTAGTTCACGGTTGTGTGGGAAGTTACAGGATTTGCCCCATAACAAACATATGACATACACCGTTTATATTGGTGAATAACTATCAGTTTGAAAAGTTCCACTCCCTCCTCCCTACCCCACTGCAAAAAAAAAAAAAAATCAAAAACACAAACACAAAAAAACAAAAAACAAAACCAAAAAACCAACACCACAATACTCCTTGGAAATTGACTTGCTAAGTTTCAAAGTTTAAAATGTAGTTATTTATAGTTTCCTGAGCCCTTCCCCCCAAAACCTAAAATTCAAATACTGTTCCTCTCCCAAAATCACTCTGATTCACTGAGACCATGAATATAAATTTTCAGTTTGAAATTTCTGTTTTCTGACAAAATTACAACTGCTTGAAAATAGCAGTTTTGGTGAGAAACCCTTTCTCAATCGCAGTATCTACCACAATGGGATCCAGTCCATGACAGGGGCTCCTTGGCCCCCACTGCAACCCCAATAATAAAAGTCAGATGGATCTCATATAGAGCTGGTTCACTAGTCTATTCTTAGCCCTTAGTCATGATATGAGTCTTCTGAGGGTGACTGCAGATGCCCTTGAAAGCCAGACTTTCCTAGCATGGTCCAGCACTTCAGATTTAGCAGAGGAATATATTGATAAGCAGCATGTGTGCTTGATGGTGTAAATTCAAAAGTAGATTGAGTCTCTCAGAGTCCCCTTGCCAGAATAGGTGGGGCATTTTCAGGCAGCGTCAGAGATGTAGATTAATGTGCATCTGTGTTATGCATGCTGCCAGCACTTGTTGGAAGCGGTTAGATTTTTATAAAATGTCAAGCTGACTGGCTGTGGCACAGATACCCATGACCACTCCCATTGCACAAAAGCTCTAATTTATCTTGCTTTATTTTTTCAAAGCAACCTTTACCATAATTCTGTCTCATTTACAAATTTACAAATTGTGGCAGCTTGAGCATCTGTGTGGAAATTGGAATGTCCAACTCTGGGTCTAAGGACAGTGAGATTATTTATTCCTGCAATCAAGTTTTTAAGAAGCATTCCAATTAACACATATGTGATTATAGCAAGCTCTTGAGCAAACTGTGTTTGAATTGCCACTCTGGGAGTATTTAATGCGACTGTAATGATATAAATCACCCATAGGTAAAATTAAGCTATTGGAACAAGAGAAAGACAATTTACAAAAATAGAGAAAACTCTGATCCAGCCTTGCTGAAAAAAAATTTACATATTGAGAGCCTGATACTGCAAGATACTGACTGTCCTGAACTCCCATTCAAGTCAATGGGAGCGCAGCAAGATGGGTCAGCATTTTGCAGGATAGTGCTTTCTGCCTTTTTGTAGCACCCCACATTGCTGCTGATTCAGGGAGAAATCTGAATGCCCTAAGAAATGCAGAATAGGAAGCATATATTCCTTTGAGCCTGTACATGGAAAAATGCTGATGACTGAGGCATTTTTTAAAACAGTGAATTAGAACCAGGTTCTGACGCTTGGCCCTAGTCTACACTAGGGTATTATTTTGAAATAACTCCCCTTATTTTGAATTAACAAGTAAAGTATCCACGTTACCAAGCCTATTATTTTGAAATAAGGGGCTGATTATTTCGAAATTATAACTCTTGTTTTCCAGAAGGAATAATGCTTATTTTGAAATAGCGGTAGTGTGGATGCTCCACTATCGCTATTTCAAAGTAACTTCTCCCCAGAGTCATTCAAAGTAATTACTCCCCAGTGCTTCCTGGGGCTAGAAGTTGAGGTAGTGCATCCATATTAAGGGAGCCTGCCTCACACTAATTTCTAAGCATCCCTGTAAGTGTGAAAACACTATTTCAAAATAGTTATTTCAAAAGTTATTATTTTGAAATGAGTTATAAATCAGATGTTTCATAGCTCTTTCCTATTTGGATTTGAGAGAATTTTTTTTAAAAGTTATCTGACATTTCAGAAAATACACAGTGATCATAATATTTTCTCTCACTAGCTTTTTCTTCTCCTACATATTACTTAGAAACCTGGATTTTAAAACTGCATGATGTTGGCTTCTGAATTCCTTTTCATTAGCAAATTACTCACTTTAGAATTCAACTTTAATGTGACAGGTTCCAAATGTATTAAACTTTTCCTGAAATTAGTAACTCAGAAAGATAGGACTGGCTTAAAAATAGAACAAGTAAACATCCATGGGGCTGTGTCTACACAGACCCACTTATTCCGGAAAATCAGCCGCTTTTCCGGAA
>JANRFK010006688.1:20707622-20723288 GCA_030068395.1 Apalone spinifera
AGCACGTGTCTGAAATGGCCGCTAGCCCCCGCCTCCGGAAACGGCTGGTGCCCACATGCAGATTACACCGTGGTACACAACTGTCTATTAATTAACAAAGCAAAGGTTAAAGATGGCATGATTAGTCTATAAGTATCTGCAGTGGGGACAAATATTTCACACTGGACTCTTCAGTCTATCAGAAAAAGGTTTAACAAGGTCCAAAAGCTGGAAGATAAAGCTAGACAAATTCAGACTGCAAATAAAACAATTTTTGTGTATACTCACAAAAATTATACATTGGAACAATTTACCAATGGTTGTAGTAGATTCACCATCACTGATCATTTTAAAATCAAGATTAGATGCTTTTCTAAAAGATATACTCTAGCAATTATTTTTGGGAAGTTTTCTGGCTTGTGTTATACAGGAAATCAGACTAGATAATCATGGTGATCCTTCTGACTTAAAATTTATTAATTCAAATATCCATTGTATTTACATCATTGCTGGTTTTGAATTAATAGAATCATAGACTCATAGAACACTAGAACTGGAAGGAACCTTGAGATGTCATCAAGTCTATTTCCCTGCCCTCACAGCAGGACTAAGCACCATCTAGATCATCCCTGACAGGTGTTTTCTAACCTGTTCTTAAATATTTCCAATGATGGAGATTCTACAGCCTCCTTATGTAATTTATTCCATTGTTTATCCATCCTTGCAGGAAGTTTTTTCCTAATGCCCAACCTATACCTCCCTTGCTGCAATTTAAATGCTTCTTGTCCTATCATCAGAGGATAAGGAGAATAATTTTTCTCCCTCCTCCTTGTAACACCCTTTTATATACTTGAAAGTTGTTATCATGTCCCCTCTTGGCCTTCTCTTTTCCAAACTAAACAAACCCAGTTCTTTCAGTCTTTCCTCATAGGTCAATTTCATGTTAGTGTTCCTGTTACAATGCTGTACTTACTGAAGCATTCCAGATTCTTCCACAGAAATGTATTATTTTATGAGCTCTACAATTTCTAATGTATGTCTACACATGTATCTCTTTTATGCAGATGTTCCTGGCCTCCGGATCATTGGTCCTTTCCTCAGAGCTCCCCTCAATATAAGCATATTCAGAGTTGGAACAGAGCATGCAGGGGTTATGAAAGTCTCCGTACATAGCTAATTCATTCTTCTCCCTGCCCATACAGTATCAGTGAGGGTTCTGCAGCATAAAGATGCTTGTATGGCCCCTTTGCCAAGGTCTGAGTTTCATCTCTTCTGAACTCTATTCCATCCAATACTTTCTCCCCATTGCACCTTATCAATTTTACATTAGACATTGAACCACAGGAAAAATTAGCTGTGAAATATAAAGGTGGCTGTTCTTGTATAGGCATCCTGTAATTAGCTCAAGTTTTCTTTTCTTCACAGCAAGATCTTGATGCACAAACAGAAAAATTTCCTCTTTGCTGCATGTTGTTGCCAGATGTTTCCACAAAACTTAAAACAACAAAGTTATTTGTGTGTACTGATGTATATGACTTCATCCCTAATGACTTCTTGAAAATGCTGTTGCTCCTCAACCTCTGTTAAACAAGCTAATTCTCTTCCGTTTTTTATAATGCATTTCTATTGTCTCAATTGTCACCACATTTCAACCATTTGTTATTTTAGAAATATGCATTTCTGTTCATCCTTCTGTGAGTCTGTTCAAGAACTCCTCCTAAACAGTAAGAGCTAGGGCCACCAAGTTTGGTATGCAACTTCCTCTTATCATAACTTTAAGCAAGGTAAGGGTTTGGTTGTGCCAGGACAATGGGATATGCCTGGAATTTGATTGTTTCTCATAAAGTGGAAAAGGGAGGGTCTGGTAGGAGGAACAGTTATACTGTAGAATGACCACGGGGGAAGGGGGGCCCGCAAATGCCCCAGCAAGAAGCCACTGGCTGGTGGCACCCACCACCTTGCTCTTCCTTGGGAATCACTGCCAGTGCTGCATACACAAGCCAGTGGGCAGGGTGCAGAGTTCCCACTACCCTGGGCCACTCTGACCCCCTGCTCTGAGCCCAATCCACTCCTCTGAGCTCCCCTCCTCCTAACTCCCTGCCCTGGGTCCTGCAATCCCACCCCTGACCAGAGCCCCTCCTCACTACTGAACCTCCTCCACATCCCTAACCTCTCTTCAGCCATCCACTCTGATTCCTGCAACCCGCACTCCTGGCCTCCTGCCCTGAGACCCCAGAGTCCCAAGGTCCTGTACTGACTCCTGTACCATATAACCCCCCCTTATTCCCCCCCCCACACACACACACCACTAGCCCCCTGCCCTGAAAGACCTGGCAATGCCGGGTAAGTCTTCTAGTCATACTTTATTCAACTCTTCAAAAAGCCTCGTCAGTAGAAATTAAACATTTTCAGATTAATCTCCAATACAGTTTAGCTGTCTTGTTTTTTCTACAAAGGAAGTGCAAACAAACAAAGACAAAAATACCTTAATGTTTTGACAATACAATTTCTAGTGACTGCTACATTGTTCTTGTTGTTTCAGTAAACACTTTGGGCCAAATTTTCCTAAAGCTAGTCAATGGATATGTCAAGTTACACCAGACCTATGTTTTGTTTCATTAGCAAGGTATGAATTTGCATTTTGTTCACTCTAAGGTTATGATAAATTTGGTGGACAGGCTCATCATATTCAGAGTTTTGGCATTACTTGGGTTTTATATTTGGTTATATGATGAGATTTTAAATTTCATTGAGAATATTTTCCTGTCTCTGAGCAATTTCATTTTCCTGTGATCTCACTCCTCCATTCATATCTGATTCTGCCATTGAAAAAGGTTCAGGACCTCACAGAATTGAACCTTTCACACCAGCATAACTACCTAGCATACACATTCTCCACACTTTGCTACTTTTTTGTTAGTGTAGCATGTTAGCCCTTTCCCTAGCTGGTTAAGTTCAGTGCCAGACTTCCTTCCCAGTGAAGCCACAAACCACCTCCCATTAAAGTTCATGGGAATGAGAGTTCGAATGATTTCATTTGGAGCCGAATGTGTCACAAGGATAACTAAGACTTCAGCATTCAGTGATGGCAGATAGAACAGAGTACAGGGTTTCTGGGAAGCACATTCTAGAGAAGGTGAACTTTCTAGACCTCCCTGACCTGGCACCCTAAGAACCTGACCAGTCCTGAACAAGAGAGTTTCCCAGATGAGGGGAGGCAATTCCGGCCCCTCTGCTGAGGGACTCTGGGCCCTCCTGACATCAGTCAGAAGACTCAGCTGGGGTCCACTGTCTGCCTTAGACATTGGAATCCCAGCCCTGCTCCTGGCCACCAGTCTTCTGGATCCGCTCCCAGCCACCAGGGCTCTCTCTGGTCCAGCAACATCCAGGGTCCTGCTGGACCACAGATGTTGCTGGATCAGAGAGTCCCAGACTAGAGAGGTTGAACTTAATTTGTCAAGATGTTGTAAGGTAAAATGTGAGTGATTTATTCTTTTCAAATATGATCTGTTATAATTAGCAACTCGCTTCAAAGTTCAAGTTCTTAGTCTTCTAAACTTCTGAGTAACACTTCTAAACTTCTGAGTAGTAATTCCTGATATTTGCAAATATTTCATTAGAAAAAGTTTGGTTTATGCTGCGTCTGCTGTTTTGAGAAAATGGCCATAATGTGTCATTATGTGTTAATTCCCTATTCTTTTTTTATGTTGGTATATAGTTCTTGGTTTTCAGCATCTGATTTTTCATTCACATTATCATTACCTCTATTAATTGCAGAAGTCAGGAATGTCATATCTGGCCTAGCTGAATGCCTTATCCATTGTAAGCTGAAATACTATTAAATCAATCTCTTACCTAATAATCTTCTGTCCTATCTGAACGTAGACCCTATCTACTGAAACTTGACTCCCCCCATCCTAATTATGAGCTGCCAAGCCATTCTCTGGTTTTCTAAAGGTTTTGGAGCAGATAGTTACTATCTTGTTTCATGAGCCTCTCAGTATATTACATGGAAAACTTCAGGATTTTCTATCCTAGTTCTAAGAATAACTTCTGTTCTTCAGTGGTCTCCATGTCTGTTATCCATTTGTCAGTTTTATTCTTATTACTTCCTACCAACAACCTGTAACTAATGAATTTTCCTTCAGTATTTAAAGTTACCAGTAGTTATATGGCAGCATTTTATTGATTTTCTATGCTTCTAGTGTGGGTATTACATTTTTTCCCCAATATAATTTTGGGCCCTCTTATCTTACTCAGTTTCCGTTGACACTGTGCATTTTTAAACTTCAAAATTATGTGTATTATGATCTATGATCGATCATAATACATATAGTTTTGAAATTTAAAGATAAGGTTCTCTTTAGAGCCCAGAATAAAGGCTGGAGCAGACAGATCTTCAGTATATTTATTTTGTTCCTGGTGGCACACAGTGAAGTTCTTTTGTGCTGGCAGAAAGGCCTTTAATATTTAAAATGTTATAAATGCACACATCTTTTTTTCTCTATAGATCGCAGTTATATGTGTAATGGTCAAATGATTGTCTAAATGAAATACTACCTACCCTCCATATATTATAATGATTTTTTGTTTAATGCCCTTATTTATTAGGCTGTCAAGGTTACCAATCTCTATCTTTCAAATATTATTATACTGCAAGTCTTATTATCCCAAAGAATGTATAGTCACTTACTGATACTTTTTAACCTAATACCTTGACAACTGCAAATCATTCTAATCTGTGGAATATTGTAACAGCTCATGGAAAAAGTTTGCATTCAGCAGATATTAATATTTTTGGATAGTCACCAGAAGTGAGGCCCCAGACAGCATTGCATCAATTTTGAGAGGTTTCCAATTCTCTCACATAAAGCTATAGACTGACTTTTTAAAGTCTCTAGGCCAAATTCTTCAGTAATGTTTGTGGAGTTTTTCTGGTGTAACTGGAAGCAGAATTTGATTCAATAAGAAGACACTTCATGGGGAAGCCACATTGGTCCTCTGTGATCTTGCTTCTGTTTTTTTACTTACTTTTTGCCCAAGCCATTTACTACCTCCTCCTTAAATTGAAACATAAGTTTGTGGAGAGATTTTCCCTCTTATTCTGATTTAACTCTTTTGCCACTTGTGGTTGGTATTCTATGTCTTTGAAAAATTTTAAGGTGAACAAAAACAAACTCCTTTTTAATTTAAACTTTTAAAACTGCTTTTATGTCATTCATCTTAAAATTACATTTGTATGAAGAGCGTTATTTTGTAGACAAATTAGGATACATATACACTATAAATTCCACCTGAGGATTTAAAATCAAATGAGCAAATTTCACCAAAGTGCACTCTGTTTAGGCTCATGGTAAATAACTAAAATATGATAGCTTTTGTGTGGCCTATATGAAATGAGTCTTAGTAATGCTCCTAGAAGACTGGCATTCTTATAGTAAAAAAAGCAGTATCCCAGATTAAATGCATTGGCAACCCTCGTTCCAATTTTTGGTTGGATGTATTTCTTGGAGGTTTCATCACATAACGTAATCTTTAAGTCCTGGAGACTTCAGGACAATCCTGGAGGATTGGCAACCTTAATTGGAACCCATATGGATGATCTCAATGGGACAGAGAAGCCGATGACTGACCTGAATCACAGTTAGAATGGTGCGTATGTGCTGGGTGCTTTTACAATAGAGTGTTTCCTCAAATTTCCTTTCATGGCACTGCCATTATTGCAGCTGCTAACAGTGGTGGTTATGCTAGTCCTCTGGGTCAGATATGAGGTACATTGATAGAGCAGTGTTGGGAAGAGGTTCAGTGTGGGATTGATCCGAAAGCTAGATACACTTCTAAAATGCAAGAATAGCATTGTTTCTAATTCGACCACAAGACACTTACGTATATTTTCAGTTTAAGTGTAAATTAGAGATGGCAGAGTGGTACAAAAAAGAAGAGTACCATCTTCAGCAATTAAACTCACTTGTAGGTGGTTTACATTTCAAGTACCCAAGCCTTTCTGTATTATCTGGATCTGCTGTAGCCACTGTTCACATGCATCCTGTATGCTGTCACACCTCACTTGAACTATGTTTAGACTAGAAAATAGGAAGTGTTTGAAATTGTGTTTAACAGATTTTAAGGCCAGCAGGCACTATTTTGATAATCTAATCTGGGATCTGGGCCCTGTTTAAGGGTCCTAGACACCATTTGACTATTTCTCTCTCTATGGTATAATAAAGGAGCTAATTTAGGCTCAATTTAGAGTCTTGTTACATGCTTCAGAGCTAAAATCACTGATACCTAGGTCTAAGTATGAGACCTACTTTGGGACAGTGTGTCTGATGCAAGAAGGCCATTTAGAGTACATCTACACTGCAGCGCTATTTTGGGATACTTCCGGTATCCCAAAATAGCTATTCCACGACTTCACAACATGCCTGTTATTTTGAAATATTTTTCAAAATAACAGGCATGCTATTCTGACATCCCTGTAAATCTCATTCCACAAGGATGAAGATACATTTTGGAACGGCGGATTATTTTGAAATTTGTGTTGTGCAAATTGCGTAGCTTATTTCGAGCTAAGGGTGCTGTGTAGATGCACCCTTGTGTGCACCAGCAGTGAGGCTCTCCCTTGACAGCTGGAGCAGGAGCGGATGAAGGGGGAAGCTGGCTTAAAAGCCAGTCCCCCTAGTACCATCCTCATGGGGGGGTAGAGGAGGCTATGTGAGTGCTTTATAAATGCATTAAAAGCTTCCAGGCTCTTAATAAATTTAAAAGGCTGAATTACAGTGGGGTTAGCTCCCAGACTTGCTCCTGCTGCAGTGGTTAGCTCCCGCTGCAGCTCTGCAGTTACCCCCCATTATCAACTAATCGATGGAAATTTCATCGACTAGTTGATTAGCTGATTAAACACCATTTAACATTTCTAGTGCACACCTGACCTTAGAGGTGCCGAGGGGATGGTATGTAACTGTCCCAGTTCACTGGGTGGGGGGTTAAGCTGATTTTCTATTCTGTTATTGAAAAGGAACCCCTAGCTACTGAAACCAGCCCTTGTTGCTGCCAACTCTGACTGGCAGAGTTGTATATATTACATATAAATTAGTGAAGACAAAGTTTAATCTAGGGTTGACAATGACCACCCAATCTACACAACTGTTTTAAAGTGTAAGTCAAAATGCATTAGCTAATATATTTTTCTAGTTTAAAGAGGATTTAAGAAACTTCTGTGCAGCACTCTGAAGGAGAACAAAGGGACAAATCATGCATCATTTTTCTTAATCACATTAGATCTCTCATGTGAGTTAGACAAGAAGCTAGGTGAGTAAAATTTGGAAGTATGATAGCTTTATACTTCTGCCTCTCTGGAAGGTGTCCTATGCATGAAGCTGTAGGCTCTGCTCAAGTTCAGTCTCAGTAGCATTTGTGGTTAACAGAATCATGATTTTTTCCTAGCACCAATATACACTGGAAACAGAATGAGAGATATCCAAGTGGAGATGCAACACATTTTTCTTCTGCTTTATGGTATACAAATCTGTTAAAAATGAATTTGTTTTAAAATCTGAATCCATGTGCACTGCAGTGATTAAAACAATGAGCAATATGAACTTAATATTTCACCTAAAAAACCCCCATGAGTTTCTACTTTTGCAGCAGATTTGCAACTTTCTAGCAAATTGTAAGCTTTATGAACAGTGACCTGATAACAAATACTCTGATGTTTAAAAGATAATAAGCAAGGCATTGCACCACCTTGCAAAGGAATGTCTTGCTATGTTGATCATATTATATCACAGGAAATTACATTCAGATCTACTTAAATGTCCTAATCACTTTAAAATGAGGAAGAGATTCTTTAGGCACTGTCCTACAGTGTTGTATAATATTACTGTGACACATTCTGTAAAGCAAGTTAAAGTTTATTTCTTCTGGATAAATAGCGAAATATTGGTATATGGTGTTTGTATTGTTCACTTCAAAAGGAATGTCCTGCACACTACAATGCAAAACGAGCTGCAAGGGAGCATTTTAGGGCACTGTTTTAAACATGTATCTTCAAAGGACAGCTTAGGGGGTTAGAAAGAAGCAGGAACTGGGGCAAAAGACACCCTCAAGAGAAGGAGTGGCACCACATACTATGGCGTCCCAGTTCCCTCAAGCCAGCAGATACCCTTCTACATCTACTCTGTGTTTTTGGATTCTGGTTTTTCGGAGATGAATCTGTGAGTGTAGGACAAGGCAGTATGGTGCCTATATCAGGGTATCAACTACGGTTGCCAACTTTCTAATAACACAAAACTGAACATCTGCCCCCTTCCCAAGGGCCCAATCCTACTCACTGATTCCCCCTGCCCTATTGGCTCACGCTCCCCTCCCCTGGTTAGGCCAGGGAATTGGGGTGTGGGAGGGATTGAGGATGCAGGCTCTGGAGTGGGTCCAGAAATAAGAGTTCAGGGTGTGGGAGGGGACTCTGGGATGGGATATGGAAGATGGAGAGGTCTCTGGCTGGGGGTGTGGGCTGTAGGGAGGAGCTGGGGATGAGAGGTTTGGGGTGTATGAGAGATCTCTGGGTTAGCGGGGAGGCAGAGGATTGGGGTTTGGGGTTAGGGCATGGGCTTACATTGGGTGACACCCAGTCAGGATTGCAGAAGAGCTAAGGAAGGCTCTCTGCCTTCCTGGCATCACACTGTGCCCTGGAAATGGCCAGCAGGTCTGACTCTTAGGTTCAGCCCAGGATCCGGGCACTGCTCCTGTGCATAGACACCATCCCTGCAGCTCCCATTAGCCATGGTTCCTGGCCAATGGGAATGAAGAGCTGGTACACGGAGAAGGGGCCGCTCATTTCTCCCCAAGTTTCTAGTTCTCCACATAGCCTCTTCTGTGATTTATCTGTTTAGGATCTCATATAGCACCCATCATTGCATGTGAGTGCCTGGTGACCTTTGAGCACCTGGTAACACGTTCCTCCTAAAACTCCTTCAATGTTCCTGGATATTTAATTAATAGGAGTGTTGTGAGCAAGACATGAGAAGTCATTCTTCTGCTCTACTCTGTGCTGATTAGGCCTCAATTGGAGTATTGTGTCCAGTTCTGGGCGTCACCTTTCAAGAAAGATGTGGAAAAATTGGAGAAGGTATAGAGAAGAGCAACAAACATGATTAAAGGCCTAGAAAACATGAGCTATGAGGGAAGAGTGAAAGAATTGGGCTTGTTTAGTTTAGAAAAGAGAAGACTGAGAGGGGACATGATAGCAGTTTTCAGGTATCTAAAAGGGTGTCACTAGGAGGAGGAAGAAAAATTGTTCGCCTTTGCCTCTGAGGATAGGACAAAAAGCAACAGGCTCACATTGCAGCAAGGGAGGTTTAGGTTGGAAAACTTCCTGCCTGTCAGGGTGGTTAAACACTGGAATAAATTGCCAAGGGGGGTCGTGGAATCTCCATTACTGGAGATATTTAAGGGCTCATCTACATTATGCTAGAGTGTCGAAAGAGGATATGCACATTTCGTGTGAATTTGCATATCTTCTTATGATTTCACTTTCAAAAGCAGAGCTTTCAAAAGTGAAAGTAGTTTAGACGCGGCTTTTTCGTCAAACCCCCCCTTTGTCGAAAAGCCATGTAAACCTCATTTTTTGAGGAAGAGCAGCTTTTCAACAAAGGGAGGAGGTTCACTGAAAAAAGCCATGTCTAAACTATTTTCACTTTCAAAAGCTCTGCAGAATTTTGCATATCCTCTTTGACACTCTAGCATAGTCTAGATGAACCCTAGGAGCAGGTTAGACAGACACCTAAGGCACGATCTACACAGTGCTTGGTCCTGCCGTTTGGGCAGGGGACTAGACTCGATGACCTCTTGAGGTCTCTTCCAGTTCTAGTGTTCTATGATTCCATGACTGTATCTTTGCTCTTCTAAAGCTTTTTTGCTGGAGGGAAACACAGGGCATATGTTTTACTTTAAGTTACAAATCCATCGCGTCATTCTCCAAAAGTGTAAAGGCCTGAACTGCAATGTCATTTCATATGTGACAGTCCAGAATAGATAAAGATTACATAGAAAGGTCTCTAAGAATGCTTTAGTTCAATATCTGTAATGTAAATTATTGTGAAATTAAGATTTATTGTATGTATTTACACTGTATATTTAGATGTGTCTTAACATCCACTTGGAAAATGTGACATTTCAAAAACACTTGAGATAGTCTGTTTCCAGAGTTGAAAAGCCTTTAGCTACTTGTCAATTTTTAGCTAAGAAGCCCTCTACCTCCAAATATGTCCACCCAGAATCTAAAAGCATTGGGGAGATTAATAATTCTTTGTTTTGTGGCCACATCTGTTAAACATCTTTAATTCAAATATTACTGCTTATGCTTACAGGGCCTGATGTGTCTTGCTAGTGAACAGTACAGTATATGAGTCAAGTCCAAGAACCATTTTAGCATTTTCCTCCAGGCTTTTTCCCTGCTCAAAAGTCATTAGTCAGCCGTGCTCACAGACTTAACCATCACTTTTCTAGAGAAATCAGAATAGATTAAGATGGCTTTTTGACTTACTGTACATACACAAATGTTCCTCAGATAACCCCAAATGGAGGCACAAGAGCAAGGTGCTTTAGTTAGGTAAAAGTCAGCTTCTGCAATCAAGAGTAAATGACCAAATCTTTCCATTTTTACTACAAATTAAAATCAGTTTTTAAAATCTAAAAGTGGTAGGCAAAGATGTCATGAACCACTTAGGCCTTCAGCTTTTAATCGGTTAAATAAATGGAATCTTTCTCAACATGCTAAAATAAACATTCCTTTTCAACTAACAAGAGTAAGCTTAAGAATGAATATTGTGAACATTAGGATAGAATTACAGGTGCCTAGATACCATGGTATTTAGAGCCCTGTAAGGACTTAGATCAATGAGGGACAACCTAGGCTAGTGAATTGGCTGCATAAGTGGCCCTCATTTATCTTGGTGGACCATAATATTGTTGTAGCCAAGACAGTCTCCCGGGATAGGGGTAGCTTTGCTAACTGTGCTTGTATACATAGAATTTGTGGAGTGTGCTGATCAGTGTTCCATCTAAGCTGCATGGCAGCACAGCCCTGCAGCTGATTAATCAGTCCCACCCAGTCAGAGGCTCAGGGCTATGTACATGGAGCTGACTGACTGGGTAGGCTGATTAATCAGCTGTGGGGATGCCCTGCCACACAGTTTAGAGAAAACACTGGGGCTGATTGAACTGTAGCAGCACATCGATTGGATGTAGAGGAAGCACGTGGTTCTCACAGCGTTGTGTGCTATCAGCACACCCCTCACTTTTTTTGTGTTTGTCCTTGCTTTAAATGTGTATCATTTTTGTAATCCCAGTAGGAAAAAAAACCCTATGTGGATGGCAATCCTGTGCATGGACAATGGTAAACAGGATGTATCTTGAGGTCCACACATAGAATCCCAATGAGCCGCAGGTTGCCCACCGCTAAGCTAGATGGAGAGAGAAAAAGATGGCCAAACTTTTCAAGGTGATTACTGAGTTTCTGTGTTTAACTTAAAACAGTTTAAAGCAATGTACATTAAAACTAGGGCTCTCAAGTATTGAAAAATGAATTGTGATTAATCACATCTTAAACAATAGAATACCCAATTGAAATTTATTAAATATTTTGGATGTTTCTTACATTTTCAAGTACATTGATTTCAGTAATAACACAGAATACAAAGTGTGTGAACACAGAATTCAAAACAGAGGTTACAAATATAGAATTGTGTGCAAATAAGCCTGCAGTCAAAAAACAAAAACAAAGTAATAATTTGGAGCCTACAAGTCCACTCAGTCATATTTCTTGTTCAGCCAATCACTCAGACAATACTGCCTGCTTCAAGTGACACTGTAAACAAACAAGAACAAGCATTTGCAGGGCACTGTTGTAGCTGGCTTCATAAGATTTACGTGCCAGATGTACTGAAGCTTCAACCACAATTCTAGAGGACATGCATCCATGCTGATGATAGGTTCTGCTCAATAACGATCCAAAGCAGTGCAGACCTACACATGTTCATTTTCATCATGAGAGTCAGAAATTACCACCAGAAGGGTGATTTTATTTTTTGGTAGTTTGGGTTCTGTAGTTTCCACATCAGTGTTGCTCTTTTAAGACTTCTGAAAGCATGCTCCACACATCATCCCTCTCAGATTTTGGAAGTCATTTCAGATTCTTAAACCTCAAGTTGAGTTCTGTAGCTATTTTAAGAAATTTCACATTGGCACCATCTTTGCATTTTGTCAAAACTGCAGTGAAAGTGTTCTTAAAACAAACAACATATGCTGGGTCATCATCTGAGACTGCTATAACATGAAATATATGGCAAAATGCATGAAAAACAGAGCAAGAGACATACAATTCTCCTCCAAATAGCTCAGTCACACATTGTTTTAATGAATGCATTGTTTTTTAAGAAGCATCATCAGCATGAAACCTTGTACTGTGGAATGGTGGCCAAAGCATAAAGGGGCACAATAATGTTGCATACCTTGCAATGCAGGGTATAAAAGTGATAGAACACCTGTTGTTATTTAAATGTCACCTGAAAGTAAGGCACTGGGAGCATTTGTCCAGTAAATTTCAACTAATTTGCTTCTCTTAATGACTGGCTGAACAAGTAGGACTGAGTGGACTTGTAGACTCTAAAAGAGGCAACACAGTTTCTAGAAACGTTTATTGTACTTTTTCAGGGGCTAGTGTACTCATGGGATATTGTTTAGCATCAGTGTCTTTCTTTAACCTTTGTTTGTCTTTTGCAGTTTCTTATTAGCCTGTATCCTGCATTTGCAGTGAGATGAACTTAATGGTCTACCTGGAGTCCAACTTCTGCAATCTCTATAACAAGGTGAACAAACTTTAGCTGCTAATTTGAAGGGCATCTCTCAGTATGGCTATGTCTACATTGGCGCGGTTTTGCGCCAAAGCTATGCAAATGAGACTTAGCGTTAGAATATCGCCGAACCTCATTTGCATAGCTAATGATCCGCCATTTTCGCGGAATGGGCTCTTGTGCAAGACGGGGCTGTCTACACTGCCCCGTCTTGCGCAAGAAAAACCCTTTTGCGCAAAGCCCTTATGACGATCATTTTCGGGCATAAGGGCTTTGCGCAAAAGGGTTTTTCTTGCGCAAGACGGGCCAGTGTAGACAGCCCCGTCTTGCGCAAGAGCCTGGTCCGCGAAAATGGCGGATCATTAGTTATGCAAATGAGGCTCAGCGATATTCTAACGCTAAGCCTCATTTGCATAGCTTTGGCGCAAAACAGCGCCAATGTAGACGTAGCCTATGTGTTTTATTATTTTTTGCTATTTGAGCAATACCTCTTCACTATTTTACCGTCCACTATCTTAGTTTACCCGTTCAGAATGTATTTTAGCTACATCCATTGAAGACCATCCATTTGTATGTAAAATTCTACCTAAATCAGTTTCCCCTTTTGGAGATTCTGGCATTTCATGAATGCAATGGTGTCGGCAGACCTAAAGCCTCTCAAAGATACATATCCAGGAAGTGCACAGGGGATATGCGGAGAAGTGAAATGTTGGTGTATGCTTCATCGTTGTGATTGGCTAACCCCTCCCACAGTTGCTCATCAGCAGCCACAGACAGGGAATTTATGCAATTCCCATCTGAACCACATAAATTCCCATGTGGGAGTTCAATGCAGAAATGTGGCCAGCCTACAAAAGACAGAGCTAAAGTGAGAGGACAGTCCCCTGCTTCATTCCAGTCCTATTCCCCAAAACAGTTTGGAGTAACTGAAAGGAACATCTGTAGGGTGTCAGAGAAGAGAGAATTATTCTGTAGAGAAGGGGGCTATTTTTAGTAGAAAGGGAGCTACCCCACTTAATGAGAATGGCTAAACTGCCATTGATTATGTGCGGACAGATCCTCAGTCACTCCCCCAGTCTCCACTCTCTCTACCCTCTTTATCACTTTCTTCCTTGCTCTAATCTTACCCTTCACACTTTTTTTTATCTTCCTCCTCCTCCAGCTTTTTATGCTCTATACGTTCCCCTCCAAGATCTGGACTAATCTTCTTCAAGTTTTAGTACTCCAGACTTGTCCCCAAATTTACCTCATTGCACTGCTTATACTGGACTCTCTTCAATGCTGCCCCTTGCTGCTAGGAGAATTCAACAGATAGTGCTGCTACTTTGAAGAAATGCTCTTTAGTGCTACCTAACGGTAGAAACACATTAGGACTTAAAACAGCATCCGTCCACCATCTATCACTGCAAGATCTGTTAATACACTGCAGGGGACAGGCTTGACTGGTAGCTCCAAGAGGAAAAGTAGGAGCTGTCCAGAAAACAAGCAAAAATTGAACAGAAAATCTGTTTAAGCTGAGAGGTTGGATGAGGGTACAGCATCCAGGATCAAATGTCAGAGACAGTAGTGGCACAGAGCGAGTGTGATTTGGTTGCCCTTAGCATTGAGATTATATCTAAAATGATAAGGAATGGATGAGTTTGTCCAGGAAAAGACTGGAGGAAAAAAGGGAGGGGACTGAGGACAAAACCCTGGGGGGACAGGAACAGGAAGACCAGGGTTGGAACCACTGGTGGAATAGCTAGTAAGGTAGGATCAGAAGACAAGGCAGACACCACATGAAGGGATGTGTGTGAGAATATATGAAAGAGTAAGAAGTGATCCCCCCCTTCCAAAAGTAGCTGATAAATGAAGAGCAGAGAGGAGGACCCAATGTTCCCATAGCTAAAGCCCTACACATCCACAAATATACGGGGATCACTTCTGTGGATCGCAGGTTAGATGGGAATACAAATTGTGTATCCCCACAGCAGGATTCTACAGCTGCTCTGGTGACAGGCATGCTGGAAACCCGTAACTAACATAGACGTAAAACCTTCCCCGGTGTAACAAGGAGAGAAAGAAGTGAACCTCCCCTGATGCAAAAAAGGGTGTGCAAATAGTAAGCCCCTGCAGCCTTCCTCTCCACCTTTCTCCGGTCCCCCCCAAAAAAAGTGGGTAGCGCCAGGGATCCGCCACACAAATTCCCCCAGTGGGTGGACGGGAGTCTCTGCTGCTCCCTCAGTGCCGCGGGCGGAGTCGCTTCCACCTTCCTTCTGGCGGACGGGTCTTCAGAGCGCATAACCGGGCCCAGCCTCTCGGTGCCCCGCACCCCCTTTCAACGCTAAAGTGACAAGGGAAAGAAACGGGGCAGCCCCGAGAACCAACCCAGCGGCCCGAGTCCTGCGCAAGGCCAGCCCCGCCCTGCCTAGCCCGAGCCCCCTCAGCCGCGCCCTCCCCCCGCCAGCCCAGCCCCACCAGCCGGGCAGAGGAGGCCCTGTCCAAGCGCAGGGAGGGGGCGGCGGCCGGGGAAGCAGAAGGAACTTGGGGGAAGCAGCGGGAAGGGAGAGTTCGCGGCCGGGTGGGGGAGCCGGGCAGGGGAAGGAGCGAGCCAAGCGGCACGGGCGCTCCCAGCTTTGGGGCTGCAGTTGAGCGGCTCCGCCAACAGGTTGCACCGTTCCCCCTCGTCCGCCACCGACTCGGCCCCCGCGGCGCAGTGCGAGCAAGCGCGGGCTGCCTTGTCTCCGCCGAGCGAGCGCTTGCCTGCCGGAGCGCTCCCGCCGCGCGTCTGAGAGGCGGAGGTGGCCGCCGCCGTCCTCCATTTTGTGGCGGGGCCGAGCGCCGCCGGAGTCGCGGG
>JANRFK010006688.1:20723388-20753296 GCA_030068395.1 Apalone spinifera
AAGAGGGGTAGCTCCGTCAGCGCCCCCCGCCGAGTCTGTCGTAGGCGAGGCGCTACTGTGCGTGGGGCCGGGCTGGGACGGGGCACCCGTTCCTTTCCTTTGGGCCGCTCTCCTGTAAATCGCCATGGGTCCATCTGGAGGTGGGACGAGTTGGGGACTTAGCCGTGCAAAGCCGAGCCTGGTCCCACGCCTTTGAGACCCGATACATTCTTCTTGGGGAGAGGTGGTGAATGCAGTAGAAGGTTTTGTATTTGAACAAATTATTTCCTCTCTGAAAATTGTGTGTGTGGGGGGGGGTGAACCCCCTCCGCTCTGTTTGGCTTTATTGACTTATTTGTACTGCCCGATGTTCCTGTGGTCGATGAAGGGTTCCCTGTCGACAAACAAACGTGGCTGCTGCTTAGTCTTTTTCTGGGGGGCGGGCAAAGAAAGGGGAGAGCCAAGAGGGGTTGGAAAGCGCTCGAGTTGGCGACTTTTGTAGCAATCGCTGATGTTATTTGGCAGAAGTGGGCGTGCCAGTAGACCGCTCAACAGGTCTCGACACATTTCTCCTGTGAAAACTGCACTTCGTAGAAGGGGGTTTATTTTAGTTCGAGTCTAAATATTTGCAGATCCCCCTTTTCTTCCCACAGTTAAACCGAATGGTGCCGCTAATTGCTGTTGGGGTTTATTTTTGTTTTGTTTTGTTTTGCATGCGGGTTATTTTGGACAGTTTGTTGGGTTGTGATATTGGATTGTTGCAAACTTGTCAAATGCAATAACGCCAGTTCTTTTCTGCTCCCCTTTTCCCACCTCCTCTGCTCCCACGACCACTAGAACCTACCTCCTCCCGGCCCGCTTTATGTTGTGGCGTCTACTTTAAATGGCCGAGGAGTAGTTTAGTGTTGCTTGTAACTTTTAAAAGGGAGGATGTTGCTGAAGGACTTTTTTTCCATTTTGCACACGCTGTTTTGGTTTCGAGTTTGATGGCAGCTGTCAGGAAACAGGCGTGAAAATACATTAGGCACCATTTGTATGTGTCAATACGTACATAGTCTCACCTGAACACACTGTGAGGGGAGGGAAAGCTAGAAGATTCTTCTGTACAATATTAAATCTTATTTTTAACGCTTTATGTGAACTTTATTTGGACATAAGAAAGTTCACGCTTTTAAACTTGGGGGGAGGGGTATCAACACGATTAAATGTTAACCAGCATTTCCTTAAATTGACATTTGAAAATATAGTTGCACATACAGATTCCTATTGATTGTTAACTGAAGGCTGAACTTTCTGTGTACAGAAAGGAAAGCATGAACTTCTTTATACAGCCATAGCAGCAGCAGGGTGGCTTATTTTCCTGATCTGTATGGACTGCAGAGTGTGGAGGGTCTAAAATTAAGATAGATGTAAGTTTATTGTGGACATTTTAAGAAACCATACCATGCTAATTATTTCAACACCCTAAGTAAAGAGCACAGAAACTGATCATAAGCACAAATTTTAAAGGACAGTACACATGGTTGAATTTTACATAGTGTTGTACAGAATCAAAATAAGACCTTATTTTTCCTTTAGATGTTTATTGGAAGATCAGGAAATAAGGTGCTTTTTTTAAGCTTCCATTTTGTGTTTAGATTTCAGGGTATGTAAGTTACACTTTAGAATTCTTTAGGAAGAGTGATCATCTGATCTGAAGTTAGTGAACTTTCCATTATATAAGGGTCACAGTAGGTCAGAGCGGTAGGAAAACATTGAGTTCTATGTCTAGGTTGGGAATGGAGAAAGTGGTTGGAGGATTCTAACATTGCATCTACCCATACCAGCAGTTACATCTGAACTCCTATAGAGGAGACTGATTTGGAAAGGGAGGTTGTAATAGAAGAAAAATACATGTGAAGCCTAATAATTTTTTTATAAAAACATATTTGAGCAATTGTAAATTAGTGAATTGAAGGCATTATTAATCTGATACTCCTTCAAATAGGTGGGAGGTGGAATTGTGAAAAATGAATATTGAGAGGGGAAGTAATTTTGCCTCCATTCACCACTCTGAACCAGAGTTTAGAAAAGCTTTTGACTGTTACAGTTACTAGCAATCACATTTGTTCAGTGACTGCAAAAAAAGTTACATGTGTGTCTGTCTTAAAATCAGTCTTCTGTGGCTAAACTAGCTTCACCATACTGCTAATCTGTGTTTCTTGTGTTTTATCGCTGTGCTAACTAAATAACTGTCTTTCTTCTTTTAATAGCCAGTGTTAAAATAATGGACCCCAAAGAATCACTAAACTCCTTGGATGGAGAGGAAGCAGGGAAAAATGTGCACTTCTGTGACAAAGGAAGGACTGTGATAGACTTTCATCCAACCTTCAGGGGTGGAGCTACTGTCAGGGCTCCTGCATCTACATCTCCCCTGCCTACATCTTCTCAGTCAGACTCTAAACAGCAGCCTGTTTTGGGTGACTTTTCGAAAGGACTAGTAAGCAATGCTCCTCAGCCGGATCTTTCCAAGGCAGTGTTGCTCTCGATGGGACTGTATATGGGGGAGACAGATGCAAAAGTGATGGGAAACGAACTTGGATTTCCACAGCCGGGCCAAATTGGCATCTCTTCTGGGGACACAGACTTCAGGCTCTTGGAAGAAAGCATTGCAAGCTTGAACAAGTCCTCTAGCCTGGCAGACAGTTCGAAGGGGACAGTATCTGTTGGGGTACCCCTTGAGCAGGATTTCCCAATTATGGCTAACAGCAATCTCCCTTTAGGCCAGGCTGGCACTAATGGTGGCAACTTGAAGTTGTTTTCTGAAGACCAAAGTACCTTTGATATTCTGCAGGATTTAGAATTGCCATCAGTGTCGCCAGGTAAGGAACCAAATGGGAGCCCATGGAGACTAGACCCATTGCTAGATGAAGGGGACTTGTTGTCTCCTATGACAGCAGATGAATCGTTTCTCTTGGAAGGAAATGCAAATGAAGATTGCAAGCCTCCCATCTTACCAGACACTAAGCCTAAAATTAATGAGCATGGAGATCTTTTACCCAGCCCCAAAATGCAGATGCCACAAGTGAAGACAGAAAAGGAAGACTTTATTGAACTCTGCACTCCTGGGGTAATAAAGCAAGAGAAATTGGGCCCAGTTTATTGTCAAGCTAATTTTTCTGGGTCAAACCTAATGGGTAATAAAATGTCTGCCATTTCTGTTCATGGTGTCAGTACTTCTGGAGGACAACTGTATCATTATGACTTGAATACTGCATCTGTCTCGCAACAGCAGGATCAGAAACCAGTTTTTAATGTCATTCCATCTCTTCCTGCTGGTTCAGAAAATTGGAATAGGTGCCAAGTATCTGGGGATGACAATATGACTCCCTTGGGAACTCTGAACTTTTCTGGCAGGCCTGTTTTCTCTAATGGCTATTTAAGGTAAGAATAATTTTATTTTTAATTTTATTAAAATAGTAGATACAGCTGTTCAGCATTGCAATTTACATGTGCTGATTTTTAAGAAAAATTGGTAATCTTTTTTCTCTCATTTGTGACCTATGGTTTTTATAGCAGACTTCACATACATAGTATAGAAGAAAAGTTATTTTATTTGTTCAGCTATGGGTGTAAGAAAATTACTGGTATCCTGTTTATAAAAGCACGCAGTAATATAGATGACATAAGGAGAAAATATGAAGACTCAATAGAGATCTGTTGCACAAAATGATTCATACCAATTTGTAAGCATATGCAAAAGCCATTTAACTTACTCTAAGTAATTAAATGGTTTAATAATTTTACCCTCTCTTTTTTTTTCTTTTCAATATTATTCGGAATGTTCAGAACAAAAATAATTTTCTTGATGGAGAAGTTTGTAGAGTTAGATTTTTAAGCTGAACTAGGTTTACCTTGATGTTGTATTTACGATACCGTACACAGGACAACAAGATTCCAAGTATGAAATCTGTAGCAGTTTGTTTAATAGTAACATATAAAAGATACAATTATTTGTGATAAGATTCAGCTGCATCTCACAATCCAATAATTTGCAAAATTTAACTGGAACTGAAACAGCGGAACATTTTGATTCTGAAATAAAATAATTATTTTCCTAAAATTGATACCAACATTCCAAAAGTTATTTTGGAATGTCCATTTTTAAAATTGTTTTATTGATTTAAGGTCTCTAATAGCAGGGAGATAATACTTTCCACTTCTGGATGAGAGACATAAGATAGAAATGGATAGCTGCTCTCTCACACTTTCTCACCCATTCAAGCCCCAAGAGCTCAACCTAAGCTTAGCAGGGACACCCAATAATGGTATGGCTTCAATAGTTCTTTATTTCTTAGATAGTATGTATTGATAGGAACATTTGTTTTAGGTGTCTGTCTCAGTGAATTGTCAGCTTTTGCTGAATTTTTCTGTAGTCTGTTTTAGAAATCTGCAGCTGTTGGCTTTGCATAAACACTTTTTATGAAGAAAGCCATATTTTTTATTTTTGTTGGAATATTTTATTTTATTACTCTGTTATTTTCTGCTATTTACAAGTTTGTGGCTGGAGACCTTACTGGCATGCGGATACAGCTTTCAAGACCTTTTCCATTCATATTGAAATGATACACATTATAATTTACTTATAGTGAAGTTTTTTGGTTTTGTTCAAGTATGCATAGCTAACAATGCTGGAAGTGACCCTTTGTTTCTGGAATTCATTATCAATATCGGATATTTATCATAATTGTCTTTTTCTTTTTAAGAGTTTTACAGCAATTTGTAGAAAAAAAAAACCTGGGAAATTTTCAGAACTACTAGAATTATGTCAAAATGGAAATACAGCTAGCTCTATGAAAATAATATAAAACTTTAAATAAAGTATTTTGTGGTGATAGCCTTTAAGAAGTCTTTTCTAATTCCTTGCATGGTAAAAATAATCATAAGTTGCATTTTAAGGTGTTCAGTAAAAATCTATAAGAAACCTAATTAGAAAAAAAAAGTTTCAAATTTGGGATTTTAACTTCAGTAGACAAATATAGAAAAAAATCCCACTGTGAAGATCCACATGAAAATAATAATCTATACATTAACACGATGTAAAACCAACCTTATAAGTTTTTTTCCCCCCACATCATTAGTGGATTTTATATATATTTGTCACTTTTATATTGCAAGGTGATTTAGTAAAAGATGACTACACTTTGGTTGTCACAAATATTAAATAAGTTTATGAGAAGTTAATTAGTTGGATGTATTTATTTCACATAACCACCATTTTATGCATTATATTTTTGTCACTAGATTAGTGGCTTTAGTGTTATTTTTCTAGTAGTTTGTGTGTAGAATCTATTTAGTCCAAATTAATTAAGAAAATCAGCATTTCATATTTGTTGCTGCTGCTACAGTGAGGCAGACTTGAGAAACGTATTTAAAAGTTAAAATTGGGAGGTATTGTTTCACTAATAAAACTCCATCTAAGGGTCCAGTGGAGCCCTTTGAAGGATGAGACACATAACAGAATGCAGAGTGGATTAAGATAAATCAAAGCAATGTAAATAACTGATTTTAATTGTTTTCTGTGATTTGAATTTGTACTTTCTAGTTATTTGCCTAAAGAGAGTTTTTAGTTGGTAACCATTAAAAGACGTTGTTTGCAACGAAATGTAGCCTTTACCATAAGTTTGGTGCTTCTTTTTGCTAACAAGGAGAATGCAAATCTATCACAGAAGTTATAATCATCCGTATAAGCAGTTTACATATCTTAAAAGACTGTTCATTATTCAGCTTCATAATTTTTACATTTTTGTGTTAGAAAATGCAAATGATTAATTTGTTTACTTGTGATTTGCATTGAGCTCAGTTTGGATAGAAATTCAATTTAAAATGCTATTTTTGGCATTTACATTTTTTATTTGTTTAAAAAAACTATAAAAGTGTTCATACATACATAAGAAAAAAGTTTACCAGAACATGTCTTGCATTTAAAAACAAGCATGATTTGTAGTTTGTGACCTGAACTGATTGTTTCTGATCACCATGTTCTTCAATATTTTTGAATTAATAGATCTCATCCTCTTACACCTAATTTTTATACATCGTTTGGAAGAGGAAAATATTTTTTTTCTGCTTTTTCAACACCCAATTGGTTTCTTAACTTTGAATGGGCTAGCCATTGAATTGAACTAGATGAATAAACTGAATATTCTCTCTGGACCTGCAGAAGAGACTATTGCTCTCAAAAACTAGTTAAGCATTTCCGCAAGCTCTAGTTAAAGTCAGACCACTGAACTGGATTTAAAAGTTGTCAGAAAACCTACTCCTTCATATTTTTATACTTTATTTGAATTATTAAATAGAAACAGGCCTTAATAGAGGTTGTCAGTTTTCAAATTTAATTTTAAATAGTTCTTAAATTAACCTGTATTTAATGAGAAATCCAGTTGCATGTTTTTAAAAGACTGATTTTTTTTAATCCATCCTGCCAGATAAAAAGTTAAAAGGTTGTAGCTAAGCATTAGCCTTGACCAATGACATCTTTAGAACAGAACTGGTAATATATCATTGTACAAAAGATAAATGGTTTATGTAAAAGTGCTGACATGCCTATCTCCCGCAGGACTTCATTACCTGTCATTAACTCTTTCTTTCTGCATTCTTTGAGATGATGAATCTTCCCACAAATGAATTTAATTAAGACATAGAAAGGAAAAATAATTTTTGAAACCAGTGGCTGGATTTTGATCAGTAAACCTCAAACCTCTAGATGTATTTAGGGGGAGGTGAGGATAGAATGCTTTCTTAAGTCTGATTTTAAAGAGACAATTAAAATTATGGATCCAATCCAGTTGTTTTGTGTTTTGCTCTATTTTTCAATTGAAAATGAGACTGTTTAACTGTTTCGTATTTCAAAATAGTCCTTTAGTCTCTAATGAACTGTAGGCAGAGTTGCTATTAAAATAATAGAAATCATGTTAAAGTGTTCTCATAGGTGTATAGTCCTAGCTTTTGCTGGTTTAAAATTGATACTTTATAGACAAGACTTGCCGAAGGTTTTAAAAAAAAGCAACCAAAACCAAACTGGTGTGGTTGGTCACCTGCTACAGAAATAACAGTTGCAAAGGAGCCTTTATTCTTCTTATTTCTCATGAAACTGGTTCCTTTAGTTCCAGATTGAGATTTTGTCTGTACTTACTATGTTGACGCATTGGAGGAGAATTGCTAAAGTTACATTCCAACAAAAATGCTTTGTTAGTGCTTACTCTATGGCTTGGTCTACACTTAAAACTTCTCACTTTCAGTCAGTGTGAAAAGACCACGCCACCATAGTGACATAGCTGTGCTGACATCAACCCTCGTGTGGTTGCAGCTATACTGACAGAAGAACGATCCTGTTGGCATAGTTAATGTAATTTTGGAGAGGTGGTGTTCCTAAACCAGCAGACAAATTCTTTGTTGAAAGGGTTATGCTGGCATAGGGTCTTGTGTAGACGCATCCTCTTTGATTTTGGCATTAATAATCTATTAAGTATTGACTAACATATATGGAAAGGCAAGTTTCTCTTTTGGTCAGATCATGGTATTTAATCATATCATTTAAAGAAAACACTTAATGTTGACATGGTCACTAAGCTTGTAGTCTTGATCCAATGCAATGCAATTTTTAAAATATTTCAACTTCTTAGTATAGCATAGCATATTGTCTTACAAGGGATAAGTGGTAATCAGGATATGGAAAAGTCCATTTGCCTGTGGAGAATATAAAGCTTTCGAAGGTGAATGATGTCAATTTTCTGCAGAATATAAATTTTTTTTAGCCCTTATTTTTATGAAAATAACCTTCCAAATGTGCAATGGTGTAACTAATGAAGTGTTGGATTCCTAAGTTTACAGACAGTTTTCTCCTTTGAGCAGCAGCAGCAGTACAGATGTAAGAGACCGGTTGACTACTTGATAAGCATATTTGGCAGTTGAGTAGTGACTTGACTAGTTGCTCTCCTCCCCCCACCCTTTCTGGCTCTATCAAAGAGCCAGAGCTGGTATTGGGGGGAGCCAACTTAAAAGCTTTCTCATCCCCCCGTACCATCTCTGGGGGCAAAAGAGGCAGAGTCCCAGTCTCCCCCCATCCCCACAGTGCCTCTGCTTTTTAAATATATTAAGAGCCATGCGCAAAGGTGCAGCAGGGGAGAATGGAAGCAAGCCGGGAATTAGCTGTCCCAGCTTGCTCCTGGTCACCTCCCACTGTGTCTGTGTGTTTTAAATGTATTAAGAGCCTGGTGGCTCTTAATGCATTAAAAAGCAGAGGCCCAGAGGGCGAACCGGGGACCAGGAGAGAGCCGGCAACCAGCTGATTCCCAGCTCACCTGGTCCACCAGCTATGCCTCTGCCTTTTAAATGTATTAAGAGCCACCAGGCTCTTAATACATTTAAAAGGCATAGCTGTAGTGGGGTTAGCTCTCGGTTGTGGCTCTGTAGTTCTCCCCTTTATTGACTACTCAATTAGCTGATTACCCACAATTTAACATCCCTAAGCAGAAGCAAAGCTTTCCAAGCTGTAGCACAGCAGCTTTTCAACTACTGATGTTGAGGCGGCTTGCTGATGGCAGTAAAACTGACAGGAGTCCTAAAAATGGCCATATTGGGTCAGACCAAATGTTTATCTAGCCTCGTATCCTGTCTTCTGACCAGTACCAGCAACCAGCACCAGCTGCTTCAGAGAAGATGAACAAAACAGGTAATCAAGTGATCCATTCCCTGTCACCCATTGCTAATTTATGGCAAACATAGGCTATCGTGGCTATTAGACCTTAATGGATTTATCTTTCATTAATTTCTTGGTTTTTTTTTTAATTTTATTATAGTATTGGTCCTTCACACCACCTTCTGTCAAAGAGTTCTACAGGTTGACTGTGTGTTGTGTGAAGAAATACTTCCTTTTGTTCATTTTAAATCTGCTGCCTGTTAATGTCATTTGTTCTAGTGTTATGTGAAGGAGTAAAATAACACTTCCTTATTTACTTTCATCACACCTATCATGATTTCATAGACCTCTAACATAACCCCTTAGACATCTCTTTTTCAAGCTGAAAAGTCACGTTCTAATTAATCTCCCCTCATTTCCACTATTTTGCGGCTTTTAAAAATTCTGAGCATCAAGAAAGATGAGCTGTAGCTATTAGCTGGGAAAGAAGAATCAGAAATCAGACTAAAGTGGAAAAATCAACCGTAAAAAAATTGAAATGGATATAAATAATTGAGAAGATGTACCTTGGTCTCTTACAGAAAAAGTAGAGTGAAACTGGGAGGAAATCTATTAAACATGGTTGGGTGAATAGTATTCACTAAATATATTTTTCAAGTAACTTCACTGAATAATTTGACATGTTTGTATCGTATATCACTGGCTCAAATATATGCCATAAATAGCAGTGAAACTTGTTGCACAACTTTCAACAAATTCTTTGTATATTTCATCTCCCGTGAATAAGAAGTTAACTTACAGTCATTACATTGACGATGTTACAATTTAATCCACTACACAACTGTTTCATTCCTTTCAGATGCAGGAGACTTGTCACTGTGTGGCACAGTATGTATGTGTTAGGATGGTGAGAGAAAACAACAACACAGTATATTTCATCCTATCTAGTAGGCCTGAAGCTAGAAATTTATAATTTTAGCCTTGCTGGCAATGTTAATGTAATAGTCCTAATATTGGTAGTGCTTCTGTAGTTATGCCTTGGATCTGCTGATACATCCAGTGCTGGAAGACTTTAGGGGAGGGGAGAGGAGAAAGGTAAAGGAGGAGAAGAGGCCAAAGACCATAATCAAAGAAGGAAGAAATGGAATTGTGCTTTCCATTAGGGACAATTTCTCTGGTCAGTTGTAGTCAAGAGGTGTTGCCTCCAAAAACAAACATACATACTTGTAGATATTAAGCAAGAGAAAGGAGTAACTGGGAGATAGCCGACTCACCTGACTTTTGGTAAGAAAAGAAATTGGGATCTCTTTTTAATTAAAAAAAAAAAAATCCATTCTCATGTTTATCTCTAGCAAGTCTTCTCAAATGAACTTTCTCTCTCTTTCCTATTACATCCTATTACATCAACTGCTGTCTGTCTTTTTGGTGCCTAAGTTCTGCTGCTAGCTGCCTGACTCTTCAAAGCTAATTGTTTCAGGAAATTCAGTTTCACAATATGAGAGGGGCTTTTAGAGTAATTAGTGCTAAAGAGAGACCTAAAAACATCTTTAACTAAAGTGTTTGGTGGCTCACTGGGTTTTCAACATTCTATTTAGATAGCTTGCAGTATATAAAAATCCAAGCATGTACAGTGAGTGATGTGCTTGATAATGGAAAATGTGATCCACCATAGGATCTAAGCAAAAAACTCACCATGTTCTCATAGAAAGTACTGCATGCACCCCGCTGTGTCAGAGTTAATTAGTAGTGATATTTATGTCAGCAGTCTCATAGATTCTGGGATTTTTGAATGAAAAATTAAACTGTTGCACAGAGACTTACATGGATTATACGAGTGTGTGTGAGTGTAGCCTTTAAAATAGGTAACTGATAATGTTACTGAAATGTATCCTCTTATGCAGAGGTAAATTTGTTGAAAGGATAGATTTACTGCACTGTTTAGGACATCTACAATGTTTGTCTTGATTATATGAATTTGTGGAATAAAATTATACACTTGAATCTCTTTAATCCTGGGTTAGCAGGGTTTTCTGGATTAACGATTTTGCCCGGCCAGGGAGACAGTGAGGGGGATGAGGGTAGGGCGTTTACCTGGTGCTCCATGTCCCCCCATCGCTCCCAGGCATGCACACACACTTACACCCCCTTGCCGCTATGGGAGCAGTGGGGAAAAGCTTGCAGTAGAGCGTGTTGCTGTGCTGCTTTTCCCCGGCTTGGGGAGAGGGTGAGCGGCAGCATAGAGAGAACTTCCATCTGTGCCTGCCCAGGTCTGTACCACAGGTGTTCCCAAACTAAGGACATCCAGAGTATGGAGGGTATAGTATATTTGTATTTCTAGTTTTAAAAAATACTGTGGGTTTTTTTTTTTTTTTACCAAAAATGGATTGTATCAGGAATTTTTTATAGCATGTGACTTCAAATATTATGAAACTCTGATCATGTACATTAAATGATCAATTATGCAAGATTAAATCCATTTTTAACTCCCTGTGCTTGATATGTCCAGTTGTACTAGGAGAGCTGAGTAGGTTTATATGAAAAGCAATGTAGGTCTGATTAAATTTGTTATATTTCATATGATTTTCAGTACAGTTTTCTTTGTTTAAACCCAATTTTAATTATAGAAAACAATCTGGTTTTTTTGCATGCTGTGTTGTTTATACTTCAGCTATTTTTAAAAATAGTAGATTGAACTTTTACTGCTTAGTTTTACTCTTCAACTGGGGATAGCCATAAAACTACAGTTTAAACAAATCCTATTTACTTGTATGGTTTTTCATAAGCCAGTTGTGTGAAGCAGCGATTACAACAGCGTATAAAAGTACAGTACTGTATTAAATAATACTGTGCAGTTTAACTGTTTATTGAATGCAGACAAGCTTTCACTTCTACTTTTCTTATAAGTTTCATGTGTATTCTTTAGGTACGGTGTGGATTTCTAAAAAATTGTAATTTTATTTTCCTTTACTTAAGTTTAACCAAAAGTAAATTTTCAATTTTTTAGTGCTAGTGCTTTTTGCAGCAGAATTACAAAGATTACATCTAAAATTCTTAAATAATCATTTTTTGTATGAATTACAAAGTCCTCTCTTACATTCTCACAGGATAATATCTAGAAGTCTAGGGAATTTTTTTCAAATTTGCCTCATCTGATACAATACCATTTAATTTAAAAATAAATATTAGGGTATTTACCATATGGTTTTATTTTGACTTCCATTCTTACTTGGAAATTGAGCAGAGTGATTGTATTTGGATTCACCTATTTAAAAAAAAATTTAAAATCACCTAAAAACAAGGGTTTAAAACTAGTTTTGGTGGTGTTGACTAATATTATGCACCATAAAACTTGTAACAAGCAGAATTTAAGGTATTGCATTTATTTAGAAAAATAGGGAATGTGCTGTTAACTTGTATACAGTGAACATGGATTTGAATCAATTCAGTCCATAGCATTCGTATATTTTATACTGGAGTAATTTGGGCCAGATTCTGCCATGTTGACTAGTATCTTATTCTTAGAATAGTCTCAGAAGAAAGATATTACCAAATGTGTGTAAAAGTGGTAAAATCTGGCTTTTTATAAAATAACTCGTGAATATACAAACAGTATTTTGTTTTGAAAGTAGGTAGGACTTATATTCTGAGGTACCTTTCACTGGATTTTCAAGACTACAAGCCAGATCCTGGCTCTCAGTATTGTTCCTTTGTGATAGTCTGTGCAGAGGATCACCAAAGTTGCATATCTGAGTTCTTGGGGAATCCCCAGATGTCATAACACTGGCATGCCTGTCTGAACTAGATTTCCTCCTAGTACTTCTGGGATAGGCGATATGTCGGTGCACCTGCTGCAGGGTTTGTGGCTAGAATAAGTTGCGCTTCAGTGATAGTTGCCAGGGTGGCTCCTTTGGAGCCTCTGGAGCTGGGTGCAGTATTAAAGTTGTTGTGACTTACTCTAGGGGCCAAATAATGTGCTGGCATCCTCAGAAATAAGAAGGGAATTTACCTTAACCTGTAGTCTAAGCGCCATAAGTAATCTAAAATATATCTGTTTATCTTTTAGTCTGAGACTTGTCTTGCATATGACAGGAGTTACTGTTCCGTCTGATGTTTGTGTATTACTGTATCTTTAGTTCCAGCACTGTTCTTATCACTGTACAAAACAGTGTGTCTCTGATGTGCAGCATTTATAATTACAGTTTTCTGTTGAGGTTTTAAGCAAGACAGGGTGGGGTACAAGGACAGAAGACTAAAAATATAGAAAAGTAGCCCTACTTGCTTTTTTGGCTATTATTTTAAATTAATGATGGCATAGGATAACTCTTTCAGGGAAGGGAATATGACATCTGTTTTTTAATGTATTGTTTTCAGGGAGTAATTTAGAAGGAACCCATACATTAAAGCTAATGAGTGACATGTACAGAGGAAAATAAAACTATCATCTCTTCGACATAATGGAAAGGAAAACGACAAATTTGAGCGTGGATAGTAGTCATCTCTTTTGTTTGTTAGTTAATATGAAATGCTCTAGCATAGACTATATAGTATGTCTGTCATTATAGGACAGAATCACTGTCTCTGATAGTTTTATTCAATGGCAAGTAACACCAGTGGACCATCTCTAATTAATGTTAAATTAAAAAATTATGAAGTTCTTGTGCTGTTTATCTAAATTCTTCACCCTTTTCCCTTCAGTACAGTACTGCTTTAAATAAATTTGCATCAAGATAAAGCCCACAAGGAATTGCAATGAATACATTTTGGCTAATGTCTTGCACATATATTAAATATGAGCTTGTCTTGAAGAAAAATTAAAATTAGTGACATTAAAATTGTTTAGCTAGTAAAAGTAGAAGTCATTTTACATGGGGAAGGAAAAGGGCCCATCAGTATAAGTGTGTCAGTTTAAAAACAACTCTGAATCCTGATCCAAGTTTTGAATTCCAAATTTGTTATAAAGTTTGCTCTTGATTCCAACTTTTTAAATAGTAATGAGACACTTTTTCAAAAACAAATGCTTTGAATTCTTGTTCTTTGTTTGCCTATGGCTAATAAAATACTGGATGGGTAAAATAACTCTCCATTGGTCAAACTGTTAATTCATAACTGTTAAAAATAATGCTTGCAGTTGTACCCTTAGAGAGGAAAAATAGAAATGGAACTTAGGGTGTCTCTAGACTACAGGGTTTTTTTGAAAAAAGTGGCCTTTTTTTGAAAAAACTTCTCCTGCATCTAGACTGCTGCCGCGTTCTTTTGAAAGTAAATCGAAAGAACGTGGCAGTTTTTTCAACATTGGAAAACCTTGTTTATAACGCCTTTTTTCACAAGTGTTCTTTTGAAAAAAGGTGCTGTGTAATGCAAACTGTGCTTTTTCGAAAGAGAGCATCCAGACTGCCTGGGTGCTCTCTTTCGAAAAAGCGTCTTGCTTTTTCGAAAGTACTGTAGTCTCGACGCTCTTTTTCAAAAGAGGCTTTTTCGGAAGATACTTTTGAAAGAGGCTTGTAGTCTAGACGTAGCCTTAAACTCTAAGGGGTTTTGGATAAGCCTTCTCACCGTTTCTGTTTGTCTTTAGCATCTGCTGTTCCTTTCAACAAAACAACACTTGTAAAGGCTTAATTTCAGTCTATTTTATGAGAAAGCAGAATTTAAAAACGTAAAAGTTCATTTGGTCACCAAGATGTGAAAGCTGCTTTTGGAATGGTCACTTGTCCATAACATGATTTCTCATGTGTTAGCTGAACCTGTGAAGCACATATGGAAAACTCTCATCGTATCTTGAAACTAATATTGTGCTATAGAAAGTAGATTTAAAACTTGCAACAGCCCTGGTTATTTTTTCTTTTGTGTTACATATTTGCCTAGGGGTGGATATTATTGCCTTGCTCTTGTTTTGCTTTTGGAAACCAGATGTTCCACTTAATTATTTTTTTCCTGGTGAAATATTTAACATGCATAAATACTGTCCAAGAGTAGTTACGATTACCTTAATGTGGGCCTGATCTATCTTAAAGAATTGGGTTGATGTAATCGGCCTTATGTTAGTGTCTAAAGTGCAGCCTTGCTTCTACCAACATAAGTGCACTACTGCACCAACATAATAACTCCAGCTGCACAAGAGGTTTAGGGCTTATATCAGTGTAGTCAGGGCAACACAATGTCCATGTAAACACTGTGTTACTTATATCGGCTGTTGGCTGTCATTTTTTTCAGTTTCTTAGCTGGTGCGGAAGCCATGAAATTGATAAAAAAGCCTGGCTCACAGCTCGGGCTGCCACCCATGGGCGAGTGGAAGGGCACCCTGTTGCTGGATGGGCTTCCGCTCAGGCTCCCTGTTTCTTGCTTCCCACCAAAAGCCTGGCTATCCCCATAAAGATCTGCATCCAGAGCCTAAGGGGGACTTCTGGTGAGGAACTCTTCACCTGGAGCTTAGGTGGCAGATCTTTGTGAGCTGAGAGCCTCAGTGACAGCCCAATTGTTGGCAAGGAGTTGCATGCAGAGCTGAGAGCATGGACGCTGAGTGCCCCGTGCTTCTCCTCTTAAATCAGTGGAAACGCTCCATGTGAGAATGCGCACTATGGGCAGAAGGAGGGGTATATGGACATAGGTCAACTTAAGTTTGTAATATAGACATACCCCTAAGTGACTTATGCTGCTTGTAACTGATGTTAGTTGGTAAAGAAGTTAGTTATGAAGGGGGAGTGGTTCTCACGTGAGTAATGGAGATTTAGTTAACATCTTTTACCACTTCCAACAATTTCATTTGAGGAATTGTTAGATTCACAAGATTTTGCATAGTGAAACAGAATCTGTGTTATTGATAAGTTGGTTCCTGAAATATATTTCTGTCTGTGTTGCCAAAATATCAACAAAGGGCTCCTTTACCTGTGTGCATCAGCAAGTGAGACACAATTTAAACAGTGAGGTCCCCCAAAGATCTGTTCTGGGAGCTATGCTGTTCAATAAATTTGTAAATGATCTGGAAAAGCGGGTGAATAGTGTGGGGGCAAAATTTGCAGATGATACAAAATAATTCAAGATAGTTAAGTCCAAAGATGACTGTAAAACTTACAAAGAGATTGTCCTGTCACAAGAAAGAGATACTAGAATTTGAAAAAGTATAGAAAAAGGGAACACAAATGATTAAAGGTGTGGAACAGCTTCCATTTGAGGAGTGATTTAAAAGACTGGGAGTGGTCAGCATAGAAAAGAGATAACAAGAAGTCTGTAATATCATGACTGGGTGCAGAAAATTAATAAGGAAGTATTCATTTAATAGAAGAACCAGATGTTATGTCATGAAACAAACATAAGGAAGTACTTCTTCCCACAATGCACAGTCAATCAGTGGAACTCATTGACAGGGGATGTTGTGAAGGCCAAAAGTATAAGTGGGCTTTAAAAAGAATTAGATAAGTTTATGTAGGATAGGTCCATCAGTGGTTTTAGCCAAGGTGGTAGGAATTCCACCCCATGCTCTGGGTGTTCCTTGCATTCTGATTGCCAGAAGCTGAGACTTGGTGACATGGAATGGATCACTCACAGTTGTCCTGTTTTGTTCATTCCCTTTGAAGCTTTTGGCACTGGTCACACTCAGAAGACAGGACACTGGGCTTGACTGACGGTTGTTCTAACCCAGTATGGCTGTTCTTCTATAATTACTCCCATACTCCTCAAAGAAAAGCACTTAATTCTGTGCTTTTGTATCTTATTTGACCCTAGTCTTTTTTGTCACGATTATAAAATCAGTTGTTAATACTCTCTGACTTTGATATTTCTAGTATGTTCATTGTCAGAAAAGGAGAATTTCAGCCATCCAGCCCACTTTGTACAGTCTAGGAGCTGCCACTCAGCATCTTTGGCATTGGGGGTGGATCTCTTTATCACTATGGGCAGAGGACGAGTATCAATGTTTATATAGTTGGGTATATCAGACCTCACCCCAGTATTCACTCCAATCTCTCATACGGAGTGCTGCTAATTTGCTTTCAAGATTTATCGGGATTGGACATTGTACGTCATATTCATTTTCCCTGGGCAAATTCCACATGTCTTGCTAGGTAATGTCTTCTCTCTATCAAAAATCTTTGTGTGGAATGCTGCAGAGCTTAATTCTATCTTCACTCCATTTCATCATACATTGGAGCCTTCTCATGTTTCTCAATACCACCAGTATACCAATATATAATGTCTTCTTTCAGGAGATATATTTACTCTTGTCATTCATCAAGACACTTTTTCAGCCTAACTGATGGGTAATGGATGAGTTGGAGAGATATTGATCTAGCCTTCTGATTACTTAAATCAGGGATGGGGAACTTCAGGCTGGCACTTCAGCCCCCCTGCCACCCACCCGCAGGACTGGAGTGCACAAAATCTACTATCTTGGGCTCCCCTAGGCTCTGGTGTGCAAGGGGAATGTGGGGAGTATCTTCTCAGTCAGGGGCTTCTCACTTGTGTGTGGCCCCCAACTGATTTTTCAGTAGGTCAGCAGCCCCTGACCAAAAAAAGGTTCCCTACCCCTGATTTAATTATTGGACTTGTTGCAAGTATGGGACATGCAGAAATGTAATTTAATACAGGGGTTCTGAATTTTTCTCTTGCTGAGGGCTACCTCAATATGCTATACAAACTCTGAGGCTCAACAGGGTCAGGGTTGGGATCCAGGTCTGGGGGATGGCCGTTGGGGATAGGCATAGTTTGACTTCTGTTTTGTGGGGCAAGAGCTGGTGGAGCTCAGGCCAGCTCTGCAGAGCGGGCACCTCAACAGTCCACCCAGCCTCTCTGGGTTGTGGAAGTAGGCAATCAAACAATATAACTCAGAGGGCTGACTCAGCTCAAAAAGTTTAAAAATAGCTCAAGGTGCAAGCAGCGGGTAGCTAGGAGCTATATGGCAGGAGGGTTGCCTCAGAACCTATCAATAGATTCCCTATATATACCACAGCTAATCTCTAACAATCATAATGTAAAAAGTGATGCTTCTCTCTCAAACTCTTTCTGAAAGAATTTCAGTACTTGAGAAACAGGATTTGGCTCAACTTGAGAAATAAGAAAGGTACCCAGAAAGAGAACTTCCCTAAATTCAATTTAAATAATCCTCTTAGTATTTCAAATACGTTCAGGAGCCTATTGATAGGTTTGTTTGTGCAGTGATAGGTCTGCTTGCAAGTTCTCATACCAGTCCCAGGCCTTAATTTTAATACTCCACTGGCTATTTTTCTTCTCATTTTGAACCCTACTCCTTCGTCTCCTTTAAATTCTAAAAAGGGTTGCCAAACAAAATCAAAGAATTTCTCAGCCAATAATATGGTAAATTTTTTTAAAAAGTGTTCATAGCCAAAGGTCTCTCTCCAAATCACTAGTCGAGCCGCATTCTATCAAAGCAGTGAGCGATGATAATTTCCTATGCAGTATGAGATTTTTGCCAGGCTGCCTTATGCGCAGAATCTTGGAGGTGATAATTCAAGGGAACTTGGTCTAATTTTTTGAATATTGTATTCCCACTTGGGATTTGTGGGCTCTGCTAGATGTAACCTGTGTTCCAGGTGAGTGAAGCCAAAGCAGAAAAAAACCCTAATATGACGGTATATTTGGATTTCTCTGGTGCGCTCTCATTTAGAAAGGTCATCCAGCATTTAGTTATGGTGTTCTGAAATGGGTTTATTACTAGCTAAAGAAGAAAACACCAGCTGCAGCATGAGTTTAAGGTTGGGTTTGAAAATCCTCATTTCCGGGTGAATAAAACTACTTGTTGACTTGCAAGGAGGAGGTATAATCATGTTCCATAATTGGTGGAGTTCCCACACACACAACTCATTACAAGATAGAATCAGAACTTCCTTTACATTGTGTAGCATATCGAGAGAGTTTGTCTTTTTGGTTTTCCAGCCTTCGTCTCCCAAATCTTGACAGTGCATACATCAGAACTGAAATTCTGATGCACCCTAAGGTACTAAGTTATGTACTGAATATATGGGTACTAAGCTATGTACTGAATGTATGGCTGAATATATGGGTTGTTTTAATGGTTTTCATAGCACAGATTTTCTAACATTCTTTAATGTGAAATCCATTTATAGTACAATATGGGTTTATGTATATTCATATTTATTTCAGGAATTAGTACAGTTATGAATGTTTGTGTTCTGGGAGTAATACAGATATTGTGCTTGGGTATCCATACCCCAACTGAAGTGGAAATTAATCAATACAGCTGGAGTATCTAGCATGACAGAAGATTTAAATTCTGTTAGTAGTTGTCTTCAAGTTCTCATTGTAGCAGGAATGTCAAGGCATTAACTTCGTGTCAACTTCTCTTGAATGACAAGTAAGTCAGCACAATTAGAATCCTAGTTAATATGTACAGAGTGTGCTATATAGAGAAATCACAATGGTTGATTTTTCAAATTAAAATGGTAGTTCTGAGGAGATGGATTAATGCACTGAAGACAGGAGAGGTTGTCAGTGTTTTGATAGATACATTTCTTACATGTTTCTGTACTCTATTATATGTATCTCACTAGTGGTGTTTATATATTTCTATATACCCATTAAACAAATGTGTAAGAAACCCCTGTTGTGGTGAGTGGTTTCTAAAATATTGCTTAGTTATATCAGGCATTTATTTCTCCTTCTCTCACTCAGTCTTCTAGAATTTTTTCCCATTTCTTGGTCTTTTTCGTGGAAGGTCCAATGTTGCACGTATCCTGCCTTGATTTTAAAAAAAAAGGGGGGGGGGGAAGTACTGCCAAGGGACATCTGTTTGGTCTAACTTTAACACAAGGGTTTATGTGGGAATTCTTTCATTTCTGCTGGAACTGGAAAACAGGCTCGGAATACTAATATTTATCTGACTAATTTGTTTTGTAGATAGCATGTAGTAGTAACCAGAGGACCACTTTCACAAGTTTGTAGGCCGCATTCAGTGCTGTTCTCACATGAAAATCCAGAAATAGAAACAAACTTTAAATGCTAATTTAAACTCTCAATTGAAGATTTCTGTCAAATTATGACATTCTTGGTTGTTGGTATTGTATATTACATCTCCAGAGTCAACCAGCGTTTATCAAGATCTCACTTTTAAATTAATGGGATGCTGAAATATTAAATGTTAACATGCATGAGAATTTAAGTGCAACAAGCTGCTATAAATTCAGTGATATTAAAATGTATCTTTATTTTTTTAAAACTGTAGCTATGATTTTTGTCTTTTATCAAAAGAAACCTTTTTCAGCTTTTGAGACCTCAAAGGAAAATGACCTTTGTAAAATTTATTTGTAAAAATAGATGCAGTAAAGGACTATGTGTTTTAACTAAATTTCTGTGTTTTAAACTTTTTCAACATGGGAGATTGGGAAGTGGATGGAAGATTGACTTAAAAATATAAGTATACAGTCTGTTTCCTTAAGCTCCAGTTTTCATGAATATTGAATTCAGAACAGGGGAGTACCAATCAGTTGCAAGACAGTGACCATTGTAAGTGTACAGTTTATTGTTGTGCCATATGGATATAGGTTGAAAACACTGTTTAGTTTTATTCTTTTTAAAGAAGTAAATAGAAAAACAAACCTGGAGTGAAATATTGGCCCCTGTAAAGTAATTGGTGCATTGATTTCAGTGGGGTCAGGATTTCACTGCTGAGGGAGCAGGTTAAATAATGTAGACTTGAACTAGAAACAGTGCCTGATTTCATATTGGACAATTTACTATACCAGTGTTTCTCAAACTATGCTCCGCGGAGCCGACATCTTCAGGTGCTCCGGGAGGTTGACAAACTGGAAACATCGATAGGTACAACACATACAATCAGTGGACCGCTGAGGCTCCACATAAATTTTTTACGCATGTAAAGGGCTCCGGAGCTCAAAAAGTTTGAGAACCGCTTTACTATACAGTTGTTTTAAGTACTCGGGGACTTTACATTTTTTGTTGCATGACTTTTAATAACATTATAGCATTCAGGAAGGTTAAGCAGTTGCCTTTCACAGAATGGCAATATTCAAGTCAACATGCAGTAGTTTGGATAAACCTAAGTCATAAATGAGAAGTTCATTATAAAACCACCACTTGTGGAATATGCAGTGTCAGAAAGGACTGCTTGTTTGAATAGACTTACTGCATAGTTTATAATTTTTCTTAATGATTTAAATAGTGAATATGACCTTGAAATCAAGTGGTTGATTTCCACAGGTTCTGAGTACTCACTGCACCCATTGCTTGGCACTTCAAAAAACTGGACCAGATGCGGGTTTTCATTTTTGTCTTATTTCAACAAACTTTTGTCTACCATTTTGAATCTATTTCTGGATATTCAAATGGAGACCTCTGCTAAAACTTTCAGTGAGACCAGTTTTTATTTAACCTCAATACTCTTCTTGTTCACAAGAATGTGGAGTAGTTGGGGAGAGAGGAGGGACAGTGCAGAATATACATACACATTTGTGATCACAAACAAACTCAGTTCCCTTGGCTAGGAGTTGGCAGTTTGCCCAGATGTAAAGCTGAGACTTTCCTCTCTTACCGCTCTTTATTTAAAGTTCTGATATATTTTTGTCACCCCCACAAAGATAGGAGGGAATTCTTTTTTAAAGAGAGACATAATTAAATTTTTCAGCTGCTAAATGTTGAAAATCTATTGACTGAGGATCCAGTGATGTTTCCAAACCCTGTAGTAATCCCATTGCTTTTTCTGTCGTATACAGCAAACAAACTATGGCCCTGAGCTTGCAATGAGATCCTCTGCCTCCAGGGTGTTAACTATAGGATTGATTGTAGCACTGTAAAGCATAGAAATCCTTACTAACCAATCCTGATGCAAGTTTAGCGCTTCTACACATTTGTTTCATTTCAGAATTTTATATACTAATAACTAATACATACATAAGATTATACTTTGTGAAACTTAACTTGAAATATTTGCATGCATATTAATTAAAAAAAATGAAATACTTTTACAATGTCATTTGCCACTGTCTTGCTTGGGCATCTTGCTTCACTTCCGGTGCCCCAGTTTCCCCAGTTGTAAATTGGGTATAGTGCAAGAAAATGTATTTGATAACACTGACATAATACATATAGAGAGGTAGCCATATTAGTCTGATCTTGCTAAAACAAAAGGAAAAACTATGTAGCAATTTAAAGACTAACAAGATGGTTTAATAGGTGATGAGCTTTCATGGGAGTGGGTCTGTTTTGACATAATACAGGTCACTTCTGTAGAATTTTCATCTAAGGATCTTAAAGTACATCATGAACTTCAATGAGTTAAGGTTCACAACGTACCTCTGAGAAAGTATTTACCTACCAGCTTATCAGTGTGCAAAACAGGCAGGAGAGATGAACTGATTTTCCCAATCATAGGTCTGGAAAAGACCTCAGGATGTGTCAATGTGGTCATCGAGTCCAGTCACCTGCCCAAAGCAGGACCAGTCCCAACTAAATCATCCCAGTCAGGGCTTTGTCAAGCTGGGACTTAAAAACCTCTAGGGATGGCGATTCCTACACCTCCCTAGGTAACCCATTCCAGTGCTTCTTCACCCTCCTAGTGAAATAGTTTTTCCTAATATCCAACCTAAACCACCCCCACAGTAACTTGAGACCATTGCTCCTTGTTCTGCTATCTGTCACTACTAAGAACAGCCTCGCTCCATCCTCTTTGGAACCTCTTTTCAGGAAGTTGAAGGCAGCTATCAAATCCTCCCTCACTGTTCTCTTCTGCCGACTAAATAAGGCCAAATCCCTCAGCCTCTCCTCTTCGGTCATGTGCTCCAGCCCCCTAATCATTTTGGTTGCCCTCCGCTGGATCCTCTCTAATGCATCCATATCCTTTCTTTAGTGGGGGGCCTAGAACTGGACGAAATACTCCAGATGTGGCCTTACCAGTGCCAAATAAAGGGGAATAATAACTTCTCTAGATCTGCTGGAAATTGTCCTCCTAAGGCACCCTAATATTCCATTCGCCTTCTTGGCACACTGTTGACTCATGTCCAGCTTCTCATCCACTGTAATCCCCAGGTCATTTTCTGCCAAACTGCTGCTTAGCCAGTCAATCCCCAGCCTGTAAGAATGCTTGGGATTCTTCTGTCCCAAGTGCAGGACTCTGAACTTGTCCTTGTTGAACCTCATCAGATTTCTTCTGGCCCAATCCTCTAATTTGTCTAGGTCACTCTGAACCCTATTCCTGCCCTCTAACACATCTGCCTCTTCCCCTAGCTTAGTGTCATCTGCAAACTTGGTAAGGGTGTAATCCATCCCCTCATCAAGGTCATTAATAAAGATCTTGAATAAAACCAGCCCTAGAACTGATCCTTGAGGTACTCTACTTGAAACCAACTAGTCATTGAGCTGTTGATCACTATCCATTGAGCCCAACAATCTAGCCAGCTTTCTATCCACCTTACAGTCCATTTATCCAATCCATGCTTCCTTAACTTGCTGGCAAGAATATTGTGAGAGACCGTATCAAAAGCTTTGCTAAAGTCAAGGCCACATAGAAACTCTGGGGCAGAACTGGGAAGGGAACCCTTGATCACACGACTCCTGTTTTTATGCTTTAGCCACTAAATTCTGTTGCTTCGTATATTTCAGAGAAAATATGAAAATCATTTTCTCCTTCACTTACCATCCTCTAAATGCAGCAGAGGCTTGCACTGCTAACAACTAAAGTAGTGCAGTAAATGTAGCTCTTTGTATGTCATTGAAGAACTTTGTCTTTGCTTTTACTGTACTTTCTCTGTCCTGTACTGTTGGGCTAATTGGTACAGTCTTTCACCTTCCTTCCAATCACTTTACATAGCATCACTCCACTCCTTGTCCATCTTCAGCCCCCTCCTGGCCCCCACAGGGCTGGCTCCCCCCATCCCACATGCTTCCCTGGGCCCCAGGTAGGGATGACAGGCAGGTCTGCTGAGAGCAGCCCAGGGCCAAACCCTCCTCCTATAGCCTTAGGGCACTGGGGGCACCCATCTCGGGGGTAGGTGGTCTCTCTTATCTGCCCCCCCAAGCGCTGCCCACCCTAAGGCAAGGGCTGGGCCAGACAAGGGCTGGCTGAGCTGTGGGTGCTGTCCTGGGAGAAGCTGGAAGACTCTGGGACTGGCCCTACTAGAGATTCCACCTCCCAGCTGCAGCTCCCAGATCCAGCCCGCAGCCTGGGCTCAGAGTCACTGTAAGTATTGACTGCGAGAGTTGCTTCCTGCTGCAGGGGCCAAGCCCAGCCCTGGCTCCCAGAGTCCCTGCCTGCTGCTGCTGGGTCCTAGCAAGCAGCCCACTGCTCTGCAGCCCCTATCTTGGGGAACCTCCTGCTGCTGGACTCGGGTAGCATCCCCTGCATCAAGGCAGCATCATATAGGGAAGCCAACGCAGTGCTAGGCACAGTGAGAAGAGACAACCCTGAGGAGGGGGATAAGGGGTTTCTGAGCAGACTAGGCCTTGCTCAAGAGTCCTGCCAGGCCAGTCATAAAGTCATGGGCATAGCCTGGCACAGTACCGCAAACTGGCGGTTGGGAACCACTGATCTAGTGGATGAGAACCAAATTCCACAACAGTAGTGAATGTGGTTGAGCCATGCAAGATACATGGACCACATAGGACAGAAAAAGAATTAGATATTAACAGTCGTCCATGCCTCAGGAAGCATCAATTAGAAAGATTTCTAGCAAAAAAGGGTTGGATCCCCCAAAATAAATCCTCCTTAGATCTCCCCAGTCCCAAGAAGACAGAGTGAAACAAAGGGGCAACCAGCCATGACAGATCATGATAATAGCAGTAGAACCTAAGAACGGGCATACTAGGTCAGACCAAAGGTCCATCTAGCCCAGTATCCTGTCTGGACTAGATGGCTGACAGTGGCCAATACCAGATTCTGCAGAGAGAGGGAACACAACAGATAATCCTCACGTGATCCCTCTCCTGTCATCCATTTCTAGACAAACAGAGGCTAGGGACCCCATTCCTACCCATCCTGGCTAATAGCCATTGATGGACCTAACCTCCATGAATCTATCTAGCTTTTTTTTGAGCCCTGTTAAAGTCCTAGTCTTCACCACATCCTCTGGCAAGGAGTTCCACAGGTTGACTGTGTGCTGAGTGAAGAAGAACTTCCTTTTGTTTGTGTTAAACCCACTTCCTATTAATTTCATTTGGTGATCCCTAGTTCTTACATTGTGGGAATAAGTAAATAACTTTTCCCACACCAGTCATGATTTTCTAGACCTCTATCATATCCTCTCTTAGTCTCCTCTTTTCTAATCTGAAAAGTCCAGGTCTTTTTATCTCTCTTCATATGGAACCCCTAATCATTTTTGTTACTCTTTTCTGAACCTTTTCCAATGCTAATATATCTGTTTTGAGATGAGGTGACCAAATCTATACTCAGTATTCAAAATGTGGATGTGTACCATAGTTATATATAGAAGGAATAAGATGTTTTCTGTTTTATTCTCGATCCCTTTTTTAATGATTCCTAACATTCTGTTTGCTTTTTTGACTGCTGCTGCACACTGAGTGGATGTTTTCTGAGAACTATCCACAGTGACTCCAAGATCTCACCTTTGAGTAATTGTAGCTAAATTAGTCCCCATCATACTGTATGTATAGTAGGGGTTATTTTTTTTTCAATGTGCATTACTTTACATTTATGAACATTAAATTTCATTTGTCATTTTGTTGCCCAATCACTGAGTTTGGTGATATTTGAAACACTTCACAGTAGGGATGTTAATTAGTGATTAATTTATTGGTCGAATAGTTGATGGAATTTCCATCAACTACTCGACTAGTCGATAGGCACTTCTGCGTTCCACCTTTGAAATGCACAAGAGCCCCAGTGTGGGCCCTTGTGCATTTCAAAGTTGGAATGCTGCGTGGTGCCCAGGGCCAGCGGGAAGTGCCCTGGGGAAGAGGGTGTCTGGGCTCCACGTGAGCACTTCCGCATTGAAATGCACAAGAGCCGCTGTGTTTGAAAGCAGCAGTGCTGCATGGAGCCTGGGACCCCCTCTTGCTGCCTCTATCTGATAGAGGCAGCAAGTGGGGGGAGGGGGAGAAGGGGAAGGGAGGAAACGACTAGTTGACTGTCCAATAAACATTTGCTTATCGAATAGTTGACTAATCCTTAGCATCCCTACTTCATAGTCTGCTTTGGTCTTAACTATCTTGAGCAGTTTGGTATCATCTACAAATTTTTGCCACCTCATTGTTTACCCCTTTCTCTAGATCATTTATAAATAAATTGAATAGGATTTGTCCCAGGACAGATCCTTGGGGGACCCCACTAGTTATCTCTCCACTCTGAAAACTTACCATTCATTCCTACCCTTTTTGTCCTGTCTTTTAACCAATTATCAGTCCATGAGAGGACCTTCCCTCTTACCCCATGACAACTTATTTTACTTAAAAGACTTGTCAAAAGCTTTCTGGAAACATAAGTATATATATACTGGATCCCCCTTGTCCACATGTTTGTTGACACCCTCAAAGAACTATACTAGATTAGTAAGGCATGATTTCCGTTTATAGAAACCATGTTGACTTCCCCCAACAAATTATGTTTATCAAATTGTTCCAAAACCTCCTCTAATGGCACCTCAATCTGGGACAATTCCTCAGATTTGTCACCTAAAAAGAATGGCTCAGATTTGGGGATCTCCCATTATCTTCAGCTGTGAAGACTGAAGCAAAGAATTCATTTAGCTTATCTGCAATGACTTTATTATCTTTGAGTGCTCCTTTAGCATTTCAATCATCCAAGGGCCCCACTGGCTGTTTAGCAGGCTTCTTGCTTCTGATGTACTTAAAAATATATTTTACTATTATTACTTTTTATTTTTTTGACTAGGTGTTCTTCAGACTCCTTTTTTGGCTTTTCTTATTATATTACAATTAATTTGACAGCATTTATGCTCTTTTCTATTTTCCTCACTAAGATCTGACTTCCACTTTTTAAAAGATGTCTTTTTATCTTTCACTGCTTCTTTTACTTGATTGTTAAGCCACAGTGGCATTTTTTTAGTTCTCTTACTGTGTTTTTTAATTTGGGGATATGTATACATTCAAGTTGGGCCTCTTATGGTCCCACTAAGATTAAAGGCTATGCTGCTACCAACTGCAGGAGTTTGACTGCATCAAATCCTGAGTGTAAAGTTGTTTGGTTGTATGTAGAGTATCACAGTCTTAGAGAGATCTGGTTTTGTTCTGAAGGATGCTTACTTAAAAATCTTCAGTCTGTCTGAGGCACCATAATTTTTGTGAATTTATGGTTTGATCATATATTTTTGAAGTGGTAAAATTATTTAAAATTGGAGAAAATTCTGGAAAAATGTAGTAGAGGGCTATCTTTCTTTGATAGGAAGGTGGCTCAAGTAACCTGAACTATTTTCCAGTTTTAACTTCTGTGTTTCAAATTCATGTCCAACTCATGAGTTTGCATTTTGTTCCTCAGATTTTCATTACTAAAAATTTTTGCTTTGCTTTGAGGTCCAAAACTGTGCCAGCTAAAACAAGTGAAATATCATTCCATTTTCTTAGTTGACATCTGTTTTTTACTTTTGCATCTGATGCAGCCAGATTCTGTCACCCAGTAGAACTTCTTTCTCGGTAAGTTATTATTTTCTCATCATGTATGGGTCTGGTGGATCCTTAATTTTTGGATTATCCATTCATTTTTTGGAACTAGGCTTTTTGTGGTTAAACAGATACTCTTTTTGTAATGCAAGGATGAACAGCATATTTAATAAATATGATGGAGAGAAGAGTTAATCTGAACCTATATTTTCAAAACAGAACTAAATACATTTATGATGGAATTGGGCATATTTGGAGGTATACTTACTAAAATGCTTTGGAATTTATGACCATTTTCTCTCAATTTCAGAAGATCAGCATGACTATGTACTGTTCCTTAAACAAATGACAATAGTTTCATAGTTAAATTAAAAAAATGCAAAGGACATACTTAGTTTTTTGTTACTACCCCAGTTGACATTGGCTACTAGTAGATAGAATAGTCACTGAAAGGCACATTCAGATTACTTAAAAAAAAACTCAAGCTATCCAACAGTTCTAGCTTGCTATATACAAAAGTTCTGTAAAAACTATTATCACTTCACTTGTTTGGTTTTCTACCAAAGTAAACTGAAGTCGGCATGAATTACTATACTGTAGCGCACTGTGTAGAATCTTGTATTGTCTTGAGTCAGCTGTTAAATTTAAGTTCATTCTCAGTTTTCTAAGAGCAGAGGATGTGAAGTATGCCTATAGAGGGGAAATTAGTTAAGATGCTGGCTGTCAGATGAATGGTCTATCAGTAAAGGATGATGCAATGTATGAATAATCTGAGATCATTTAGGAGTGTAATATGTATTTACAGTGCCTTCATTGTCATATCTTAATTTGTAGTGAGAATTTTGACATGATCTTACACATTCTCATAAGCAAATGGAAAAAGTGGTCTAGATGAAATTACAGTGAGGTGGGTGCACAACTGATTGGGGAGAGGGGAAGTGACTAGTTGACTAGCCTGTTGTCTATCTGATAAGCATTTGCTTATCAGATAGTCGACTAGCCATTCACATTCCCTTGATCATAGTCCCCTCCTACCCTAGCTCACAACCCAAACCCCTGAAATCCCTCCTGTACCCCAATTCCCTGCTCTAGGTCACAGTCGAACCCCCTGTACCCTAGTCCAGTGCCCCAGGTCACAACTGCTTCCTTCACCCAAATTCCCTCCCTTACCCAAAGCTCCCTTTTGCACCTAACCTCCATCCCAGACCCCGTACCGCCTCCATTAATATCATGGAAGAGTGCGGCTCTTGACCACTTTTAAAATTCTTGCAGTGGCTCCCAGTCAAAAATTATTGCCCACCCCTGTTAAAGACTATAATCATGAAGAGGTGTAAAGAGCCAGAGCCATGGTGAGTTGCTGGGACCAGAGCCGCAGAGAGCTGACAGGGGGCCAGAGCCAGGGCCATGGTGGGCCAACAGGGGGATGCACAGGAAGGGGGTGCTATCTGTCCATAGCTCCGCCTGTAGCTCCACACTCATGGCTATGGCCCCACCAGTCAAAATATTGAGCCCCACCTGTCGTTAATATTGTTGGCTGCTTTCTCCTCTGTCTTTATACAAGGGCTAGCACAATGGGGTCCTGATCCGTGAGTAGGTCTCCCTAGGCACTATAATAATACAAATATGTTAGCACTTACATTTCACAGTTTCTATACCGAGAACATTTACTGGACCTGAGACCATTGTAAAATTTATTCTCATAAACAAGTCTTAGTTAAAGAGCTCTAATACCTTTCAAATGTAGTTCTGAGCATGAGAGGTGCATATTCTACTTTAAAGCTAGTTTTATTAATGGGCTAACCATTGCCCACTGTTTGTAAGCACAATTTTTTGGATCCTCGGAAAAAAGTGTTGGGTAGTGATTAAAAAAAAATGCTTGGTCTGAAAGGTTAAGAAACTGTGCCAGCCTCTAAGGTAGGGAGACCAGTATTGGGATTGTCTCAGTAATGCAGGTTTTGTCTTGTATATGAAAAAATACCCCCTCTTCCCAAAAAAGAAAGTGTCCTGATTTTTCACACTTGCGATTCTGAATGGCAGCGTTGTAAAGAACCTCCTGAGTCACCCAATTCACGCCGTGAACTGTGCTGTCTTAATACAAGCTACACTATCGTTAAAAGTGAAGGTATGTTGTAATAATGACATAATACAATGCTCTCATTTTACTGTATGTGGATTACTCCTTTCCTAGTCCCATATATTGGGGAATGGAGAGATCCTCTCTTTCTTTTGGAAGAATAGTAATACAATGATTTACACTCCCAGTGGAAATAAAAATTTAGTTGAGACATTAGCGATGATCCTACATTATTCAGAAGAAACTATTAAAAGAAGTGGACCATGAGTGTAGCAATTATGTAATTGCCAGCAGGTGAGACCCGTCATTGGCCAGGCAAAGTCATTTCGTATAGATTACACCGGCAGGAAAGTTCAAGAAATGAAATATATATAATAGAATTTTGTATTAGTGTACTTGCAAGAGGGTAGTAAAACAACAGTTTTAAAATTGTAGGATTTCAACTTCAAACATTCATTTTATTGAATAATTACCATACATAGTTAGGGTTACCAGGTGTCCGGTTTCGAACCGGACAGTCCAGTATTCCCAATTTCTGTTTGGGAAACAAATTGAGAAAATATAAATAGCCGGTATTTTCTAAATAAGATGTAATGTAGATTGTGATGTAATGTCAAGTGTGA
>JANRFK010006688.1:20753396-20781133 GCA_030068395.1 Apalone spinifera
TTTTTTCTCAATGAAAACCAAAAATAATTATTTAAATCTTTCACCCAGCATATTCTAGTGTAAAAAGTAATACATTCAGCTAATTTAAGTGGCAGGATTGTTTATGCAAAATTTGGTATCTGTAGGTAATCTCAAAGTATGACTTGGTTTTGCACAATCAAATCCACAAACGCAGTCTTCAAAATCTATAATAGATTATATCCTTATTTGATAAATTGATTTATTAAACAAAGGAAGTATGATCTGTAGTTAGAGAATCAAACTTATTGTCACCACATCTTCCAGGGCAAGATGTCATCCTCTTGCCTTGGAAGATGAAATCTGCTAATTATAAAAAAAAGCAAACCAGAACCCCCCCCCCCCCCCCCCCCACCCCTCTTTCCTGATTTTTCAATTCCCAATTGGTTTCATAATTCTGAATCAATGAGTCATTGAACTGAACTAGTTGAACACAATGGAAATGAAGAAACATACTTTCTCTGGAGCTGGGGAAGAAGCTACTGCAGTCGAAGTTTAGCACTGTAATGGCCTCTGGTTCTAGTTGCTTAGCCAGTGACTTCCACCAGTGGAGCTGTTTCACTTTCTTTAAAACTTGATCACAAACACGTTATAGTTTAGTATTATTTTATACATAATTTAAATTATTTAATTATAATAAATTTACATTATAATCAAGGCTGTAATAATTTCTAGTTTGATTTTTCAGTACTCCCTTGAAAGAATTTTGTTCCTTTAAAAAAGCATCCATTTTTAAATCTGCCCTATCTCCTCTTTTGCTTCAAATCCCGGCACAAAACATGGTTTACCATCTCTACTACTTTGCTTCCCAATCTCTGATATACTTTGCCAGCCTTGCTGGTCTTAACATTTTTTTTCTTATCCTGATTTGTCCTTTGTATTCTCTTTTGCGCTGTTCCTCATGCATTAAATCATCTCTCATCCTGTTGTAGTTGTCTTTCTCATTCACATTCTGCTTCTCATTCATAGCCCCCTTACAGGCCTGCTTCTTCTGTGAGGCTTGCAAACATTAATCTATCTCAGTTAGTAATACAAATTATACCTAGCTATCACCTTTCTCTTTTTATCTAGTATGTTTGTTCCTCAGATTGTAAACTACACTGGATAAAGACAGCTGTGTTTTCTGTTATGCAAAGCATCTTCACACTTAATAAATATTAATAGGAAAGTGACACACACCAGAAAGGATTTTTTGTTTTAATAATGCTGCTCTCTTAAATACTACATTCTACGTAATCTCAGTAATACAGATGTAGTTAAGGTATTTGGATTTATCATAGTAATTTCACTCTTTATTTGCTGTTGTGTTAAGAAGATACAGTGGCTATCTTTTTTATTTTTATTTTATTTTATTTTTTTTAGCACATGCCTGGATAATACAAAAGCCTTTAAGGGTACTCATGGGAAGGAAAATGTTTTTCAATATGTATGTATCAGAAAATGCTTTAAAAATTCTTGAAAAAGGTTGTATCATATTTTAATTTTGCTTAGGAAAGTGTTTCACATGAGGAGCTTCCCAAAAATGTTTCATAACAAGCTTGTCTATATCTAACCTTTTTAAATGAACTATTTGTGTCCGAGGCTCAAAGGAGTATTTTTTTCTACCCATTTGTATTGTATTTCAGCCTTCAAAATAGTACAAGAATTGGTTCTACAAACTCCTGATTGACTTTCAAGGTATTTTTGATTCCCTGGAAGAGCTGCTTTTACCTTATTTTCTCTGTTTTATACGTGTCCCAAAATCAGGTGAAAACTTTTTATAGGGAAAGAAAAATTTGCCTTCATTCAAGGACCTCTATACATGAGGAGTGAATATGGATTTTTAAAAATGATTAAAATAGTTTGTATTTACTTTCCAGCTTGGCAATATCTTTTATCCAACTTAATCATCTTTACTATTTGGATATGTCTTTTTCCAAGAAAGACAAAGATCACAAACACATTATAATTTAAGTTAAGATAATTGTATCTGAAAGTTCATTTCTTTGAAAAGGAAATGCCTGGGATTTCATTTCAGAGCCTGGCCCAGACCATGAGAAGTTGAAGACTTCTTCTATGAGAAGTGTATCAATGGTTGCTACAGTATCCAAAGCAACACCTGGAGAAAAAGATTTTGTCCTATGGACTCCTTAAAGTAGAAGAAGACATCTTAGTCTTCTGAGACTCAGACTGGTGCTCACACATCCCCAATGGGGCAACTTGTCTAGAGTCCTTCACTAGATGGACATTAATCAGTGTGGTCTGAAGTGGCGCCATGAAGACTTGAACCTTCATTTTGCTATCAGAGCCTACATCTACTCCAGCACCTGTTGAGTTTGATATCACTTGTAACATTAGCACTATCTACCTCATCTGCTTTGTCAGCACCATTTGGATACCACTAAGCATATTACCAATGAAAAATTGATCAGGGGGCTAACGCGTTCTTAAAATTGTGATGAGCTTTTATAAATGAGAAAGAAATACAGTTGGATAATCTTGTGTCTGTGTATATGGGATGGTGTACCTAGCATGATTGGCAAATACAGGGAATTCCTTACTCTTTTGTCAGAACAGCTGAACTGCCTACTTTTGAACTTTCATAGCATTGTATATCTAGAGGCACTTTGTGCGCAATCTTGTGGAACCAAACTTGGAAATATAATGGGACTGATTGTTTGCACTGTCAGTTGGATTCTAGCCTGAGCCCTTAATCATCGTCAATTTCAGTCACTGCTTGAGGAAGTTAATTTCTGAACACCCCGATCTAAGAATGCACAGCAGTGTTCACTGGTTATCTCAGAGCAAAATTTTCTCTCTTTTTGCCACCTGTATCAATGAACTTGTCATTTTTGGATATGAAGGGTGTCAAACACACCAAATTTCAGACCTTGTTTGGTTACTCAAGTTTTACTATCTCGTCTATATTACTGGTCATTTGAATGAGTTGAATCTTAAGCTACAAGGGCAAAGAAATACAATCCTGACTCTGCAGCAGGCAATGTATGGATTTGAGTCAAAATTGACTGTCTTCATCAAAGATACTGAGATGGGTAGACTGGCACATTTTGAAAGATTACAAATGTTTTGTGATTTGCAGCAGCTTGCCAGGTTTGTTTCTGAGCTCCTGATGGCATTCAAGTCTTGTTTTGTTGACATTTGCAAACACAGTGCTCTGTTTAAGTTTATGATTTGTCCACATAAAGCATCTGTTGAAGAACTGGATTTGACAGTCATTCCAGGCATCCCAGTCAATGGTTTGGAAATGAAAATAGCAGATTTCAAGGAGTCAAAAATCTGGATGGAAAAATTTGTCAAGCTGAATTCTGATTTAGAACATCTTCCTCGACAATGTGCAGAATTGGCAAAATTGCACAAATGGGCTGACATGAAGAAATTGGAGCACGATGGTAATCTGATTCTGCAAACCTGGAAAGATCTTCCTGTCACATAGAATGCCATGCAGAATGTCAGCTTGGCTTTGCTTTCAATATTTGGCTCCACCTATATGTGTGAGACGGCTTTCTCTCATTTTAATTACATCAAAGGTAACTTGCACTCAGGACTGACAGAAGACCATCTGAATGCATGCATGAAGCTGAATTTGACCAGTTGTGATGTAAACTTCAAAGAAATGTGCAAAAAGATGCAGCAGCAGAAGTCCCATTAAATAAAGTTGTTTAATTTATGCTGCTATTAATCATCATGTCAATAATCAATAATATTAAGTTGTATATTTTCAGACATGAAAATGGGCACTCTTATTTTGGCTCTTTGTTGACCACTTATTCTGAATTTTGATGTAGTTTGGCTCTTTGGTTTGAAAAGGTTGCCAACCTCTGGTATATAGTGTAGGAATTTGATGTTGTAGTCCACTTTCTGTGAGAGGAGGCTATATAGTGTGGATGTCCCCACCCCTCAGAAAAGGGGAAGACAATTTTATTTGGGATAGTCTGGCTAGAGTAATCAGCGGGATATTAAACTAGTAAAGTGGAGCTTAAAAAAGAGGGAAGATGTGAACACTTATTTGGCACAGAATCAAGATATTGAGAACAAAATTGATCAAGGAACCAAAGGACATAGATTAATTGCCTGTGCATCAATTTTAGGAACCTGGGTGATAAACAAGAGGAATTGCAGTTACTCATTTATGATTATAAATTTGATCTAGTTGGTATTGCTGAAACCTGCTGGGATGATTCACACAAGGGGAATATTAAAATCAGTGTTTCTAACTGATTTTTAGGTATGATTAAGTGGGAAAAAGTGGCAAGGGAATGGCACTCTGCATTTTAGAGGAGCTGTACTAACACAAAGGGAAAAGCTTTTATTCCTGTTACTTTTTTTTCTTTAGGAATTAGGAAGTATCATTAGGGCCACTTTAGATTTGAGAACTGACCAGATTAATCCTGGAAAAATTCCTCTGATTCATTGTTGGAAACACACGCTGCCAGTACACAATATTGCTCTTTGATTTATCTTCAGTCCTCAGTGCATTCACTAACTGTATGAAGCAGCAATAGCAGAGATCTACTGTCTTTTCTGGGGCTGAAATTAAATATAGAGACACTGAAATTATTACCATCTCAATGGATAAATTTCACAGGGGCAGATCTGCCACTTTCAGTCAGATTTTATCCTCTGTGAAAACCTCAAATCTGACCTAAAGATAATAGTATGTTCTTGCCGTCAACTTTTAGGGTATTTGTCTTCATGCATGTACACGACTCAGCATTCTAGACTTGACTTCAGTAATGACAGTCCAAGGAGACTGTCTGGGCACGTTAATTTTGTGTACCTAGAAGTGCTCAACTCCCTGGATAGGTGGGTGGATCCCCAGAACATCTGCAAAAGGATACCTTTCTCACCTCCAGTCCCTTGTAAGAGACACATCCACCCCAGGTACTCATCTTGGATAACTTCAAGTTCAGGTGTTATGGTGTCATGCTGGACTCTGATACTGTAGTGATGAGCACTTTCAAAAATTCTAAGGCACTTGTTGACTTGCTCCTCATACTTTCTAAAATCTAGGGAGATAGCCTTACTTGTATATTTAAGTAGGGTATGTCTACACTGTCACTTATATCAGTACAGTTTGTGTTCCTCGGGAGTATGAATAAACCACTGTCCTTGAGTGGCATAAGTGACCCAATCTAACTATCAGTGTGGACAACACTATGTTGGTGGAAGAGCTTGTTCTGCCAACATAACTCAATGAGGATGGATTAATTAGGTCAGTGACAGATGTGTAGCTTTGCTATTATAAGATGTGCCTAGGACATCTCCCAAAATCTTAAAGAAGGTGAGTTGCAAGTCAACAAATATCTACAAAAAAAGAAATTTAAAAATACATCTTAAATTGATTACTTCTCTGTTCAAGTTTAAAAGGTTAGGCTTGCTTTGAATGGTCAGAAATGCAAAGGAAGAGAAAACAAAACAATGTCTGAGCTTCTAGTAGTTAAGATTTCTGGTAAACCATACATGTAACTTTTTATTACAGTGTTGTGGTTCCATGGTAGGTTTACTACTTAGTTTCTTATGTTAAGTCCTTGCCACAAGGAAAAACACAAAGCAAAAGAAAAACTCACCACACGCAAGTAGTGGAAAATAGAGCATATTAAGTTGCTTCTTAAAAAAAAGATGCTTATGTTCTGAATATTAAATGAAACTGCAATTGTAAAGTTAGTGGAAAGAACGCAATTAACTACATGAATTTATTGAATTCTTACATACTATCTAAGCAGAGTCAGAATTTATTTCTAGCTGAGACTATCCCAAGAGCACATAACATTGTTCTAGTTGGTGAGGAATTGTGAGTGTAAAAGTGTAAAGCTCCTGAATCACGTGCAATAACCATGGCTTACAGCTCCTCCAATCTATCCCTATAGCGCATAATTTCAAAAGCCTCTCACAAGCAGGTAGATGTTAATCAAGGACAGTTCCTAATATAGGTAGGCCATCACAAGGTAATTAAAAAAAGGTGGAAAAAAAGAAAGTGTAGATTTTGTCTGTACTGGGGAAATTGACCTGTATCGTTGTTGTGTGCACAGGATCAACACTCTGTTTTGCAAAAAATAATCTTAGTCTACAATAATTATTTTGCCCACCAAGCAACTTATTTAGTTTTTGCTTTTCATTCTGGTACCTCTCATTGGAACACTTTTTATTTTCTTTTTGTTTCTTGTTTTTCCTACTTCCATTTCAATGATAGTCTTCATCGGAACATAAGAACGGTCATACTGGGTCAGACCAAAGGTCCATCTAGCCCCGCGTCTGTCTGCTGCCAGTGGCCAATACCAGATGCCCCAGAGGGAGGGAACACAACAGGTAATCCTCGTGTGATCCTTCCCGTCACCCACCTCAAGAGAAACAAAGGCTAGGGACACCATTCCTACCCATCCTGGCTAATAGTCACTGATGGACCTAACCTCCATGAATCTGTCTAGCTCTTTTTTGAACCCTGTTAAAGTTTTAGCCTTCACTGCATCCTCTGGTACCACCAAACCAACATTAGAGCAGAAGTGCTCATGCACTTAAGGAAGGCTGGTAGTAATTGAATGCCTACTAGGGATGTAAAAAGTTAACGGGTTAGCCGGTAATCATTAGCCTTACCTGCATACTTACTGGGGTAATTGGTCAACCAGAGAGCTCAGCCAGTGGGAGCAGCCTTCCCTCCCATGGCGGGCTTTGCTGGCAGGATCCCAGCACTGGCAGGGCTGGATCAGTCTCCTACTTGCCCTCCCCAGCTTCCAGGATCCTGGCAGCGACGAGGTTGGCTAGGGCTGGAGCAGCCCCTACCCACAGCAGGCCTAGCCAGGAGGACCTCAGCGGTGGTGGGGGCAGCTGGGGCTGGAGCAGACCCCCTGCATGGCATGGTGGGATCAGCTGGGGCCGCATCAGCCCGTGACTGCCCATGGTGCAGTGGCCCAGCTGGGGCTGGAGCATCTCCCTAAATGTGGTAGACCTAGCTGGCAGGACCCTGGCAGTAGCAGGGGCCAGCTGGAGCAGTCCCCCTCCCACCCACCCACAGTGGGACTATATGGGACCAGAGCAGCCTCCTGCCTGTGCCCAGCCCAGCCAGCAGGGCCCCAGCAGTAGTGGGGCTGAAGTAGCTTCCCACCTGCAGTCTGCTGCGGCAGGGCTGTCTGGGGTTGCAGCATCCCCCGATCTGCTGGGGGCTGGCCAGCAGGACTCTGATTGTGGGGACCCCTGTCTGGAGCAGCCCCCACCAGAGGACCCAGCTGCTCTGCACCAGTCCTCAGTTAACCAGTTAACCAATTGAAATTCCATTGTTTAAATGGTTAACATTTAAATGGGTATTTACATCCCTAATACCTACAATAAATAGGAGGTAGGTGTAGAAGTTAAAATAGGAAAAGAACAAGTTTAAAAATTACCTAGACAAGTTAGATGTCTTTAAGTCTCTAGGGCCTGACAAAATGTATCTTGGAATACTCAAGGATCTGATTGGGGAGGTATCTGAGCCATTAGTCTCTCTCTCTCAAAAGTCATGGAAGATAGGAGAAATTTTAGAAGACTGGAAAAGGGCAAATATAGTGCCTATCTTTAAAAAAAAAGAAAAAAAAAGAAAAGAAAAGAAATAAGGACAGCCCATGAAACTACAGACCAATCAGCTTATATTCTGTGCCAGGAAAGATAATGGAGCATATAATTAAAGAATCTCTCTGCAAACATATGGAAGATAATAAGGTGATAAATAAGAGTCAGCATGGTTTTGTAAAGAGCAAATCATGTCAAACTAACTTAATAGCTTTCTTTGATAGGTTAACAAACCTTGTGGATAAGAGTGAAGCGGTAGCCACTGCATATCTAGACTTTAGTAAAGCATTTGATACAATCTTGCATGAAGAAAATACAACTTAGATGGGGCTATTATAACGTGGGTGCATTGATAACTACTTGGACAGTAGTTATCAGTGGTTCATAGTCATCCTGGAAAGGCATAATAAGCAGGGTTCCACAGGGATCAGTTTTGGGCCTGATTCTGTTCAATATCTTCATCAACAGTTTTGTTCTGTGATGTCCAACACAGTAACATATGTGGCTCTTTTTGGTGGTTAAGTATAGCTAGTTCACTATAGTAGTAGTCACTATAGTGGCTACTGCTTCAGAACTGGTTGGACACCATGGGTTTAGATAATGGCAGTATGAAAGTATGCTTACAGAGTTTGCGAAAGATACCCAGCTGGGAGGAATGTTGCGAGTGCTTTGGAGCAGGGGTTTTCAAACTCTGGATTATGGCTTATAAGGGCAAGTCACTAGCTGACTATGAGGTGCTTTGTTTACCTGCGCTTCTACAAGTATGGGTGATCACAGCTCTCGTTACCTGTGGATCACCATTCTTGGCCAGTGGGAGCTGTGGGAAGCAGTGTCTCGGTCCACACCATTTCCCATAGCACCCATTGACCAGGAACAGAAATCTGTGGCCGGGGGAGCTGCAATAGCCTGTACTTGCTGTAGTGCAGATAAACAAAGCATCTCATGGCCAGTTAGTTGCTTGACCTTACAAGCTGTGCTCCTGTGTTTAAAATAGGGGTGTAAAATCCTGGTTAAGCAGTTAGCATTGAACCGGTTAGGTTTTTCCACGTTGGGGGTGGGAGCGGCAGCAGGAGCCAGCAACCCTGCATGGGGTGGGAGGAGTGGCAGGCTACTGGCTCCCAACTCCTGCACTGGGCTGGAGTAGCCATCTGCCCACCGTGGGCCACTCCTGGGTACTGGTTAACTGTTTACATGGTAAGCATCACCTTACTGGGTGATGCTTACTGGTTACCCATTCACACCCTTGGTTTGAAAATCCCTGCTCTAGAGGACAGAGTTATAATTCAAAATGATCTGGACAAACTGGAGAAATAGTCTGAGTAAATAGGATGAAGTTAAATAAGGACAAATGCAAAGTACTCCACTTAGGGAGGAACAGTGAGTTTCACACATACAAAATATGTGTGTGCCTAGGAAGAAGTACTGCAAAAAGGAATTTAGAGGTCATCGTGGACCACAAGCTAAATATGAGTCAAGTGTGACACTTGCAAAAAAATCATTCTGGGATGCATTAAAAGGAGTGCTGTAAGCAAGATGTGAGAAGTGATTCTTCTTCTCTATTCTGCACTGATTAGGCCTCAGTTGGAGTATTATGTCCAGATCTGGGCACCACATTTCAAGAAAAGGCATGGAGAAATTGGAGACGGTCCAGAGAAGAGCAACAAAAATGATTAAAGGTCTAGAAAACATGACCTATGAGGGAAGACTTTGAAAGAATTGGGTTTGTTTAGCTTGGAAAAAAGAAGAACAGAGGTGGCATGATAAAAGCTCTATAGAAGGAGGAGGGAGAAAAATTATTCTCTTTATCCTCTGATGATAGGACAAGAAGCAAGGGGATTAAATTGCAACAAGGGAGGTTTAAAATGGACATTAGGAAAAACCTCCTAACTACCAGGGTGGTTAAACATTAGAATAAATTGCCTAGCAATATTGTGAAATCTCCATCATTGGAGATATTTAAGAGCAGGTTAGATGAAAGAATTTCGTGGAACCCCTAATAACAGTCTGATATATGGAGCTGAAAAAGTAGACCACAAATAAGTAAGGATAATAATAAACTATTTATTTATTTATTTATTTTATTTATTTATATTTATAATATAAAACATATTTAAAAACATAAAAAAAAACATAAAAAAAAATCACATTTAATGGGTACAAAAAATAAAGCTCAAAAACTAATATTCATTATATTGGCAGTTTCGAATGCGAAGAGTGGTTTTTCTTCTTTTCTTGGCAAACTCTTTTTATATTTGGTTTAATACTGGAAAGTTGAATTTGCATATTTGGTCGGCATTCAGTCGATTTCTGTATTTCGTTTTTGTTGCTGTGTAATTCGAGAACTCAGTTTCGCACAAGTACATGCTGGTGAAGGGTAACAACTGATGAACTGCACCTCTTGATAAAGCTGAATATTTTTTACATAAGCCTCCCCAAAATGTAATCAGAGAAACCTCTTTAAATTTTTTGTATTAATTGGCTGTCTGAAGTGATTTCGATTAGGTCTTCATAATCTTGCATAGAAAAACCGACTGGCTTTTATGTTATATTTAATGGATTTTGAATCCAGTTATTGTTGTCATTTATGGTTGGAAAATACTTCATGATGTTTGTGTATAAATCGCAAAGATGATCTGCAATATCCTGGCCAGGAGGAAGGGTACAGGAGAGAGCTTGGGACAGGGTGTCTGGCCACGCGGGAGGGTACAGGAGGGCACTTGGGGCAGGGTTTCAGAGCAAGCTGGGAATGTATGGTCTTGGCAGGGGGAAAGGAATGAGTGAAGGGGATTTGAGTGCGGGGTTTGGGCTTGAGGGGGATGCTTACCTTGCTTGGCACCCTGCTGCATCAAGGAAAGCCTCCAGGCAGCACACTTTTGTTCCCCCAGCAGGGGGGCAGGAGAGGGAGCTCCCCCATCCATGGAGCAGGGATCCCAGCCCACTGCAGCCCCAGGTCAGGTTTCCCGCTGTCAGGGGAGGGGTGTAGAAACCCTGACTTTCCCTGCCAGACCAGACTCTGCCGCTTCCCCAGCAGGGAGGGGAGGGGCGCAGGAGAGAGATCGTGGCAGTGCACGGGGGGCAGCGAGCCCGAGTGCGTTCTGAGGGGGGGGGGCAGTGAGCCCAAGGGAGGCAGCAAGCCCAAGCACATCCCGAGGAGGTGCAGAGCCCGAGCATACCCTGACGGGGAAGGGAGAGGAGGATTAGCGAACCTGAGCAGAGTTCCACAAGACCCCTGCTGGAGCACAGGTTGCAGTTTAAAAACGCCGAGGTCCGGGAGTGGCTACTCAGCGCCTTTGCCCCGGCCAGCCCTCCCCCTTCTGGCAGCAGCCGCCACTGTAAAAAGCTTCCACCTGCACACATGGAGGAGAGGGCCTGCACTGGATGCCCCGTGGGACAGGGGCTGTCCTGTGTGGTGAGGAGGGGGGTCACGTCGTGCATGGAGGTGAGGCTGGTGCAGTGGGTAGTGGAATGGCCGGAGCCACGTGCTGTCAGAAGCCCAGCCCACTGGCACAGCTCCAATGAGAGCTGCCTTCGGGGTCTTCAGAGGGCGGGGGAGTAGAATTTTCTCACGGAACCCTTAGATTCACTTTGTGGAACCCATTTGGGAAACAGTGCTTTAGAGGAACAGGTGGACTGTATTATTTGTCTGAACTGTCTAGAAGAGGGCTGGACATTACAGACCACACAGTTTTGGGAAACCTTGAAATGGTAGTGTGGTGGGGTCACCTTGCTGGTTGTAACATAGGCTGGTGAAAGCAAGAGTGTACACAAGTTGCTGGGGTTATTGCTTCTGAACCACATACTCAAGTGACCTGCATGCATGTAGGCTTGTTATGAGTGTCTCAGGCAGTGAGCTACAGCAGTAGGGCATTATAAGGCACACAGTGTTGCAGGGCAAGTGGTGACACAACCCTTTACTAGTCTGGATTGCACCTATCACCCCATAAAACTTTATTAATAGCTTATGGCTTTAAATGTTATAATTCACTCTCTTAAGATGATGGACATTTAGGAATATTTTCATTTACTCATAAATCACTTCTATAAATCAGATATATTCTATCATTTATGCTCATGAAGATTTCAAATAACGATCATGGGATCTTTGCATTTAACGTGTTTAATAATAACCCGAGGAAACATAAAATCATCAAGTAAGATTTTGTGTGGCATAAATATTAGGAGAGGAGTAAATAATGAAAAGGATACGTCACTGAGACTGGGTGATCTGGCTTTTCCAAATAGCCATAGTTGCTAAAAGTCTATTATTACTTTTCCATGTTTTCCCATGTCTTCTGCACAACTCAGAAGCAATTATTTGACAATTACCCTTCAATTCAAGTAGGGCCTTATTCATAAGAAAATTTTACTTTTGAAACCTGTATCCTGCCTTTGCTTTTATGTATTTTTGTTGTAGTTCTAAACAAGTGTTGAGTAATTAAACATCTCCCATGATCAAAGTTCTGCCCATCTTATTGTCATAGTTTGTCTGTTACAGCAACATTCAAGCATTATAACCATCTATATTGATTGTCCTTAACGTCTATTTTGCTTCTGATTTGTCAGCCAAGACTTTGATATCTTACTTCCAAAGATTTTAACATTATCCTCTACTAATATTGCCAACTATCTCCAGCTTTGTTATACTATGCCCCCTTTTGTGTATGATGTACACTTTAAACTCATCATTTTTTCTGTTAAAACAATGTCAGAGTTATACCAACAATGTCATTAACTCAATATCTTTTCTCTGAAAGATTTCAGCACTTTGTCTACCCTCTTATATTGATATTTAACTTTTTTTTCCTAGCTGTACTTCATTTGTTTTCTGTTTCCTGTAGTTTTAAAACTGATTGCATGAAGTCTGGCATTTTGGTGGGGAGATATATTGATGAGTTTTTTTGGAGTGGACATATACAGACCCCTTGCATCAAATAGTTAACATTATCCTGTGCTCCAGCCAGTCCCCATCTAAATCCCCCTTCTCTCATCACTAATCTAAAAGGAGTGTCCAAGTAATTTTCCATATGTGCAGCCAGTATACAGTAGGTTGCATTACATTTAGCTTCTCTACATTCATGCATCTTAATCAAGTTTCCCATAATTGGAATTCATACAGTAGAGATATCTCTTGGATGGAAAATCATTAGCATGGTTTGTGATTGCTGCACTTCAACATCTGATTTTTCCTTTGAAATTGGGTGCTTTTCCTAATTCTTCTTGAACTGAATGAGGAATTCTTCCTCATACAGGTTGAACCTCTTTAGTCCAGCACCCTCAGGGCCTGACTGGTCCCAAACCAGAGAATTTTCCAAACCATGGGAGGTCAGTATTGTCTAACAACATTATAAACACTTCCACTGCTTACTGGGCTCTCAAGAGACATTTGGGGTAAATTAGAGCTAAATAACAGCACAGAACACTGAGAGTCAGGGCTAGTGGCTATAAACAAACTTTTATGGGACCGTGGGGAAACTTGGTCACACCCACGATAAGTGAACATCTGGCCAACTAAAATCATGCCGGCCCACAGAAGCTGCTGGACCAATGAGTGCTGGACTAAAGAGGTTCAGCCTGTAATCATAATCCCTTTTTTTAGGAGAACAACTATTCAAAATCACCTTGACTCTCACCTCTCTTTTGATTAATATAGGTGTATCTGTATATGCTTGTTAATTGCCAGTCGTTTTTGACAATTATGACCAAGTCTTAAATACAGTATCTGTGAAACATAGAGATTGAATGAGTTCAAAAAATTTATTGGATACTTGTGTGTGCTCTTCTTAAATTGTTAGCCAAACCACCATCATCTCTTCATTCAGATTCCTCCTAAAAACTCTCTGCTGTTGTGGGATTCACCAGAAATGAATGAATTCATACAACATATGATATTTGTATTTAAGTTTATATTTGGGGTGTATGTATGAGAAAAATAATGTGGTTATTAAACAGAAGTTCTTAAATTTGTATTTTAGCATGCGGATACAGGTAACACAAGTTTAATACCATACAAGATATGCTGAGTTAATTGTGTGATATAAATTAAATACATAAATGGAGATTGCTTATCTCCTAGAACTGGAAGGGACCTTGAAAGGTCATCAGAGTCCAGTCCCCTGCCTTCACAGCAGGACCAAGAACCATCCCTGACAAATTTTTGCCCCAAATCGTCTCCGCAAGGATTGAACTCTCAATTGTGGGTATAGCAGGCCAATGCTCAAACCACTGAGCTATCCCTCCCCTCTATTAGTGAAACTTTGCTCTTCACTCTCCATACCCCTTTTTTGTTATTTAATCTTGCTCAAAAAAAGTCTAAAGTAGACTTTTTTGGGAGTAAATACTTTAGGTAAAATTTTCAAATGTTCCTAAGTTCCATTTTCAATGGTTATTTAGGTTATCTACTCCCATTGGCTTGTGAGTGGTATTTAAATGAAGGATGTTAAGAAGTGGGCAACACCGTGTATCGACTACATGATTAGTCAATAAGGGAAGGCACTCTGTCCAGGCTGGTGCTGGGTTCAGGCACTACTCCTGCTGCAGCTCTGCAGTTTAAATGTAGTAGGAGCTGGGTGTGCAGGCAGCATGGCTCTTATTACATTTAAATTGCAGAGCCGCAGCAGGGGTAGGTCCCAGACCCAATATGAGTCAGGGCTAGGATTGCTGCACCCTGCTCTTACTACATTTAAAATGCAGAGGTGCAATGGTCTGGGACTTGATGGGAGCTTCCTCTCCCTCCCTGCACCACAGAGATGGTGCTGTGGGGAACCAGCTTTTAAACCAGCTCCCCCCAGCACCAGCTCCTTCTCCCCCCATCCCCACCGCCTCTGATACAGAGGCAGCAAGGGGGGGAAGTGAGTAGTCAATTCGACTACCTGATTAGCCTAGGCTTGTCAAGTAGTTGATTGCTCAACTAGTTGCTTACATCCCTAATTTAAATATTTGATTTTTATCTTTTCCCTCCTTATTTGGCAGTAGTCTGCAACAGACTTTGTGTGACTTTGAGCACTTAATGCCAGATTTTTAAATATATGTAGGTTTCCAAATACCTTTTAAAATCTGGCCCTTAGTGTCTCTGTGCCTTAGTTCTGTAAAATGGGGATAATGATGCTCTCTGACCTGTTGGAGTGTGGTGGAGATAAATACATTGAAGATTGCTGGTATTTGAATACTATGGAAATGGAGTTTGTATGAATACCTCTTAACTATTTATTTTTAAATGACAACAAATGGATTTGGACCACCATGTTTAATTAGAAAATCCATATTTCTGCAGCTATTTACAGTGCACTTATTTTTCACTCTGGAAAAAAGAGTGAATTGCTTGGTGTCTGCTTGATAGTTTTTGATGCCAGAAAGTATAAACATGGCTTTGATGAAATCTATAAGTTAAAGGCTTTGAGCTTATGATGTGATTGAACAGGCTAATGTTAACTTGCTAAAGCTTGTTTTGCTGACTTCATATTTATTGCTATGAACTTAATACATAATTTGGGTTATCATATTATCAAGAAACTGCCAGAAGCACAAATGAGGCAAGGCCAATAAGTTGCTGATGACAACATTATTACTCTGGTATAGCACCATTGTTGTGGTATCTGCATGCCATTTCATGGATTCAATCGTTAATATATGAAGAATTCACCGTTTTTTTCTCTAGATTATTTTCATGATTTTTTTTATAAACAGTTTCTGTTTTCAAGTTTATTTGCAATTTGTGCAACCAATTTCTTACCTTTGTATATGTTATATTCATATTATACAAAGCAGAGTTTCCATAATGATTATAGTGCTTTTTATACAGTATTAGAAGATTTATCCATTATTGCTCAGGTCTTTCAGAGCCAGGGGCGTAGGGACGTGGGGGGTTCAGGAGTCAGGGCAGGAGCTTGGGGATGTGGGGAGCTCAGGGCAGGGAGCTGGGGATGTGGGGAGTACAGGAATCAGGGTTGGGAGTGAGGAGGGACACATGGGCAGGAGGTTGCGACATTTGAGGGGACTCGGGATGGTGGGTGGTCAATGGCTTCTCCCCAGGAGAAGCGGGCTGCTGCAGGCCAGCAGCTGCCCCTCAGCACTTGGGCACTTGCTGCCCCCGCTAGTCATTCTGGGGTATAACTGTCCCTGCTATCATATCTCCTACCTTTCCATTTGATGGGCAACAGTCACATTCCATGTACATTCCATTGCCCTGGCACAACCAAACCTTTCCCTTGATAAGAAGAAGCTACATACCAAATTTAGTAGTCCTAGTTCTTTCCATGAATGAGGAGTTTTGAACAAGCAGACTCATGGATGAAAGGACAGACAGACAGACAAACTCTCTCGTGTATATAATAGACTTCAGCTTTGAACTGTGTATCTGTGTAGGGAGTTAGCTCATTTGTTAGCATTTATCTCACAATCTTTTCTTGAGTGGTTACTCCTTCTATGGGGTCTTTTGATTTGATTCTCTGCTTCTTCAAGTGATTGCTCATGTCCATTCCATATGCATGCACATGTCGTTGGAAGTTTTTCCCTTAGCAGTACCCCTTGGGCCAGCAGGAGAGCTTCTTGTACTGGCGCCACTATATAGGCTAATATATACCCCCTGCTGGTCCACCCCCTACCCTCTTACCGCTCGTGATGGTCATTGGAATATGCTCTGCTTTTGCACTGCAAGTGCCTCTTAACAGCTCTCATTTAGTTTGTTCTCATAGATTAGTGTTCCTGTTAATTGGTTTTGTTGTCTTTTGTAAATATTTCTTATCATATGTAGTTTACTCTGGTGTTGGGGCTTGCTTTCTGTTCCCAGCACCTGCTGTGGAGCATGCCTGGGCCCTAAAGCTTCAAGCCCTGGATATAGCACCTGAAGCCTGTGCCCTGTGAGAATCCCCTTGAAGCCTTCCTAAAGTGCTTCAGGGAGGCCTATTTTTCTGAGTCCTGTAAGATTTGCAGAGGGTTCAAGCCATGCACCAAGCAGGGGTGTGAGTCCTGCTTGAAGATTCTGCTGATGGAGGTGGCTCTCTGTCCAGCACCAGCATTGGATCCCGCACCAGCCATACAGAGCACACTGGCTTTGGTGCAAAAGGCACCTGGCCACTTGCAGGCCTCTCTAGCACTGGGAAGGTGGTGGCATCAATCTCAATTCCTGGTGTCCCAGAAGAAACAGAGACTGAGCCGAAGCAGGTCTCTGTTGCAGCACGTGCCACCAGTGCACCCTGGGAGGGGCACAAGGCACCCATGGGCTCCATACCTGGATCTTTGAGGTTGGGTCAACTTCATCCCAGCCCATACCAGGACCCCAGCCTGGTGGAAAATCTGGAGCTATCAATGCTGGATGCTTTTGAGGCTGCGAGAGGCCTCATCGAATTAACTTCGTCCCCGGTCTCAGCATCAGCCTCGAGGAAGGAACAAGACTCACGACGGCACCAAACCAATGCTACAGCATGAAATGCCCCAGCACCTGCCCACAGGGGACACCACAGGTCCACCTCGGTGCTGACAACTTCGACATCAGCACCACCTCATTTGGTACCAGCTCCGGCGCCGACCACTGCACTAATGACTGTACCAACTTGAGCACCAATCTCCTCTAATGTGCCGGCACTGACCCAAGCCAGGCACGCAGCATCACCTTTATCATCGGGACAGCCGTTGAGGCTTGCTGTGCCGCTGCATCCTCCTCGACATTGTGGGAAGCCCGAGTCTATGGCTAGGCCTGCCCCTAGCCAGAGGTGACCAATTGCCACATCACTGCCCTGGTCAGCCTCTGAGTACTTCACCAACTCTAGGATTGAGTTGGTCTTCTTACCACGGGCTTCCAAGTCTTGGCACCAACCTTATTCCCGGCACCAGAATCCTTCCAGGCAGCCTCAGCAGCAGTCCTGGCCACCCCAGCCCACACCTGTTCAGTCAGCATAGCAGTCATGACCACCCCAGTGACAAACACTTGTTCAGGGGCCTAGCCCAGTCACAAGATGCAGGACCTTCTAGGCCAGAGTCGATCTACTCAGGACCCAGGGCTCTTCCCTCAGCCACACCGCTGGTCCGTTCCCCTACATTGGAACAGTCCTTGCCTGTGGGCCAAATGTCACCCAAGGCTTCAGGGGTCAGTGCTTTGCCTACAGCTCAGGCCTCGACAGTGGTATCCTCCATGGCCTCCCAGATGGACCCCCCCCAGGTCCGTGACCCAGAAGATATCAGTCTGAAGGGCTCCTCATCCTCTTCTCCAGACGAGGCCCTGGGAGCGGCCCTCACGTCGATGCCATCCATGGACTTGAGAGCATACCAGGACCTCCTTCACCAGGAGTGTGGAGGTGCAGCCGGAGAGCGTGTCATAGGACTCTGACCCGACAGTCGACATTCTGCAAGCTGACACTCCTGTCAGATTGGCCTTGCCTCTTAATAAAACTGGCTAAGATCACGAAGACCTTCTGGCAGACCCCCAGACTCCATTCCACCAACTGATAAAAAGGTGAAGAGATATTATTCTGTGCCTCGAGGGGAACGAACACCTGTTCTCCCATCCGCCCTCAGGGTCCCTGGTTTTCAGGCAGTAAATCAATGTGAGAGGCAGGGGCAGCTGGAACCGACCTCTAAGAACAGGGATGCCAAAAAGATAGACCTTCTGGATAGGAAGGCCTATGCCTCAGGAGGGCTGCAGCTCCTCATAGTGAACCAGCAAGTTCTGCTTAGTCACTGTGCCTATAACACCTGGTCGTGATGAGCAAGTTCACCAAACTTCTCTCTCAGGACTCCAGGCCTGAGTTTAAATCCCTCTCCATGGAGGGCAGGTTGATCTCCCATGTTGCCTTGCATGTGGCCCTGGATGCAGCCTACGCAACCACCGGAACTATGGCCTTGGGCCTAGTACTTCATTGCAGCTGATGGCTGCAGGAGTCTGGGGTGCCCCCAGAGCTTCAGACCGCCATTCAAGACCTGCCCTTTGAAGGACTCAGCCTGTTCTCGGAGCAGACCGATTATCAGGGTTTGCCAAGCGGCGGTGAGCCCCGCTCTCCAGCTGCGCGGTTCAGCACGCTGCACATGCGCAGATCGCAATGCACATGTGCTGACCGCACATCGCAGCTGTGCCAGCTTGTAATTGTCGAGTCCTGCCAATTATTGTCTTCATGGTCTGAAAGACACTTGGGCCACATCGAAGTCCCTGGAGAGCCACATTTCCAACCCCCCTCCCCCACCTCCAGAGGCAATCCCTCCCTGGAAGGAGTGCCCACCTCCTAGCCTTCTCAGCTGGGCACCCGCCCATACTTCTCTTGGCACAGGAGAAGGAACGGGAATGACAGGAACAAAGATGCCATTCCCACCCCTCGTCTGATCAAGGGTTGGATTTGGCCAACAAAATCCAAGGCCCTCGTCAAGGGTTTTGAGGGTGCTCCTGAGCACAGCTTACTAGTTTTGCTTCTTTCCTTCTTGAATTGCTTATTTCCTTTCTTTCGTGCTTGGGTTTCCATCACCTCGGACCAGTGGGTCCTTGAGATAGTAGGGAGGGGCTCTCCCCCGACCCTACTGTCCCATCCCTCTTCAGGGACCCCTCTCACGAGCATCTCCTGCTGAGAAGGTGCAACAGCTCCTAAGCCAAGGGGCAGCCGAAGAAGTCGCCCCCCCACCTTCCCAGGTCATGGGTGGGGGTTTCTACTCCTGGTATTTCCTAGTCCCCAAAGTAAAAGGGGAGAGGGATTCACCTTATCCCAGACCTCAGGGACCTAAACGCCTTCATTGCCAAGCCAAGTACAAGATGATGATGTTGGCATCCATCATTCTCTCCCTCAATCTCGGAGACTGGTATGCTGCCCTTAACTTATTTTCACATCACCATCACCCCTCACCACAGGAGGTTCCTGCATTTTACCATTATCAGTTTACAGCCCTCCCCTTCAGCCTCTCTATGGCTCCTCAGGTCTTCCCAAAGTGTGTGGCTGTAGTTGCCACCTTCCTGAGGAAGCATGGGGGCCAGGTGTTTCCCTACCTGGACAACTGGCCTGTGCAGGGCCCTTCCTCTGACCAAATTCTGGCACACATTGCTATGGTACAGGACCTTTTCTTGGAACTGGGCCTCCTCTTGAATGTGGCAAAGTCTACCCTGGGAAGTGGCAAAATCTATTACATCAGCCACTGCCTCTCTAACCAAGTCCCGCTTCCTAGCTATCAGGGAAGTTATCATGGCCGTGTGAGTGTTTCCTATGATCACGACCAGGAACTGCATGTGCCTCCTGGGGCTTATGGCCACCTGCACGTATGTGATTCAGCATGCCAGGCTCCACATGCACCCATTGTGGTAGTGGCTGGCACGGGCCCACAGTTCTTCCCTCCACCCTCGGGACAGGGTGGTGACAGTTCCCCCAGACATCCTCTGCTCCCTGGGCTGGTGGATCCAGAAGGAGAAGGAGGTCTGTGCTGGAGTACCGTTCTCCAGACCCCTTCTGACTCTGCAGCTGGTGACAGATGCCTCTAACACCAGAAGGGGAGGCCACATTGGTAACATGTAGACTCAAATGTATGTGGATGTGGGAGGAATTCTCCCTGCTGATTAATGTAAGAGAACTGCGAGCGGTCCACCACTCTAAGAAGCACATTCTTTGAGAAGGACTTAGAGTACAAGTAATTCACGTGTTTAGTACACAGCCCTAACTTATAGCCACCTCGACTTACGACCATCTGCACTTATGACCACAACGGTCGTAAATGTGGGCTTCGAATTACTAACACGATCCGCGCTTACGAACAGCGCGGTCACAATGTAACTCAATGGGTTCCAAGTTATGACCATGCCGAGTTACAGCCAAGTGTTTGGTCCATAACGCATTTGTAACTTGAGGGCCAGCTGTACTTGTTGAGGAAAAAGTAAACTCCTATGTGTACAGAGGCAGAAGAATCATTATCCTTGTGTGAAAATGACTTCTTATTAAAGTAACTTTTAACTATCATTTAATCTTCTTAGTGTTGTGAATCCAAGACAGTTGGAAACTGAGCTGGGCTCTATCTCAGCTTATGTACAGTTAAAACTTTGTTATCCAGCACCCATGGAGAATGGGGTTTGCCAGTGAATTGAATGTACCAGATAACAAAACTTGTTACTCTGCCCTGACTTCCTACCAGCAGATCTGGCTCCCGGCAGCTCGAGGCAAGCTGAAGGGGGAGGGAGGCACCTAATGATGACGTTAGCTGTCAGATGCCCTGAAAATGGTCTGTTGGACTGGAGGGGGTCAGGCACACACTCCTGAAGATGCTGCAGTATTGTGGCTGGCGGCAATGCTGGTTAACAGAGTTTTCTGTTTAACAGAGTGCTGGATAACAAAGCTTTCACTGTATTGAGAAAATTGATGATGATATTCTGATTGCAAAATATTTATTGTTGGTGATAGGCCAGCCAGAAATAACTCATCCCGCTATTTAGAGTCCAGGTAGAACGTGTAGTTCTTCCAGTTAGGAAAAAATAAACATCTCTTTACATTGTAAAAGGAACAGATTTGATCAGGGGGTCACAAATAAGTGATTCCCCCATTATTTCATTGTTATGATGTCACTCCTTGGAACAAAACACCTACTTTAAGCAAAAAGAAGAGCATTAGAATGTCATAGTTTGACAATAGAGGAGTTAAGCTTCACATAAAGGTAACTTCATCTTGCCCAGTCTAGTTCTGTGTGTTTTATAACTTTAACTTGAGCTAGCCTCTCAAGGAGTTGCAGTCATTAGTTACAGTTACCCTAGAGTGTATATTTGCCAAATAAACTATAACCTGACCACCAACCCCAAATGAATGCAAATAGCCTGTACAGGGATTGAGGATTTTTCTTTTTGATTACTGGTCCAGAGCGTTTAAACTTCTGCTGGCCCTGAAAGTATCTATACTTACCTGCCAGTATACTACAAGCTTTGTCTGGTTGTGAGAAACTGGTCTTTTGAAATATGAATGCCACTTAATAATTGTGTGGGTTAAACAATATTTGTGTTACTGAATGTTTTATTTTGTAAAATTTGGAACATTGAAATATGCTGAACTAATCTGCTTAAATAACAATAATAAACTATATGTACATTTGAATCTTTGTAATTGCAAACCAGTGTGTATGAATGAATATTAATTCTGTAAAGTGTCTCTATAATGGCAAGTGCACACCGTGTGCCCTACAGAATGGTTTGTGTATTAGGCATGCCATCTATCTTGGTAGCAGTAATAGAAGTGTGCTGTCCTCTAACAGGAGCAAAGTAGGTTCCATAGTATGTTTTCCTGCTTTACATCATGGAATCTTGTTCTGGACATATTGAAGTGCAGAATATACCCTAGCCAGTATTCTGTTCCTTTATTCATTGGCTAGTTCAGGAATAACTTTTGTAAGGACAGTGGGGGTTTTTTCAATCCTTTTAGGTTTAGCATATATGCTGTTGTTTAATGCACACAAGTGTGAGCATGTATATGTGTGTGAGAGAATTGAAAGGCTTTTGAATCTCCCCTTACTTTAAGAACAGAGTGCCGTTTTTGTCTTGCAGCAGCCAGTAACGTAACTAGCAGCCATGCAACTGTATTGTCAACCCCAAAAGCTCGAAAATTATGAGATGGGCTTAAACATGGAGTTTTGCTTTGTTTTATTTTTTTAATTGGATTATCTTTATTTGATTTCTCATGTTATAATGTTCATACTTTCAAGCTTTTCTCTGCAGCCATGACTGCTAAAGCTTTTAAAAAATGAAATCAGAGATTCCTGTGAAATCAGAATCTAGCTGCTTGGACTCTAAGAAAAACATTGATTATTGAGTCTTGAAATGAAATTACAAAAGTAAGCAACCGAAAGGGAGATATTCCTTGCGGTCCTCTGGCTAGTTACCTACTCCCTGCTTGGGAGCACATAGTCCTGATCTCAAGGAAAGGAGGAATAAATCTTCTATTTTGCTTTCATGCATATTTCAAATATAAATAAAAAGCTGCTTAATAAACAGAATAAACATAGCCTTAAAATTCCACATATATCTTAAAGTATAATCATTACCCTTTAAATATGAGCATACACAGCAATGTCTCTAACAACACACTTCCTACTAATACCTAAATATTATACTCTTCTGAGATACAAGTTGCCTATTTTTAGCTTGATTAACAAAACAGTTTGCTACACATTTTTTTTTTACGTGTTAGCCCACATTAATATGGAACTGATTTAATAGTGACAAGTGTGGCACAACAGCTCTAAGATGCTAATCAATCCTGAATGTTTGAATCATTGCTTTGTTCTTCTTTTCTTGTTTAGTAGAAACCTGCATTCTCCTTGGATTCATTGATTCATTTTTTGTATATATGATTAGTGGACAGCAACTAAACAACTTACTGTAAATAGGGTCTTTGCCAGTTGGCATTCAAGTTATTTTGAAGCTTGTGACTTGCATTTAGGGTTAGGAAAATGTCTTAACTCGTTCATTTCCTTTCAGATGAAAAAACTAAGATCAGCAGCATCCTCTGGTTTAACTGGCTAGATAGCATCTCTTGCATAAATACAAAAACTGAAGGGTGAAGATAGTCAAATAGTGATGTGCAGTATTTTTGTTCTGAAATTGTTTGGAAGCTGCATATGTTTATTCAGAAACCTTAAAAGGACAGCATTGAGGTTGGCAAGCCTAGAAGTTGCCTTATATTGAGAATTATCTCTGATTGATTGATTGATTTTGATGTGTTCTGCTTTTTATATCTTTCAGGATTGCAGGGATATAATTGTACCTTTTCTGAGACTTTTGACTTAATGAGAGATTCATAATAAACTGATAACTTGGGCACATATCTTTTATATACTGCTGATTGTTTAGTTTTATTATAGTGAGACTCAGTCTTGCATGCATTAGAAATTATCTATCAATATAGCTATATCAGCAAAACTTTCTTGTGTAGGTGCAGCTTTTAGAAGTTCCACAAACAAATAAGCAAAGCCCTTTATAGCTTATTTTGCCTCTGTAACTGGGGCTTGTGTGTGTGTGTGTGTGTGTGTATATATATAAACCCCTAACAGACATAGTTATGCTCACAAAACTTTTAATAGTACAGTAGGCTTCACAGTTATGACTCTTGTTTTTGCGCTGAATAACAAGGAGGTTATCTCTCTCTATGTATTCTGCATTCCAAATGGTGAGCGCTTGGGTCCCAGATGACTGTGTAAAATAGGCCAAGTTATTTTAGGCTTACTAGCCTTGATAGTGTCCTTTGATCCTAATATTGTGCATACCTAAGAGTTAAATCTGTTTGGATACTGAAATAAGGCCTTTTAAGGTGAACTGTATATCAACTAATGCCTATGTATGTTATATGCATACATGCTATTACTTAAATAGAATATTGATACAATCTATTTTTGCTCCTTTATTTAATTTGCTTTCAATAAACATTACGTGCTAATTGAGGTTAGCAGGAAATTTGTGAATGCCTTGACAATTAAACTGAAAATATGTAAACATTCCTTGGGGATGGCTTACTTATGCCTTCTATATAAATTTTGTTTTCAACTTAATGTAACCCCTCTTTATAATCTACAGGTGGGGAGGGAATTTATTTTAACGGTGCTTATAATCCAAACAATATTGTTTCAGAACAGTATGCATTACAAGCAAGTATTTTGCTTAATCTGCATTTTTATAATGGTGGAACTAAATTGAATAAACAAGATAGTTATGCAGAAATGACATTTGCTTGGCATTAATCATGGAAGAGACTCATTCTGAAGTCTGGAAAAACAGAAAAACTTTACAAGCTGAATATGTTTTGTGAACTTGTAGCTACATTTTAGAAAGCTTAGGAGGGAATAGAAGAGGTTCCTTTAACATCCTCTGTCCACAAAATAAATAAAATTACAGGATAAAATGCTTCACATTTTTCATTTGGCAGAGAATGAGGAAGAAGAACCTCTCCTCTAAAGTCACCTGGGAAAAGATTTTTCATACTGTAACTCAGCATTGACTTGTCTGAGGGGAATGTTAAAGTAATTTATTAGACATTTTTGTTTGTGAGGAATATTTCTAAATGTTCTGAATGTTGTTTTCATTACATATATTTTCATATTAAAACACTTACAAGCAAATAGTATGCACTCCCTGTTGTATACTTCCTGGTCCTTCATTACTGTTGGATTGTCTTGTACCTTTTCAAGGGACAGAAATATGTATATGTTTAAGTAGGTTTATACAATGTTATAGGAAAGAAAAAAATATGTCCTCTATTTAGTGGCTTCAAAAAGATGTAGCAGTAAATTTTAAAAAAAATGAAAGTTGAGAAGTCTCATGTATTCCCATGAGTCCATGGTTTAGGAGTGTAAGAAAAATTGTGATTAAAAACTTGAGAATTGTGATAAAATTGCAAGTTATCAATACTGGGAAATAGGGAGGTAAGTGGCTAGTAGAGTATCCGATAAGCATATGCTTATTGGATAGCTGACTAGTGACTTGACTAGTTGCTTCCCCCCTCTTGCTGCTGTATAAAAGAGAGGCACCAAGCGGGGAGAGCCGGTTTAAAAGCCAGTTCCCGCCAGCACCATCTCCGCGGGGAGTGGGGAGGCAGAATGTAGGGGAGCAGAGGCATAGCAGTGGACCAGATGCAAGCCGGGACAGCTGACTCCATCGACTGAAATTCCATCGACTAGTCGATTGGCTGACTAAATGCCATTTAACATCCCTACTAGGAAATGCTCACTTAAACAGGCCATCTACAATTGAGGTGAAAAACTACAGACCTTTGTCTCTATTTGCCTTTTGTGTCTGTGCATTGCAAAAGAAAGTTAGGTGGAAGTTGCACTCTTCCATTTTATATTTCTCAGTAAATATATCATTAATCTATGTTAATAGTTTTAATTATCTCAGATAAGAAAACTTGTCATTTTAGTATTAACATTTTAGATTTCTTTTCCTGATGCCTTGCCACTGTAATGGCTGTTGAAACTAAATTATGTAGTGCACCACTAAATGGCTCCTACCCTATCAGAGGTGCGATCTGTAAGACATCAGCGCTTCTGAGAGCCATTAACATCCTTGTATGCCTGTTAAAATCAATGGGAATTGAGAATCCCTCTGGGGCATCAAGTTCTATCTGATTGCTTCCTACATTTAAAAAATAAAATACAAATAAATAGGAAAGAAAAAACAAAACAAACAGGTCGCTGGATATGTATTGAATATACATCCAAAGTGCAGGGAAACATTCCTAGTTCACTTAAATAGCTGCTTCCGAAGTACACCAAGATTTGTTAGCAGCTAAATATAGTGTAGGTTGAGGCTGACTAATCAAATACCCAGACAAAGAGGCTTTTTATATTAGGATGATCCTAACGTAAACTTACACTTTTACAAATGGCTGCTTTACATATATAGATACAGAAACAAAGACATATAATTTACTTGTTGAGACCTGAAATATTTGTAGTCTCAAGGTAATTTGTAGCCTCAAAGTAGACTTAATCTTCAACAAAATTCATAACTTCTTGGCTATTTCTTTGAATTTTTAACTCCTCTAATCTTTTTACTGATCATATCTGAACTGTGGAAGTTATTTTGTTTGTAACTTTGGAAATTGATCCTCTCTCTCACTTTTTCACAGGCTCAGCAAATTGTGAAAGCAGCTGGAATATAAATGGAATAATAATTCTAAAAATCATAACAATTGTGTTTAGTTCAGGCTTCATTGTAGCTATGAAAAATTAGTTAATTTGTCTCCTCTCTCAACTAGACTTTGTTGTTATTAAATAACTAATAAGTTAAATATATGAAATGCTGCTTTTAACAAGTTAGAAATTAAAAGCATTGTATCTGTTTACCGTGAAATGGTTCTATAAAGATGAAAGGCAAAATGTGGCTTGTTGGGTGCAAACAAACGTAGCACAGATTTACAAGTACTGCCTAATCGCTTACCTAACATTGCATTGCATGTACAACCATAAATTGTTTTAAGTTAATCCCTCTTAAAACAAGCACTTAACCACAGGCTTTAACAAGAGCTTTGTGGAACAAGGAGTTAAGCCTGAGACCACTGCTCACTTTGTTCCTTGCCTGAAGACTTTCTTGTATATCAATTTGATATTTTTAATGTTTCTCAGATGAATCATACTGTTAGCTGTTTAACAGAAACATTATGCCTATGCCTTTGTGTCGTTAGTTCAAAGGCTATATATTAGCAAATTTTGACATACATGAGAGAATCATATATGATCCCTTGTTATTAAAGCTTCTTCTGTGACCGTATGGCATCTGAATCTATGATAACTAGCTAGACTCTGTATGGAAAATGAGTGGCATACACTAGTAGATAGAACTATTCTGACACTGACTTCCTCTACAGCTTTAGGCTATATCACTTAACTCTTTTGTCTCAGTTTCTACATCTTTTTTTTTTTTTTTTTTAAGTCTAGCTCATAGGAATGTTGTTATAATTGGTTAATTATGTACTGTTCTTTGAAAATGAACAGAACTATAGAATGATTAAGTGTTTATATTTTATTAACATCCTGTACTTTAGACTCCAGTAATATTCAGTGTTAGCCAATTACGCTTTATTGACATCGGTGTTGAAAATCCTGAACAACATTGCAATCTGTTCTTTGATTGAATGACTCTTTTTAAGCTTCTTCATCTATTACTATGAGACAACTGTCACATTCCTAAACTCTCAGCATCTCTTGAAGTCTGTATGCATCTTTGGTAAAGATTCTTGGTACTAATGCCCATTCTGTCCATGCAAGTGCCATACATCTCCTAATTAGGGATTTTAAAATGCATTATTTGTGTAAACACGTAACTGCTGAAAATTACATGTGCGGGGTGTTCTTGCTCCCCACAAGCACCATCTCCTGTCTTCCCCGCCCCCTGTATCAGAGGCAGCAGTGAGGGGTGCTTGGCTTGACGGAAGCTGGTATCAGAGGCAGCAGAAGGGAGGGGGGCAGGACAGGAAGCTCCACAGGAGCAGCAGCATCTTGGTGGGGGCAGTTATGTGTAACTATGAGGATTAACCAATGAGCCTAGGGTCATTGGTTAACCAGGTACTCAGATACATATTCACATCACTACTCCTAATGCCCTGCTCTGAGGGCATATAGGGTTGCTCTCTCAGTTCCTTATCAACTGCCTGGCTTACATTGGATTGTTTGGCATGCTTGCCTTGCTGTTGGTTCAGCTTGCTATTTTTATTTCTGGTTGAGGCTTTATTATTACTTGGCTTAGTTTTGTT
>JANRFK010006688.1:20781233-20807504 GCA_030068395.1 Apalone spinifera
TGGTCTGACCCGGTACGGCCATTCTTATGTTCTTATGTTATGTTCTTATGATCATTGGGATTCATTTGTTATTCTGGTGTGCAACAGGTGTTCCTAGTTTGTTTGCTGCATTTGGGACATGCATATCCTCCAGAAATGTATTTTTTGTATAGCTCTTTAAGAGCAAGTTAGAATTACTGGAATATTACCTTCATAATGAATATTCCCCTTCATTTTGCTGTGGACCTGGGTCAGGGAACCTTCATTGCACATCATTTTTCCAGGGAACATAATGCCATGTCTGTAGCCTTTGGTACCTAAATCCTTCAGTATTGTCAAAACATGGCTATAATAGCAAAAGATACATGCTACAAGACTCCACTTTTACCAGTACAAGAGCTATCTTGCTTATACTGATGGGGGAAAATAACTGTGCATGTAATAGACTTTTTTCATGCTCCTCTGTATGAGGAACAATGATGCCGCCTCCTATGCATTATGGTCCCCCGCATTGGCTCTATTGGAGCTGTTGGACTGCCTACCTATAATAGTTTTCATGAGCCTCTGGTCTTTCTCGTCAAGACAACCAGTAATCCCATATGTTCCTCCTCAAGCCTTTGAAGAACAGAAATCTACTCAATAAGCTAACATTTGACAGATGAGGCTGTTGTACCTTTCCCACTTTTCATGACCATGACTGTAAGCAAGTTAAGGAATTTATGAAATGGGTTGCACACTCACTGCAGATTCCATTAGAAGAGGTCCAAAAGTCTGAGCTTAAACGTCTGCATTTTTTACAAATGTCATCCTTTACACACAGGGATTTATTTATGGGCAAAATCATTCTCTAACTTTCCAAAACTATATGGCAGACTCCAGCAAATGTATGATCTAAATGTTAGTGTGCTGATAAAAATTACATAGAAGCCATGATGATGTGATGGAAAAGGAACTGAAAGTGGTTTTCCTGTGCAGCCCTATAATTCTTCAGTAGAATATCTGAGGTGTATGCTCAGGCTGAATGGGCACTGCTACTTAAAGTGTCTCTGGTCATGAGCACATATGTCCCATGGACTTTTGAAATGGAGCACCCATACAGACATACATCTCAAAGAATTCTAGTTACTGGACAAGGCGAATAATCTCCCCATCACATTTGGAAGACTTTCTTTGCAACCACAAGGGCTACAAACTCTTACGTGCCAAATAAAAGTGTATGTTGTAGAAGCCTCTGACAGACAACTTCTTTTTTGTTTTGTGTGCTTACAGTGCCATTTAGGCTGTATCAGAGGCAGTGAGGGAGGGGACAGGAGCCAGTGCTTGGTTGGGGGAGTAAGATGGCTTATAAGCCAGTTCCCCCTAGCACCATATCCATGTTGCTGTCTCAATCAGAGGCAGCGGGGCAGGGGGGTGTAGTGGAGGCTGCTCAGGCAGCAGCCCGTGTGCTGGCCCGGACTGGCAGTAGGTAGAGGCTGCTACAGCAATAGCCTCTGTCCATGGGGGTTCCAGGATGGCTCTTACTACATTTAAAAAGCAGAGGTCCCAGTTTTGTCCTGGCTCACACCAGTCCGGAACCTACCCCCACTGCAGCTCAGCAGATTAAATGTAGTAGATGCCTTAAGCTTCAGATCCACAGCAGGGCTAGCTCTTGGACCAGTGTGAGCTGGGACAGAGCACCTTCCCTTATTGAATAATTGTGTAGTCAATACAAAATTGTATCAACTACACGATTAGTCAATTACCTGCCTCTTAACATTTTTAGTGCCACTCACAGTGGGGTCTGTTCTGGTTCAGAGGCTCCTAGACACAGCATAGTACAGATAATATAGTTATTACTTCATAGTTATTAATACATTAGCTCATTGTGCTAGGCGTTGTATAAACACAGAACAAAAATATTATTCCTGTCCCAACCATCTTCAACCTTAGTATTATAAAGCAGTATTATAAACATAGCTAATCACTATAGCTAAACACTAATCACCTAATCATTCTCTCTCTCTCTCTCTCTCTCTCTCTCTCTCTCATTTATTTATTGCAGGCATCATGGTAAAGGAGAGGGGTTCTTAGATTTTTTTGAAGGAGGCTAATGAGGCAACTTTGTGACTATTTATGGAAAGTGCCTTCCAAATATGAAGGGGCAGTCTGGAAGAAAGCACAAAAATTTGACAAGTGAGCTGTTCTGACCAAGAAACAAGGACTGACAACTTGATAACTGGAGAGATGATAGATAGTGTGGGGTCTGACTGTGAAGAGCCTTGAAAGTGAATACAGTCAGCTTGGTTTTGATATGATAGAGAAGGGCTAGTCACTGGCAGGTTTGAAAGAGATGGAAAACATGGTTTGAAGCAACATACTAGGAAAATTAACTTTGCAGTAACAAATTGAATGAAGATGAGTGCGGCAAGATAGCATTTGGCAATACTAGAAAGGATTTTGCAGTAATCAAGATATAATGAGAGCTTGAACAAGAAATTTAACTGTGTGGATTGATAGGAAAGGCCTTACACATATATAAAAAGAATTGTCAAGATTGAGATATAACCTGGATGTGAGGAAACAGAGAAAGGTCAAACTCAAAGGGTATGTCTATACTGCCACCCTAGTTTGAACTAGGGTGGCTAATGTAGTCATTCGAACTTGCAAATGAAGCCCGGGATTTAAATATCCCGGGCTTTATTTGCATGTTCCTGGGCGCCTCCATTTTTAAATGCCCTGTAGTTTGAACTAGCTGCTCCTAATTAAAGCTCCTAATTCGAACTATCTAGCCCATGCCACGTGTCGCCACGGGTAGGTAGTTCGAACTAAGGGGCATTTAAAAATGGTGGCACCCGGGAACATGCAAATAAAGCCCGGGATATTTAAATCCCGGGCTTCATTTGCAAGTTCGAGTGACTACATTAGCCACTCTACTTTGAACTACGGTGGCAGTGTAGACATACCCAAAGATTACCACCAAGGTTATGGACTTGCGTGACAGGCAGGATAGCACTGTTGTCCACAGTTACAGAGAAGAGGAGTAGCAGTTGACTTATCTCCATTTTTAGCTGGCAACTTAGACCTTCCTGATAGGGATGTAAGTGAGTAATCGACTAACTGATAAGCCTAGGCTTATGGGTTAGTTGAGTCAACTACTTGTATCCCCTCCGCCCCCCAATATCAGAGACAGCAAAGGGAGGGGAGCAGGAGGCAGTGCTGGGGGGAGCTGTCTTAAAAGCCAGTTCCCCTCAGCACCGTCTCCTCAGTGCCGCCTGACTTCTCCCCCCCAAGATTTTAGTTGGGACAGGAGACAGGTCACTCATAATGTACATTCGTGGCATAGAGGTGATACCTGAATTTTTTTTTTTTTTTGAGGAGCAGTTTATTTAAAGAGCTGGAGTTGTGATAATTACAGTCATCTAAATGTAAGGTGTTGTATTGCTATTGCTTAATTGGTGCTACTGAAAAGAACCAATCCAAAATTAATTAAATTAAAATAAATTAAGGCCACTTTAATTTGAATGAATTTCTGTACAGTGGTTTTATGCTATTTACCTATTCTCATTTATATTTGTTGTGCTTAAAAGAAGTACCCGGGATCTTTTTCACGGGGAAAAGGCAACACGCCACATTTATTGAACATACATAGATCAATCAATACATATGCATATGATACATTACCAGGGCTCGCTGAACCGCAGTGAGCCCCGCTTGCCAGCTGTGCTGTCTGGCGATCTGCGCATGCATAGATCGCCCGAACCCGGTTCTTCCAGGTTACAATCTACTCACCATGGGCGAGTAGATTGTATTATTTGTCGAGCCCTGTACATTACATTCATTCTCTCTCTCTCTCTCTCTCTCTCTCTCTCTCTCCATCTTGTTGTTACCAATAGTTCCTCCCCTTAACTGCACTGGCCAGGTGATTTAGATGGGGGCAGGGTGGAGCCGGGCTTCTGCCGATCCGGATCGATGCTCTGATGTTGACAAGATGAAAACCCGGGGTCCCTCTGCAAGATATCTGGTATTTATCCCTCTCGTGCAGCCAGTCATCACCTCAACTTTCTTAATGCTGCTTCAAAGAGGGTCCTTTCAAGGGCAGGCACTTGCTGCTTGACTCCCAAGGCCATCTATATGTCAAATCTTCTTTCCAATGAGCTCACTTCACAGGTATTGTCTTGGATCTGGCTCTCAGCCCCTCTTCACCCTTGCAACAGTTGCTGGAGGTGCTCAGCTTTCATGCTCCATTCACACCTCATTCATTTCAACAGGGCAACCAATAAAAGGGGAGAGATCTATTCTACTTAGAAAAAGACATTTTTCTGTAACTATTCCTAAAGCCTATAACATAAAGGGCTTGATACAAAGTTTCTATGGAGAAGGCTATATACAAGGTTTCTCTTAACACAAGGGACTCTATAAGAAAGTTTAACATAAAGATGTATGTAAAAGGCCTTACAAAGTTTCTCTTAATACAAAGTTATATAAGAATGATACATGATTATATGGAAATGTTACAGCAATTTATCCATATAGTCACAGTTTTAATTATTTGGATTTTTCTGAGCTATCAATGTAGGGGTGTGTCTAGACTTCAGGGTTTTGTCGACAAAACTATACCTGTGTCTACACTACCGCCGAGTTCTATCGACATAACCCAGTGTTGTCGACAGCGGTAAACCTTATTCTGCGAGGATTAACACCTTTTGTCGACAGAGTTCTGTCAACAGAAGGCATTATTGCATCTTCACTGTCCTTTGCGTCTACACTCTCGTGATGACAAAACGGCTTGCTTTGTCGACAGAACTGGATGTAATCTAGACGCTCTTTGTTGACAGTATCTGTCGACAAAAGCCCGTAGTCTACACGTACCCTAGGGAATAGGGAAGAGGGAGGGAGAGTGTGTGTATTTTATTTCAAGGCTTTCATGTTACTAGCATCTATACAACACATAGGTCTTGGTTAAAATAAAAATGTTGATATAATTTTCCCCTTTTGTCCACCAAAAAGTTTAAATGCTAAACTTTTTTCACCATTATTTCTAAATTTTATTTTTATTAATAAACCACAGCAGAAACAACAGAGTTGTGCGTCTTTAATTTAACAGTATATGTACATAATTTAAAATAGCTGTGTTGTAAATATACTTTTGTGTCCATATTTAATAAAAGAATATATATATATTGTAATGCACGTTCATTTAAAAATCAGCAAGACAAGATGAATATCAGAATCTTATTTCTAATTACATATATAAGCAGCATGTTTAGATGTCACAATAACTAACTGTCAAACATGTTAATTCTTGAACAATTGATGTTCAAGAGTAGCAGTCTTTAATTTGGTTGGCTTATTCCTATTTGTGTGTGTACATGTGTGTGAGAGGCAGACACACACATAGAAATTGGGTTTTAAAATTTATCTTTTCCCCTTTTTTTATAATTTGTCTTATTGTGGCTAAATGGTAACACTTATGAGGAAATTTACAGAAGCAGGATATTTTACTTTACTCAGCAGCCTTATAAGGCAAGTGTCATTGGGAAAGGGTTATGCATTTGTATCTCCTATTTTCCCTCATGTTAACTGAATTGTAATATGCAAAAAGCAGCTTTTATGATACAATGCTATTTTTTGCTTTTTTTGTAACTTAGTAGCCACTGGAAACTTGCTTAAGCAGAAGTCCTGGATAAGTTGACCATTGTGGTCATCAAGTAGTATGAAACAGCCTAGGAAGTGGTTTTGGTGTCCTGCTGCCACTCTTATGGATGCCTATATATAACTGTCCTGGACCAAGGGCAGAGGTCAGCACATTATTTTGCTTCCCCCAGAAGTGGATTGTGATAGTCACATATGCCTCTGCTTACCTCTGCTCTCTGGGGGGAACATTTCTAGTGGCAGCTTTCAAAATGACACAGTACAATACTTTTGTGAGCTAGATATTGATGATTGAACAGCCCTTTAAAGATATAAAATACTGTAATAAGTACCATGTGTTCAAGGATCTCTTAATATACACATAATACTCAACATTTCTCCTGGTTAGTCATGCTCCTATGATGAAATCTTGTATTTGTAACATCCTAACCAATTCTACTGAAACATTTATAATTCCAGCATTACTTAATGTAAAACTGCAAGAGCAAGCAGGTAGAAATGTGTGTGGGAAATATTTGTAATCCACTTTATGCATTCTTCTCAGGGTTTTTGGGTGAGGAAATAGTAACTAGAACCTATACGATGAAATTAAGAAGGCGAAGACATCTGAATACTATGATCACAAAATATTTTTGAGAATGGTGAAAGCTATCTAATCGTTCAAAGTGTATAAAACTTGATGATAATGTGAGGCGGTACAGTTCTGAAATGGTAGGGGTCGATGAATCTTTTCTCTTACTCTGTAGAAACCAAGGTGTAGATGATCGAGGATGAGTGTTAACATAGGCCTTATTATGTACTTTTATTAGAGGTCTGAACGAGGGAGTAAAAACACACTAATGAGATTCACAGTTGGGAGGAGTTATAAACATATAATAGGAAGAGAGAACACAAAGGGACATCGATTAACAATGTGGTCAGGAAATAATATGGCATTCGGCATGGGAAAAGTGCAATCTCCTCCTCCAGTTTGAGAATTAAAAAATAATTTGAAACATCCAGAAGAAATCTGGTACGCAGAACTGAAGGAAATGTTGAATGGCATAATAGACATTCACAGATATAACCTGGACACACAAGATGGCTGCGACACACAAGCTGAGAAAACAATGGCTTTTTGGGCTTCATTCACAAACATGCTCTCTTATGAAGCACGGAACGATAGTACAACTTCATATGGCTGAGGGGGAGATGCATTAGGAAAATAGTCTCCTGGTGGAAAAGGGAGAATCTCAATAGTTGGGATTCCTAAACAGGACATAACACTGGAACATGTATGGAAGTGCCAGAATATTGATTATAAAAGCAAAATGGATACAAAGTGGAGAACAAACAAGCGCAGAAAAAGATAAATGTGGAATTTAAATTATTTGTTTCAGCAATGGGAATGAATGTGAGGAGGAAGCTCATTTCAAGGAGAACAGGGCATTGGGTCATATTTAGGGTCAAATCTTGGCCCTATTGAAATCAATGGGAGTTTTGCTCTTGACTTCAGTGGTGTGAGGGTTTCACTTTTGGGCCCATTAGCCTTCCATGCCCCATTTATATATGTATGTATTAGGGATATTAAAGACTAGTCAATTATCTGATAAGCAAATGCGTATCAGATCGACTAGTTGACTGATTATTTCCCCTCCCCCACTTTACTGCCTCTATCAGAAAAGAGAAATAGTCATTTCCTATAGGTGGATTTCTGTTTTTGCACAAAACAGTAGTTATGAAAATTCATACTACTGTAGTTTTTGGCTTTGATTATCTTTTCTCACATAGCAACCATCTGGATTTAAAGTGAATCGTAGAAATGGGTCTTTAAGAACCATGGGAATTTGATCTTAGAACTTTGGGCGTGTTTTCTCTTAGTTAATAGATGGAATGGGAACCCTAAGGAGACAATCCAGAAATCTATCCAGGTATTTAAAAATAAATCAATTTTGTGACTTATATAAGTCACAAAGGCCAGGTCTACACTACATGGGAAAGTAGTGTTGATGTATCTTATGCAGCTAGTGTTGATGTATCTTAAATCCCTGTCCACGCAGCAGAAGGTCGACAGGAACAAACACTCCAGTCAGCTTCCCTTATTCCCTGCAAGGTGTCGGAGTACTGGCACTGATGGGGACATGCTTTGAGTTTGATCTAGTGGATCTAATATTACACCCGCTAAATTGAACCACAGATGATCAGCCACAGCAGTGTCGATCTTCCGCATAGTGTAGACATCCTCAAAGTGCTTTTACGCAATAAACTTTTTTTAAAAAACCAACACAACAGATGAGTCAGTGTGCTATTTAATAGAGTGGTGTGTGTTCTTCTTTCCCCACACTGTCCCATAAGTGATTTAAATTGTTTGTATTATTGCCATTTCCTGGGAGAATTGGAGACACACACACAAAGCTTGTTTTTCTCTTTTCTCTTCTCTTTCCCTTTTTTTTTTCTTTTTTTCTTTTTTTCTTTTTTTCTAGCTTGGCTTGTACTACCGAGTACTATTTGTATAGTACCATAAATGTACACAGAACTTTACAAATTTGAGAACAGAAAAATCTTAAAGTTAGTGAGTATGCAGAATGGGCTGCTACAGCAATTCCAAAAGTATGAGCTGGTACCAAGAAATAAACTAATTAATTCATAGTGTCTACAGAACAATAAATGTATAAATGTTGACGGAATTGAATCAAGTACTTAACATGAGATATATACTTCATATAACTAGGTTTGGGAAATCAGTTGATTTAAAAATCAGATTTTTACAGAAGTACAAACTGGGAACTGTTTGTGATATAAGCAGTAATATTTTTCAGAGTATATTGAGAATAGTGGGGCTACGTCTAGACTGCATCCCTCTGTCAACAGAAGGATGCAAATCAAGCACATCAAAATTGCTAATGAAGCAGGGATTTAAATATCCCATGCCCCATGAGCATAAACATGGCCACCGCTTTTTTTTCTTTTTTTCAGAAAAAAAAAAGGCAGTCTAGATGCGGATCTGTGGAAAATAAATATTTTTCGATAGATCCTGTATTCCTCAAAAAATGAGGTTTACAGGATCTGTCTAAAAAGGCTTTATTTTTGACCTATCCGTGTCTAGACTGCCATGTTTTTGAAAAAAACTCCATTTCGAAAAAAAGCGGTGGCCATGTTTATGCTAATGAGGCATGGGATATTTAAATCCTTGCTTCATTAGCAATTTCGACATGCCTAATCTACATCTCTTTGTTGAGAGAGGTGTCGTCTAGACACACTCTCGTAGACTATTAGCTAAATTCCTTAAAGCTAAAATGTATGCAAAATAGCGATATTAAAAAAACACATTCCATTGAAATGACAGTCTGCAAAACCAACATTTAGAATTATGCCATTTTTTAAAGTAATCACTTCAGCAAATGCAATGGTTTTGATCATACCAGGAAATTCAGAATGGTGGCTAAGGTAGAACGGCAACCAAAATGATTAGGGGGCTGGAGCATATGACCTATGAGGAGAGGCTGAGGGAGTTGGGTCTGTTTAGTCTGCAGAAGCAAAGAGTGAGGGAGGATTTGATAGCAGCCTTCAACTTCCTGAAGGGAGGTTCCAAAGAGAATGGAAAAAGGCTGTTCTGAGTAGTGACAGATGGCAGAACAAGGAGCAGTGGTCTCAAGTTGCGATGGGAGAGGTCCAGGTTGGATATTAGGAAAAACTATTTCATTAGGAGAGTGGTGAAACATTGGAATGGGTTACCTAGGGAAGTAGTGGAGTCGCCATCCCTAGAAGTGTTTAAGTATCGGCTTGACAGAGCCTGGCTGGGTTGATTTAGTTGGGATTGGTCCTGCCTAGAGCAGGGGGCTGGACTTGATGACCTTCTGAGGTCTCTTCCAGCTCTATGGTTCTATGATTCTGTAACAGAGAAACCGAAACACTGATTTCTAGATGGAATAATCTTCTGTCATGATGCATTGTCTATATTTTAAATTTTAATTTGTGGCTTTTTTAAAAAAATGGATTTAACTACATGCCTCTTAGAAGATCTATTAAAAAACCTACAAAGACTTAACCAACAATTCTTAAAGAAATTTAAGCTCCAGTGGATTAAGATGGCTTTATTTCTGAATGAGAGCATCCATACAAATTTTGCTTTAACTTATGAGCATTAGTTTACCGTCAGTTAATTTTGTCTTAACTTTCCTAAGTGTCATCATGTAGACAGTCCCTGAATATGTCAGGAAACTACAGTATTCTGACCAAATTGCCCTACACTATATTTTAATAGTGTGGATGGGATTTTAATTTGATAGTAGACCTTGTACTAAATAATAATAAGTCTATTTGACCACCATGGAGCACACAGATGTTTGCACAAATGTTCTTGCACTTGTGTGTGTTTGATGGCCTGCTTCAATTTCATACAGCATAATTATCACCATCTACCCCGGTATCCTGTCTTCTAACAGTGGTCAAAGGCAAATGTTTCAAAGGGAGAGAACAGTACAATTATTTAGTGATGTCTCCCCAATTATCCAGTCCCAGCATTTGCCAGTCAAAGGCATAGGGATTCGCAGTGCATAGGGTTCAACCCTTGGCCTTCCTGGCTAATAGCCATTGACCGATGCAATTCTCCAAGAATTTTTCTAATTATTTTTTTAATCCAGTTATAGCTTTGTCCTTCACAACATTCCTTAGTAATGAGTTGACTTAGTATGCTGACTGCATTGTGTGAAGAAGCACTTCCTTTTGTTTGTTTTAAACCTGGTACCTATGAGTGTATTGGTTTCAATGGCACTTCAATATGAAGCACATAATAATTCTGAGAATATCTTAAAGTTAATACTCAGGAAAAGTGTGTATGTTTCTCCCACAGAGAGAGAGTTAATTTTGGTTTTTGTTTATAAATTTTAGACTTATCTGTTTTTAAAGTGGAGTCAATAGTTTTTGTCCCTTATTATAAAGATGATAGTATTTATATAATTAGAACTTGCAAAAGTGCTTTTGAAAAAGGAAATGTATATAAAATGAGAATTTTTTATGAAAGCTCACAGATACAAAGCTAATTTTAAACTTGACCATTTCCTATACTTTGGGCAAGTGTTGTCTGGAAAAATACTTGTCCATAGCCCATGAGTAGATGACAGAGATGTAATGAATCATGATGGTAATCTGACCAATTATGTTTTTGTCAAATGGAATAAAAGCAGATGAATAATTTACTAAACATAGATATAATAATGGAAATTATACCCTTAACTCTGTGGAAGTGTTAACAAGTATAATTATAGCACTCAAGTGGGAGACTTGAAATTAAACTACAAGTGCATAGAATACACAAGCTATGGACATACTGTAAGTTTGTGGCAACATGGTTTTTCTTCATAATATCATACCAGCTTGTATAGATTTTGTTGCAATTAAGTACCTATTACAGACTAGGGATGTAAAAGCCTGTTTAATTAGTTAACCAATTAAACATTACATTTAAATTGGTTAACTGATTAAATGGGGGTGAGCAGGAGCTCTACTCTAGCCCTCTGGGCTTGAGCAGCCACTGCACCGCAGGCAGGCACTACCCCAGCCCGCTTGCTTCCAACCCCACTCTGGGCTAGGAGCCCACATAGGCTGGGCCTCTATCTGCCCACAGCAGGCAAGAGGTAGTGGTAATGGTTAACTGGTTTACCCATTCACATCACTATTACAGATTTTTTTTTCCTTTTTAAATATTCCCTGTTCAGTTTTACTATCAATAAAGGTGGCAGGACATTTGAAAAAATTAAATTGGGTATTAAAGACAGAGGTTTTTATTTGCTTATTTGGAGAAATAAGTTTCTGGTGCAAGTGGCTGAGATTCATGGTTTGAAATAAACATTCACAAAGAATTGATATGAAATAACTTCTGAATGTACACATTTCACAAATGGGGACTTTATTTAAATATAACTTAAAGTAGATTTCACTGCAGAGTAACATGGTGTATCTCAGAGAGCTTAGCAGCATGCTCTCATTTTAGTATTTTCTTGGTTTTGTAAGAAAAGCATTCAATTTACCCAATGATCTTGAGTTTGATTTTCTACCTTCTCTTCAAGAATTAGCATCTTCCTTTGTGGAAGGTGAAGAAGTGTATTTTTTGTCATCCATTTCTGGAACTTTAAAACTCTGTTTATTTTTTAAATGAACTTATTTCTCATGATCTACACAGGCTACTTTCAAGTGTGTGAGCTGTCAATGTACAAATTTACCTTGTGCTTTTTTACTAGTGCTTCTCAATCTTGACCTCTAATGCCTATTGGGAGTGTTTTCAATCATCCATAGCACAGTACTAAAATAATGAGAAAACTTTATTTGTTTTCCAGCAAAATTTACAATGTTGTAAATCTTGTGGGTTTTTCAGTTTTTGAAACCAATTATCTCCTTTCCAAATATATGTAAGATATTTGAAAACTCCTGACATTCTTTCTATAATGCTTTCCTTTATTGTTTCTACAGAAATTCTCCATAAGCAGCGACTTTCTTTGTTCTCATCTATTTTAAATATCAATCCCTATCTAAAGACTGATGGATGCAGAATTAAATTTGAAATTAAACTTTACTACTTTGGAGACAAAAATCTACTCATGGTAGACTTGTCTGAAATTAGAAAGGAAAAAACCTACGTTTCACACAAGCAGACATGTTGAAAATCAATACCTAGGGTACGTCTACACAGCAACATTATTTCAAAATAACTTAGTCTGCGTCTACACAGCAGGCAGTTATTTTGAAATAATGTCAAAATACTGTTAAGCTGGAGGACTTCTTACTCTGACTCCTGTAACCCTCATTGTATGAGGAGTAAGGGAAATCAGAGGAAGAGTGCTCTATTTCTAAATAAGTGCTGTGTAGACATTCCCAATTTCGAAATAAGCTATTTTGAAATAGGCTATGCAATTGATGAAGCTCAATTTGCATTGCTTATTTTGAGTTAAGCCCTGCTGTGTAGATGCACCTTAGAGAGCATCTTCATTGTTAGACCCAAATCTGTATCATAAAATGGCTAGATCTTTCAGTCTGTCATAAAAAGGGACTGGCACTAAGAAGCCAGGGTTACAATAAAATGCTTGTGTTTCTTAAAGAAATAAAAGCTTATTTGCTTAATGGACTTCCTTTGTCTCCAATTGGTGATTTTGATGTATATTTTAAAAGGCAGCTGAATTGTCACAGGGCGCTAAGGATAAGTGCTTTAGTAACCTTTCCTTAATGAGGGATGTTGCAACACTAGTTTCATTCACTGCTTACTCTGACTTGGCAGTGAAAGAAAGAGTTCAAACTTTCTCCCCTTATTGTCCTTCAAATCGGAACATAATTTTTGACATCACAAAAGATACTGAATGAACATTGACAGTTTTAAAAAAATATTTTAACAGTCAGTAGATAACCTCGAAGAACTATGTTCCAGTAGTGAATGTGATTGCTTTAAGCTGTAACAGCCCAAAAATAGATGCAGATTTAGAGGGGACTGTTTTCTGCATGTGAATCTAATTTCAAAATGACTGATTCTTCATGTTGTTTACTAGGATTTTTTAAGACTTTTAAATCAAGTTCAAATTTTGAAAAATAATAATTAGTCCAATGTAACATGTCAGTTGAACATTATGTGACTCAATGGATAGTTGAGTCATCCTGGATTTGCAGTGGGGCCAACATCTAAAATTGACCCACATTCCTTATCTCCTGATTGTCTTCCTACCTGCACACCTTTCTGGAAATGGAACCCAGAATGGTATCCTAGGTTAAAGTTCCATAATGGACTGGTTTGCATGTAAATTTAGTTTAACTGCAGCAATAACCAAAGATCTCAATTGAGATAAGCCTGTACTATAGGCTTTGTGCAGACAGATTGAAGATGTGGTTTCTGCTCTGAAGAGTTTGCAGTCTTGACTGCAATACCTATAATTTTTATTAGTACCAGTTTTAAACAGAATAGTAAACTACTTTTTAAATATCATGCTCTGCCACTCTTTTTAAACCATTCTTTTAAAAAAGCCCAAAAATTGCAACATGTTTTCTGATCCTTATTATTAATTTTTGCTTTTATGGCTCTTTTTAGCAATGGAAGAAGTGATTGTGCTGTAAGAGTTACAAAATAAAGTCAATGAAAATATAGCATACATATATATTAACTTTAGTTAGTAATCCGAGATTGTTGCTTATAAATATGTATATTTTTCTGAAATGAAAGAGGAATGAGATTTCTAAACTGACAATGTCCCTTTTAAAAAACTCTCATTATAAAGCAGTGAAATGAGCAATAAAGAAAACTTTGTTTTCCATACAGACTCAGCTTCCTTTTGCTTAAAATGATCTTGCTTTGTATACTTCCTTTCTATAAAAAAAAGACTTCATTTTCAGGTTGACTGTTATAAGACTTCTTTAAACCAATGCATTAGATTCTCATTTTCTGCATTTAGCATTACAGCTGAACTCTATAAGTCATTTTTCTAGGAGGCTCTCCCATAACTACTAGGGAGCCTGTTTTATGATTTTTCGAGCATCAAAGGTTGGCAATACTGCTGATCTGATTGTAGAATCAGAATCTTAGCATACATATGTACTATTCTTGCTGGGTTCTTCAAAGTATTGGCAAGTGCATAAATACATTTGTATAATTCTGTAATGAAGTTTGACAGGTTTATGTAGTTCTCCAGGGAGAAGCAGAAATGGTGTTGATGTCCACAGCCACAAAACTCAGTTTTAATTGAAGCCAAAATTTTACTCAATTCTGTACTCTGTAGGATATGGTGCAACTAACTGCTGCTCTCAGTTATGATGTTGTTGTTGGTAGGCACTCTTTATCCTGCCGAAGTGAGGTTTAATTAACCCAAACAGTAGGGATAGATAGATTTAAATTTGCATCTTATAAAACAAAGGTCAAAAAGGAAGATCAGTCCACGATGAAACTCTCTTAACTGGATTCTCTGGTCCGACAACATCCGTGGTCCGGCATGGATGTTGCAGGACCAGAGAGTCCCGATGGAAAGCAAGCAGTAAAGATCCCTACAAGGCCTGCAGGGCAATGGGCTGCCCGCAGAGAGCTGATGGTGAGGCCTGCCAGTGCATGGAAGCGGAGCTGACACATGGGGTTGGGAGACCCAGTGGGTGGCTGCCCACTGGGGCTAAGAGCCCCGGCATGCAGTGTGCACGCGTCAGGGCTGTTCACGGAGCTCTGGCAAGGCGCGAATGCGCCTGCTCAGGAAACCCCAGAGTGCGGCACACGGGGCTGCCCAGGGAGCCCCAGTGTGTGTGGCTGTCCGGACCCCTGGGACACACCAGTGCCGGGCTGCCTGGCGATGCGGGTTGGCAGGGCAGTGGGGCCAGCATGACTTGAGGAGCTGGCTGGGAGGCCAGCAAGCAGGACCAGGAGGTGGCAAGGATCCAAAAATGACCCCCCTCCCTAGTCAAAATCCCTCATCTGGGACCAGTCAGGTCCCAAGAAGTGCTGGACCAGGGAGGTCCAACTTGTAGTAAATATATTGGTTCTAACTGCAATAGCTTTTCTTCTGCACAAATGCACTTGTGTGTGAGAAATCTGTATTTTTTTTAAGTCAGTTCTATTTAAGGATGTGTGCCACAGACTTCAGTAATAGATCAAGTGTGAAAATTCATTCTGAAGATACTTGTACATCTGCGACCCATAGCTATGACTGTTTTTGTTTAAAAAAAAAAGTCTCCAGAAAGTAAGACATTAAACTTTTATGGCATATGTACTGCTTGTGTTCATTTGCAGGGGTTTTTATAATCATTTCATACAATAAATGGTCTAACATTATTTAAACTTATCTAAAATTAAAACATGTTGTTATTACATTCTTGGAATATGGGATAGGAATCTCTAAGAGTTAAAAAAAGAAAATCTGTGATTCAAGGGCAAAAAAATGTGTATAGTTTCAAAGAAAGTAGTTTGGAGAAGTTTAAGTTCTGGTCCCAGCAGCTGGAGGTGAAAACACAAAGAGCACAGAATACCCAAATTAAAATTGGAGAAAATGAATTTAAGTGACTAATGTATGTGTGTGTCTTATATTTATTTTTCATCAGAAACATAGAAAGGGGGGAGCAGAAAATCCACATTCTGATTAAATGAGAATACAAAATGGCTAAAGAAACTGTTTCTACTTTTGAGAAGTATGATTTGTAGTCTCTAAACTTTGTTGATTTCTGTTGTTCGTGTATTTTGATCATATGTAAGTCTCATACTGGTGAACTTTGATAACAATTTTTTTTGTAAATGTTGCATCTAGCTTACACAGTATGGCATTCGGCTGTAGGGCAGAATAGCAGTTCTATGGGAAACCAGGACTGAGAGAAACGATGCTCTTCATATTTCCAATGACAGACAGATTTTCTTCTTGTATTTCTCTTTAAGACTTTTCTGCATATGTTTATTCCCTCCCTTTTTAAAAAATTGGTAACAGATTGTATTGCTTTATTGTATTGTTTTTGTTTTACATGCACGCATCTTTCCATATGAATTCAAGACACAAAACTTACTGTGCAAATCAGTATGTTGGAGTCAGTGATTGGGTGTTTTTTTTTTCATGTTAAGAAAGCATGCAGAATTTGGCAATTTTATAATTTCTACCAAGTTTGGACAGTAACTTTCTTACATTTATCATAAGAGTTCACATTAAAAATTTTAATAATAAACAAAGAATGAATTGTTCTTACCTTTGTCCTCCTTCCTTGATGTTGTTAAACCTCATGTGATAGTGTTTACTACACAGTGAAAGTGTTTATGGAGACTCAGAGGCCAGTTTACTAACTTTTGGAGCACCTTGAGCAGGGGTGGGCAAAAGGGCCTCTGCAGGCCGGATCCGGCCTGCCAGGCAACCCTGCTGCTCCTCCCTGATTTGCCTGGGGATAGGGAAGTGTGCGAAGCCTCTTCCAGGGCATGGGTGCCTAGTGGGAAGAGGGGGCAAAAGGGCTTCCCCACCCCCAGAGAAATTATGGTCTGAGGATGGGGTCGCCCTGCCCCTTCCGGGGTGGCCCAGGGCTACTTCAAAATTTTTTGAAGTGACCCCCCCGGGCAAAAATTATTGCACACCCATGACCTTGAGGGTGTGCCAGGACCAAGCTAAATTAGAGAGAAAGACCAGCTGGCCAGTTAGCTGGGATTTTTTTTCCCATAGAGCACTGGGAGAGACAAGGGAGAGTTCCTTCTCTGTGGGAAGCAGCTTGAAAGAAGGCTGAGAAGGAGAAAAGAGCAGATAGTCTTTTCTAGAGGTTACTGAAAGTCCAGCAGGAGACAAGGGCTGTGGGGAGCTGGGAACTGGATTGGTAGAGAGAAAGAAACCAGTGATTAGACAGGGCAATCTAGAGCAGGGATGGGCAAGTGGCAGCCACCGGGCCAGATGTGGCCCACCAAGCCATGGGACCTGGCCCGCGTCCACCTCAGTGGAATCCTTGGGAGACAGCAGTTCATGCTCTGGTCTGGATGCTGGAGAGGGAGGCTTTGCATGCTACCCCTCCTCCCCCAGCAAAATCTCTCAGCTCTCATTGGCCAGTTTCTGGAGTTTAGGAGCTGAGAAATTTTGCTGGGGGCAGGAGCAGTGTATGAAGCCTCCCTCCCTCTTCCCTCTACCCCATGCCCAGAGCAGAGCCATGTGGTGCAGGCAGCCCATGAGCCCGGGATTGTAGCACCCAGCCTGCCTCAGGTTCTGCTGGCCTCAGGTTCTGCAGGGCTGCTGGCTGGGAGCTGTTTAGGTACGTACCTCCCAGCCAGAACCTGCCTCTGGCACCCCACTCGCTCTGCCTCTCAACTACTTGCCCCAGGCCATACCCAATCCCTCTGTACCCTCTTTCCCCCTTCTTCTAGGTAACCTCTCCCTCCCAGACCCTGCACCCTATTCCCCTGCCCGAGAGCATCATTCAAACCCTCTGCACCCTCTTCTCCCAGGTCACAACTCCCTCCCAGAACCTTCACCCGCTCAGAGAACCCCACCTCCAGCCCAGAATCCTCTTCTGCCCCCATTCTCCTTGCTTGGAGCCTGCACCCTCTGCCCCAGGTCACAACACCCTGCTGCACCCCAGTCCCTTACCCCAAGCTCCCTTCTGCATTCAATCTCCGTCTGAGATCCTGCACCCTGTCCAGAGAAGTGCAGCCCTTGGTCACTTGCCAAAATCTTGGCGTGCCCGTCTCCCATTAAAAATTATTGCCACCCCTGGTCTAGAGCTAGTGGAGGCACACCTGTGGCAAAGTGGCCACTCTCTGAACCCAGCCAAGCTGATGATTTTTATATGCATTTTCTACTGGATTTGTGGCCTCAGAAGCGGCTGGATTTTGTGAAGTGATATGACTAGAGAACCAGGATTCTCTTACAGTTGGATTTGGCTAAAATATAGAGAGGGAAATTGAGGTAAAGATGCTGCAATGCCACATCCAGCCAGGAGGGATCAAGTTGGGGCAGCAGCTTTGCTATACTTGTCACTTAGATTGTAATTATTTGGGGGCAAGAGCCATGACTTTCTGTGTGTTTGTACAGCACCTAGAAAAATGAACCCTCATCCTGAAAGGGTGCTAATGTAACACATTCATCTTCTGGGTGTTATATATCCCAACTAGTGGCACCAAGACTACTTACAGAGAGAATATGGAATCTGCTCTACAGCTTTAACTGATAGTTCTTTGGATTTTCGCTCCTGTGGCAGAAGCTCATATACTAAGCTATAGATGTTCCAGGTTTGATTCTGCCCACAGGTAACCAGGGTCTGTTTGCATTACACTAACTCAATGCAAATAATAATAATGATGCAAATTTTTAGATTCTTAAAGAATGTTCTTATTCACAATGAGGTCCACAGATCCAGGAGATTGGGCTGTGTGCAGTCTTGGAGGCAGACCAAATCCGGTAATCTGAGACTCCAAGAGTTCCTCTTTGTGGGTGCTCCACTGTTGGTGACAGGTCATCCAGAGCCACAGATTGGAGCTTTGCAAAGCAGTTGGGTTCTTAGTTTGTATAATTAGTTGTAAATAGTTATCTGTGTAAATAGTTTCCCTTTATTCTACTTTGTTTATCTGAATAATTCCAGGGAAGAGGATTGCCTTCTTTTTAGTGAGACACAAGCCTTCCACAGGTCTCAGAACCTTTTTACCTCTATCATGGAACACTCAAGAGTACACCAATTTCGACCCAGTGCATTTCAAAGTGAATATCAAGCTGCAGAATCAAATGCCATACTGTTTGCAACGGACCCTTACTGAATCCACTGCGAGCACATTCCACCCATGCTATTGCAGCTTCTGCAGCCTTTTCAAACAATGATAAAGAAATTTATCGTGCTGCCACGTGGTCAACCGACCACACTTTTGCTAGATACTATGTGATTCTTCCTCAGCTAGCATCGGACTCAGCGGTGACTACGGTGGCCTTGTCCTCCACCACCAAACAGTGACTTCGATTCCCACCATCTGAGTTAGAATATTGCTCTGTAGTCACCAACAGTGGAGCACCCCTGGGGACATCACTTGAAGAAGAAAAGAGAATTACTCACTTCGTGCAGTAATGATAGTTCTTCGAGATGTGTGTCCCCATGGGTGCTCCATGACCTTCCCTTCCTCCCCTCTACTTAGCTGCTTGGGCGTAGAGTTTTGTGCCCTATTGGGGGGGACATCTCGAAAAACCATCATTACTGCATGAAGTGAGTTAACTCCCTTTTGTTGCTCCACCTTCAAGAAACCACTAAAGTTTTCATCTGCCTCTGGAGCCTTTAGATGTTGCCCTAGAACCTTGATATATGCATACAGGCAGAACACTCCGTTGCCCTAGAAGCTTGATATATGCATACAGGCAGAACATTCCTTCCTGCTACAGAGCAAATTTAAAGAAGAAAAAGAAGTGGGGGAGAGAGGCATAACATCTCCTGGCTGTCGAGGTCTGTCATTATCAACATAGAGGGTTCCTTTTCTTTGCAGATTCTGGGACTCTTTGTACCCTTTTCACCCTTGCATTGTGCAGTGTGGTAGAAGGGTTGAGAAGGAAAACCAGATGTCTCTTACACTTCCTCTGTTGACTACATGCCTGTGTAGCGAGATCTGCATCGAGACGTTTGAGAGAAGTTTGGATCTCCATAGAAATGCTCAGATAGGGGGAGGCCCAGGAAATCCTTCTCTATCTCAAGAAGCAAAATCTCAGTGGCCTCTATCTCAAGGCCACTGAAGCCTGGGCTGAAAACCATGTTTGAGCACAGAAGAGTCTCTCAGCCCATTCCCTGCAGCCCTGTGAACGCAGAGAGTTGGAGCCAGAGCCAGGAGCTATCTCTTTCTTCCACAGCATGTGCAGCACTACAATAGCTCAAAGCTACTTCATGCCAGCAATATTAAGCCCAGCACTATCTCCAGGTATAGCAGTGGGCCAAGGAAACCCTTTGAATATGTAGGATTTGAGTCTATTCCTTTTTAGGTATTGTCAGCCTATCTCCAAGCTACATCCAGGAATCTCACTTGAGCAAAGCCTGGAACACTGGGTTGTCCCCTTCTGCACTCAGTCCAGCGCAAAATGTCTCCTGCTCGTCCTCTCCAGGGAACCATTCTGAAATTTCTCTCTCTTGAGGAGGTAGATCAAAGGGAGGCATGTGAAAGAGATCTCAGATGCACAGATGCCTCCAGTTGCCCCACCCTAAATCATGTACACACACAAGAAAGTCTCCCATCCCCTTCATCTTCTGAAGAGTCTGATGCGGTGATTCTTCTGGGAGGCATGCTAGAGGCACAAAATAAAATCTATTTCCTTCAAACGGCATAAATCAACAGAGTGCATCACGGCAGATAATCTTCAGCACTTTGTTCCTCAGTTTATTCTTGCAGAAAATAGCAGGTTCTAAACATAAGCTGTTTCCTAAGAATACACACACATTAATCCACAAAGAGAATTGTCCCAGCTTATAGGAAGAAGGTAAGGAACCCAAATCATACCAAAAAATTAAAATAATTAAATATTTAAAACTAACAACTCAGAACACACAGAGGAAGAGTGTACTAAATATTGTGAATTTTGAGAATTGTAGGTGCTTTAGAAAGGCTATAGCTATATACCCCTTCTCATAAGACCTTTGAGTATGTGATAGTGGGATAGGGATTTTCCTGTTGACTGGGAAAGTATCTGGCTGTTGTCCTCAACTGCCACTGCAGGTTCCTATGTCATAGCTATTGGGCTTTCATTCCCAGCTGCCATTGAGGGTAACTAGGCCCTAGTGCCCTGGTTATTGCTTCTAGCTTCTGTTGCAGGTTGCCATCCTTTGCTAGCACCATCATCTCCTTCCCCCAGTAGATGGCTGTGGAGTCGTGAGGGACAGCAGTTCAGGTATGGGAGTCAAGTATCAGAGGGGTAGCTGTGTTAGTCTGGATCTGCAAAAGCAACAAGGAGTCCTGTGGCATCTGACTAAGTGGGTCTTTGCCCACGAAAGCTTATGCTCCTATACATCTTGTTAGTCTATAAGGTGCCACAGGGTTCCTTGTCGCTTTTGCAGTATGGGAGAGTTCTCTTCAGCAGTTAGTGAGTTCTTTTCTGTTCCCTTTCCTTCCCTCCCTCCTTATTAGGAAAAATTTCTGTCTGAAAGAGTGGCCTTTATAGGCAGCCAAGTGCAGGTATGCATAATCTCACCCTTCCTTCAAGAGCAACAACTGTGTGGATGTCAGGCCAACAAGCATAAATAAACAAAACAGAACTGTCATCTAACACCATAGGTATGTTTACGCAGCAATAAAATACCTGTGGCTGGCCTGGATCAGGTGGCTAGGCCTCTTGTGGCTCAGGCTGAGGAGCTAACGTTGCAATGTAGACGTTTGGGCTTAGTGTGGAGCTCAGTCTCTGAGACCCTGTGAGTGGGATGGATCTTGGAGCATGGACCCATCTTAGGCCCAATGTTTACACTGCAGTGTTTAGTTTTACCGCCTGAGTTAATTGACTGAGGCTCTGAGACTCAGTGCTACGGTTTTTCTATTGCAGTGTAGAAATACCCTGAGTTCTAATGTGGATGGACAGTATTACAAGTAGGGATGTTAATGGTTAACCCAGAGGCAGTACTGCTTTTAACCATTTAACAAATTAGACTGGATTTTACATCTCTGCTCATTTGCAAAGGACTCCCATCTCCCTGAGCTCTCAACCATTGAGTGGAACAACCAAGGGCCAGCAAGGAGGAAAAGTTACTGTAGCGGGCTCCATCTGTGTGCTGGGTTCAGAGCCATTGTGCAGAAGCAGGGAACCAGGCAGACTTGTTCTCCAACATTCCCCAGGACTCCTGCTCCACTGAGGCAGGGAATGTGGGGGGAGTCCCCAAATACCATAGTGCACATGACCCAAAAAATCTCTAATCTGGGTCTGCAAACTGCTTCCTATTCAGATAATATAACAAAATCGTATGCTCTAAAGGAAAGAGACTTGTCTTCCTGTATTTTATTGTGGCATCAACCTAATGAGGGCCCAGTTCTATTCAGAGCTCTGTCTATTGTGCAGTACAAATCTTTATTATGATAACTTTGCATGTATACAGTACAGCATCTATAGCTGTAGGGGTCCTTTTTGTTCCGTATCTAAATTGCATTACAATCTAATTAATTAGAAGAAAAAAGAATATGTGAGGTGTGTAACTTTAAAATGTTCTGCACAGAACACATTTTATTAATTTTGGTATGTGATTGGTATAGTCAATACACTTTGTTCTTGCCCCCTTTGCTTGGCCACTTTTAATCAGTATAACATTTAGAAAATATTTGTCTGCAGGAATATCATTCTTTCAGTGAGTCCAATGTTGTAAGATATTTATAGAACAAACTATTGGCAGGTCCTTAAAATATCAACTTTATGATTCATGTTTTGGCAGGTAATTGACTTTGTGTTCTCTCATGAAATACAGTATTATAAAGTTGGTAAACTAAAAATCTGTTTCCAGAAAAAAGTATATTTATTTTGTATATGGAAAGTGTTACCAGAGTTTTTCAAAAAGAATATTTGCTTACATTTACATCATAAAATGGGAGTTCCAAACATTCTTTGGTTGAAATCAGAATTTGTCTTTTCATAACCCCTGTCTTGTTCATGTAGGTTTTTGAACCTGGCTCTACCTACTTCAAACCTCACTACACTTTTCAAGCAGTGGTGGTCCTCCAGACTAAAGACTGCCTTATGTGCTTAACTTCATGCACAATGTACATTGAAACCAAAGAAGCTACATGTATGCATAAAACAAGAAGTCCTTGCAATATTGAAGCTTAAAGGTATAATCCTTCAAAGCATCAAGATTTTAAGAAGCTCCAAGATGGCTTGAGTCCATATTTTGACTTAAATGCTTTTTAGATGCAGGAAGCTGCTTTCTGCTATCTGTGACTCTCCTTCAGGTCATTCAGTAAAGGAAGTTAAGGATGCACAATGAACAGAATTGAAAAAAATGAATTACATAGAAATCCTTGCATCTATGTAGTATTTTTTTTTTGCTTTACAGTAACAAATTAATACTACTAAAATATTAAAATATAATTGAATTACATTTGTCTTAAATACTGCAAGACTGTAGTACATTTGAAATCATCAGAGCTCTACCTAAGGTTGCAGCTGCAACAGCAATTACGATGTATCCATTCCAAGAAAGCTCTGGCTGTGCCCTTGAAACCTTTACATTCTGGACAGTATCCAAACAAAAAAAAAATCACATCACTCTCTCGCTTTAGATGTTTCTTTTCCACTCCTGTGTGAGCTCTAAAATGGTAGCAGACGCCATTTTAAAGAAATATAGAAGAATGTCTCTAAAACAAGTGGTTCTGAGGTGAGCTGAAACAATGCAGTCTTTTTAGAGTGTAAACAAACTCTATTTTTTCAATCTCTGAGCTTGGTAAATTAATTAAAGTCAAAGCCAAGACCCTGTGCAATAGATGACCATTCTCATCCTTGTTAGCATTGAAGTGTAGTGCCAAAGTAAAGCTGGTCAATGAAAACCAAATGGAAATGGGGCCTAGGAAGAGCCTGCTTTTCAGAAACAAGTGTACATTTTGAAAGGAATTTCACAGGATGCGATGAAAAACGTAGTAAAACAACAGTAAATTCACAGGGAAACTACAGCACTTGAATTGTCTCGTTTTGCTTTTATCCCTTGATCTTTTGACAGAATCCTGTACAGAGATAGGCCATTCTTTATTAATTCATTTGTATATTTACACTCCCATTGCCTATTGTGTCAGGGTACATGTATACTAACAGAAAGTCATTTATAAGAAATGTAATAAACTGTAGGTGATAGTCGCTGAAATCCCTTTTGGTGGGATATCATGAAAGTAAAAAACTCTATTATTCTCTTTTCTTATTTACGCTTTAGGAAACTTGAGGGCTAACTCTGATAATTACTTATACTTTCCAAAAAGTGGGAAATCTTGTAAACTGGATCATTCTATTTATGCGTGTATACCATTCCCATACTGTAGCATTTGCATGTCAATTCCCTCATTTTGTTTGGACCAGGGGTCTACCCTGGGTGCAAGCTTTATGGTATCACCACTATTTCTGTTTGCTTATTTTAACAAGGCCATTTGGCTCTCAGATTTTTTTATATGTCTGTTTGTTTTATGCTTTCTAGGAGTTATTAAGGGATGGTAAATATGTACTATTAAGAAAATATTATTGCTGCAATGATATTTATTTCATCCGGTCCTGGGGATGCTTAATAAAGGAGAGTTGGGGTCTGTTTTCCAGATTCCAGTTGAACTCTGGAATATATAGACTCAAGCATCTCAGTGTCAAGAATCTGACGGGTTCTTTTGCAACAAAAGTACCAACCTCATTAGATTTTATTTTTGCCGTGCATATAAAAGTATTTGGCTGTTTTATAATCTAAAGTTCTTTAATTCTGTATACTGCAAAATATAAACCTAAATGGTGTGTTTTGTATTTTGAACTTTATTTTACATTCCTTTAAAACTGTTTACATTTTTCTGTATCTCCTTATTGTTCTGTAAGTTATGATGTAATATACTAGTGTGAGAGAATCGCTTTCTGCCATTAGCCTTGTACAGTGAGAAAACAAATATTTGGCATTTATATATCCAAACCTGACCTTCAGATTCCCTGCAAATGACTCGCAAGGTATGTGGGCGAAGGGAAAGAAGTATGATTTAACAAGCAAAATTTAAAAGAAGCTTTGACACTCTTAAATACAATTTTGCACTGAAGGTGTTTAAGGACTTCTTATGCTCAGATACCAGCTTTTAAGTATTCTAGAAAAGCTAATATTAGCTACTGTCATATTGTTTCCATTGTGGAGAAATGCATAGTCCTGCTTTAAATTCCCATTATAAGTTTGTTTCTATATGCCTGTGCTGAGTTTGTTATTATATAAAAGGGTTAGAAGCATAAGGAAAACTTGCTTAATACATTTACACCTGAGCAATGACTCATAATGCAAAGACACTTTAAAAGGTAGATAAAAAAGAATGCAAAGATTATGAGGGCTATTATATAGATACAGTAAGTAGATTGTGACAATGAAGCATATATTTCATTTAAACTATCATACCATTAAAATTGATTGCACTTTAAAACTACCAGATACTATGTAGCTGTAAATTGTATTCATCAGGCCTCTGAAGAAGAGGTGGATCCTGAAGGAAGGAAGCATGCATTAATGTAGGATGTGTTTCTGTGTTCAGAAATGTGGAGTTTCAAAGATGAAAGCTAGACATTGAATTTTCTTTCACACACTTTGGGTGACAGGTCAATAGCATTTTTAATCACTTACAGTGTTTGATAAAGGAACAAAACAAAACCTAATGCAAAAATAACTTGTCTGCATTTTATTTTTGAAGCCACACTTTCGCCATTAGTGATAAAGTACTTCATATAGGTTAGTGATGGGGGAATTGTGCCAATTTTTTTATTTATAGGTTTCTGAAGTTTTACTACTGGACTGACTTGTTCAGAGACATTGGTTAAGTACAGCAGTTTGATATAACTTTTTAAAAAAATGGTTGCAGTCTGGTCAGGAGTACCCTCAGAATCCAAAATATCTTTTTATCAGAATAATCCATCTTTTGGGGAGGAATCTTTAAAATTTAAAACAGATAATTTTTAATATAGCTGCTACAGAGCCAGGTAGTCACTGGGGATGTTAAAAAGTGTGTAATTGGGTAACCGTGTAACTGCTGAAAATTTCAGAGGTTACATGATTACATGCACCCGCAACACAGGGCAGCAGCCAGCTCCCTGGGAGATGGTACATGTAGCTCAGTCTGTACACGGTCTCTGAGGGCTAGGAGCTCCGTACACCGAATGCACACCTACTTTACCTGTCCATAGGGCAGGTAATCATACATGCTACATTGGGTGCAAGAAACAAGTTTACCTCCACTCTGCTTCTGGGCTTCTGCCTGCATTCTCTCCTATAGCTAATTAGGTTATCAATAGGGTTTTTATTAAAATCAGGTAGTTTTGGTTTTAGTTTAGTTTAAAAGTTTTAAAGAATGGCAAGAGTACCTCGTCCCCTTCCAGCTTCCACTCTAAACTCCCTCACTAAACTCCCTGTTAGCTTCCCCTGTTCGCAAAGGAGGTTCTTTGAGGGGGTCAACAAGCATTTTGGACAAAAGGGATCCAGTGGATATAATGTACTTAGATTTCTAGAAAGCTTTTGACGAGGTCCCTCACCAAAGGCTTTTAAGTAAAGTAAGTTGTCATGGGATAAAAGGGA
>JANRFK010006688.1:20808944-20851353 GCA_030068395.1 Apalone spinifera
TGCTCCAACACTTCGGTTAGTCTATAAGGTGCCACAGGACTCCTTGCCGCTTGTTCTTAACTATAGTTTCAACTAATTTTCCTAGTACTAACGTTAACACTTACCAGTCTGTAATTTCCAGGATCACCTCTAGCGCCCTTTTTAAATATTGGTGTCACATTACCTATTCCAGGCATTAGGTACAGAAGCTGATTTAAAGGATAAGGTGCAAACCAGAGTTTATAGTTCCACAATTTCACATTTTAATTCGTTCAGAATGCTTGGGTGAATGCATCTGGTCCCGGATAAACTGTTAAGTTTATCAGTTTGTTAAAACCTCTTCTCATGACACCTCAGGTTGGGACAATATCTCAGATTTGTCATCTCTGTTTTTGTCATCAGAGCAACCCATACTTTTTCTTTAAAAAACTATATCACACACCTCATTATTCAAATTAATTGAGTTAATGTAAAGCCTTCTTTTCACTTCAGTCAGTTTTCTCCTAACAACTATTAGGCATCCTGATGAATCTTAGTGATAGAAACAGGAAGATGATGTATTTAATGTTATCAAGGCATATTTAAAAATGGAAGTGTATTTATGCACGCACACACAATTACACATGTATATGAACATGATACTTACACACATTGTGGTCAGATCTTTCAAACTTAGTTTTGTAAAGTAGACTCAAAAATGCCTCTGTGCAGTGAATTGGGGAGGAAAAAACAGTAATAGTAATCAAGTAGTTAAAGCCTTTATGATAATACCTACTCAGAAGGGGACCAAATTAACTTTGAATAAGCAATCCTAATTCTGGTGTTGCCTATCTTTTGAGCATTTAACTCTGAAACCTTGATGACAATAATGGTGATTTAGTTTTTTGTGTATAATTTCTAAAAAGCAAACAGAAAAAAACAGAAGGTTCATTATGTATCATCACATAACTCACAGGGGTCATCAATAGGATTGGGATCTTTAGATCCACTACTTAAATCTCCGCTACTTGTGCTAACACCATAAATTATAATACTATACTAGTAGGTTGTTATCCTCTAATACTGTGAACCACTATTAGAAGCAAATGAAACACTTTGTTGGTGGGTTTTGTAGATGTTTGCTGGTAGCAGAGAAAGAGTGAGGCTCAGGAATCCTGGCTTCCATTTCAAGCTCTGGAGGAAAGTGTTCTGTAGTAAGCACTGACTTCACTGACCCATCCCCACCCAGCCAGTCCCAGTTACCACTCCACTGGGTTTTTGTCTGTGTCTTCTCACCATGCTATTCCCAGTTCCCTGTCCCCACTGGATACCAATCTTAAACCCTCTTTTGGGAATCTTTATCCAAACTCATCTTTGTCCAAGCATCTTGGCTCCATGTGAAATCTGTTCCCATATTCCATATCATTTTCCCTAGGTTCTTCTTTTGTTCCTGCTGTGTCAATATCAAGCAGCTTCTTCCTTTAAGTCAGCAGCAGCTCATTGAGAGCACATAAGACACAAGTTCCCTGCTCTCAGGATCAAGACCCAACATGACCCAGAGTAACTGAGAGCTGCAGTTACAGAAAAAGTTCTGCTGATCCCCAGTCTGGAGTATGCTCAGTACAGAAGAAATGTTTGATTTGGCTGCTAAAATCAAGACACCACTAAGCATGCTCAAAGTGTAATGTTTTAAATATATATGACTTGGCCAAATTTAAGCAGATTTTTATCATGGAAAGAGGAAAAGCCACATCCATGAATCAGACTATACAAGCCAAATTTCAAGCACCTGCTCCAAAGCATGAGAGTACTCAAGTTTCTGAAAGAAATGATCACCAAAATTTTAACATGGGCCTATTTTTCCTTAACCTATTTCTCAGATATAGTTGAAAAGTTTTGACTAAAATCTTCCAGAAACATTGAGCCTGACACAGGCACCCAGCATGGAAAACTTCAGCCCAAACACGTAAAGTTTGCCAAAAGTAACAGTCAACTGAAAAGACAGGCTGGTAGAAAGAGTTGGGCAATCCCTAATAGGCAATGATACCATCCCTGCCTATAACTTATCTATTTAAGGTGAACATTGTCTTTTAATCTATTGAAATGGGTAACAGTAATTTTTCGTCCTTTTTTCCATTTATGGGCAAAATTGCACATCTTTGATAATGAATAAACAGTAACTGTAACAGTAATAAACAGTATCACCATAGTTCACCAATAAAACATTACAGAGATTGCATTAAAGACTCTTGACTTTTTTAATTGGCAAGGAAAAATTGTGTTGAGTATTCTAGTTGTAAATTAACCTGTTTCTGACATTTTTTTCATATTTGATTTGAAAACTGTATTTCTACTTTGCCACAATATGAAGTACATAATTATTAATTGTTAAGGTAATGCAGGAATATGTGAGCACTCTTCCTCTGACTTCCCTTGCTCCTCGTAAAATGAGTGTTACAGGAGTTGGAGTAAGAAGTCCTCCAGCTCGACATTATTTTGACATTGTCAAAATAATTGCTTGAAGTGTATACGCGGACTATGTTAGTTCGGAATAACATCACTGCTGTGTAGACATAGCCAGAGGCTGTTAAGTTGAGAGCCTGTACAGAGGCAGTAGTGTGGGATAGCAGGGGGCTCCCTGGGAGTAAGGCTGTTAATCGTGTAACCGCTCAGAATTATCTTCTAGGGTACATTCTAGGAATGTTAGAAATTGTGTATTTCAATAAGAACGGCTATACTGGGTCAGACCAAAGGTTCATCAAGCCCAGTATCCTATCTGCTGACAGTGGCCAATACCAGATGCCCCAGAGGGAGGGAACACAACAGGTAATCCTCACGTGATCCCTCTCCTGTCATGGACCTAACCTCCATGAATCTATCTAGCTCTTTTTTGAACCCTGTTAAAGTCCTAGTCTTCACCACATCCTCTGGCAAGGAGTTCTACAGGTTGACTGTGTGCTGAGTGAAGAAGAACTTCCTTTTGTTTTTTTTAAACCTGCTGCCTATTAATTTCATTTGGTGACCCCTAGTTCTTATATTGTGGGAATAAGTAAATAACTTTTCCTTATTCACTTTTTCCACACCAGTCATGATTTTATAGACCTCTATCATATCCCCCCTTAGTCTCCTTTTTTCTAAACTGAAAAGTCCAAGTCTTTTTAATCTCTCTTTATATTGGAGAGATTAAAAAGACTTGGATTTTTCATTTAGAAAATAGGAGACTAAAGGGGGGGATATGATAGAGGTCTATAAAATCATGACTAGTATGGAAAAAGTATTACTGGTGTGGAAAATAATCGTGTAACCGCCAAAATTCATTTGGGAGCGGGTTTGACACGGTTAACTGGCACATTAATCGATAAGCACTCGTTTATTGGTTAACCGGTTAATGACTACTCAGCAGATATCCCTAGTGCATTGCTTAGCCTGTTTTCTATGTTTTAGCTGTTTTTCTTAGAACCACTCCTATCCTTAAACTATTAAACATTTCATTTAATTGCATAATTTAATTTCTTTTAATTGATAATGTGTAACTCATTATCATAAATGACTCTACTTTCATGTGGCATTTGAGGGGAAAATACAACCTTTAGAATGACAGCTGTCTTCTGTAATTTAATATTTTGAAGAATAAGAGATGCATGTAGATTTCACCTTACATATATAACTTCACCTGTATGTTAGAAAGTCCAAATGATAGAGGTGCAGGCTAGTAGCCAAATTGCATCTTGGAGACAAATGCATATCTTTCATTGTATGCTAGTGTAACATGCTCTGGTCTTGTCAACAAGTTGACATTATGCAATTTCTTTCATTGTTTTTTTTAAACAAGCAGTACAGTAGATAGTTGTGTTTTCAATTCTAAGTTTAGAGTGGTAAATCATCAAAAAATCCAAAGTCTTTGTGCACTGGTTGATTGTTAATCATGTTTACAATTATTAATTGTTTACAGTGGTTGTATAAAAGGAGTATTGAAGATGTTTACTTTCACATTGACGCAATAGAGATTTTACATGTAAAAAAACAAATCTGAAATATTTTTAAAAGAAGTGTTCTAGTCAAATTGTAGTGTTTAAATGCAGTTGGGACTAAAAGTACTATAACCATATTAAATCAAGGAGATTTTATAATTAAAGAAACAAGGATGGACTGTTGTATTTAAAGGCATTAAGGGTTTTTGTCAGTAGCAAAGAATTGAATTGAAGGAAGGTTTCCTGCTTCAGTGAATAACTTTATCTGTCACATCTTTCTTCTAAAGTTTTCATAGTTAATTACAGGTCCGTCAGTTTTATGAGCTTCGATGTTTCATATCTCTGTTTTAATATTCTAGCAATAAGATTATCTGTTTGGGGTGTGTTGTTGTTGTTGTTGTTGTTGGGGGGGTGTGTGTGTGGTGTGTTTTTTTTTTTTTTTTTTGTATAACTAACTCATTATTCTCTTATGATTTTTCTTCCCAGTCTCCTGGGGGCTCTCGACCAGTGTAACTCTGATGGAGGCAAATGGATGTTAGTATCTTTTTCCAGTTGTAATAATGTTTATTAAATCCTTTCATGCAAACATATCCACTGGCACTGTGCAGTGACATTGTAGTTCAAAGAACCAAGAGTTTTACTGCACCCTTCTTTGCCAGTATTTGGACTCTGAGCTTGCTTTGAGAAATCTCTGGCAAATCATTAACAAAAAATTGCTGTTAGATAAATACTTTTATTTCTGAAAAGCTAATTTCTTTCTGCTCTTTACAGCCACATTTTATTTCTGTCTTTTTTCTTTCTTTAGCTTTGCCTGTAAAGAGAAGCAAATGAACTCCTATGTTGATGTCATTTTAGCAATCCAGTAGGAAAGTGATTATTATTTCATTTGTGAGGTATCCTAACCCTACATATGAAGTGTATGTGTTAAATGAGATATAAATTAATGGAAGTTTTTTCCTGCAAATGAAGTTCTGTCTAGGATCTTGAAATAGGAAATAATAATTTTCAGGGTTTGTGAATATAACTCTACAATTTAAAACACTTCTTTGCCTTTCTGAATGTATATTCCTGTCTCCCTATCACCTCCATTTTTTCTTCATTTAATTAGAAAAGAGTCAGAGTTAACTAATATTGGATATGGTTAAAATATGATTCTGCAATGAAAGTAAAATTCTTTTCTCAGATGGTAGTGTTTCCTTATGCTGCTTTACAGTAAGAAATTATGAATAAAGATTAGGGATGTTAAATTGCATTTAATCAGCTAATTGAGTAGTTAATGGAATTAAGAACTGGCGGCTCTTAATATATTTAAAAAGCAGAGGTGCAGCATCTGGGATTGGGCGTGTGCCAGGACAGCTGATTCCTGGCTTGTGCCCGGTCGCTCTGCTATTTCTCTGCCTCCCTATGCCCCCTCCCCCTTCAGAGACAGTGCTAGGGGAAACCGGCTTTTAAACAGCACTGGCTCCCCCCCCCCCCATTCCCCTCACTGCTGCCTCTCTCTGATAGAGGCAGCAAGGGGGAGAAGCAACTAGTTGAGTCACTACTCGACTACCCAATAAGCATATTCTAGTCAGGTAATCGGGTAGTAAACTAGTTGCTTATATCCCTAGTAAAGATTTATGTTAATCACAAAACTAGGGATGTTAGATATCAGGTAATTGAATAATCAAGTAACTGCATGAATTCCTATTGGTTATTTGACTATTATATAGCTCCATGGGGGCTGGGGACTGGCAGCCAGTGCGCACCAGCCCCACTCCCAGGGAGCTCCCTTCCACCTCAAGTTGCTGCCTCTCTATTAGAGGCATCAGTGCAGAGTGCTAGGCTGAGTTGGTTCTCAAGGGAAGCCAGTTTAAAAAAACAGCTTCTCACACAGAGGCAGCAGCACGGGGTGGCAGGCAGTCCCTGTCTACGAGGGGTCTGAGCTCTCTGTGAGATATGCAGAGCCTCTGTCTGCGTGGAGCTCAGACCTCCCCCAGCCCCACGGACAGGAACTGCTGCCATAAAGCAGCCTCTGCCTGCGGTGGGCCCAGGCTCTCTGCAGACAGAGATTGCTCTGCGGGGAGCTTGGTCCCCTCCTGTAGACAGGGACTGCTTTGCAGTAGCCTCCCTTTGTCCAACCCTCTCCCCATGCTGCTGTGTCTGATAGAGACAGCAGCTGGAGGGTCAGTTGGCATTGCAGACCTGGTGGTGGGGAGAACTGACTTCTGAGCCAGCTCCCCTCCCCCAGCACTAGCTCCTTCCTCCCTACTCCTGCCCTTGTTGCCTCTAATATAGAGGCAGCAAAGGGTGGGGGGGAATTGTGAATAGTTGACAAGATTAACCGATAAGCCTAGGCTTATTGATTAATCATATAGTTGACTACTTGTTTACATCTGTACACAAAACTAGTTTGTTAAATGTTTACTAAAACTGCATTTTGTTGTCTGAAATTCTTTGGTTTTCATTTATTATGTTCATCCTAGTTTCTGTTTGTGTGGCAAACAAAATACAATTTCACACAATCTCGGAAAAGGCAGCATCTGGTAGTATTTCATAGAGTCAGGAAAGGTTGTCTTTATCTGATGGTAGGCTAGGTTGTAGGACAGGGGTGGCCAACCTGTCAGAGACAAAGAGCCAAATAGTGATGTGTAGAGTGCTCATGGGGTGGGAAGTTGTTGAGGAGGGGGGAAAAAAAAGGCCGTGCCAGAAGAAAACAGGGGGAAAAATAGATCCCAGGCCATACCATCACAAAAAAAGGGAAGGGGTTAGAGGGGCAAGCTCTGGGAGGGAATTTGGGTGAAGGAGGAAGTAGAGAAGAGGATGCTCAGAGAGGGGGTGCCAGGCTGGAGAGTGTTGGGGGCAGGTGGAAGGTTGAGTAAGCTGCAGGCTTGTGGCTGTGAGGGTGCAGGAGTTTGGGCTGGGGTGCATGAGGGGCTCAGGTCAGGGAGGCTGGAAGTATGATGGGCTCAGGACACAGGTTTGCAGTGTGTGGATGGTGCAAGAGTGTTGTGGCTGGAAATGTGGGGGTCAGGAGTTTGAGGATGTGAAAGGATCAGGACAGGGAGTTCCAGTGTATGATAGTTTCAGGTTTGGTGTCTGAGGGGTTGCAGGAGTGTTATGATGCTGCGACCAGATGGGGGTTTGGCCCCAATTGGGAGCTTGTTGGCCAGGCTTCATTTTTAAATAAAATATTATGTCCAACACAAAACGTTTCAACATTGTCTTTACTTATGGGAGGGGCTGGGAACCTGTTATGAGTCAGGGGTCACTGACCCACAGAAAAGTCAGTCAGGACCACACAAGTGAGATGCAAAAAACAACCCCTTTAAAAACATAGTAATACCATTCTCTATGAAAATTGATAAATGTTTCTTTAAAAGTAGTTTTGTCATAAATTTCAAAGCTTTAAGAAAGGAGAAGCTAAGCATCAGGTAACTTGATAATCTTTTGGTACTCAAATCTATTTTAGGTAATGTGGTAGCTCCCATTATAGTAGTGTCTGAGTATTACCCAATCTTCCAAGAATTTATGCTTGCTACACCTGCATGAAGTAGCGAAATAGCATTATTATCTTCATTTTATAGATACTGACATGTCCACACTGGAGAACAAAGTGCATTTTTACAACCATTATTTCTGACCTTTTAAAACTACACTTTTTTTCTCTAGTGGAGTCAAGATCTAAATTACTTTACCAGGATAATGTGTAGACTCTGGGATAGAGTTGGAAACCAAACCAAAGTATTCCATGTCCCAAGTTAGTGCCTTGTCCCAGGTTAGTGCCTTACCACACTGGACTTACTGTCTGACATCTCTGTGGAAATCTAAGTAGTAATGCTTTTCTTCTCTCTACCAGATCACACAATTTTGGGGATTTTTTTTAAATCTGCTTATTTGATGTCTGCAGTGTGCTTGGCACAGCTAACATTTGTCCAATGCTGGCTCAACATCACAAGGATTTGACAGTCTAAATCAAACTGGCAAAAATTTTTGAATTGTGAATAAATGTCTCAGACAACTGAGTGGTTGAAATGGTGAAACTACGGTATATCCTTGTGTACAGACATCATACTGTCTAAAAACAACAGCAAGCAATGCCATTAGAATGGTATCTTCTTCTCATGAACTTGCTTGAAGAAGCTCTCTTAAGTCACTAAATATTTGTGTAGTGTCAGAAGTGGAGGAGTGAAGGTAGTTTGAGATATACAAAGAACGGTATTAAAAGTCTGGTTATATATATGATTGCTGTAGGAGACTATTAAATTTGGACATATTTTACACACATGCACACAAACTGTTTGTTGCAAAGTCCAGCACCAAAATTTTAGGTGCTGTGCAACCTTAATTCAGCATCTTAGTGAATATTCATTTTGACGCAGTCTTTAACTAAATGATCAGATACTGTTTTCCTCCCCCACACACAACAGGTGCACAAGATGCACCTTCTCTAGCAATGAATCAGAATTGTGTACTGAAGGAAGCTGTTATCTATAGGATCCCTGCCTCATATGATGCACATTTTGGAAGAAGCATAGCAAATGAGAGAGAGTTGCAGTAAAATAGGGCACCTCATGAGTAAGGTAGCTGAATGTCATCATGGAGAGCTGGAGTTTCTCTTCTTAGAACTCTTATGTGGTGCTAATCAAGTCACTAAAAGCAAACTGTTCATTATGAATTTTCCTAATTTTATGATTGCCCAGTTAGAGAAACTGTAGACTCTTTTGCAAAAGTGCTGAGCAGTTACAGCTGCAGCTAAAGTAAATGAGAAATATACTTAAATATAGAAAGTACTATATAATATTAAAGTATTCTGAAAAAGCAAGTCCTAGGTTTTTTGTATTTGTCACCCAAAATTTAATAGATATTTTCTTATCTTAATCTTGTTGAGCCTCAGCTCTCTATCTGTAAAATGGGGATGACAATACCTGTTTATTTCACTGGGGTGTTTTTAATATCAATGAATGTTTGTGAAGCACTCAGATTCGGTAGTGGTGAGTTCCATAGAAAAACTTAAGTGTTCGTAATAGTGTTGAAATAATGTGAAGTAAAAAAGGACTAGGGCTATACACTGAATAATGGGAATAAAACAAAAGAAAATAGCTTCTTAATAATTGAACACGATCTGTTCTGCTCACTTAATGAGGCAGGGTCACTGGAAAAAATGTGTGATCATGTGATTGCCAATGCATATGCACAGGTAGATCAGTTTAAAGTTGCACAATCAGTCTTAATTCCAGCACTTTCTAACTTTAGTATTTGACTTTGCAGCTTTAATCTTTGTACCATCATTTGTGTAATTTCCTACATTCCTAAAAAAGCTGACTGAAAACACAGAAATTTAATCATGTGACATCACGTTCACATGCGTGGCCATCAGCAGGATTAGATGCACTGCGCAGATATCTTTCACTGAAACTGATGGAGCAGCACATGGTAGTCGTTATGTTGTCACCCTAAATGTGGGCTAGCACTGGTGGTGGGAATGAGATATTCATTGTTAGTGGCTTTCTCAGATATTTGCTAGCAGGATTTGAGATTCTTAGGTTCCATTCTAGGCTCTAGAGGGAAGTGTGCTCTAGGGGGCAAGAAGTCTTCTGCCCATTCCCCCAAGCTTGATTTCTTCTGCCCTGTCCCCTCCAGCCTGTCCCTTTCCCAGTTTCAGACCAGCTACAGTCTTCTCATGTAAACAATCTCAGTCTCCACTGTTCAGACTTCTTGTCCTAGTCTCTCTTGCCCAGCCAGTCCCATTTCCCCTTCTCTTAGCTCTTATTCCAATCGGTCTCTCCTGTCATCTTCTCCAATTACCAGCCAGTTTCTTTTCCCTTCCCTCTAGTCCCTTTCTACTCCTTTCCCTTTTCTCTGGACCAGATTTTGTTTCCCCTCAATTAGAATTGTATGCCTTCCTCCTTTCATTGTTTGAGTCACCGCAGAGCACACTGAGAATACAAGAGGGACAGGTAGGTTCCCTTCTCCTGTCTCCACTGTCTGGAAGCAAGAGTTAGGAGATGGTTGTTTTGAATGTTCAATTGATTTGCAGGGATGGTTCACGTGCAGTGTAGTCAATACTAGAAGATGAGATGGGATGCAGCATGCTTAATGAAAGCAGAATCTTTGGAGATTTTTGTTGCTAAAATCTGACGTGTCTATATTAAACCTATGCAAACTGCCATTTTTCAAAGGCTTAATCGAATCTGATTGTAGTTTCATGGGTGCAGCCAAAGACACATTCCTGACACAAGTCTGTATTCCAAAACAAGGGGATTTTAGAGTATTTCAAAGAAGAGTTCCTTAAAAGTATTTTAACATGGACAAAACAATTTATTTTTCCTTTGCCTAATTCTCAGAAATAGGTGAATCATTGTGGCTGAAATTAAAGAAAAAAAAATCCTGATGCAGACATCCAGCATGAACAATTTCAGCCCAAATAGTGTAAAATGTGGAAAAGATAAAAGTGACTGAAACAGAGATCTCACAGTAGTAAGAGATGGGCAACATTAGTTATAGACATTGCTACTAGCCCCACCTATAACACCTGCATCAGCTAAATAAGGCCAGCTTCAGAATTATATCAACAGAATCATTATTAGATCAAAACCCAACCTGCCCATTTGATTACCAGCATGCCATGGCTGTTTGTGGTAATGCTGCTTGTTATACTATGCTCTTTAGAAGAAGAACTCCCATTCATTCAGGGTTAAGGCCAATTACCTAGTTAAGATACCTTTTTGTATTGGATCACAGAACTCTGAAATTATTAACATATATGCTAGAAGATGAAAGAGATTTAGTTGTGGGTTTTTTATTGTAGATTATATGGCTTTTTGCATAAATATAGTTCATTTGGAATTGTCAGTTCAGGGCAACTGCACCTGTGTTTCCCGTTAGTAGGCACCTAGTCAGGCTTCTTGCCTCTGAAACAGTCACATCATCCTCCCCTCTCCTCCTACAAACACTTTCTGTTTGGAGTATTTCCAGGATGAACATTTCCCTGCCTTGACTGTGTTATTTCCAAAAAACAAACAAAAAAAGTCTGCCTACGTAGGTCTGCCTCTCTTCTCCTTTCAGAGGATGTGGAAATTACACAGTGTTCAATTTATTAATTGTCAGTATATTTCTTATAGTAAAAGCATTCCAGAGCAAACATATTAGAAACAATAAACAAGCTATACACGTGCTAATAATCTTATCAGAAATCACCCTTCCATGACAGCCTCTGGTAAGAGCACTCCTTCAAAACCCCAAATCCAGGAATTCTCCTTTGAGCTGAAGGAACTTGCAACCAGCTCTGGCATTCAGTATCAGTAAGCCAAAATCCTTTCAGAATTGGCTTGGAATTTCACTTTATACACATTGTCCCAGAAGGTCAGTTATGTCAGTTATGTTGGTCAGCATATCTTTTGAAGTGTACTTATCTCCCAGAGATAAGTTTGAAGTTTATTTATCTCCTCCTAAGGAAGTTCCTTACAATCCCACACTAGTGCACAAATATTTTTCATTTTCCATGCAATGGACCCCAAAGTTTCAATAAGATTTAACTTAATAATGTTTGCCCAGAATGTTTCAGGGTACTGTCATATGAGTCGCAGAAATGAATTAATATGAGGAGGATTGGAGGGACGCTTTTGAAGAATTCTTTGCCATCCATTGCAGAGGAAGTGGAGGAGATACCCACGAGACCTGTATTTTTTGGGTGACAGATCTGAAGTACTGTCCCACATTAATGTCAGTAGAAATTTTAGAACAAAATAATAAATTAAACAATAAGTGACCAGGAGCGGACGGTATTCACCTGAGAATTCTAAAGAAACTCAAATATGTCATTGCAGAACTACTAACTGTAGTATATAACCTATCACTCAAACAAGCATCTTTACTAGATGAAAAATTGGTAGCATAATACCAATTTTTTAAAGGGGCCCTAGAGATGATCCAGGCAATTACAGGCTGTTAGCCTAATTTCAGTACCAGCTAAATTGGTAGAAACTGTTACTCCTGTGCCCCTGCATCTCCTCCTCATTGAGGTCCCTGCACTCCCACTCAGGTACCCATTGTGTCCATGCAGGTACCCATTCAAGCTCCACCCCAAGTTGTCCCCCCCCAACTATTCCTTCTGAAACCCAGTGAGTGAAACACACACCCTCCAGCAATCTCATGTGCCCCATATCCCATGACTTCTCAAAGGCAGCTTTTTTCTTTTCCTTATTTGCAGCTGCAGCTACTCCCATCTGGGAGTGGCAACTCTCTGTTTTGGTGCCACACCAGCCACTAGTGGGCAAAAGTGAGTAACCTTAGCATCTTCCCAGAAGAATGTATTTTCTATCTGGGGAAAAAATAATTCTGACACACATTTATTCTGGCATAGGCAGTAGCGCAGAATTTCCTGAGGAATAAAACTATAGTAAAGACCAGAATTATCAGATACAAAGATAAACACAATTTGTTGGGGAAGAGTCAACACAGAAATTGTAGAAGGAATTCATGCCTCGCTACTCTATTAGAGTTATTTGGTGGTGCTGTTAAGCATGTAGATAAGGGTGATCCAACTGATATAGTATGCTTGGATTTTCCAAAATAAGAAGTCTTGTGGTGTGGACAAGATCGGGTATGCAGGCCGGATTCAGCCTGCCAAGACGTTTGATCTTGCCCACAACCGCCTGGCCATTTCCTGCACCCCCAGGCCAATTAAGACCTGGGAACAGGGGAGCCCACGAAGTCTCCTCTTCCCCACCAGAGGCCAGCCATGCCTAGAGGGAACCACCAGCTGTTTAAAATAGTTGGCGGTTCCCTTTAGGTGCTGCGCACCCCTGGCAGGGCGTAGGGGGAAGGGGAGAGAGACTGCATGTGCTCCCCTGTCCCTAGGCCAATTAGGGGATGGGGGGGTACACAAAGTCTCCTTCCCACCTCTTCCCCCTCCCCCCCACCAGGGACTCGTGGCGCCTAGAGAAAACAGCCTGCGACCACTGCCAAAATTAGTGAAGTTGCTCCCCTGCAAAAAGTATTGCCCACCCCATTATAGACTAACAGATTTATTAGGGCGTAAGCTTTTGTGGGTAAAACCCACTTCATGAGATGAGTTGGAGTATGTCTAGACTACATGGCTCCGACGTCGGAGCCATGCAGCTGAGTTTACTAGACATAGGAAAATGAAGCAGTGATTTAAATAATTGCCACTTCATTTACATCAAAATGGCCACTGCGCTGTGCCAATCAGCTGTTTGGCGGCACAGCAGGGCAGTCTGGATGCACCACTATCGACAAGAGAAGCCTTTGTCGACTGCTCCAGCGCTGCCAGGTCCCCGCAAACAGGGGTACTCTCGCCTGGCCAGAACAGCCCCTGTGTGCAGATGATGAGGGAAGGTCCTCTCCTGGATCAGTAACTAGTTAACAGATAAGAAATTAAGGGTAGAGATAACTAGTTTGCTTTCACAGTCATGCAAGATAAACAGCCAACCTCCTGTTCTGTGTGCTCCTTCTGAAGCTCTGGTACTGGATGTTGGAGACATGATACTGGATTAGATGAACCATTAGTCGAACCATGTGTGGCTGTTCTTGTGTTATCCTGTCTGCAGAGAAAATGACAAAAATAAGGGCAATGTAGAAAGAGAGCACATTTTAATGAGCTAACCAATTCTAGGATAATTATATGGGAATTATTTCTTCAAAGGACGGTAAGAAAAGTAATCACAGACAAGAAATTCAAAGAGATGAATATAAAGCTCATTGGTCACCAAGTGCGAAAGCTAATGAGCTTATCTCTGGAACTGAGAACAGATCTACACTTAATCTTATAACTATTCCGGGATCATTTGTAGCATTTTAATGTGGCAATAAGAGTTTAGTGCATTCTTGGGCCCTGTTTGTGATATGGTAGGAAAAAAGCAACTTCATGCAATAGAAGTTAGCTATATAAGAAAACAAGGAAGCATGGGAGTTTTGATCTTGCCTGTGTTTGAAGACAGTGGTTCCTTTGATCTGGGAGGTATATCAAGATGATGCAAAAGGAAGCATTCTCTCCCCATGTCCAAAAATGGTAATAGCAGTGAATACACTGTCAAATGATAGACAGTTATCTTCTCTAAATGTATTTCCCTCTCCTCCCTCTCCTTCTCTCCTCCTCTCCCCTCCCCCCCCGAAAAGGTTGGTCTGGAGGGAAAGAATTGTTCCACCAGGCAGTAGAAGCCTTTGTTCACTTTTCAGCTGTCACAGACTTTTTGCGAGAACATAGCAAAATTATTTGATTGCTTGTTGCCTCAGTTTCCCCACTGTAAAATTAGATTAATATTTAACTAACCTGTTGAGGGTAAACATTGGAGGCATATACTGATGATGGGATCATATAATTATATAGTATAGTCACAGACTACCTTATTATATTTTCTGTATTACATTGGATAATATCTAAGGCCTTTCACATCATTCACTTCTCCAAACCCTAGCTGCCTTGGCCCTCATTGACATAATTTGAGGCAATGAGGGAAGGCGGGTTTTTTCTGTGTATCCAAGCCATTTTCTAGTCATAGATCTCCCTCTACCTAAGATCAGAAGTGAAGTTTTCTTTCTGGGACTTCTATTAGTAATTTCCCCAACTAACATTTCCAAGACCCAATTCAAGTACTCTTTGATGAAATAAAGTATTAAAAATAGAGAAAATAACCATAATATGTCACTGAAAAGTATGAAAAAGTTGGCTAATTTGGTTTTAACCTTTTTTAATAAAAGACAATGTGTAAGGTGCCTGAAAATCTTATATAACATAAGGTTCTTATTTCTCCAACACACAAGCTGAAAGATTTTTTTCTTACTTTAGTGTTTAGGTCTCAGGTGTCAGTCATTCTAACTGGAGTCCCTGTTTTGTACATCCTGGTTTGGCTATTCCAGTTCAAGTGTTAAGATTCAATTAGTGTTGGTGAAACTATTAATCATCATATTTTCTGTGAAAAAGGTGTAAGTGCTCTGCTTAGTGGAAAGGAGAACTAATAATAGATGGCATCAGTGTCTAATGCCTGTTTTGCTTTATTCTTCTCTAAAAGGGTTAATAGTGACCAGATATTTAGACACTTAATGCTATCAAAGGGGAAGGAGGGAAATAACATATTCAAGTATATTTAGATAAGTTAGATATAATCCGGTTTGCAAGGCCTGATGAAATTAGTCTAGAGTACTTGAGGAGCTAGCTGAATCAATCTCAGAATCACTAGCAACTATCTATGAGAATTCATGAAGGATGGGACAGTTTACAGTAGATTGGAGAAGGGCAAACAGTTGTATTTGTCTTTAAATATAGGAATAAAGAGAAGCTGGGGAATGATATACCGGTCACCCTAACTTTGATACCTATTGGAACAAATTATTAATCAATTTGTAAGCACATAAGGATACTAATAATAGCTAACATGGATTTGTCAAAAACCATTCATGCCAAGTCAACCTAATTTCCTTCTTTGCCTGGGATACTGTCCTAGTGGGTAAAGGGGAAGCTCTAGTTGTGATGAATTTTGATTTTATTAAGGCTTTGACACAGTCTCATCTGACATTCCCATAAGCAAAGTAGGGACATTACTGTGAGCTGGGTGCAAACATAGTTGAAAGACTGTATTCAGAGAAATTATCAAGGATTTTCTGTCAATGAGCAGGTATTCAGGGCGGACACACAGGGGTGAGGCCAGAATTTGATATTAATCAATATTTTCATTAATTAATTGGATAATGGAGTGGAGAGTATGCTCATCAAATTTGCAGATGATGCTTAGCTGGGAGGCCCTGGTAACATGTTGGAGGACAGAATTAGAATTCTAATCAACTTTAACAAATAGGAGACTCAATCTGAAATCAACAAGACGAAATCCAATAAAGACAAATGCAGAGAACTACTCTTAGTAAGGAAAACTCAAATGTACAACTACAAAATGGGGAATATCTGTCTAGGCAATAATACATCAAAAAAGAAACTCGTGGTTACAGAGAATCACACTGAATATGTGTCAACAATGTGATGCAGTTGCTAAAAAGGCTGATATCATTTTGGGGTGTGGTAAACATCATATGTAAAACATAGGAAGATCATTGTCTTGATCTCCTTGGCACTGGTATAGGCCCAGCTGGAATATCATGTCTAGTTCTGGGCTGCCCAGTTTAACAAAGATGTGGACAAATTGGAGTGAGTCCAGAAGAGAACAATAATTATAAAAGATTAGAAAACTTGAATTATAAAGAATGGTTAATGTTGAGAAAATGAGAGTGAGATTGAGGGGAGGGGAATCACCTTTAAATGTGTAAAGGGCTATATAAAATGGACAGTGATTAGTTGCCTCCATGTCTTCTGAAGATGCAATAAAAGGTAATGGGATTAATCTGCATCGAGAGAGAATTACATTAAATAATAAGAAAACCTTCTAAATATAAGGTTAGGTAAAACACAAGCATAGTCTTCCAGTGAAGGGTCTTGAATCCCGTTCATTAAAGGCTTTTATGAATAGGATAGGCACACACCTGTCAAGGATGGTCTAGGAATTCTTGTGTGTTGTCTCAGTTCAGAGGACTGAATTTGGTGATCACTTCTGAGGTCCTTTCCAATCTACATTTCTTTGAGTCTGTACTTGACAAAAAAATGTTTAGTTTTGATTTAGATTTCTGCATTTATTGCCAAAGTAAATTCTTTTTTTGTATGTATTCCTGGAAGTATCATCACAAATATTCTTTAAAGATTAAGTTTTAATTTTTGGAGACTCCAGGACAATCCTGGAGGGTTAGCAACCATACTTGCCTTTTGTGGAACTGCAGGCTGGACTTCGCTGGTCCGGCACCCTGGAGGACTGAGTGATTCTAAATGAGGGAGTTTGCTGGATCAGGGAAGGTAAATTCTGGCCCTTTTGCTGATGGATTTCAGGCTCTCCCAGGGTCCATCAACAGACCCAGCCAGCTCCTCTCTGGGCTTCGCACCCCACCCAGCCCCACTGTCAGCCTGGCCACCGGATTGGATCCCCTCCTGGCCATTGGCTGAATAGACTCTGCTGACAATTATGGGGCTGCTCCCTGCTTCCAGACCTCCAGGGTCCATGCCGGTCCAGCCCTGATGCCCTCACCCGTGAGTGTTGCTGGTCTGGTCCCAGCCCAGTCCGCCAGGCTGAGCACTCCTGGTGGGCACCAGTAACAGTACTGCCTGGGCACCAGTAACAGTACTGCCCAGGCACCAGCTGCAGGGCTCCATGCCCTGGGCTAGGGCATCACTGCTGGTCCAGCCCCAGCCACCAGGCCACCTGTAGTGAATTTTAAATAATTTGCTGATAGCTTTCCATTCTAAATGCAAATGCAAGAAAACAGCAATCTATGATTTTGTGAAGGCTGAGATCTTCTGTCATAGGCTTATTTGTGCATTTTACAGTCTTCATCCACTAAGATGATTTAAAGTACTCCAGAGAAGCATTATGAAAGCAAATAGTGAAAACACCTCACTCAAGCACCATGTGTGAAGAGGTGCAAAGTAGCTACCTTCTTAGGAAAAGTGAAATGTGAAAGTTAGAAAAGACTAAGTGTCTAAGTAGCAATCACAGTTTTAGAAAGGTTTGAATGCTTCTGTAGATGATAGTAGATACAGACACTCATAACAGCAGTGTTTCTTTCAGGAACTTTTCTTAAATATCAAATTTCCTGGTCCTATGTGCTTTTATTGTTAGAAAAATATTTACCAATAGTGAGAAAACTGCCAAATATCAAAAGTGAATATGAAAAGTAACTCTGTTCCATGTACATTTTCCTTCTGTTTCCTGGATTCTCTGAATGGACAGTTGTACGAAATGTCATCTTGACCTGTTAATGAAGCTGAACATTTTCTCCACAATAGGAAATGAAGAGAAATTGTTGAGCATGGTAGGGGGTGGGAGGTTTGGTACTAAATATAATTGTCTTAATGAGAAACATCAAGTATCCCACTGAAAAATATTAAGATGGGGGAGGAGGGAAAATAATCTTAATTTGTCTCTTGTTTGAACAATGATTTGTAGGTGATTCTGCAAGTAGGGAAGTGATACACTTTAGGCAGTTGGAGGTGTGCCATAGAGAACAACAGAATTCAAAATGGCCACCCTTAAAGGGGCAGGTGACTTTGGGGGGGGGGGGGGGCTCAACAAAAAATCCTTGGTGTTCCCCATTAAAAAAAATATTGTTTGGTGTTCCTCGGTCTTAAAAGGTTTAAGAAATACTGCTTTATAATCTATCCTTTAAAATGTGCAAAATTAGCAAATTAATGAGTATTTAAGAGATGGTGCAAAACTATTAATTGTATATTTTTCATGATTACTGCATGATGTTTTGACTCAGACTCCCTGTACAGTGAACAAAAATGAACTACAATAAAAGCGATCATATGGGTTAAAGTATTTTCCTTAAAGAAACTTTTCCTCTCTATTCAGTTTGCCAAAATGTTTGTGTTTGAGATAGAAGTTATGGTCTGGGACTTAAAGGATAGATACCGGTTAGGTATAAGAAAATCAACAAATAAAATTAGGAAACCAAAACAGACTTGAATAAACAAAAAATGTGTATTTTCTCCATTAGCTATTTATGTGAAAAGTTCTATTTGTTCCCTAACACTAATCAAAGCTTCCTGTAAGTATTAATCCCTACCACTAAACATGTCCCTGACTTTTCAGTTAAGTTTTTATGCATCATAAAGGTACATTTAGTTTTATTTTTATTTTTCTCAAGACTTTCCAAATCCATTAAAAAAAATCATGATATGCAGAATTTAGCCTTGTGTTTGTTTGATCTTATTCATTTTTCTCTAACAAGAACTTGGGTCTGTTCTTATTCATCATTTGATAAATAAGCTTTACAATCCTCTACATTGGATTTTTGCTTATTTTTATTACTCTTTGTTTGGGCACACTAACTCATTCAATAAAGAATCCTACTTTCATACCTATATTGCAGTCTTTTTTAGATGTTCTAAGTAATTCTGCATTTTGTTGTTTGTCTCAATAGAATCTGTTTCTGACTAGTTCATACTCTTTGTGTGCATGGATTTTAATTTTTCTCAGCCAAATTTCCAGATGTTGGGTGGCTGCAATTCTTTAGCTATTGATATTAATCCTGAAAAAGAGGAAAGTTGTCAAACTCTTTCTTAATATAAGCTTGTCATGGTTCTGCTAATTTTTGTTTTCTTATTATTTTTGTATACAGCCTATAGGACAGTGGTCACCGACCTGTCGATTGCCATGGCACTGCCAGTTAATTGTAAGGCAGTGTTCCCAGTCCCATCCCCCCACCCGCAACAAGGTGCCTGCACTAGGGCTACAACCTCCCACCCCTTGCAAAACTGGAGCTAGCTCCAGCTTCCTGCAGTGTATGGGGGGGGGGGGGAAGCCCTCAGGCTTCGCACCAGAGCCGGCTTTTCAGGAAGTGCACGAACGCTGCTCTTCCCCTCCCCACAGCAGCGTGCACACTTTCTTGCCTTCCCTCCCTTCTCCATGCTCTGAGGAGGCAGGCTGGGAGTAGGAGTGGAAGTTAACATAGCAGCAGAGGATCTGGAGTGGCTGGTTTTCTTAAAGATGCTGCACATGTGCGTCTTCCAGAGCTGCCTGCAGATCCTGCCCGAGAGAACCACGTCCCAGGAGACCCCCCCAGGTACCAGTCAAGCTGCCCCTACCTCCCCTCCCCTGGCCAGACCCCCACCAGTAGCCTGGCTAGACACTATCCAGCACCCTGCCCTCTCCCTCCTGACCAGACACTTACCCCCAGCTTGCTCCTGTACCCTACTTCCCACCCAGATTCTGCACCCCCAACCCTATCCCACTCACTGGCAGCTCTGTCCCATACACTGAATTCCTTATTTTTGGCCCCACCTCAGAGCCTGTGGGGCCCACAAAAGCCTTTAACCCTAGAACCCCAGAAGAGTTAATCTGGCCAGAGGCCTTAAACCTCAGTCGTACCCACCCACCACCACTCATCAGGGCTGGAGTGTCAGGGGAGTGAGATGTCTCAGTTGGGTCCACATCAGTGAGGCGTGGGAGGTTTTGAAGGGTTTTTGTTTTGGTTTGGTTTTTTTGCATCTCACTTGTGTGGTCCCTGACTGACTTTGTGGGTCTGTGACCCCAGCCCCTTTCATAAGTAAAGGCAATGTTGAAACGTTTTGTGTTGGACATAATATTTTATTTAAAAATGAAGCCTGGCCAAGAAGCCCCCAATTGGGGCCAAGCTCCCATCTGGCCACAATATCATAGCACTCCTGCACCTCCCATGCACCCCAACCCTGAGCCCATCATACACCTGAACCCCCTGCCCAGAGCCCCTCACAGCTCCGAACTCCTGCACCCCCATATCCCCAGTCTTGTTCCACAACACTCTTGCACCATCCACACACTGCAAACTTGAGCCTCAAGCCCATCAGTCACCTAACCCCCCCTGCCCTGAGCCCCTCATATACCCCAGCCCAAACTCCTGCGCCCCAACACTCTCCAACCTGGAGCTCCCTCCCCACGTCAGCATCCCCTTCTTTACCTCCTCCTGCACCCAGATTCCCTCCCAGAGCTTGCACCTCTCACCCCTTCCCACACCCAAATCCCTCATTCCACACCTCCTGCCTCAACTCAGTGAGAGTGAGTAAGGGCTGGGGACGGCAAGTGATAGAGAGGAGGGGAATGGAGAGGGCCTCAAGGAAGGGGTGGGGTCTTCAGGAAGGGATGGGATAGATCTTGGCTTGGCCTAACATTTAAAGTGATCTTGGGTGTAAAAAGGTTGGAGACCACTGCTATGGGATAACAATTATTAAACTATCTCTTGCTGGTGACCCAAAGACAAACGGCTGTTGTGTTTAAACAGGAGACACTGAGGCTGTCAGCAAAGCTCTCTGAATACAAATTTGCAACAAAATGCATGTTAAATGCAGTTTAGTTTTCTACAAAAACGTTAGGTCAAGTGGAAGGTCAGAAGTGGAAGTGTTTGTGAATTATACTATTAAGCAACTAAGGGATCTAAAGCAGTGATCCCCAAAGTTTTAATTGTTCCCTAGAAATGGATACAAAGGACCAATGCAGGAACTGCATGGACCTTTTCATTGTTGTTCAGAAGTTTTGTATTTATTATTAGATGTAGTATTAGTATTGTTTATTTATTATTATTTGTTTGATAGTCTCTGGTTGTTTTGTCTGCAAAGCACATATAACTGATGCAGCACTATCTGCTGGAGAGCCTGGAACAGTACCTTTTATGTATGAATTGTCCCATATATTTAGCTGATGCTAACTCAGATGAAAATGGAACTTTTGATTTTTTTACATCACCTTAAAATGTGTAAGAAAGTAGAAGTAGTATGAAGATTGATAAGTGAATTATGAAGTGGAGGTGGGCTGATGTAGGACTACCTTACGCAAAGAGGAGGGGAGGAAATGAGGCTGAAGATGCATAAATTAAGAGATTAGGCCCTTAACAATTCATTGAGGGGGCAGTGGTACATAATTTTTTTTCACTCTGAAACTCAGCATTCAGCACTTTGGGAAATACCGATCTAAATCAATATTAATAAAATTGTGTATTTTACAAAATACGGGGACTTACTAGGGATGTAAGGGAGTAGTCGACTACCCAGTAAGCATATGCTTATTAGATAGTTGAGTCGACTACTTGCTCCCACCCCCTTGCTGCCTCTGTGTCAGAGGCAGCAGGGGAGGAGGAGCTGGCTTAAAAGCAGCTCCTGCCCAGTACTGTCTCTGTGATGGAGGGGGCAGAGCTGCAGCATCCCATAGCCTGCACAAACCGGGATTAAGCAGTCCCGGTTCATGCCGGCTCCGGGATGCTGTGGCTTTGCATTTTAAATGTAGTAAGAGTCTGCTGGGATCCTACTAAATTTAAACTGCAGAGCTGCAGTGGGCCAGTAGTCCCCCTTCTGGACTACTCAACTAGCTGATTAACCACAATTTAACATCCCGAGGACTTACAGTAGAAAATTAAAGAACATTCCTCTCTTAATCCTCCAATTCCTCTTCCTCTCCATTAAGGATATCTGGGAACTCTGGTATTGTTAACTGTTTTAGGGCTTGTTGATGAGGTAACAGTCAGTCTGGCAAAGTTTGATTTATTGAGTCTGCTATAGATGAAATAAATTGCCTGCTGATTGCTCTCCCATTAAATCTGGTATGCTATTTTAACGAAACGCCAAAGGGGAGTTGATGGGAAAGTTGCCTATCAATTCACACAGCGGACACACCACAATGAGTAGATCTTCATTCATTGACTTCACATACACTATTCACATAGCTGAAGTTGTGTGACTTATCTCTCTCTCTCTCTCTCTCTCTCTCTCTCTCTCTCTCACACACACACACACACACACACACACACACACACACACAGAGAGAGAGAGAGAGAGAGAGAGAGAGAGAGAGAGAATCTGCCCCCCTTGTTTAAGCTCCTGGACAGAGTGGATCCATTACTTCTGATAATATAGGGATTAATTTTCAGTACGATTGAAGTCTAGAAAGCAATAGGAATTTTCTCTTCCTGACTTGCTTGTTGTGGGAAACTATTTCAAGATGTGAAGTTCCATCTTGAATTTCTGTGATTAATTAGTAAACTGGAAAAAGGATATTGTTTTCATAATGACTTCTGATATAAGCAATACAATATTTTAATACCTACATATCACTGACTACATAATCTTTCACAAAGATGATAGATTTCACAGATCTAAAAATGAATAACTTACAAAAAACACTATGTAAGCACATTAGAAAAGTTATTCAAATTTGTGACTCCTCTTGTGCCTATTAATGAAATGTGTTTGACATGTTTTTCTAAGAATTATGACTGAAATTTCTTCCCTCCCATTTGTTTTTTAGTCCTGGAGTGAGATCTGATGCAAGCTCTTCTCCATCCACCGCCTCGACAGCAACAGGACCACCTCCCAAACTTTGCCTGGTCTGTTCTGATGAAGCCTCTGGATGTCACTATGGTGTCCTAACTTGTGGCAGCTGCAAAGTATTCTTCAAAAGAGCTGTGGAAGGTAGGTTGTGTTTTGAAGAGTTTATTATCTTTTAAAATGATAAAATACATTTATAGCCTAATGCCTCTGCAGGCATCCTTGCTGCTCCCTAGAGCCCTATGGTAAATTAACTATTTTATCTACAAATGCTAATACCTTTATGTATTCCACTGTGGGTACACAGTGCCCGGAGTAGGAGAATTTTGAGAGCAGTGTCAGTTGATCTGCTAATGTTCCCTCACTATCCTCAGTGCTTTCAACTTTCCAACTGCATAGGTAAAGAGCTGAGCTGACCAACCACAGCACCAGTTCTTTCCAGTTACCGCATGGCCTAGTTCAACCCCCCCAGTGTCTGGATCTTTATCCGCAGAGATCCACTTTAGCCCAGCTGGGCTGGAGCAGTCCCCCTGCTCTCCACAACCAGGCTGGAGCTGTCTCCCTCCTACCACTACAGGCACGGGCTGCTCCAGCCTGGCTGAAACAGCCCCTGCCAACAACTCCCCACCCCATCACAGACACAAGCTTCCTCAAGCCAGCCCCTTCCTGAAGCAGCCCCTTGCCCATAGCAGGCAGGGAGCTGCACCAGTCCCCACTGATTAACCAGAACCGGTAACCTTTCATATCCCTGATCTAGTCTATGTTCTTAGTAAAATAAAAGTGACTTGAGTACATTTACATTTCTGTAATGCACTTTCACTGACCCTTGTGAAAGAGTTTATTGCTATTTTGGCTTAGTATCGTTTGTTTTTGTTTTGGTTGTGTTATTGGTATCATCTTTATGTAAATTGTGTGTGTTAATATGTGATAAAACTTGTATAGCATATGAGAATTTGAATGTCAAAAGTTAAAATATATTGTATGCCAGCTATGTGTGATAACATCCATTTCCATATAGGATATCTTAAATGATTCCATAATGGTATTATAGCAGTTTTTCAACATTTGCTATAAATAATGTTCATCAGCCTTAAAAGCAGCTCCTGCCCAGTACTGTCTCTGTGATGGAGGGGGCAGAGCTGCAGCATCCCATAGCCTTCACAAACTGGGATTTAGCAGTCCCGGTTCATGCCGGCTCCGGGATGCTGTAGCTCTGCATTTTAAATGTAGTAAGAGTCTGCTGGGATCCTACTAAATTTAAACTGCAGAGCTGCAGTGGGCCAGTAGTCCCCCTTCTGGACTACTCAACTAGCTGATTAACCGCAATTTAACATCCCGAGGACTTATAGTAGAAGATTAAAGAACATTCCTCTCTTAATCCTCCAATCCCCTTCCTCTCCATTAAGGATATCTGGGAACTCTGGTATTGTTAACCGTCTTAGGGCTTGTTGATGGGGTAACAGTCAGTCTGGCAAAGTTTGATTTATTGAGTCTGCTATAGATTGCATATATGTATGTATGTATGTAAAATGTGTGTGTGTACATTTTGAGATCAGTAGATGACAGCTTTGTGATAAACGACTATCAAGATTTCTCCTTGATTTCAGGGAGGTAACAATTAGAGAAAGAGAGAGAGAGACGTAGGCTTGATAAGAGCTTGCAATGTGTAAGGCAGCTCAACCTCTTTCCCAACCCCCAAAGCACCCATGGCTGTGTCTACACATCTGTGTTATTTCGGAATAGTTGATGTTACTCCAAAATAACAAAGTCTGTGTCTACACTACAAGCAGTTATTTTGACATGATGTTGAAATAATGTTGAGCTGGAGGACTTCTTACTCTGACTCCTGTAACCCTCATTGTACAAAGAGTAAGAGAAGTTGGAGGAAGATTGCTCTTTCTCGGACTACCTGCTGTGCAGACAGCACCAAAAGCCAAAATAAACTATTTTGACTTAAGCTACCCAATTGATATAGCTCAAGTTGCATAGCTTATTTTGGCTTTATCCCTGCTGTATAGATGTGCCCATAGGATTTTGGGCAACATACATAAGCATTATGTAATAGAACAAGTTCTTCTTCCTTGCGTGACAAACGGTTGGTGGAAAAGATTTTTTTATTTAAAAGCTTGCCATAATTCTCACACACTAAGAATAATGTCAGTCTTCCATTGGAAGAATCAAGCTGACTCTTAAAGGGCAGATGAAAAGGTTTGGTGTCTGATGGCTCTAGCTTGCAGCAATTCTTACTCGTTTTAAGGTGAATCATTCTAGCTAGCTGCCAGTCTTTTATGAACAACGCTAACATGAGCGGACATTATTCTCAACCTAAATACCTCTCAACATAAGGCAGGGCTGGGCAATAATTTTTAATGGGGCACCACTCCAAGATTTTGGCAAGTGGCCAAAAGCCACACTTCTATGGAGGGGGTGTGGAGTCTGGGATGGAGGTTGGGTGCAGAAGGGAGCTTATGGTAGGGGACTGGGGTACAGGAGCAGGCATGGGACCTGAGAGGGAATTTGGGTGAAGGAGTAGGTTGTGATCTGGAGCAAGGGCTTGGGGTGCAGGGTCCAGGAGGGGATATGGGTGCAGGAGAGGATTCTAGCCTGGGGAAGGTGCTCTAATAGGGGGTGCAGGGAATGAGAGGGTGTTGTGACCTGGAAGAAGGGCGGGCAGAGGGTTTGGGTGGTATCCAAGGGAAAGGGAATGTGGTGCAGGTTCAGGGAGGGGGTGTGGGTGCAGGTGAGGATTTTGGCCTGGGGCAGGTGTGTAGGAAGGGGGTGCAGAGTCTGGGTGGGAAATATGACATGGGAGAAGGGGGAAAAGGGGTACAGAGGGTCTGAATGGTGGTCTGGGGAAGGTAGTTGCAGGGAAAAATAGGGGTGGGATGCCAGAGGCAGGCTCTGGCTGGGAGGTGCTTACCTAGGCACCTCCCAGCCAACAGCCCTGCAGGAATCTGAGACGGGCTCTCTGTTGAAGCCTAGGTTGTGGTGTCTGCTCCAGGCATAAGAGGAGGTGAGGAGGGAGAAGGCTTCACACGCTGTCCCTGGCTTCAGCAAAATGTATCGGCTCCTGTTGCCTGGAAACTGGCCAACGGGAGCAGAGAGATTTTGTTGGGGCCTAGGAGCAACATACAGTCTCTTTGTCCTGCAGTCCAGAGTGGAGAGTAACCTGCTCTTTCATGAGTAAATTGTTCTCTATGTTCCAGTGAGGCGGTCACATGCCAGATCAGATTCAGTGGCTTGGTGGGCTGAATCCAGCCCGCTGGCAGCCTCTTGCCCACCTCTCATCTAAGGGCTTCTCCCAAAGAAACAGTAGGATCCAAATCAATTTCACACAGATATATGGGGCTTTGATCCTTGAAATTAAACTTGCAGTCCAAAACAGTTCTCAGATCTCTTAATGATATAGTGAAAATCTTTTGTGAAAACCTGAGGCTATTCAGAATTATCAGGAAACTTGAAACTGTTGAAATTTCGTATGTGCAACACCAATATTAAGGTAGCGCGTGCATGTACAAACAAAAAGCATAGATCTAAATATATATTTTAAATTGTCCACAGGTGTGGAAGAACAGATATTAAAACAAAGGATAATTAGCAAGGAGCAATCCTTATGATTATTTAATATGAAATCAAATAAAAAGAAAATTAACACTCCCCTTGGCTGAAGAAATGGGTTGGGCCCAAGAAAGCTCATGATACTATTCATAAATTGTTGTTACCTTAAGGTGCTGCCACAGGACCATTGTTTTTTAATTACAACTCCTCTGAGACCTTGGAAAACATGTATAATCATCCTTTGTAACAGACAGATGCATGTTTCAAAGATCTTGCAAATTAAGTTTCACCCTACAAAACAGCAAGCATCACACCTAGTACTTGCTACTTCTGACTCATAAGAGCCAGAATTCTACCAGATAGTAAAGATCTGTCCTCAATGCAATACAGTTTACCATGTATTAATTAGTAACACGGGATTTAAATAAATCATTAAGATCCGAGTTTTCGATATCTGCAACACTGAAAAAATTCAGTTAAAAGAATCTTTTTCTTTCTTACCTTAACCTATTAAAACAGGAGTAGGCAATAATTTTTGATGAGGGTCGACTCCAAGAATTTGTTAAGTGGTTGAGGGCCACACTCTTCCATTATATTAATGGAGGAGTTGCAGGGACTGGGGTTTGGAATCTGTGAGGGAGTTTGGGTGAAGTAGGAGATTGTGACCTGGGGCAACAGACTATGGTGAGGAGGGAGTGTAGGCCCTGGGAGGGGGTTGTGACTTGAGGCAGGAGTGCAGGGATTTGTGCTGTGACCAGGGATAGCAGATTGGAGTACAAGGTCTGAGAGGGGGTTGTGACCAGAGGAGAGGTGTAGAAGGAGATGCAGTGTCTGGGAAGGTGTATGGGGGCTGGAGCAGCGATGCAGAACATTTGGGTTACACACATTTGGGGTAAGAGGACAGAAGGGCAGGTGTGTCCTCCCAAATTTTATTCACCTTTACCAGTCCTAAGACACTTTTTTTCTTATCACTGGGCTTTATAGAGAGAAAAAGTGGGAACACACACAGAATGATGCATTTTCTGGAGTAGTTCCTATATTGATATCTCCTATATAGCCATCATTACATACATTCACCAACTTCTTCATATTTATCATACAGTCTTTAGTTAGTGCTTTTTCTGCTCCTTCTCTTTTCCCCCTCCCCCCTGCCCCCAAAGAAGATTTCTCCATGTCTTAGTGCCAAAGAGAAGACGATGGAAGATATGTAAAATTTCCTTTCTTCAGATAATAAGGTTCACAGATCTAGCCCAAACTGGAGACAAATGGGTCATTCAGAGTAGAGATAGAAATTGAAATACAAAGAGTTGGATTTGTTTCATGAAAAAGAATTTCCCATCCTCTCTGCTCTGGATGAAATTGTTATGCTTTTATCCTCAAATAATAGTTAGCCCAATCCATAATTTAGGAAACTACAATTGAATTGTTCTGTCTATGGGAGTTCTCTCAACTTCCAGAAGATTCTCTGGGTGATTCCTCCCAGTGATTGACAGGTCTCATTCTGCCTTCAAACTATAAGCAGGCTGAAGTACGCATTGTAACTGATCGGTGTAGCTTACTGCCTGAAGACAGGTGTGAACAGAATTTTCCTAGTATGGAGTGCAGCTTAATTGGAATATGTGGGTTGGGCCCACAGGTTGAGGATATAACAGATTGCATTAGGCCTGAACTCAGTTGTCACCTAATTTGGGTTTTTACTTCCATTTTGTATCATACTTTGTGTCCTGTATCTGGTGCCAGCTTGAACTGGTACAGGCGACACCTGCACTTACGACCTATTTGGTTCCTGGAGAACCGACGTAAGTTGAGGCGTCGTAAGTCAAACCCTTATTTCCCATACGCGCAATGTTATAAATAGCAGTTCCGTTCCTAGAAACCCATTTCTTACCCTAAAAATACAACCAGGCTGGGCACTACTATAACAAATCCAGCCCTAGCTCCCAGCCTTGCCCACTGCGATCCCATGAGGCCACGCAGCGGGAGAAACAGCCACCTGCTTTGCCTCCTGGGAGTTGTAGTCCCCAGCGCGCTGGGCTTGAGAGGCCACACTGGGTCGGAGCAGGGCAGTCGCTAGGGACAGGCCATGCAAATGTCCCAGGCCCACAGCCTGAGACAAGGCCCTGGCCTGGCAGGGCACTAGTTCAAACACTGCCCACTGCTGGCCAGCACTGATAATGATGCATGGAGTCTGCGTCATATGCCATCGTAAATGCAGGGGGTCATAAGTTGGGTGGTCGTAAGTCGGGGGTCGCCTGTATATGTGTAGCTTGTTTTTGATGTATAACACGGCTAGAGAAGGAAGAGGTGTTTCTTACCTAGTGGAGAGCTGACATTAGGAAGAGTCATGTAAATGGATTTGCAACTACATATAGCCTTTTCTGTGGTAGATTTGGTTTCTCTTTTTGCAGCCAGAAGGATACACTATTATGTAGCTTAAAATACAATTATTTGGCGCCTTAATTTTTTTCTTTTTTTATTTGCTAAAAGCCAGATGATTACGTTTTTTACTTGTGATTTGTGTCAAGCTTTATTTGGATTGAAATTCAATTTAACTGCACCAAAACAGCATTGTATCATACACTATTTAAATTAAACTACCTAAAATGTGCCGTATGCATAAGAAAAAAAGTTAATAGAAAATGTATCAAAATGTGTTTTATATTTATAATAACTGATTTATTAAGCAAAGGAAGCATGAACTATAGTTATTGAACTGAACTGATTATTTCTGGTCATCATGTTCTTGAAGATTTTAGAACGAGCAAATCTCATCCTCTCAACCAGTCATTGACTTGAACTAGTTGAATAAACTGAAATAGAAAAAATCTTCTTTCTGGATCTGCTGAAAAGATTACTGGCATTGAAAGCTGGTTTACTACTTCATAAACTCTAGTTTCAGGTGTTTAGGCAGTGACTTCCATGAGTTCAGTAGTCTGACTCTTTAAAAACAAAACAAACAAACAAACAAAAACTTGGCAGCAAACGTACTGCTTAATATTTTTATTTAATTTAAATTATTTTAATGGATTATACCAAGTTTAGGCCTAAACAGAGGTTATCATAATTTAAAATATAATTTTAAGTATTACATTTTAATTAAACAGGATTTAAATTAAAAAATCTGATGTACAAAAAAAAATAAACTCATCCATTTTTATCCATACTGCTGCCAAGAGAGGAGAGTGTGGCCCAGAGCTATTAATAGGGTTGAATCACTACCCATACCTAAGGAGCTGTAGAGAACATGGTCATCAGGGTTTAGACCTCCTCACAGCATATTGGTGTCCATTCAGGGGATAGGACCAACCTGGGCTCTGACAGAGAACTTCTTTGGTGTCATGCATATACTCTGGTTTCTCTTCAGATCGTATAAATCTTTCACCTCTCTTATACTGTAAATTTAAAAGAACAGAGCCAAATTTGAAAAGTGCTGTGCACCCAGTTGTTGCCATTGTTCTCAGCAGGAGAATATGGGAGCCCTTTTGAAAATCTGGCCCACAGTGCTATGGACTTGTTTCAGTTTCCTGGAACTGCTTTAAAAAGGGAAGTTTAGTTAGCCAGCTTTAGCTTTGTGACACTCCTGAATGAACTATGGGGAAAAAACATGACATGACAGGCCCTATAATTTAAATGTCATTAAGAATATGTGGCGTAAAGGTCTGTTTTTGCTGTACCTTCCTTTTATAATCCTTGCAGATTACTGACTGTACATTTATGAAATAATCTTTATCCTTGTACAGTTTGATTAAATGGTACACCAGGCAGAATACTTATTTTAAGTGTATGAGAAACTCACATACATTACATCTTCTTTTTAGAGCATTCCAATAATAATAGCGCTAATTATTAAATGTTTATATTATCGGAACATTTCATGACGCATTTATATAGACCATCATTTCTCAACCTGTTTACCATTGTGAGCAACATATATGTGCACATCCAATACTACCTGTATGGCCCCGAGGACATCATATGGGCCACAACCTTGTGCTGACTGGGCTGCAGATTGAGAACCACTGATACAGACTTAAATGAGACTTTATTTGACTCTGTTGTAAAGAGCTCATGCTCTGCATTGACAAAGTAAAGGGTAAAGGAGGGGCAAATAAGTTGAAAATCCTGATAGTCTCTTTAGTTGAGAAAAAGTCAGTGGAAGAGGGTGCGGTAGAGACTGGCAAAGACCCAAATGGAACAAGTGGATTTTGAGGAAGTATTCAAAGGAGGATGTGTATATTGAAAGGTGGGAGAGGAGTGTCATTTCAGAAGAAAGGAAAAGTATGAGAAAAGGCACACAAGCAATATTGGGAAAGTGTTGGAATCTCAAGACACAGAACCAATAAATTACATTGTGGCCTTTTTGTAAACCAGCAGATTTGTTTAGTCTATTCTGATATCCAGAATCGGTGTGCCTGGTGTGTGGTTGATAATGTAAGAGTGGTGAGATCAACAATAATCTTTCCCTGTTCCCACCATGGTTCAATATAGCACCGCATATGAAGTATTCATTTCTGCAATAAGCATTCTTAAAAATTTTCTGAGTTGATCTCTGATCACTAGCTACCTTTTCCAGTATATTGCTTGAACTGCTTTTGTGTAGTTACAAAGGTGACTGACAAGGGTCTTTCAGGTGTTACACGAGCTGTAACACGAGGTGTAACAGTTAATTCAAAATAAGGACTTAGTTCGAGTTAACGTTTGACTGCCACGTGTAGCCGCGGGCAGTTAGTTAGGACTAACGGGATTTAAAAATGGCGCCCGGATAGGAAGATGCAAATAAAGCCCGGGATATTTAAATCCCAGGCTTCATTTGCAACTTCGAATGGCTACATTAGCCTCCCTAGATCGAACTAGGGGGCTAGTGTAGACATACCCTAAGAGTGTAGCCATTTAAAAAGGTAAGCGCCTACTTATCGGTTACCCAAATGGTTATACGTGGCTCCCAGTCCAGCTCCTGGGGAGCCACCTGCTGTCCTGTAGAGGCAACAGCACAGAGCGACAGGTGGGAGCCAGTTTAAAAGCCAGCTCCTGCCATGCACCAGTTCCTGGGGAGCCAACTGCCACCCTCTGCTTCTGCCTCTATATCAGAAACATCAACAGGTGGTAGCAGCCGGCTCCCCTGGAGTGGGGCAGCAGGCAGGAGCTAGTGCAGCAGCCGGTATGTCCTGGGAGCTGGCTTAAAAGCTGGCTGCTGCTCCACATGTAACCGTGTAACTGCTGAATTTTCCAGTGGTTAACAGTTAACCAATTACAACATTTTAATATCCCTACGAATCACTAATCATAGACTGCAAAAGAGAGTGCATCAGCCCCATAAGTGGTGTTGTGTCAAGAAGAAAGCAGTAGCCCTAAAGGCTACCTACTTGGAACATCCTCTGTAATTGTTGTACAGCATTCATATTCTGAAAGCAAGAAAAATTACCCTTTTGCATCCTATCCCAGGATTTAATATTTCTTTCTACTCTGCTGATTTGCAGCATTTAGTTGTACATGTATCTATATCTGTATAACTATGGATAGAAATGCATACACACATACTTACATATTTGATAATGAAGTCAGGTATCCAGGTTGTGATGTGTCTATTTACTGCTTTCATTTTGGATGGAATTTAGTGACTTGGGGTCCCTAAATCACTGTTGCTTTGTTTTCTCCAAATAGAAAATTTTTGGTATTTATACAAAACGGAATGCAAAAAGCTCTCTTCAAGAAATCAGCTATCTAAGGAATTAAGCCTGAGTGAAGCCACTGTAAGAGTCTTTGTACCCCAACCCAAATTATACAAATTAACCTGACACACTTTAATCAAACCTTTTTTCTACTAAATAGGGAGATTTCACGGTTCAAATATCAGGGAAAACTGAATGCTTATTTTTACACCAGAAACTTTCCAGATTACCCTCCCATAAGCAAAATATCTATTACTCCAGAAAATGTGCATACAATTTGAAGACTTTAAATGCAATCCAGTTAAATGAGTGTGAAATCTATTTCCTATACACTTGATTCATTCTTCCAGAAAGTTGCAAAAGGAATTTTTACAATGAAATTACTTCCTTAGTGCAACATAGAACAGAGAGGATACCAGTTACTTCACAAAACAATTTGTGCCTGTTTTTAAACAAACAGTCTAGAATAGCCTTTGCCTGGTTGCTGGGTGGGGCAGTAATGGTGATACGTTGTAGCAAAACATATTAAATTAACAGGTATTTTTAGAAAACTTGCTGAATAACTAATGCAAAAGTAAAAAGCTTTCTTCTCTTTCCCACTTGCAAATTGCAATACAGGTTGAGCCTCGGTAATCTGGGACTCCGTGGTTCTGAAACATTCATCATCCAGCAGAATCATGGATGTTCCAGGACCAGAGAGTCCTGGTGGAGGCCTGGCAGCTAGGCTCCCTGCTGCTGGGCTGCTCAGCACGCCACAACTAGGCAGCCAGGCACCAGGGCTACCTGGTGGAACCAGGATTTCCGTGCTCCATAGCGGGGCTCCCCAGCATGGTCAGGAGCTCAGTGCACAGCAGCGGGTCTCTCTGGCAGAGCCAGGAGTTCAGTGTACTGCAGCGGGGCTTCCCAGCATAGTAAGGAAGGAGATGGGGGGACCAGCAGGGCAGCAAGGCTGGTCCAGGGTTAGGGGGAGCTAGAAGCAGGGGAGCCATATATGACCTCCCCTGTTCCAGCAAAATTCCTCATCCAGGACCAGTCAGGTCCTGAGGGTGCCAGACCAGGGAGGTCCAACCTGCCGTTGAATGGTATGTGAAAATTCCCAGGACAATGAACAGGACTGCAATAATCCATTATAGAGAAAGCTGGATTCCGTTCTTACTCATTGACTATGAGATCTAAGAATTACCTTTTAATCAGCCTATATGAAGTCATTAGGCCAGCTGAAGAGAGACCAGCTTCTGGTGTCTATTTTAGTTTTCAGACTGGATAAGAAGCTGTCCTTTAATGACAGTTATTTCTGAACAGGAAAAGATCTTTAGAAAATTAGTCACACGTAAAACAGTTAAAAATAACCAATATACTATAGTGTTTCTCCTTTTTAGCTGCTGAGAACTGCATCATGGAGAGAAGCAACTCTTTAAGTTATGTAGTTTAATTTTCTGGACTTCTGAGGTCAGCTTAGTTTTCGATCCATAAATACCAATAATACCATAAATACCAAGGGATTTAGTCTAGCCACTTCATAAGCTCCAAAACCCATGATCCCTTCCTCCATGTTTTAAAAGTGGTAAAATCAGTATATCCTGAAGTATTTTAAAATGAACACTCTCAAACTGGCTTTGGTGATATTGGACGACTTTAACCACAGAAATGAAAAGCTACATATTGCTGTTTCAGAAATGATATTTTCCTATAAGCAAGAAAGTTAGCTATTTTAAATGAACTGGTCTATTTTTTTTAATTTTAATTATCAGATTTATTTCAAGGAGGGTATATGGAGTAGTTAGACTATTCAATAATTTCCCTTTGTTTCTAACTTTCCTTATTGAGAATTATAATCTTAAATTTTTGTGACTCTATAAGAAGGTATTTTTATAAAAAAAAAATTAAAAGATGCAGTAGGGGATGACTTGTGATAAATTTCAGAGAAAAATAGTTTAAAACCCGCCTAAATTGGCCTTAAACAGAATTTTTAAACATTTTAGCGGGTTCTTCGTATATCTTTCCTAGGAAATCTGTGGGATGATGGGAAATTGTAGATACCAAAATTACTATACCAAAATCTGCTAAAAAGGAGTGTGGTGATTCAATACATTGTATGCTTCCTCAGTTTCTTAACTCTAAGATCAAAATGAACTGGACAAATGTACCCACTATTTTAATTATAGGTGTGTGTTTTTCTTTTGTAAATACAGGACAGCACAATTATCTATGTGCTGGAAGAAATGATTGTATCATTGACAAAATTCGAAGAAAAAACTGTCCAGCCTGTCGCTACCGGAAGTGTCTTCAAGCAGGCATGAATCTAGAAGGTAACTTAATGTACTTGAATGGATTGTTTGTCTCTGAACCCCAGATGAGGATCATTCAGTTTTAAGATGTAAGCAGGCATGTGGGCAACTCCTTAACATATTTAAAGTAGTTATTCATTATTGTATGGTATGATTCCACATTCTTATTGGCAAAAATTAAAATGTTCTCTGCATTCTTCTTCTAATCTTTATAGCTCTTCTTCAACATCTACATCTCTTATGATATTCCATCTTTTAACAATCTGCTGTAATATGCCATTGCACCTATGTCCTGTTTTTATTCATAACATATTCCCATGCACAAAAATTAGGATATTCATTCCGTCCCACTAATACCCACAGATATTCCTTGGCATCTTTCCTTCCCTGAACCTCAGTCAGTGGCATCCTAGCCATGGGTGAGATAGGAAATGTAGAATGCTTGAACAAAGACATTAACGGGATGTTCCATTATAAAACCAGACTTTCATACATTTAACACCTCATTCATATCAAAAGCTAGGTATGGGACACTTCCAGCCCACTCAATTAGTCTCATTAGCACTGGCACTTCAATTGCCAGGGTCTGTCTCTCTCTCTGTCTGTCTCTCATATATATATATATATATACAGGGTTCAACAAACAATACAATCTACTCGCTTGTGGCAAGTAGATTTCAGCCACGCGCCCCGTCCATTCGCGGCGCGCGCATGTGCATTGTGGCTCTTGCGCATGCGCAGTACGGGGCTGGCAAGCGGTTTTTGCCACCGTTCATCAAGCCCTGTGTGTATATGTGTGTATGTATGTATATCTATATAAAAATAAATAAATTCTGGGTTCCTGGTTGTTGGGTTTTTTTCCCCACTCCAGCTCATTTTAAGAAGTGGGTTTTGCCCACTAAAGCTCATGTTACTATATATATTTTTGTTAATATCTGGTGCCACAGGACTACATGTTGTTTTTAAAGTTACAGATTAACACGGCTACCCCTTCGAGACTTTTTCACCATAGGAAGATGTGCCATTTGAAAACTTAAATGAAGAAAAGATCAAGGCTGGAGAACTGAAATGAAGTAGATTTGTGCTTCAAAAATTGAAGGAAGGGAAAGTCTAGGTGGGGAGATGTACAGATTTCTGTGCAAGCTGTAGAAAATTAATGCTAATTTTGGTCCATAAAAAACAATTTTTCTGGCAAACATGCCATTAACAGTTACACACATACTGGTGTGAGTTGCTTTGTTGTTAAGTCATAGATGGCTATTGAGAAATCCAAAATCATATCAGCTACAGATGTAGTGGTTGTCTGCTTTAAAATATTTCCCTGCATTCAGTATCAAGCATAACAACAACAAACTTTTCCTACTAGTAAATTATTACAACACTCTTATTTATGCTCTAATATGTTTCCATTAAATTGTGATTAGTGCATTTTAATACCAGGAGTACATAGGAATGTAGGATTGCAAGAGACTTCCTTAGGCCATAGTCTGGTCTCTTTCTTATTGCAGGCAACCTTGTCACATAATACCATTCATAAGTTAATCAAATTCCATCTTAAAATTCATTAGGTTGTTTGTGCCCATTACTTATTGGAAGACTGTGTCATAACCACACTCCTCTGATGGTTAGTAACTTTCTTATAATTTCCAGACTAAATTTATTTGTGTCCAGTTACTACCTGTTTGTTCTTGGGCCAACATTATCTTTTATCTTTAGCAACTCTTCTCTCTTCTTGGTGTTTACCCTCTGATATATTTATAGAGAGGAGTTACATTTCCCTATAGCCTTTTTGGTTTTCTTGGTAAGTTAAGTTGTACTAATCTTGTCTCATAACACAGGATCATCCTATTCGCACCTTTCTGATCATGCTTCGGTTTGAATTCATCTTCAACCTGAATGATGACAGTTGTGCATAGTGATCCAGACAACATATCATTCTATTTATGAGTGCAGATGTACCAAAATTTCTTAGATACATGTAATATTTATTTTGTTGGATGTCATTTTGTAAATAATTTGCAATTGATTTTAAACAAAAAACAAACCCATGAAAACTGAGTGGCAAGGTAGATTTTGGAAATCCAAAATAATGGCGCTCTTGATCTCAAAAAAAAATGAACAAAATAATATGTGAAGGGTTACACTTAATTATGAAATGACACATGGTAAACCAGGAGTCTGATTAAAGGAGCTTTTGATCCATTAGGTATTCAATACAGTTACTGGGATGAATGTTCTTTGTTACGTTATCCTCATATTACTATTATGTTTTTAATAAAAAACAATAACTAGGGCTATCAAAGATTTTTAAAATTGTTTGGTTAATCTCACAGTTAAACAATAACAGAATAATATTTATTTTAAATATTTTGGGTAGGGATGTCTACATGTAGTTGACTACACAATTAACTAACAAGCCTAGGCTTATTGGTTAATCTTCTCGACTACACACTCTCCCTCCCTTGCTGCCTCTGATACAGCAAGGAGGAGCAGGAGCCAGTGCCCGTGAGCAGCAGGCTTAAAAGCAGACTACCCACGAGCACCGGATCTGCCTGCATCCTCCCTACCCTCCACGCTCCTCCCTTTAATAGAGAGGCAACAGTGCGGAGAATAAGGGTGGCAGGCTGGAGCCGATACATGCGGTAAACCTACCTGCCCCACCACTTGCTGCCTTTTACAGAGCCTCCTAAAAGCCGGCTCCCACCAGCACGATGGTGCCATCTGCCTCTTCCCCCCTTGCCGCTCCCCACCACGAAGCAGCCTCTATCCACAACAGCAGCCCCTGTCTGCGGGAGATCTGAGATGCCACAGAACAGCCACTGTCTGTTGGGAAGTTGGACCCCCCCCATGGATAGGGGCTGCTGCCACCTTGTGCTGCTGCCTCTTGTATCAAAGGCAGCAGTGTGGGACGGCAGGCGGCCAGTCTGCGAGGGGAGCTAGCTTTTAAACTGGCTCCCCTGGCAGACTGGTCCCTATCTGCCACCCTGCACTGTTGCCTCTGATACTGAGGCAGCAGTACAGGGAGGCAGGAAACCTTTTCTGAGCCCCATGCAGAGGTACAGAGCTCCCCACGCAGGCAGGTTGCTCAGCTGATCGGCTGGTGAAGGGGGGCATGGCACTCATCTTCTTGGAGGAGCAGCAGCAGCAGCAGCTGCTGCTGCTTGCAATAATTGAAGAAGCTGGCTCCAGCCTCTACTCCAGAGCTGGGCAAAATTGATCTGCAGGCCAGATCTGGTTGCGAGAGCTTCAGCCGGCTCCCTTCCTGCCCCGCTCCAGCTCGGCACTCAGGAAAGCTGGCTGCAGGGCAACGTGTGTGTTTCTGGACACTGAGAGCTTGAAGGGAGAGGAAACAGGCTTCTCATGCTGCCCCCACCCTATAGCTCCCATTGGCTGTTTTTGACCAATAGCAGCTTCCTATTTGCAGGACAGGCAGCATGTGAAGTGCCCCTCATCCCCCGGGCTAACAGCATTCAGTTCAGAACAATAAACGTGGATCCTGTAGCAGCTCCCCATAGCACATACACAGGCTGGAAGGCAGGGGCCTGGCTAAGGAACCCGCTGGACTGCTGGCTGGGAGCCAGGTAAGGTCTCCCAGCCAGAGCCTATCTCTGGCTCCCCAGTCCCTCCTGCCATCTCCCTACCCTCTGCCTGCCTTCTGTCCTACCCAATGTAACCCACACATTCTGCACCGCTGCTCCAGCCTCCATACACCTTCCCAGAGACTTCCCCTCTTACACCTCTCCTCAGGTCACAAACCCTCTTAGGCCCTGAACTCCCTCCTCACCTCAGTCCATTGCCCCAGGTCACAATCCCCTACTTCACCAAAACTCCCTCCCAGATCCCACACCCCAATCCCTTGCCCCAAGCTCCCTTCTGCACGCAACCTCCATCCCAGATCCCTGCAACTCCTCCATTAATATAATGGAAGAGTGTGGCCCTCGACCATTTACCAAATTCTTGGAGTGGACGCCCATCAAAAATGATTGCCCACTCCTGTTTTAATAGGTTAAGGTAAGAAAGGAAAAGATTCTTTTATCTGAATTTTTTCAGTGTTGCAGATATCGAAAACTCGGATCTTAATGATTTATTTAAATCCCATGTTACTAATTAATATATGGTAAATTGTATTGCATTAAGGACAGATCTTTGCTATCTGGTAGAATTCTGGCTCTTATGAGTCAGAAGCAGCAAGTACTAGGTGTGATGCTTGCTGTTTTGTAGGGTGAAACCTTATTTGCAAGATCTTTAAAACATGCACCAGTCTGTTACAAAGAATGATAATACATGAACTCCAAGGTCTCAGAGGAGTAGCAGTGTTAGTCTGTAATTAAAAAACAACTATGGTCCTGTAGCAGCACCATAGGCAAACTAAAATGTATAAATAGTATCATGAGCTTTCTTGGACACAACCCACTTCCTCAACCAAGGGGGGAGTGTTAATTTTCTTTGTATTTGATTTCATATGAAATAATCATAAGCATTGTTCCTTGTTAATTATCCCTTGTTTTAATATATGTTCTTCCACACCTGTGGAAAATTTAAAATATATATTTAGATCTTGTACTGGTGGGTACACATCCACACACTACCTCAATATTTCTGTTGCACATAAGAAATTTAAACCCACCCAAAAGAAATTCAACCTGGTCAAAGATGGAAAATCTTAGCAGAAGACTCCCCAGGAATGGGGCCAGGAGTGCACTGGCTGCCGGCTGTGCCCCTGGGGAATATTATTTGCATATTCATCATGCACCACCAAAAGCCCCAGCCCCCAGAGCCACTTACAACAGCTGGCTTCTGCTCCGCCAGCCCCCCCCCCCCACCCCTTAAGGCTTAGAGCCCCCCACCATGAGGCTCCCCCAGTGCCAGCCTCCTTTTTTTCCAGAGATCCCCAGTACCCCTCAGTGCCAGTCCCTAGTCCTCAATATTAGCCCCATTCCCCTAGCACCCCAGGGCCAGCCCTGCCCTTGTAGGTTTCCCGCTATTAGCCCCACCTCCAGAGCCCCCCCCCAGTGCCGGCTCCCCACCCAGATGCCCCAGTGGCCCCCTGTTTCAGCCCCCTTCCTCTTAGAGCCCTCTCACCCCTTAAGAACCCACAGTTCAGCATCCCAAGGACTGGGCAGAGAGACCTGGAAGAGGGGAAGGAGACTGCTTGGAATGACCCAGGTGGGGAGCTGGGTGAAAAGTGGCAGGTCCCAGTGCGTGGGGGTGGTTGCACAGGGATTAACAACTCGGCATTTGCCCCAGTATGGCCCCCAGCGGTGGCGCTGCACGGGAAAATTGCACCACCAAGACTCCAGGCCTTGGAGCAAACCTAGCAGCTTCTGGGGCTCCCCTACAGGCCGAGGGAAGGTCACAGGCAGGGTTGCTGGCAGCCAGGGAGGCCCCCATCCTGCCTTCATGGTGCAGCCTCACGCGGTGTGATCTGCACTCGGTATAGGCAGGATTGGCAATGCAGCTCCAGTCTCCTCTTCAGTGCTGGAGGTTCGTCTTGCAGCAGCTGTCCCTCGGCACTTGGACCTCGGGCTGCCTGCACGCCATGCTCCACTCCACCTGCCGACATGACCCCCTCACCTCACTTCCCTGCAGCTCCGGCTCTGGCCCCAGCCACTGCCTATCACACAGCTCCAACTCCAGCCCTGGAGAAGGGCTGAAGGTAGGGCCAGGCCACCTGCCACATGGCCCAACACCAGATCAGCTGAGCAGCCGGGTGGACTTCAAATTCTTGGTGCATGCTGAGCAGGCATACACCTTAGAAGGAACACTGCTGAGCTCCCCTATGAAGCCCTGTTGGGGGCATGGCCTGGCAGTATGCCACGGCCAGCAGGCAGGGGTCTGTGGATCAGCAGTTGGGAACTGCTGAATTACAGGAATATCTAACATCCCTAATTTTGGGGTTGTTCTCTAAATTTTCAAATACATGGATTTCAGTTACAACACTGAATACAAGTTGTACAGTGTTCACTTTATATTTATTTTTATTATAAATATTTGCACTGTAAAGAACAAAATTGTATTTTTCAGTTAATCCCATACAAGTACAGTAGTGCATTCTCTTTATCACAGATTTTGAACTTGCAATATAGAATTATGTACCAAAAAAACTGCATTCAAAAAATAAAACAATGTTAAATCTTAACAGTTTACAGATTCATTCAGTCCTACATCTTGTTCAGCCAATCACACAGGCAAAAAAAGTTTGCTTACAATTTGCAGGAGATAATGCTGCTGCTTCATGTTTCCAGTGTCACCTGAAAGTGAGAACAGGTGTTCATTTGGCACTATTGTAGTATTGGGCTAGATGAACCTTTTGTCTGACCCAGTATGGCCGTTCTTAATTTCTTATGTAGTATTTGGTTGCAGCTCGTTCTCTAGTTGAACTGCCTATAATCAGATTCCACAAGCCACAACATCAGGGTCTCATACAACTGCACATCTTCTAATCTGATATATGCCATCAAGTGATGCTCCTCGATCATATATATTAGCCAAGCTAGTCACTCTCTACGACAGAGGATAAATATATGCAAATCAGACATCGGAAATGGAAATGCACGTAAACCTGTAGGGGAACATTTTAACCTACCTGGGCATTCAATCATGGATTTAAAAATAGTTGTTCTTCCACAAAGGAATTTCGCCAGCTAATTACAGCAAGAGAGTGTGGAATTGGTATTCTTTTCTGTTATAAATTACTTGATTTTTTTTTTTATTCCTCAAAAGCTCATCATATGATGAAGTGGGTTTTGCCCACAAAAGCTCATGTTGCTATATATATGTTAGTCTCTAAGGGTGAGTCTACACAGCAGGATTTACCTTGAAATAAGCTACTCAACTTGAGCCACGTTAGTTGTGTAGCTTATTTCGAAATAGAGCACTCTTCCTCCAACTTCCCTTACTCTTCGTATGGTGAGGGTTACAGGAGTTGGAGTAAGAAGTCCTCCAGCTTGACAGTATTTTGACATTTCAAAATAACTGCCTGCTTTGTAGATGTGAACTAAGTTATTTCGAAATAACGCTAATTATTTCAAAATAATGTTGCTGTGTAGATGTTCCCTAAGGTGCCACAAGAATACTCATTTTTAATTGTCTCTGTTCACTGAAGATAGGACAAAAGGTAATGGACTTCATCTGCAGCAAGGGGAATTTAGATTAGATATTAGGGGAAACTTTCTAGCTGTAAAGGTAGTTAAACTCTTGAAAGACTTCCAAGAGAGGTTGTGGAAATCCCCTTCACTGATGGTTTTTAAGAGCAAGTTTGACAAACACCAATCAGGATTAGTATAGACCAGTGGTCTCCAACCTTTTTACACCCAAGAACATTTTTTCAATGACAGAACAAGCCAAGATCTACAGCCCCGCCCCTTCCTTGAAGCCCCGCCCTCTCTATTCTCCTCTTCTCTATCACTTGCTTCCATCCAACCCTTATACTGCTGCGTTTTCCCCCCAATTCTTCTGTAGGAAGAGGTTTTTCCAACATTTGGCCTGTCTAGACTGAACCAAATGTCAGAAAACCCCTTCTTTTCGAAGCCCCCTTATTCCTCGTGGAAAGAGGAATATAGGGGTGACCGAAAGATCATGTTTGCTCTTCCACTAAAAGAAGCGGAAGAACAAACGCATCCCTGGATGCAGAAGAGTTTTTCTGGGATATCTTCGGAATCCTGAAAAACTCCTGCAGGCTAGCTGTAACCTCGTTGGGTTGAGACAGGATGTGTAGGCTTTGGGGTGGGAATGAGGGATATGGGTGTGGGAAGGGGTGAGAGGTGCAAGCTCTGGGAAGAAATCTGGATGCAGGAGAAGGTGGATAAGGGGACGCTGGCTCGGGGAGGGGGCGCCAGGCCAGGCAGTGTTGGGGTCAGATGTAGGGTTAGGGTACTAAGCAAGCCAGAGACTTCTGGATGTGAGGGTTCGGGAATTTGGGTTGGAGGATGTGAGGGGCTCAGGGCAGGTTCCAGTGTATGATAGGCTCAGATGTAGGGTCTGGGGGAAAGGGGAGTGCAGGAGTGTTATGATGCTGTGGCCAGATGTGGGCTTGGCCCCAATTTGGGGTTTGTTGGCCAGGCTTCATTTTTAAATAACATACTGTGTCAAACAAAAAGTTTCCGCATTGTCTTTATTTCTGAGAAGGGCAGG
>JANRFK010006688.1:20851453-20866503 GCA_030068395.1 Apalone spinifera
CCGCAGCGCGCCCGACAGAACAGCCAGCGCCACTTCCGGAACCCCCAGAAGTGGCCTAAGCTGTGGGACTTCCATCCACCCATGGGAAGCCAGCACTACCTCCATTTTCGCCAGAGGTAGATGGTGGGGGGAAAGGGGCCGGACTCCTCGCGATCGACTGGTTGAGGCCTCGCGATCGACCGGTTGGTGACCACGGGTATAGAGCATTCTTTGGTCCTGCCTCTGCACAAGATGCTGGTTTAAAGACCTATTGAGGTACTTTCAGCTGTATATTTCTGTGGTTTCTATACTTTCACACTTGATGACTCCCTTGTAAAAACTGACATTGTTTGGGGTTGGGTTCTATCTGGTTATCTATAAAGGATGAAATCCTGACTCTGTTGAATTTGATAGGGATTTTTGCCATCATTAAAAAAAAAGATGTCACTCATCATTATAAGCAACTGAAAACAGTTTTTTGGGGTTTTTTTGGAAAGTGCTGAGTAACCTTAATTGTAGATGTTACTAGCATTGTCATACGTGAGGACGGTAGCACAATCTATTATTAAACTTCCCCATTATAACACCTTGTTTTCAGATGTTTGACTTTTGCCAAATGTTAAAAGTTTGGGATTAAATTGTTTGTCCTGAGTAACTGCCTCCAGCTGAATTAATTTTTCTAATATTGTTTGGCTCATATTAATAAATTCCATCAGCATTTTCTTTGAAAAGTTCTAACACCCCAACGCTTTGCTATTGGGGCTTAAAATATGGGTGGTGCAAGGTTAGAGGTGGCAGCTTTTGTGTCAGAGATGAACTTTTACTAGTGGAAGGTGTAATCATGTAAGTTTGTATCAGCAAAAACAATGAGGAATCCTGTGACAACTTAGAGACTAACAGATTTATTTGGCAAATGTTTTTGTGGGTAAAACTCACTTATCAGGTTACTTATCAAATGTTAATCAAATCAGCATTAACTGTTGATAAATAACTTTTCTTTTGGGCTATGTCTACATGGCGCATTGTTGCACAAGAAGATATGCAAATGAGGAGTGGCGATGAATATCGTCGTGCCTCATTTGCATACCTATTGAGCCGCCATTTTGCAGAACGGGCTTTTGCTCAAGAAGGAGCTGTCTATACTGCTACTTCTTGCGCAAAAAAACCCTCTTGCACAGGAGCTGTTCTTCCTGAAAATAAGTGGCAGAACGGCTCCTGTGCAAGAGGGGGTTTTTGCACAAGAAAGAGCAGTATAGACAGCTCTTTCTTGCACAAAAGCCCCTTCCGCAAAAATGGCGGCTCATTAGGTGTGCAAATGAGGCACAGCAATATTCATTACCACGCCACATTTGCAGGGCTCAACAAACTGCGGTGAGAGCTATTCGCCAGCCCTGCACCGTGCATGCGCCAGACCGGCACTGTGCATGCACGCAGCATTGGTGAATGGAGCACACGGAGCGACCAGCTGAAATCTACTCGCCATGGGTGAGTAGAAACAGCGGTTTGTCGAGCCCTGCTCATTTGCATATCTTCTTGCGCAACAATGCGCCGTGTAGACATATCCCTCGTTGGACTTTCATTCTCTCACTCACTCACTCACTCACTCTCTCTCTCTCTCTCTCTCTCTGCTTCTGAAATTTCCAAGAGTGGGTTTACCCATGAATACTTATGCCCTAATAAATCTGTTAATCTCTAAGGACATGTCTGCAGTAGGAAATTATTTCAAAATAACTAAATTTGAAATAATAACTCTGAAATAACAAACTGGAAATAGTGTGTCCCCACTATGGGAGAGCCTCAAAAATTAGTCCGAGGCAGACTCCATTACTGTAGACACACTACCTTGATTTAGAGCCCCAGGAAGCACAGGGGAGTAATTACTTTGAATTACTCTGAGGAGTAGTTATTTTGAATTAGTAGCAGTGGAACATTCACGCTAACTCTATATCAAAATAACTATTTTGAAATAAGCGTTATTCCCTGAGGAAAGCAGGAGTAGAGATTTAAAAATAACCGGCCCATTATTGCAAAATAATAGGCTTGGTAGTATGGATGGTCTGCTTGTTATTTTGAAATAAGAGGTGTTATTTCAAAATAACTCCCTGTGTAGACCTAAGGTGCCACAGGACTCCTTGTTGTTTTGAATAGAAGATCTTCCCAAAATTTGGTCACATTAAAAGCCTTTAAAAATCACAGTTTGCGCATGCTCCATAGACTTCTTAGATTTAGCACCTAAGCTCCCTGAAGATTCTATCCACACTAACCATGATTCAGTCTGGGGCTGAGCAAGACTTTTCCAGCAATTGTAGTTCTGGGCTGCTGTGAGCCATTTCAGATCCGGGCTCCTGAAATGGCAGCAACAGCAACATTGATTCTGGCATTTCCTAACTTTTCATTCTGGATTTTTCAAACCTAATGTTTTTTAATGTAGTTTTCTATAATGTTGTTTATTTATTATTACTTATGTTACTGTGGAGCCTGCCTCAGTCATACATCAGCACCCCATTGTACAAACACAGAACACAAAGACTGACCCTGCCCCAAAGACCTAGCAGTATAAGACTAAGACAAGAGGTACATGTGGTAGTATAAGAAAATAACGAGATAATATATGCCTTTAGGAAACTAGCAATCTGGCGTAGGTCCCCGAAGCCGATCGTAAATTTATTTCCAGTTCAAAAAGAGCATGGCAGCCAAATGCAAAGCAATATCACTCACAGGGCCGGATTAAGGCGGGAGCTAGCTGGGCAGCTGCCCGGGGCGCCAACTTATGGGGGGTGCCTGATTGAAGTGGTAAGGGGCGCTGTGCACCCGGGAGCGGGCCCGCGCATGCGCCACGCGCCTGCTGCCCAGGACGCAAGTATGGCTCGGTCCGGCACTGATCACTCATAAACTTCTCTTGGCAGTTTGTAATCCTGAGGTGCGAAGATGAAAAATATTGTGTATTTGAATATTTGCTGAAGTGAGGCTTACTCGTAAAACCGATCGTGTAAATGTCACCTTCTTATTTGAGTGGCGATTCCTGTCCTTTTATAGAGTCTTGTCTCCTCACCTTTGTGTTGAGAATACAAATTTTTACTCGTGTTAGAAAAAAATGTGTCATAGCTGTGCTGCTGTCTCACAGTTCATCAACAGAATTTTTACTCTGCACTCTAATTGCATGCTCAAAATCAATCCTTCAGTTCACTTGTGCAGTCCCATCAAAAACAGGGGCAGCTGGAGGTTGACCTCCAGATTTCAGGGTGAATCTACTGGGATGGTAGTTGGTGGTGGGAACACCATTAAACTGAGCAGATTTGCTAGGGAATTGCACAAAGAGAATAAGCCTCGGATGCCAAATTGCCATCTGATGGTGACATCAGACACCATCAGAGTATAAATGCATTTTCATATTTTTCAAGCACACTTCTACATCCCTGATTGCTATTCTAATGTGTCAACAAACACCTTAATGCTGAAGTCTGGATGTTCAAAGGTGATTGAGTAAAAAAAAATCAGTGATGCTATTGAATTTTGTTGGAGTTAATTGATAATTTTCCTCAAAAAGTAACATGAGAAAATTACCACTCTTGTTATAAGGTTCAGTATATTTAAGCAGTGGAGTAACATGATTGGCTGAACAGAATTAAATGTTCTTTAGTATACAAACACATCTTTAAAACTGGTTGTGGACAAAGGCTGATGCCTTAGCAGCCTCTGTCCATGACTGGCCTGGGCCACTACAGACAGAGGCTGCTTCATGGCAGCCTCACCCACTCCCTCCACTGCCAGAAGCCTCTGTCCGCAGGGAACTCAGATCCCCCATGGATATGCGCTGCTGCCACCTCATGCTGCTGCCTCTGCTGTATTATTTCAAACACTAAATCCGCTAAATCAAACACTGAGGGCATCCCTGTTCATGTCCTGCTGTGGAACTGCTGGAGAAATTTGGCTTATGGAAAATTAACTTCAGTTATGTTATTTACGTAGCTGGAGTTATGTATATTTAGTCAAGCTTCCTGTTTAGTATAGACCTGCCATGATTTTTGAAGATTGAAATAATCCAGCAGATTTCAAATATTGGGGGCATTGTTTTTAAAAATTATAATTTCTTCTGGGTTTAATAAACTATTATGTAAGCTTGACATTATTATTATTTACATTCTTCTCCACACCAGTGTTGGAACATAGCAGAAACTAGACTCTTGCATCCATCTCTGTCACCAGCTGCTGCTTCTTTCTATTCAGTGGCATTGTGATGGTCTGTTATATTCTGCCCTCCATGAGAAGGGTGGTTCTTAAGTTTTCTTGTAGGTGCTCCTATTTCCTTTCACAGTTGATTTACTCTTGACAGCTGTAATATTATTTATATCTTGTTTTCAAGTTCAATAACTTTAAAAAATTGACATTTCCAGGGTTCTCAGTGAGTGCTATGGAAAGTTAAATCTTTTTTCTTATTTTCTTTATTGTGACAGAGTTAGAACAGAAGGCTATAAAAAGCAGTAGAAGGAAGATATATAAGCCTCAGACTGAGGAGATCCCTGCCCCCAGAGTAACAGGGAGGGGCTGGTTTAGAACCCAGCAGAGGCAATTGGGGCAGTGGAACATATGGGGCTAATTGACCAGGCCTGCAGAGTCAGACCAGCCTAGGCCAATTAGGACACTTTGGTGTAAGAAAACCAGTTCAGACTGGTTATAAAAGAAGCTTTGCCTACAGTTGTAGAGTGCATGCAGCTGGGAGGACGGAGGAGAGCACCATTGGGAGTAGGAGGAAAGGCGATCACAACTAGGACAAACTGGAGACAAGGAAAATGCTGGGGAAGGTGTGAGGAAATAGCTCAGGGGTCTTGGAGCTGTATTCTAACAAGTGTCGGGGATTCACACAAGCAGCTACTATTCTAGGGCCCTGAGCTGGAAATGGGAGTAGACGGTCGGCATGGGATTTTTTGCCCCCAACACCCACCTCCCCATTTCCACTCAGGGAAAAGGATTGTGGAGTTTATTCTTCATTTTACCTTACGGTAGCCAATGATGAAAAGAGCTTAACAAACAGCAAATTAAAGCTCTGGATGTGGTGTCTAAAATTGTGAGCTGCTGTGAGCCTCTGAAGCAAGCAAATCTTCCAGGAAGAGCAGGACCCACCGAGTTTTCATAGGAGCTTTGTCACATTACATGAACTTGAACATTCATGTAATATTTTCAAAAAAGGCTAGTGGGATTTTTTGAGGTGAGGTCGGGTTGAAAGCGAGGCTTGCCTCTCTCTCTTCACACCCCAACTGTAAACATTTTAAATAAACTCAATATTTTTAACAGGACAAGTTCTGAGCACTCCCTAAATATCAGGCCACTTTAAGGTGTCTCAGTTTGGACTTCCAGAAATTCAAGCAACACAAATCACCAAAATGTGTCCAGATAATTTAAGATATAGTTGCCATTTTGTACTGGTGCATGGATATTCCTTGTCTCTGATTTGGGTAGACTTATTACTTTATTACATATGGCTACTGTTGTATTTTTAATTTAAAAAGTGTTTAGTACATTGTCCGTAAGCAAGTAACTGGCTTCTCAAAGCTTACAGGATATAAAGCATCTGCAGCTTATCCTGCCAATTTTTGCTCTCCTTATGTTTTACTTTTTATTGATGTTAATTTTGTTTTTGCTTGTGTTTGTGAACGTTTACTCAGTTTTAGCAATCAAATAAAAAGTACAGTATGTGAAAGGGAATATATGCATATTGTGTATTGAAAATTTCAGGAAGGCAAGATTGTTTCATTAATGTCAACTAGTGAGACAGTAGTAATTATAACTGTTATAAAGTGGGTAATTTACTAATTATTTTAGACCTTAGACTAACTATTAACTTCAGACCATCATCTTCATCCATTTAAAGTTTGTGCTAGTGTAAGCCATTGTAGCCTGTGGGAAGTCAGTGTTAGCTATGCCTGTTTACTTGAAGTTTTGCCAAGTTTGTGAAGTTTTTCTTCGAGTAATGTCCCAGTGGGTGCTCTTCTGTTGGTGACGGGTTGTCCTGGAGCCACAGATTGGAGTTTTGCATAGCAGTTGTAAGTTGGGCCACACATGTGCGGTAGGTGTTTCGTGGCCTTAGCGCCATGTGTGTGCGGCCCAACCCTCTCTCAGTTCCTCGCTAACCATCCTTGATTGCAGACGGAGCTTGTTTCATGCCTCAGGGTTCTAGTCAGAACAGAAATAGTTGGAGCAGGGAAGCTGGTCACCACAAGAGTCCAGATTGCACATCAACTTTTTCAAGTTCAGGGCTGTAAGGAATGCTTGCATCCATTTCGCCCTCAATGTCAACTACCAAACAGTTCGTATCCTCATGGAGGCAGACAGGGAGGTGTGTGCTCCCGCTCATTATGCACAGAAGCAATTTGCTTGTGGAACTGGTGCATCCGTCAGCAGCTCACACTCACAGCATCTTACCTACCTGGAGTGCGACTATCGCGGATACCCTCAGTCACAATTTTTCTACCGATCACAAGTAGGAACTCCATCCTTAGGTCCTTTCTTCAATCTTCCAGTGATGGGATTCCCATTGATCTTTTTGCATTGTATCTCAACACCAAGTGCCTGCAGTTCTGTTCCCAGCGGGGACTGGGCAACAGATCCTGGTGGGATGCCTTCGTGATAACATGGAATGCACTGCTTCACTATCCTTTCCTCTGATCCCCCTTATCCTGAGGGTTCTGCACAAGATCCAATCGGATAGGCCTCAAGTCATCCTGATAGCTCCCTCCTGGTTCAGGCAGACCTGGAACCCATACCTCCATTGGATGTCCCTACTACCTTCATATCATTTTTCAGACCACCATGATCTACTCTCTTAGAACCCCAGTACAATTCTACCTCCTCAGCCTCACACTCTTCACCTCAGTGCCTGGTTTCTGTCTGGTTCCATGATTCCAAAATTCTCTGCTCCAAACAGGTGAAGGACATCCTCTTCCATAGCAAGAAGGGCTCCACTCACAGCCTACCTCTATAAATAGAAGCCTTTCTCTTCCTGGGGCACGCAAAGACAGATCAACCCTGGAATCTCTCCACTTCATATCCTCCTCGACTATATTCTCAAGCTAAAGGATGAAGGTTTGTCTACTTGGTTTCTCAGGGTTCATCTGGGGGCAATTACAGCCTTCCACAAGTCAGTCAAGGGATTCTCAGTCTTCATGTATCCCATCACCAGGAGGTTCCTTAAGGGGCTCCAAAACTTATATCCACCTGATGGATATAAGCCCATATGGGACTTGAACTTAGTCTTAAACTTACTGACATAGTCTCCCTTTGAGCCCATGGCACCCTGCTCCCTTTTCTTCCTTTGCATGAAGGTAACATTTTTAGTCACTATTACTTCTCCCCTCTACTTCGGAGTACCTATCTACTCAGGCGCAGACAAGGAACTGAGAAAGGTTCAGGTAGTGAACAAGAGGCACTAAGGCACAGACACCGCAAGGTGCCTACCGCGCATGCACAGCCCAACTGACAACTGTTATGTAAAACTCCAGTCTGCAGCTTCAGGATGACTCATCACCAACTGTGGAGCCCCCATGGATGCCCATCTCAAAGAACCAATGTTATTGCACAGGGTGAGTAGCTTCCTTTTTTGGTGTTACTAACCAAATGAGAAAATTCTATGCCAAATCAGGTTTCAGGCTATAGCTGCAGGCTCAATCTTGAGAAATGCGGAACACCTATAGTTGCCATTTAAATTAATGAGGATGCTGAGAACTGAGTACCTTATGGGAATAGACACTAATAAAGGTATGGTATGCTATGCTACCCCAAGAGACCATCTAGAGAAAGTATTTTCATTCTAGATCTTTAATATGAATAAAGGGAAAACCCCTACTGATTGAGGCAACTTTTACAAAAGTTATATTGGAATCAGTCACTCTAATGTGTACAATCGTCTTAAACAAGAGACAGAAAAAGTATTTGGAAACAAATTGGTTTTAATAGCTCTAAACTGAAAAGAGACTGATACTTGGGAAACCTCTATAGTTGTCACAAGAATTTGTGAACAAGAGGGCGGTAGGTCCATGAGATGATATCTATATGAAGACACATCTGTGTAAACATTTGAGAAACCCTATACTATATATCCTGTATAAAAGATACTTGTTTAAAAGCCTTGTACTGAAAAAAATCATTACCTCAACATTTCTCTTTTTCATGGATAATATTTGCATTTTGTTATAGGCAGCATTGTTTCACCCTTATTAAAAAGTTAGGTCCCTTTCTTCTAACATCCTTATACCATCTGACTTTGGAAAAGAGGGCTTGAAACTGGACAAGTTGGATGGCCTTTGTGTAAAGGATGTGCCTTTTGTCATCATTGTGAAAATGTGCCCAATTTAGCCAAATCGTAAGCCTTTGAAAAAGGCTTTCCTTTTTCACGCTCATTGTAGAGACTTGTGTCAATTTTAAGAGTTTAATCTCAGAAAGATGTCTTCTCTGAGCATACTAGAACCTCTCTTGCTGATCAAATTTGCCTGTGTCATTTCTCACACTTCTTACATATAATAGGACTTCGCATGTGGATGCTCCAGCTCAGGACTACGGGGACAAATCCAGACTTTCCATATAACAACTGCTCCCAACTGTTTGGAGTCTGGGTAGAACCAGACACTGGAACTAAGAGCAGGGAGCCTCTCTTTTTCCTAATCTTTCACTAACTCCCTCTTGGTGAGTTGTATATATTAAGTTGATTTACTGCAGTAGTATAGACAAACCCTGAGACATACCCTGAGTTTAAGAACCAGAAGGCAAGGAACAAGGGTTGAGGAAGGTTAGACATAAGATAAGAAGTGTGAGGAGAACAGGAAGTGGCTTCACAAAGAAAGTGGGACAACAAGCCAGGCAGGAGGGAGAGTGGGACAAGGAGCAGAAGGGAAATAGGAATTATCTCTCCGAAATTAGATGAGGAACCTGAAAAGGAAAACTGTTTAGGCAATGAGGTGGAATCAGACAGGTCGTTGGGAGAGGAGAACTGGAACTGGCTGGACCAACAAAAACAAGAAGTTGGGACAGGAGTGAGGAAATTGGAATTGGCTGGGCAAAGTTCATCCTGTGCCCTACAGAGGCAATGGTCTGATGAAAATAGTATGTATTCATATAAGTAAAGATTGTAATATAATATGCCCCTGCAAGCCGAAAATTAAGATTGTATATGGAACCTGTAGTTGAGTGCTTGACGGTGCAATCATAATAACATTCTTTTAATGTAATTTTTTTTAAGATTAAACTATAGTAAAATGGTTGAAAATTGTAATGTGTCAATTTCTTGAAATTGTTTCAAATAAAAAAAAGTATGACATCTGTTTGTTATTACTAATAGCTAACTTTTCAAATATTTCCATTATTTCTCCAATCCACCTCTTTTTATGAAGTTATTTATGAATATTTATTTCTATTATTATTAACACAAATATCTGTACACTGGAAGCGTGCTATGGTTGGACTCGGATGGAAAAAAATGGGAGAAATTGTACAAAATCTGTTGAACCATTCTTGAGATATTGGAGAATTGGAAAAATATACTTTCTTGATTGTAAAAAGCTATTGTAACATTTTCCCCAAAAGTCTAAAAAACTGGACATGTGAATAATACTGAATATTGAGGAGCATGTTCATAACAGAACAGGGAAAAACAGTGTATCAGATAACCAAGTTATAAATGAGAGAACGAGTGATTCTCTGTTCAGAAGTGTGTTATGCTTTTCACACATGAGCAGTACCTAGCTGCTCTCCATTATTGCTTTATTACTTGTTTAGCCTAACTGGCACAAAGGTTGTTGCTGCTGGAGTAATTTGCATGAGAAAGATTACAAATACATTGTTGATTTGCTCCTGGATAAATCCTCCAGTAAAGCATTGCCTCTACATCTGGGACAGTGGAAAATACTGGTGTAAAAACAATTTGCAGAACTTGTAGAATTAATTCTAATACTAAGCTTTTATTTAAACAGACACAGACAATTTAAAAACCACTTTTCCATTTGAAAATTGTATTACCAACGCTCTGAAATATCAGAATGGCAAAATTGTAGGAAATAATATATTTCTCTTGTTTACTTTGGGCAGTTGTGTTTTTGCTAATTTCACTTTTTTGTCCAGATAATCACTTAGGGCCTTATCTGTAATTGCACTCACCCACTTGCCTAAAACAGAGATTTTGAACCTCTTACTTACATTGATGAATTATCGACCTGAGTAGTATTGCTGGGATTAGTCAGGTAAGTAACTCTACAACAGCATAAATAATGGTTAAAATTTTGGCCCTTTTTGGACGATCAACTTACCACATTTGTTTTGAGGTTTTTAAAGAACAGGGGAGAGAGAGTTTTAAAAAATGTGATTGTAAACTACAAAGAGGATTCTGGCTACATGTAGTGTATGAACATATTTTTCATTTAAAAGGGTTTTTTTTTTTCCATTCCCAAAATACAGCCATCATGCTAAACTTTTGAATTTTCTGACTTTGTGTTCTATTTCAGCTGCTGCCTTATAATTGCTGTAATATATTTGTCATTTAATTTTAAGTATATATTACCTCCAAAAATTTGAAAATGTAAAATCACTAAGTTATCTGATACATTTTCTAATAATGCATTAGTTATCAAGGCACTAGTTGGCAAGGAGACATAAAAAAATTATCTACTCGTTGCATATCCTTAAAAAAATGTTCTGTGGATATTTTGTATGGCAGTGCAATGTTTTTACATGTAATATCAATGTACTTCCGATATTCAGTGCAAGTAACTTGTCTGTCCTTGACAAACGTATGTTACGTACAACCTTGGTAGAAATAAAATAATTGAAAAGTTACTGAATTTTAAACTGAGGGTTATAAGTAACCAGGCAGACTCTGTATTTTCATTTGCCATTCATGGCAGATCAGACTTGAGCTTGTGGCATCTTTTTATATCATTGTACACTTTCAAAATGGTAATTGAGACAATTTCTGTCATAATCCATAATTAGTAGTCATCTGGACAATGGTGTGGATACAATTAAATGAGAAAACAACAGTCTTACATTATATCTATATTGTATTTTAGAGGACATTATATCTATATTGTGTTTAAGTCTCTTCCCCCTTAGAAGTGGCATTGGTACTTGCTATCCCAGTACATACCAAGATGCAGATTTCAGAAAATAGTTGTTCAGTTCCTTTATTGCAAAAAAATATTTAGGCAGTCTGCAGTCAAAAGGGAAGCAGGAGACACTGTTACTTGTGATGTTACCCAGTAGTCTTTCTATTTTAGAGCTGACATCTCTGGCAATATAACGTTTATGCTGTGTTTATCTGGTATATCATATGACTATTATTTACTGTTTAATGACTGCAGTAATAATTTGTTTGCAGAAGGGTTGTCAGAGAAAAATCATCTTCTCTTGCCCAGTGCCATCCCCAAAAAATGTTTTGCTTGGCTCTGAGTATTCAGTAGCATCCTATTTATAAAATGCAGTTTTCCTTTCTTCTGAATGTTTTCTGAAGTTCACATATTAAGCCTATGTTAAGTACCCAATCCTGAGAACTGTACTAAGAAATCTCATTGAAATCCACTGGTCACACTCAATATAGTTCATTGTCTACCTTGTTCTGTATTTCTGGTACGTTAACTTAACTTTCTTGGAAATCTCTGAGATAAATCAGTTTACAACAGGAAGTTAGCTTTTGCTGTTATACATTTTTACAAAAACCTCTGAAAACATATTTTAAGTTAACAGTGATTCATCTAAAGAAAAAGAGAATACTTCTATGTAAGCAGCACTTCCTATCTTGTATTTTTATTACTGTGTAGACTCTTTATTTTACTTAATTTACATGTAATTTCTAAAAATTTCCCTAGCTCGAAAAACAAAGAAGAAGATCAAAGGAATTCAGCAGTCCAGTGTGACAGCAGCCAGAGATGCTTCTGAAAGTCCAGTAAGCAAGACTATAGTTCCTGCATCTCTACCACAGTTAACTCCTACTCTGGTTTCCCTGCTGGAAGTCATTGAGCCAGAAGTTCTGTATTCGGGCTACGACAGTACACTACCTGACTCAACGTGGCGTATAATGTCAACTCTCAATATGTTGGGAGGACGGCAAGTGATAGCTGCAGTAAAATGGGCAAAGGCAATACCAGGTAACATAAGAGATATTTGATGAAAGGGTTTTTGTCCCAAATCATAGTATTTAATCTTTTGCTTTGTTTCCTTTAAGACCTTTCTGGACTCACTCTTATTGATAAATATCTTAACTCAATTTTGTTTCAAATACCTATCCTCAAAACAGACATAATATAGACCCAAAATCTCTTTTTGGTTTCTTTAAGTTACAACATGAGGTTAAATTAACTTGGACTGTTCAGTCCCTGGGGGATAAAACAAACCCACCACATGAATAGTTTTTAAAAAATGCTAACACAGAAAAAGAGAAATCTTCCTGGTTTTGTTTTCAATGTAGTGCTTCATTGTTAATTTTTAGCAAGAGGGTCACCATCATTCAGGAAGCAACCCATTTCCTAATCCCTTTCTCCTTTATTGAATTGGCCAGTATTTTTTTGTGTTCATAGCCACTTTGTCCTCCACTTCCTCCACTTTACCCATCCTTTCTACCTGAATAGGAAGTCATAGCCACCTCTAATCTCAGGCCAGAAGTAAAACCTATTTACCAGAGCTGCTTCCACAAAATTGAGTGTGTTATGTGGAACATTTAAAGGAGCATTGCAAATATACTTCCCATTTGTAGAGTCAGTAAGGACGCTATATTTACAGCTTGCTTTGGCCTTCTGTCACATTAGAAAACAGGTAGCTAAAATGAATCCTCCAGTTCCGACATCATTCATGGCATCCTATTGTATGGTCTTCGGACAGACTGATAAAGTGGTGATGTTTAGCATTTGGGGGTGCTATAAACAGGAAAACTGACACACCTGCTTCTGCTGTGTTTGGCTATAGCCAAGTGCTATTGGCCACTTACCTGTTCCATAAGTAAATCTAAAGAGTGACATACAATGTACACAAAAGTTACAACATAACTTGCCCTCTCATTTTACAAGATGGTCTCATCTTTTTTGAAAAATATGCCTATTTGGAGTTGGAAGGAAAGATTAGATTCAAACATAAATTTACCCATGCCAGTGGTAAGAACATAAGAATGGCCATACTGGGTCAGACCAATGGTCCATCTAGCCTAATATCCTGTCTGCCGACAGTGGCCAATACCAGATGCCCCAGAGGGAGTGATCACAACATGTAATCCTCACATGATTCCTCCCCTGTCACCCACCTCCGGAGAAACAGAGATTAGGGATACCATTCCTACCCATCCTGGCTAATAGCCATTGATGGACCTATGAATCTATCTAGCTCTTTTTTTAAACCCTGTTAAAGTTCTAGCTTCACCACCCTCCTAATGAAGTAGTTTTTCCTAATTTCCACCCTAGACTTCCCCCACTGCAACATGAGACCATTGTTCTGACATCTGTCATTACTGAGAACAGCCTGTCTCCATCCTCTTTGGAACCTCCCTTCAGGTAGTTAAAGGCTGGTATCAAATCCCCCCTCACTCTTCTCTTCTGCAGATTAACCAAGCCCAGATCCCTCAGCCTCTCCTCGTAGGTCATGTGCTCCATCCCCCTAATCATTTTCATTGCTTTCCACTGGATCCTCTTCAGTGCGTCCACACCCTTTCTATAGTGGGGTGCCTAGAATTGGATGCAGTACTCCAGATGAAGCCTTACCAGTGGTGAATGAAGGGCACAGGATTATGTTTATTTACTCTTGTTTCTTGCAGTGCTGCAGAATTGTCCTCCATTTGGGATATCACAGATGGTTGCTGTGGAAATGTTTGACAGTGAGAGAATGATTACCTCAGACACAAAATATATAGGGTTACCAGTGTTGCTTGGATGTATTCCTGGAAGTTTCATCACATGACATAATCTTTAATTCAGAATTAATCTTTAATTCCTGGAGAATCCAAAACAGTCTTGAAAGGTTGGCAACCCTAAAAATAAACAACACAAGCAAATGGAACTGATAAGGAACACAGATTATTTTGTTAACCCTAGTACCTAACAACATAAATGGTGAAACAGATGTTTAGAAAAGAAGATAAGCTGTATCCTGAAGTTTTCACTTTGGGAGAGATTTGTCTGAGCAAAGCTTGAGTGAAGGCTACAGGGCTTGACCCAACAGATTTGAAATGTTATAAACATCATTACTAACGTTTATATAAGTAGCAGTACAGAGGGAGGGTTCCTTCAGTGATGGCCTGCCTTTATTTTGAAGTAGACCTGATTAAGAGGCTATATAATTTGGTCATATGTTAATTCACCTGATATTATCATTTTAAAGAGTTATGGAAAATAGCACAGAAGTGATCTTTTCTGGGGATGTCAAGTATCTGGTGGAGTTAAAAAAAGTCAACTCAAATCTAAATTTGATAAGGACTCAGTGTGGCATAAAATCTTGCTAAAAACAACCAGGGCTTGACATGATCTACCACCATAGATTAAAAGCTGCCTGCACTTTAAATCTGCTCCGGGAAGCAATTTTAAAATATACCACATAGCTTCATTATTTAGCATTTAACAACATAAAATACAGAAGTACTTGATTATATCTATTTATTGCAGTTTGACCCAATTTGTGTGTCTTCAAGTCTCCATGCACCATAGTAATTAAAAAGAAAAGAAAAGAAACACATGCTGCTATGTATTAATAACACTTTATTTGTATTGATAATTTTTAATAGCGGGTAAGACAAATCCCTGTCAGAGATGGTCTAGATCAGGGCAAGCTAGCTGGCTGGGAAATGCTCTGTTTACATGCACCTCCACAGGTATGGGTAGTTGTCGTTCCTGTGCCTGTGGATTGCCATTCCTGGCCAGTCGGAGCTGTGGGAAGCAGTGTCCTGGTCTGAACCACTTCCTGCAGCTCCCATTGGCCAGGAATAGCAATCCGTGGCTAATGGGAGCTGCAATCAGTCATACCTATAGTGATGCAGGTAAACAAAGCGCCTCGTGGCCAGCTAGGCTACGTCTACACTACATGCTTCTTGCGCAAGAAGCCTTTTGTGCAAGAGT
>JANRFK010006688.1:20881892-20894847 GCA_030068395.1 Apalone spinifera
CCCCCCCCCCCCCTTTTTTTTAACCTCTTAGATGAAGCAATGGAGAGCCAGATCTTTTACTTAATTGATTTTTATGCTATTGTTTTTCAGGCAGAGAATGAATCTACCATGTATGTATGACCAATGCAAACATATGCTTTTGGTTTCCAATGAGCTATCACGGCTTCAAGTGTCATATGAAGAATATCTCTGCATGAAAACCTTGATGCTTCTCTCTACAGGTAAGTGGACAGTTACAAAATCTGTGTGAAGAATGCATCTTACAAATATTATGAGATTGTGTGTGGGTAGGTGGATGCTATGGCAAGTATCTCTCACATAGTGAAAGCTCAAAGTTGAGTTTCTTTCTGAGCACTGTGCAAAAAATGCTCCTCTTCTAGCATGACTGCATGCTGCTATTACAGAAACTGCTTCTGCTGATTATAACTAGACATATTATTAAATTGAGACTATCCAGTGGTAAGAAATTTGTTTCAAGAACACACAGGGAAAATCTTTAGAATGTGCAAAACTCCAAGCTATTCCATGAGTAGTTTCCCTCTTTTCCCCTGACATAGGAACCTAGTGCAGGCTTTGCCTTCTAAGCCCAAAAACTGGGACAAAGGTTATTTTGAAAGGAAGCATTCATAATCTCTCAGCTCTACACTTTTATGTGTATTGTGGTCCTTTGAAACTGATGTTATGAGACAGCTCTCTGCAAACTCCTCGACTGTTTTGGATATATAGTATAAATCTTTGGGGATGTGTACCAAGTCATTTTCTAATTCTCTAGACACCATCCTATAGATGATGTCTGTGCTGCTATTCCATACAAAATAATGGATCTGCTTCAAACCCCAGGCTAAAGGTAAATTTTCAGAAGCAGCCATGCCCCATAGATGTTTCACTTTCAAAAATGAGACTTCAAGTAACATTGTCAAAATAACTTTTGCTTGAGAATTTTTGGCCACCAAGAAAACTTGCAAGTCAGAATCATCATTCAGGATTGAGGAAACGGCAACAGTACTCTTTCTTATTCCATGTACAAATGGCCCACAAAGCAGCGTTGGTTCAAACTGATACACAGATCTCACTTGCTGCTGGTGAGATTGTACTAGAGGATAATTTGGTCATTAACCCCATTTTACAGAGGTGGTACATGGGTTATGGTTAGAATTACCCATCAGTGTTTGATGTCCAATTTGAGACACCTACAACCTGATTTTTAGAGCTTGTCTCATGACAATTTGTATGTTCAAAGTACAGCTCCCATTGACTTCAGTTGCAAAAGATAAGCACTTCTGTAAATCAGACTACAGGATTTCAGGTCAGGTACCCAGAAAATGATAACCACTTAGTGACCACCTGTGAAGAGTTTGGTTTCAGTGACTTGCCTTGCATCACATTGTAATTCTTTGACAGAAGCAGGAGTAGAATGCAATTGCCCAGGGCAGCACTGAGATATCTTTGCTATGAGATCATCCTTTCTCTTTCTGTAGTTCCTGTCTCATTGATTTTACATCTTCCAACTTCTGCAAACACGTGAGGCAGGGGTCCTAGTGACAACAATTTTCTTCACTGTATAGCCCTGATTTATCTATGGAACGGGTCCAGACTGTGCACTGAATGAGGGATGGGTGGCAGGGGTTGGGGAGAATATCATTGGAGACTGGATCATGATGCATTTTCACAAGCAGGCAAAATTAAGCTTGCACAACCTTAACTCTAGCATTTCTTATGAGTGCTTGATTTTGTAGTCTTAAAGCTCTTTTACCTCTGGGTGTGAGGGAGGAGGCATATAAAATGTCTTAGATTTTTAAAAAACAAATTGAAACAACCTAATTCCATCATAAGGGATCATACTGACAAAGATGTGGATAATCAGCAGTTTTGCAACATTTATATTCACCATGCAGATATCTGCCATGTGGAATTATGTAGTAACTGATAGCAGTAGTAGGTTGTCAGTCTATGTGGACCATCACAGACACTTTGCAAGTAGTTTCAAAGATGTCTGCCCTTCTTGAAACAAGCTCTGCCCACTCAGTCCCAGTTCTCCTACCAAAAACACACTGCCTCCCTGTCTGATCTATCTGTCTCCTACCTCCACCCCATTTCCACTCCCCACTGAATACCAGTCTTAAATGATTGAATACCAGTCATCCTGGCTGCTGTACCCCCCTTCACTCCTATTCCGCAATCTCATCTACCCTTCGCTCCTTCCTTTCCTTTCCAGTCTCATTGCCCTCTTTGCCCCTCAGTCTGCCTTCCAGCCCCATCTTAATTCATTCCCAGGCTCTTTCTTCCTAATCTACTCTCCACCACCCATCCAGTTCTTATCTCTTCTCTGCATCAAATTGAGCAGCTGCCTTATGCAGGCTTCTTGAGCCCACCATAGGAAGAAGCTTTCAGTGCACAGAAGAAACTCACTTCAAGTGCACAGACCTGTACTTCACTTGACCCAAAGACTCTAGAAGGTACAATTGCAAGACAAATCCTGCTTAGGCCCAGGTATATATTAAAATGTAAATCCCAGATTTTATTCCCCTTTGCCAATTTTTGTCATGTAAATAATGTGAAGAGAACATTTCTATAATGACATGTATCGTAGAACCAGCTGAGATCTGTAACATCTTAAAAGTTAATTTCAATGTTTCAGTTCCCAAGGAGGGCCTGAGGAGTCAGGCTCTGTTTGATGAGATTCGTATGACGTACATCAAAGAGCTGGGGAAAGCCATAGTGAAGAGAGAGGGGAACTCGAGCCAGAACTGGCAGAGATTTTATCAACTGACTAAACTTTTGGACTCCATGCATGATGTAAGTTTTTAAAATGTGCACTGCATGCATTCTGTATAGATAAGTTTGTGTAAAGATACTATGCCCTTATAACCTGAACTTATCAGACCACATAAAATGGTTAAGTTAAAATAATTTGTTGGACATTGTTAGCGTTAAAAAAATTAGAAATGTATTTGTATTTCTGTCATCTTATAGGCAACACCTCAGAAGATTATTAGAAAATCATTAGGGAATTTTGTTCTTTTTTGGTTTATTTACTCTGTGCACTGCACAGAATTTTGGTAGACAGTCTCAGGGGCAAATGTAATAATACTTTAAACTACTTTTAACTTGTGTTTTGAAATGACCAGATTTAAAATGTATTGTGTCTCTTTCTAAAAAAGAGTAACACAAAAATGTTTTAAAATTTATTAAGTAGTTTTTAACCTATCATATCATTACAGAAAGACATAGTAGTCAATATAACATTACAGCCTTTAAAATATGAATGTTTTAGCTAAATTTTAAAATAGTTTGGGTTTATTCGAATTTTAAAATGGTATATACAAAACCTTCATTATAGCAAAAATGAATAAAACTGAAGAAAGCAGTGGGGGGAGGGGAGGTTGGTGCACTAGCGTGAGACTAAACCTTCTCTTTGTCAATTGTAGGTGGTTGAAAATCTTCTAAACTTTTGCTTCCAAACGTTTTTGGACAAATCCATGAGTATTGAGTTCCCAGAGATGTTGGCAGAAATCATCAGCAATCAAATACCAAAATATTCAAATGGAAATATCAAGAAGCTCTTATTTCATCAAAAGTGACTGCCTTAATACAAAAAGATTGCCTTAAGAAAATGTTAAACTATAGCTTTTTTTGTACAAACTATCAGACTTGTTAATTTTGTCTTGCAACGGTGTTTCTTTTGTTATTATGCACTACATATGGTTTACAGAGGGCCAAGACTTAAACTACAGAAGCAGCGGATTGCTCACATTGAATGATTAGAATGGGGAGGGAGAGGAAAGGAAAGAAAATTAACCATTATATGCTAGGAATTGACTTTCTCCCCTTTCCCCCAGTGCAACATCCATGGATGCACCAGTACTAGTGGTGCTGAGATCTGAGACTGACTTATGAGCATTCTACTAGTAATTAGATCAGTTGGCTGGATAACATTTTCTGGTTTGTTTGTTTGTTTGTTTGTTTGTTTGTTTGTTTTTTTCCAGTAAAATGGTTTGGGTTTTTTGTATAGTTAAGGTAGCATTTTGATTTATGCATGTAACCTGAAGAAAGTTTACAAGTGTATATCAGAAAAGGGAAGTTGTGCCTTTTATAGCTATTACTGTCTGGTTTTAGCAATTTCCTTTAACTTTATATACCGTGAACTAGGCTTGCTCATTTTTTTCTTACATAATTTTTGTAATACTTCAAAATGCCTATTGTACAACTATTTTTTAAGGTGGGGCAGCTTGTAGCTTTCCTAAATGACCTTTAGCCATTAATCCTTGAGCATATTCATGTGAAAATGGGTTGGCTTTTGTAACTTGTTTTAATTGTCAAGATGATGATACAAATTTGGCTTTTTTTTAAAACAGTGGAGGATAGAGTATTCTCAAATCTAACCCAAGTAGACATGAATTAAACACACTTTTGGTATTTATGAAAATGTGTTGCAAATATAGATTCATAGACAGTTAGCCCAGGCTATTTTATACAAAAATGAACTGATTTTTCATATAATACAACAGCCATAAGTGCAGCAATTTTGGGCTACATTAATGTCAAGATCAATCCTGACTGCCTATCAGGAAACTTTCACAAAAAATATGCATAGCTTAAAAAATAGTTCTATGTAGAGAAATTCACATTTTCCATACATGTAAATGTTTCATCGTACAAGTTGATATGGGAAAATAGTCTTGGCTTATGAGACAGACTTGTAATTTGCCTAGTATTTTTTAATATTTATTGGTTTTTGAAGGGTTTTTTTTTTTCTTTCAATTAGACCTTTACCTTGAAGCAGACAGTAAAACAGATCAACTGTACTGACAAATTATAACTTGCTGGGTATACAAACCTCAAATCTGAGTGTGCTTAGTCACCCATTTTCACATTTTCATCTGTCACTGATTGGTTCATCTTTTTTCCTGGAGAGCAGGAAGGTTCCGCTACTGATTTTGGAGTTTAGAATTGTGTGTCAAACTTCTGTCTTTGTAAAGCTGCATCCCTTCATGTCAAATTACTAGTGTGCCATAAAATTACCATATGTATTGTGAACTTCTTGTCACCATTGATAATGATGTTTTAAAAGGTTGAGAAGCTGTGGTAGCCCTTTCTATGTGCACCTTAACAACTTTCTGTATAAACATAATTTAAATACTTACTAAGCCACCCTGAAATTAGATTTTTATTCAAAGTGGCCCAATTATTTGTTTAATAGAAAATAGACAAAAATCTAATTGTTAAAACATGAAATCCCTAATATATTTTTATATTTAGTTATAGTTTCAAATATATATAATTGGTATATTCACTAATCTAAGTCTAAGCAAAGAAGGGAAGGACTACTACAGCTTTAAAAGCAACTTATTGAATGATTGCTAAATAGCTTGTATAGTATAAAATAAGTGATTTTTAGATGACAGATTGCTTTACCATGACACATGATTTTAGTTTTTGTAGGGGTCACAAATATGCTGAATGGTAACCCATGCAATTTGTGGTTTTTCTGGAAATATTAATACTGTGGCAGAATAGGTGTTAGATATCCAAAGAGGTACTCTTTTTCTCTCTCTCTCTCATTTGTTTATCTTCTTAGGAAGGAAGAAACCCATATTGAGTAGGTTGATTCTAGGGCTGAAATTTACATTCATTAAATCACTGTATAGAACCACAGCTTGGAACTCGGAACCACCCATGTTTGGTTACCCTTCACATTCCAATAGTAAACCTTCACACTTTGTAGGTTTACTTGACCTCCACTGCAGAAAAATGTAAACTGAAAAGATGTATGTGCAACTTACGGGGTTAATTTCATATACAGCCTCACATGGAATAGCAAAAACAGTTTGAAAAAATTGGCAATAATGTGCTTACAGGTACCAGCAATATGTAAATATAGAGCATAGATTGTTCACAATACACTAATACATTTCTAGTGTTCAGCAAATGTTTGTTTCCAAGTGAATAGGAAACTGCATATTTGTCATTTCTTAAATTTGTTTTTTGAATGTTATACCTATTAAAAAGATGTTATATTCAGTACTTTGGAGTAAAATATGACATTTAATAAAAATCATTCTGTTCTCTCTGAATGATCTCTAAAGAATATGTACATTTTGTAACAGTTAAGCTAAACCTCGAAAAGTATTTTAACTATTGTTGGCAACCCAACTCAGTGAAAATAATTCATGCTGTTTGAGGTACAGTTAGGAGATTAATAGTGTTTGCTTTTTAAAAAGTCTCTTCAATTAAAAGTATGATCTTGAAAACTTTGTATTCAGAGAGTGATCTAAAACTTTAAGACACTCCAATGTATTAATCTTTTATTTTAATCTGAGATACCTCAATTAGAGTTCCCAAGAAGTTTCATAGTGTATGTGGACAAAGGTTTGTGCTGTTATTTGTTTGCCAATAGAAAAGTAATTGAAATGAAAATGAACAAAAAAGTATTGTCTTGTGAGAATAAGTACATCAGGAAAGAGGCTCTAACCCCTTTTATCTGTGTGCCCATGTATTCATTGTTGAATTATGGATTCAAAGAAGAGAGGAGACTGTGGTGTTGGAAGAAAAAATTCATTCTCTATGTGCTGTTAAAGTCTTAAACCCACACTATTTTAAATGTGTAATCATTTAGCAATCAGTGAAATGTACATGTTCCCTGCATGTTTAGTTTTTTAGCACTGGAAAAACCTATACTTTGGATAAAGCAGAGAGAATCTTGATTTCTGTCTCTTCAGTGCCTTATCACATAGTGCATACATCTGACAAAGGGACATTTGGACAGCCCTAGAGATACATGCTGTATGTTATAATTGCACATGGAAACTGAAAGGAATGGCCTTAGATAGGATAAGCCAGAGCATGAGATGGTGAGAGGAGGAACTTAAATTTTGTACAGTGTTTTTGTAAAACAAAATTCTATTTAAAATCTGTTAAGAGCTTTGCAGCTGGTTAGAGAGCAAGAGTGTAAGTGCCAACCTAGCTTAAAAAATAGCCTCTCTAGTCTCTCAAAAATTAAGTGTTGAGAACAGGAAAAGAGGAGGAGAAAGTGCCTGGAGCAGTGGCCCAATCCTGCTTCACTTAGTCTCATATGGAACTGTTTGTGTGAGTTTCGACTGCAGGAACCAACCAAAGGAGAGAATGTTTAAAAGGATTGTGTTATATACTGGTTGAGTGGTTAAAAGCGCTACCATTTGTCAAGTTCAAAGCCAGATATTGATGCACCATTAGTGTCACATAGGAACACATTTTTCAGGATAGGAATAGAGCCTCTTTACAATATTTTTTTTAAATACTTGGAGGGTTTTTCTTCTGATAAAAGGCTGTGTGTATGAAAAGATACCCCAACCCCAGACTAATTTGCTTGAGAGCATAGATTCAACAGTGTGTCATTATTCTATTTTGTATATTAAACAAAAGATATATAATGGGGACAGATACTATATTATACTGGTGTATGGCATATTAAAAAGCTTTTTTCATTATTTTTATCACAGTAATTTTAAACAGTGTAAAATTAAAACCAGTGACTCCCGTTTAAAAATAAAAGTTGTAGTTTTTTATTCATGCTGAATAATTCTGTAGTTACAATTCTGTAGTTTTCACCTACTCAGTGAAATGTTGGACTGTAAAATCTTGTGTGGAACTGTTGAACATTTATTTTTCATTTAAATTTGCTGTTCTGGTAATACAAAACCACACATCTGTACAGAAGTTGCAGTAAATGTGAACCATTTACAGCAATGCCAAAAATGGACGGAAATCACATAATAAAATTCTGCTTTTTTCATTAAATGGTTCCAAAATGCTTTGGTAGAGTTATTGTTGTGTATCTGACAAAGATTATTGAAGCCTTTTAACTCATTCTGTTTATTTTATTCTTCTCCATTCACCACACACAGAGGCTTGAACATTGTGTTGTTCTAAAGCCAGTCTCTTCAGTAGCGACGTTATGGCATGCAAGGGGTTCTGGTTGCTAAAACTCAAAATTATGTGAAATGTGCAGCCCCTCAATAAAGCTAAATTAAAGTCCGAAAAATACAAATTAAAATGAATACAGGAAAAGCAAATGGATTTGTAAATAAAGAGTATCTGGCTGCTAGTATTACAATTTTTCTGATGAATCTGAAGTTGTAAATGATGTAAAGAAAAAGTCCTTACTGTGCGGGCTGCATGGGAAGCTTGCAAGGGTTAATGCCAGGAGGAAAATCAAAACAATAACTACTGAGCACTTATTTATTCTGTATATTTAAGATGCATGCAGGAAGAACTGTGAATAAATTCTTCAGCAAAGCATTGTTTACAGTATAAAACTGTTTAGGCATAGTTCCAACATATTTTGAATAGTCTGTTTGCACAGCAGTATTAAAAGGGGGAGCAGCAACAACTTAAGAGATAAGCCTGCAGTAATTATACCATTACAACAGTAATGACCAAACCCTTTTCTTGTGTGATCTATATTGTGGTTGCAGGGTAAAGTCCTGGACTGCGGTTTATCCCAGGGTTGTTAGTCTCTATGAGACGCACTGACCACTATTTACCCAGGCGTGGTTGTCTATTGTAATTCCCATGACAGCCTGTCCCTTAAGATGAAATGTGACACTTACTGCATTATACTGAGTGTCTGGCTCTGCTCCCTTTTAACATATCTACAGCCGCAAGAGAAATCTAAAGTAAAAGAGTATAATTGCACTGTCTGGGGCTACATTTGAGAGAGGTTTTATTGCTGTGCAAGGCCCCATTATAAATACTGGTTAATAAAGGTCTATAATAGATTGGGATCTCCTGGTAGATCCTGGAGCCTCTGACAGGTGATCCTGGTTGGTTTGGCCAGGTGGCTATCAAGTGCCCACATTTCAGCTGCATCTCCCCCCTCTGATGGCAGAGTGTTCCCCTTCCCCCACTCCATATCCCATCTCCACTAAGAGAGAAGACAGGACAGGGCTCCAAATGGAGGAAGTTTGCTGGCAGCTGCTCCTAAGTCTGAATGTGCTCAGCATACTTAAAGGGGCAATGCAAATCTCTGTCATTCTCACACACTGTGTATCTGTCACTCCACAAACACACTCTTACCCTTCTGATCTAGTGCAAGTAGTGTGTTGTTACTACTTTTACTTCTTTCAAAGTGTGTTTACGTTTTTGACTGTTCTGTGCAGTTCATAATAATTTATCCATTATACTTCAATTTAATTCTTTTGAGTAGTGAGTTCTAAATGTCTATGTTGCATCTGGAGTAATTATCCCTATGGTAATTAAAAAATATATATATATATATATATATATATACACACATACACACATGTAGGTGTGGTGATTCACATCTGCATATTACCTCGATTTTGGTGCACATAACAAAATTCATTCCCTCTAATTTTTTCCATCCATGTGCGGAACACTGACCGGGAATCTCCTGGAATAAGTTTCTATCTCCAGAAAGCTCATGAAGCCAAATCAGGAGATGGGCTGCTAAGAGTCTGGCAACACAGCAAGGCTAAGGCAGATGACCTCCTGCCCTGGGCCTGCACTGCTCCTGGAAGTGACCTGAGATGACCAGGAGGAGGTATCCATATACTGCCCTTGCCTGCAGGCACTGCCCCCACAACTCCTGTTTGTTGGGAATGGAGAACTGTGGCCAATGGGAGCTGTGGAGGTGATGCCTTTAAGTGGTGGGCAGCATGCCGAGCCATTTGCTCCTCCACCCATGATTTGATTCTGGAGATGCCGACTGCTTTCAGGAGTGGCACAGAGCTGGTGGAGGGGTGAGCCTGCCTTAGCCCTGCTGTGTCACTGACTGGGAGCTGCCTGAGGTAAGTGCCCAGCCAAAGCCCGCATCCTGAAGCCCTGCCCCACCCTTGACCACCCTTCCACACTCCAACCCCCTGCCCCAGACTCAGCCCAGAGCCCCTCATGCGCTCAAAGCCGAAACTCAGAGCCTGCAGCCCACTGCTCCTCAACCTCTTGCCCTAGTCTGGGGAAAGTGTGTGAGACGGGAGGGGGCATAGAGTTACCAGGGCAGGGCCTCGAAGAAGGAGTTGGACAGGGATAGGGTGTCAATGAAAGGGACAGAAAAGGCAGCAGGATAAGAGTATTTGGGTGTGAGGTAGATTCCAGATTGCACTTAAATTGAAAAGTTATCTTGTGCTTAAAAAAAAAGGTTGGAGACCACAGAGAAGACCTAGCTGATGTGCTGAGAATGCTCACTTAGGAAAACTTGCTGTTTAGAGCTGAAAAAACATCTTTACTCTACTTGTTGACAAATAATAAAAGTACTTCTTCAGTTCAGCCTATTCTAAGCAAGAGGCTGCCATAAAACTCACTTCCTAGCATTTGGCCATAACTGTTAAAGATTTAAAGGTGCAATATTAAGCAGTGAATAAAATTGCTCACAATATTTTTTTTAAAGACAGCCAGCACTTTTGCCCCTCTTCCATGGCAGTGAAAGAACAGCACTGTAATAAAGACTGATCCCAGCATAATAGGAACAAGATTGGATCAAAGGTTATAGACAGATTGTAAAAGTTTAATATTTGGTGAAGGACCAGTGGAAGACATTTTTAACAGCATGTTCTTTAGTAAGTGACCAGTGTATTTCAGAGCTGAATTCTAATCACAGTGCGATATTCAAAAATGTCTATATTTAGTGTTGCCAGATGGTTGAAACAAAAATACCGAACACCCCCCCCCCCCCCAAAAAAAAAAACCACAGGGAAAAAATTCTGTTGAAGGGGGGGAGGCCAAAGTTGTTGAGCAAAAAAAAAAAAAGGACTCCAAGAACTACTTACTTAAACCAAAAAAAAAATGGTTTAAAACAGCATGTCTCCTTTAAGAGTGAGTGCAGGGATAGGAACAGTGGAGCAGTTGAGCACTAAGACCCAGGGGAAGCATTGCTTCCCTTAGGTCTTTTGGCCAGCAGCCATTTTGTGCCAGCAGCCTTGGGGAACCAGGTAAGCATGGGGGCTGGGGACCGGGGGGGTGGAGCGGAGGCCAGGCGCTGAGTGTTTGTAGGGTTGCCAGGTACCCGGCATTTTCACCTCCTGGCCAGGGAAAAATTCAGAAAATACCAGACATCTTAGGTGTCTGGTATTCTCTGAATTTTTTTTACCGTACAGGAGGCAAAAATACCAGATTGTCTGGGTGAATACCAGACACCTGGCAACCCTATCTATATTGGGGTTGGGGAATGATTTTTGGCTCAGGGGCTGCTGACCCACAGAACAATCAGTCAGGTAGGGAAGGCAGGAGGGGCTGGAGTGCCAGCATGGGCTCCTCAATGCTGGGGGAGGAACACTGAGCTCGGGGGCCATATCCACGCAAACCAGGGACCACATTGGGCCCCTGGCCCTTAGATACTCCCCCCCGGGTCTATATGTTGCCTGTAGGCCAGGGTAAGCCTCTCAGGGTATGTTTGCACTGCAGCTGGGAGTTACGATTCCCAATGTGGGTAGATAGCTGCTGTATATTGTCTATCCACTCTGGCAATTACATCTCCTAACTGCAGTGTAGAGATATGTTCAAGTACAATGCATGATGTGGAACATTACTGATATTTCAAACTTACATTCCACCAAAGCTCGATGAGTCCCTTACGTGTATTGTTGAAAATTACTTAATCAGAAATAATCATTATTTTGAGCTTATAGAAAACTTATACTAAATGCAGAAATCCCATCTTAAATTCCTTGCATCAATATCATTTTAATAGTCCCCCCATTTTGTCCCTTTACCACACAATTGGCTATGTCTCCACTCCAGCACTATTTCAGGATACCAGAGTACCCTGAAATAGCTATCCCCCTCTTTACAGGAGGCCCATTATTTTGCAATGTGCTCATTATTCCAACGACCCTGTAAACCTCATTCCATGAGGAGTAAAGGACGTTTCGGAATGGCGGGTTGTTTCAAAATTTGGTGAATATTCTATTTTGAAATAAGACTGAAATAAGATACGCAATTTGCGTAGCATATTTTTCTGTAGAATATTTTTAAAACAATGAATGGTTCTGCAGCATCTTAGAGACTAACAAAAAATGTAGACGGTGTCATGAGCTTTCGTGGGCACAACCCACTTCTTCAGATGAATGATGCTGAACTCCTTTCATTCCTCTGAAGAAGTGGGCTGTGCCCATGAAAGCTCATGACAACATCTACATTTTTTGTTAGTCTCTAAGGTGCTGCAGGACCATTCGCTGTTTGTTTTTTCAGCTGCTGACTAACATGGCTATCACTCTGCAACTGTAGAGTACTGTTTCTTTAAATTAATACTTCCAAACAGGATATGGAGATATGTGACAAGATTCCTGGTGGCATTTCTAACCAATGTAGTTTGTTCCATCTAAATGCAACCACTTCACTATGGTAATTTCATTTTAATCATTGCATCTGTGCAATTCCACATTGGTCCAAATTAGCTGCTCAATATTCTGGGTAGATATCCCATGCAGTTCTGCACAGCACTCGCTTTTTACAAGGGGCATTCTAGAATGCGTAACACAAACCACAGGAATTCTGACACTTGGGGTCAAATTACCAAAGTCCTATGATTCCTTTCTTGGCATCTATTCATATTGCCAGTACCACTTGCAAACTTCCATCAGGCATCATAGAGGGCCTGGAACTGCATACCATGCTCAAGATAATTATTAATATAAACAGGATAACAACAAAAGAGCAGCCATAATGGATCAGACCAAAGGTCCATCTAGCCCAGTTTCCTGTCTTCCAACAGTGGCCAGTGCCACGTGCTCCCGAGGAAATGAACAGAACAGGTGACCCATCCCTATAACCCAAACCCAGCTTCTGATAAATAGAGGCTGCGGACACCATCTCTGCCCATCCTGGCTAACTGCCATTGATGGACCTTAGTTCTTTTTTTAAATCTTATACAACATCCTCTCACTGGGAATTCTCCAAGTTGACTGTGGCTGTGTCTAGACTGGCTAGTTTTTCTGGAAAATCAGCCGCTTTTCTGGAAAAA
>JANRFK010006688.1:20894947-20933016 GCA_030068395.1 Apalone spinifera
TTGTTTGTTTTAAACCTACTGCCTATTAATTTCATTTGGTGACCCCTAGTCCTTGCGTTATGGGAAGGAATAAATAACTTCCTTATTTATTTTCTTCAAACCAGTCATGATTTTGTAAACCTCTATCATATCACCCCTTTAGCCATCTATTTTCCAAGCTGAAAAGTCCCTATCTTATCATTCTCTCCTCACGTGGCAACCCTAATCATTTTTGTTGCCCTTTTCTGAACTTTTTCCAATTCCAGTGCATCTTTTTTGAGATGAGACAACCATATCTGCACAAAGTATTCAAGATATGTCTGTACCATGTATTTATATAGAAGCAATATGATATTTTCAGTCATATTATGTATCCCTTTCTTAATAAGTCCCAACATTTTATTTGCTTTTTGATGGCTGCTGCCCTTTGAGTAAATATTTTCAGAGAACTATTGACAATAACTCTAAGGTCTGTTTCTTGAGTGGTAACAGCTAATTTAGATCCAATCAGTTTATATGTATAGTTGGAATTATGTTTGGCAACATGCATGCATTAGTTTGCATTTATCAACATTGAATTCCTTCTGCCATTTTGTTGCTCACTCACCCAGTTTTGTGAGATCTTTTTGAAGTTCTTTGCAGTCTGCAGTGGACTTAACTATCTTGAACAATTTTGTATGTGCAAATTTTGCCACCTCACTGATTACCTCTTTCTCCAGATTATTTTTTAATAAGTTGAAAAGGTCTCAATACAGACCTCTGGGGGACACTGCTAGTTACTTCTCTCCATTCTGAAAATTGACCATTTATTCTTACCCTTTTATCAGTTACCAATCCGTGAGAGGAGTTTACTCTTATCCCATGACAGCTTACTTTACTTCAGACTTTTCGTGAGAGACTTTAATTAAAGGCTTTCTGGAAATCTAAGAATGCTATGTCCTCTAGAACCCACCTCCCCTTGGCTGCATGCTTGTTGACCTCCTCAAAGAATTCTAGTAGATCGGTGAGACATGATCTCCCTTTACAAAAATCATGTTGACTCTTCCCCAAAAAATTATGTTCATCTGTTCTTTACTATAGCTTCAACCAGTTTGCTTGGTACTGAAGTTAGACTTACTTGCCTATATATTTACCAGGATCATCTCTAGAGCCCTTTTTAAAAATTGGTGTCACCTTAGCTATCCTCCAGTTGTTTGGTACAAAAGCTGATTTAAACGATAGGTTACAAACTTCAGTTAGTAGTTCTGCAATTTCATATTTGAATTTCTTCAGAACTCTTGGGAGAATGCCATCTGGTCCTTGTGACATCTTACTGTTTAGTTTATCAATTTTTTTCCCCCAAAACCACTTTTAACGATACCTCAGTCTGGGGACAGTTCCTCAGATTTGTCATCTAAAAAGAATGGCTCAGATTTGAGAATCTCTCTCACATCATCGGCTGTAAAGACTGAGGCAAAGTCATTACATTTCTCTGCAATAGTCTTATCATCCTTGAGAGCTTCTTTAGCATCTCAATCATCAAGTGGCTCGTTGGTTGTTTAGCAGGCTTCCTGCTTTGGATGTACTTAAAAAGAAATTGCTATCACTTTTTGAATTTTTGGCTAGCTGTTCAAATTCTTTTTTGTCCTTCCTAATCATATTTTTATACTTTAATGCTATGTTCTATTTTCCTAACTAGAATTTAACTTCCACTTTTTAAACTTTGCCTTTTTGTGTGTGTCTGCTTCTTTTATTTTATTGTTTTGCCACAGTGGAACTTCTTTTGTTCTCTTACTATGTTTTTTTAATTTGATTTATACATTTAAGTGAATCTTTATTATAGAGTCTTTAAAAATTTTCCAAGTAGCTTGCAGGAATTTCACTTTTAGCACTGTACCTTTTGATTTCTATTTACTGTTCCATTTTTGTGTGGTCCCCCTTTCTGAAATTAGTGTTGGACTGCTGTAGCATTTCCCCCACCACAAGAATGTTAAATCTAATTATTTGATGGTCACAATTACCAAGCAGTTCAGCCATATTCACCTCTTAGACTAGATCCAGTGCTCCACTTAGGACTAAATCAAGAATTGCCTCTCCTCTTGTGGTTTCTAAGATTAACTGCTCCAAGAAGCAGTAATTTAAAAGATCATTTAAGAAACTTTATCTCTGCATCCTGTCCTGAGGTGACATGTAACCAGTCAATATGGGGATAGTTAAAATCCCCCATTATTATTGAGGGTTTTTTTTATGTTTATACTGTCGCTAATCTCCCTGAGCATTTCATAGTCTCTATAACTGTTCTGGTCATTTGGTGAGTAATATATGCCTACTGCTATATTCTTATATTAGAGCTTGGAATTAGAGATAACCAGAGAGATTCTATAGTACAGTTTGATTCATTTAAGATTTGTACATAATTTCACTCTACTCTTTCTTTCACATACTGTCCACTCTCCCACCAGAATAACCTGTTTTGTCCTTCTGATACATTAATCCCAGGGTCCAAAATATGTCTCACTGATTGTTCTAATTCCACCAAGTTTCTATGATGTCTTTTACATCAATAGTGTCATTCAATATGAGGCACTCTAGTTCACCCGGTTTATTTGTCTTCTAGTGTTTGTATGTAAGTACTTTTAAAAACGTGTCCTTTTTTAGCTGACTGCCATTACATGATGGGATTGACTGGGACTTTTTTTTTTCATTTGACTGTTTCTTGTCGGAGATAACCTGTAATTGATCATCTTCTATCCTCTCCTTCTTACTGGGACATAATCTCCATTAATAGATCCTCCCCTAAGAGATGGCTCTGTCTAATCCATGTACTTCTACACTCCCATTGGCTTTCCCCCAGCCCTTAGTTTTTGACCTTTTTAGTGGTAAAGGCCAGCAATCTTGTTCCATTTTGGTTTAGGTAGAGCCCATCCTTCCTGTATAGCCATGATGGGCAACCAAGAAGAGTGAGTGGGCCGCATGAGTGGCCCATCTTCATCTCGATGGGCTGAAGCAGCCTACAGCCCTTCGGGGCTCCACCTGAGGCCTGTGAACAGCTGATTCGTGGCATTCTAGCTCTGGGAGGGAGGGAGAGAAGCAGGAATGGAGCATGAATCAGGTGATTTGTGGCACTCCAAAAGTGCTGGGAGGAAGGGAGAGGAGTAGGAACTTCAGGGCTCCCGTGTGTGATAGGAGAGGGGGGCAGATAGAGCCACAGATGGATGTGGCCAATGTGCTGCAGGTTGCTATACAGGCTCCCCCTGTCCCAGAGTTTCTGCAGTTCTTAATAAGTCTAAAGCCCTCCTCACTCCATCATCTCATCCACGCATTGACACCCTGCAATTCTGCCCGTCTGCTTTGCCCTGCTCATGGAACTGGAAGCATTTAAGAGAATGCTACCATTGAGGTCCTGGATTCCAATCTCTTTCCTAGCAGCATAATTTGGTCTCCAGGTCCTTTCTCCTATCCTTCCCTCTGTCACTGGTATCTACATGTACTACAACCACTGGCTCCTCCCCAGCACTACATATACCTCTATCTAGATATCTCAAGAGATCCACAACCTGCACAGTGGGAAGCCAAGTCACCATACGGTTCTCCCAGTCATCGCAAACCCAGATGTCTATATTTCTAATGACCAAATCCCCCATTACTAACATCTATCTCTTCCTAATCACTCAAGTTCCCTCCCCCACAGAGATATCCTCATTGCTAGAGCATACCACATCATCTGGCCGGAGGGTCCCAACTATGGGATCATTTCCCTCTGCTCCAGTTGGATGTTCTCCTTCCCTAATACTTTCACCTTCCTCAGCAGCACAGAGGCTGTCTGACTAGTGGTGGGACAATTCTACTGTCCTGGGATGTCTCATCTGTGTACTTCTCTGCATCCCTTAGCTCCTCCAGTTCAGCCACCCTGGTCTCTAAAGCCTGTACATGGTCTCTGAGGGCCAGGAGCTCCTTGCACGAAAGGGGCACACACACCACCTGTCCATAGGCACTGAGTGCAATAAACTGAATAGCCTGCATGCTATTGCTGGGCTTCTGCCTGCATCCTCTTTATACTCCTGGAGCTTATTACGGTCTTGAAGGGATTTTTTTTGTTTTGTAGATCAGCTGGTTGTGGTTTTAAGTTTAGAGAATGTGAAGAGGGCCGAGCCCTTCTCACACTCCCTCTCTAAACTCCCTCACAAAACTCCCATTCGCCAGCTCCTCTGATCACTCAGGAGCAGGCTTTTTAAAGTCCTGGCTTTCCTGAGTAGGCCTGCCCCTGGTTAAGGGTTAATGGCTGCTAAAGGGCTTAGGCATCAAAGCCTCATTAACAAGCTCTCATGACTTGTGTGTCATGAAGGCTGATGGATTTAACTCTGTTGAGGTGTATGGCTAACTGTGGAGGAGGAACAGCAGATGAAATCAAGCAGATTTTTCCTCTAGAGCAGTGGTTACCAACCACTAGATTGGGCTCTACTGGTAGATCATGAATCCTGACAGATGCTCCTAACTGGTTTGGCCACGTGGTTATCAAGTGCCGGCAGTTCAACTGCCTCTCCCCCCACTGCCATGCTGCTCCTGCCCTCTGCTTTGGAGTTGCCTCCTGGGAGCCTCCTGCTTGCTGTGCAGGGTAGGAGAGGCAGTAGAGAGAGGTGCTGATGTCAGGGTGTCCCCCTCCTCCCATCCCTGTAGCCCATCTCCACAGAGTGAGCAAGGCAGGGGCTTGGAATAGGGGAGGGACTTAAAGAAGGGGTGTGGAAGGAGGTGGGGGCAGAGTATTTGGGTTTGAGGTAAATCCTGGATTGATTTAAATTCAAAAAGTGATCTTGTGCTTAAAATGGTTGGAGGCCGCTGCTCTAGATTACGTTTATGGGGCCCTTGTATTCAGTGGACTGCCATTTCTGTGGTCAGCCAAGCAGCACTGATTGGTGGGAGATGGTAGTTATGCAGAACTGAGATGACCAGCAGTGGTGGAACAAGTGGAACTTCACTGGAAATCTCCTCAGAGTTCATTGTGGAACTGCTGGAGCAGCAAGGGACTAACCCGAGAATTCTCCCTCTGCGAAGTGTACCAGCCAGTGTACTGTATACTGGCCACCAGCCAGTTACTAATGAAATTGGTGTTGGTAGATCACCTGTCAGGGCTGTTGTCACGGTGGTTTCTGATGGTATGAGGAGAGCACTTCTGTGCCAGGTTATAAAGCTCATCAAAGCACTGTATTGATGGCACTGCAGGAACAAGGATTTCCAAACTGAATAGGGGGCTTGTGGTGGGACACAGATGCCGATTCTCTTCCCTCTTTTTCCCCCAGCCAGAGATTTTATCCACAGGAGGGGTATTTCTTCATGGTATACTGCAAGGCCAGGTTGATCACCACAGAAGATTCAACAATATTAATGTAGAATAATCTGAAAAGGTCCATTATTTGGCATCTTTAGATACTCAGGTCTGTTCACTCCGTTAGCACCTCCATTATTTTAAGTCATTAAAAGGTGGAAGATGGTGTGCAAGCCATCCTAATGGTTAACAACCTCTTGTAACTATTTGAACTATCTATTTGCTGTCTGTCTTTTTCTTCCTCTGCTCCCTTTTTCCTTCTTCCCCCTCCCCTCCTTCCCTTATTTATTCTTGGATCTGGACTTCTTATACGCTGGTCATTTGAAGAAGTAGGTTTTGCACACGAAAGCTCCTGATACCATCTAATCAGGGCTACTTAACACGCTGCCTGCAGTGCAGTTTGGGTTTACGGTGCGGTTGGGGTTAATATGTGTTTTAGTAGTTAAATTGCTGGACTGTTGTGAAGCCAAAACAAAAACGTAGTCAATATAATAGTCTTCTGTTGATATGTGTTTTAGTAGTTAAATTCCTGGACTGTCATTGCTCATTAAAGTGCTGTCATATGGGTGGAAATCTGATATTAATAAAAAGCAATATTTATTCGAAGAACTGACTTAAATGAGGCCTGTGTGTTGTGTGGTCTCACCTTACTTTTTGTATTCATGCCTGTCAGTGTGAAGCTATTTGAACATATATTTGCATGTGTATGCAACCACACTTAAGTTGCGGCCCTGTGCTGTGAGTATCATTGTGGCCCCCCGGGGCTACCAAAGTTGAGTAGCCCTGATCTACATGTTTTGTTAGTCTTTAAGGTGCTACTAGACTGTTTATTGTTTTTTAAATTTTTCCTGTTACAGACTAACTCAGCTACCCCCTGAAGCACTTGTACAAGAGAAAGGAGAAGTTTAAATTTTACCCTGAATAGTTGCAGAATGTTGGTGGAGCATGTTTTAGGGCTGCAGAAGGATGGAAGAGGTTGCATGTTTCTTACCATTATCTGTCATTTGTAATAGGTACCTGCTGTATTCTGCACAACCTCTGTCAGATCAAGGGAGATCAAGCCCTAGAGGAAGGAAGGAAGCAGGAACAAGAGACTTTCTCAAAATTATCTGTAAAACTGGCCAAGTTGTTAAGAGACCAGGACCAGGAATACATTGTGCTCAATGTCAGGGGATTCTTGTGGCTATTGAATATGCTGCAAGCAACAAAATGTGTGTTGGTTTGATTTTATTATGATATAATAGCATGGGAAGGTGGCCATTGTGCCATTTATTGGTGGAGATATTCCCGAGTTAAGATTTTTCAGTAAAGTTGTTAGAAAATATAGTGCAAACTTCAGAACAACGGTATTGAGGCATGGCCACAATAAGGGGGGGGGAGGGGCAGGCTCACAAAAGCCTATAGGTGATGTGCTTGAAAAGACTCTCATTCTTCTAACTCTTATGGGGTTGAATGTGGCAGGCAGGACCTATCATTAGGCTGATTGAAGGGGAGGCCCCAGTATGTTGTATTCTCTACATTTTGCATAATATTGGAATGGTGGGAGTGCAAAGCTTCACTTGAGTATGAAAAGTGCACCTCATTTCTGGCTTTGGGCCTTCTATTATGATGAAGTGCATACTTCATGGGACAGTTTGTTTCTAGCTTTTCGTTTTCTTTCCGAGATTTGACAGCCTCTCGGTGGGTAATAGCTTCCCTCTTTATGCAATTACAGGTGTTAAGAGAAACCAGAAAAATATGTAATTACTTCTTCTCCCTCTCCTCACCAACAATGATAAAATGCTTCTTTTCCCACCATGTTGCCATACCATTCCATCTTCTCTTCCCACTCAGTTTCTCCCTCGGCATTGCTACAATGTCTTCCAATTATTTCCTCCCACTGTACTGGGAGAGGTGAGTGAGTGGAAGGGGATGTCCTGGATGTCCGTAATTTTTTTTAAAGTTTGGGGACCATAACGTGGGAGATTGAGTGCTTCTTTTCTAGGATGTGTGTGGGCAAGTTCCTAAATGCATGAGCACATCTGCAGGCTGCCATTACACTCAAGGATGTAAACCTGAAGCAAGGCCCAAAGAGAAATATTCAAAAAGAGAGTGGGCAAACTGGGAAGACATGCAGTGCTGTTTCTTCAGGATGCTTTCCTTCCCCCTCCTTCACCAGGATGCTTTCCTTCCCCCTCCCATCCTCCACAGCTGGCACAGGACTCAGAAAACAGTAGCTATATGGGGCAACGCTGAAAGATCATCCTTGTCATGCAAAGTTCATGCCAAAATTGAGCACTGTCTTTGCCTTAGCTGGTGTCTCTCTTATGACTCCTACGGATCAGCATAAAGTGCACTGCAAAAGGCAGTAATTATTCTCTATTGAAATGTATTCTAGTGCTTGAAAATGTCTCTTCATTTTGAAAGGTCTTGTCTGATTTGGGGCATTTAACTCCTGAACTGTAAACTTCAGTAAAGGCTGAATGTACTCATGGAACTAGGCCCCAGTGACTATTATTATCATTCTGTCTCATGCTATGACACAGATGACTTTTAGGCAACATATTATTTTTAACCCTTATCGTGCCAACATCCTGGGTGAGGAAGTAAGTCCACAATGGCTGGAATGGGGAAGAAGTATATCCAGGAAGCCTCTAAGAAAAAATCTGGCTCGTGGTTATGAGATTAGCTTCTGCAGAGCAATAATTATATAAAGCTCTAAGTTGCTGATGCAGGTGCCACGTAGAGCATCTGCTGGATGGGGGGTTAAATGCTAAGTGTGGAGAGAGGCTTCCAGCTCCTCCAAACATGCCTCCCAATAGTCCATACCCAAAAAGAGTAGTTTAAATCCCCTGATACATTAGTGTTGTAATACAGCACAGCACACTTACTGGTGGAGCTCCCTTGGCTTCTGGTATAGCTGTCCTACCCAAAGGCTTTGGTACAGCTGCCCACATGGAGTCTTATGTATTTGTCCACATCTGCAGAGTCTTGCAGCTTTTGGACCCTGACAATTCTCTATCAGGTCCAACTCCATGGTCTGTGTGGGACCAGGGGAATAGTTAGTGAACTTGGACGCCTTAAACTCCAGTCATCTGAAGAAGTGGGTTGTGCCCGCAAAAGTTCATGATACCCTCTACATTTTTTGTTAGCCTCTAAGGTGCTGTAGGACCATTCACTGTTTTTTAAGTATTTTCTATTACAGACTAACACAGTTCTCCCTTCTGAAACTTCTGATTTGTGAGGTGGTCTCCAGGCTCTCTTGTGTTTGTTGTGTTCTCTGTGGTGTAATCCACTGTATGGAGTTTGGATTTGGTAGGATTGCTTGCAAAAATGCCGCCCAGTTCCTCATAATGTGGGCTGAGAGCAGGAGTGTTATCAGACGTGCTCTTATGCTTCTTTGTCTTCAGTTATGTCTGCAGGAGCTCCAGAGTGTTGGTTCTGTGGGTGCCCCCTCACCTTCATTTGCTCTGGCAGTGCCCTGTTGGTGTCTGTATTGTGATGATGCTTATCTAGATGAGTCTGGGCATGTATATGTCCATAGGAGACAATCAAATACAGGCCCACGCAGGTGGCAGAGGGAAGATGTGGCCACTGTGATAGCTATGTGACCTCACTATTGCCTTGGCCAAACTCCGATTGGAGTAATGATTTTTGGCTTTCCTAAAATTGCCCCTTGCAGTCTCCTATCCTCAGTCAGTGTAGTGTTACTGAGCAGTGTTACTGAGCAATGTTAACAAAGCAGCACATTCCAGAGGTGCCTCGAAGAAATGCAATAAAGAGTTTTATGCAGCATATTGGGTCTTTTCTGTGAAAGTTGTCACATGTGGTCTGCAGATAAATCTTTCAGGTGCTTTGAGGATAGGAAAGTGCAACCATATACCAGACTGTATATTTTTCATGCATGGTAACATTTTAAGACATTAGTATGAAGTAATTGCTTACTTCCATTTGGATCTGAATATTTGTAGCTAAGGTAGCATTCAGTTTAGTGCATATGAAGGTAATTTTTTAAAATTACTAATCATTTCCCCTGACATCAGGTTTAAAAAAATCCTTCCTACACAGTAATTGTTTGAAAATAATTAAAAGTTACATCTTTAATTTGATGGAAGGGGAGAATAAACTTAATTGACCTATATTACTTGCACTGGTGTTTGTATTTGTAAAAACACGCTATAGATTAGTGTGCCTAGATGTTCCTACACAATGCATCATAGGTTTGGCATCACTCCAAATCATAATTAAGGATGATTTCTAAGCTTTCATCGTGAACCTATGTGTTTTGCAAAGGAAAAAAAAAGTCAAAGAGTGGAATCATTCTGCTTATAGGCTTCTGTTGGTTCAAGATTAAACCAGGTGGAAAAATGTGAAGGAAACTGCTGATGCAGCATTTACTGCAGCTACTAATTGCATTGCTAATGCGATAGGACAGCCGTTATACTTTCTGCTTGATCTGGTACAGGCTGAAAAAGCAGCATATTGTGTCCAATTAAGTGAAGTGGGCACCATTACTGAGTAGGCTAGAAGTGGAGCTGTGACAAATAGTATCTAAGCAAGTGTGAGCAGGTTCCTTCCCCAATTTGCTGCAAAACATAGTCCTCATATTACCTAGAGTCAAAACCTCCGGTCTTCCTGAGAGAGGTTGCTTTTGTTAGATAAAACTCATTTCTAATCTTCTCCCGAGGCATGCAAGAGTCCAAGGATGTCTACCTCAGGGAAGTCTTGCTCTCACACTACATCCTCTAAAAAGCCAGTCCCACCTCCTTTGTCTGGTTGTCTTTAGGGCGTGTCTTCACTACATGGTGTATTGACACTGTGACGAGCAGTCAATTTACCGTGTCTGCTGGCAGTCAATTTACCGTGTCTACGTAGACATGATAAATCGCACTCTGAGTGCTCTCCTGTCACTTCCAGTACTCCACCAGAATGGGAACAGTTGCTGGAGTTGACAGGAGAGCAGCCCCTGCCAACCTTACCACATATAAGACACTGCAGTAAGTACATCAACTTCAGCTATGCTAGTCACTGAAATGGCATAGGAACAAATTAAAACCCCAGGACATGGACACCACATTATGGGATGAAATGTTCTGACCACAAAGGTTCTTCTGAATGGCTTTGGGGTGGGAGTGGTCGCTTTTCACCAATATGTCATTTGTATAATCTCAGTTCACCCAATGGTCATTAGAAGATGTCCCCTCTAGTGGAGAGGAAGATGGTTATATGTAGAGAGTACATCACCACAGCATGACTTTTATTAAAACTGTGGCACTCCAAAAAACCCCAAGATTGATGGTAAATTTAGTAATTTGGCACAGCAAAAGCCAAATCTTTTTAAGGCACCAGAAAGCTGAGATCCCAGTGGGAATGATTTGTTTTTAAAATCTGATGGTTCAGTGTGAATTCCAGCATTAGCTCCTTGGTCACAGCTGAAATGGGCTCTAAATATCTGATATGGCAATACCCATTGACATTTAGGGCCTCAAGGTCTTTGATAATCTGGACAAAAATAGGTGAGTTCACACGGCCCTACAAGATCTAAGTCATTGGTACTTGAGCAGTATCTGTTTAGCTGACATCAGCTGGGGGATTGTGCAGGAGTAATCATACCTGAAAGCCTTCCCCATGCCTCTGAGACCAATAGAACATAACGGTAGCCCCTTTCGGAAATCAGCTGTATCCAAACAGCCCTCTTATTTGAAAGGTCACACACAAAGAGGCTGTATTTATACTGGACTTATGAGGGTTTTGTTTCTTTAAGTTGTTGCAAAAAAGCCTGAGAGGATTTTTTTCCCCTGGTGCTGTCTTAAAAATATCAGCAAGGTGAGGTGTGGCCTTTTCTGGTTTTACAGTGGCATCTCTGGCCGGGGTCTCCAAAAATGGCTAGCAAGCGTTCCCACATTTAAATGCAGGGATAGCTTGGTTAGAGATTCAACCCCGCCCCACACCCCTTGAGAAACATGAAATACTATTAATGTTAGTTGCAGTGATGTAGTAGCCATGTTTGTCCCAGGATAGTAGCATGACAAGGTGGGTGAGGTACTCTCTTTGATTTGACCTACAGAGCTCTTCTTCATGTCTCCACCACATTGCTCTGGAAATGCAATTGAGACCAATGAGGGGCTGTGTCACCACTTCCCCTGCGGCCCTGGGTGCAATGCAATGCTTTGCTGCTCTAGCTCCCAGCTTGGGATGCTCCCAGTCAGCCTATAAGCATGCAGGTCACCTGTGGCGCTAGACGGCCCTGGTTCAGCACCTTGACCCCAGCAGCCTGCCCATAGGTCTGCTCTGGCTTCCACCAGCCTTGCTGACCCTAATGTACTACCAGTTCCAAACTGCTAGTGAACTTTTTGTTTATCTTATGCTGTGTCTCTCTTGCTCCTCCCTTCTCTTGAGAGGCCAAGGGATGGGCCTAGCTGCTGCCCTGAGCCACCAAACCTCACCCTTTTCTGTGCTCTTCTGAGCAATGAGCAAGATTTGTAAAGGTGCCTAAGAAAGAGGTCCAAGTCCCACTGAATGTCACTGCACTTCCCCAGCAGCCTGGAAGGCAGGCAGGCCTCATTCCCTGCCACTTCTGCTGCCCATGGAAAGAACTAAGACATCTGTTGAGATAGCAGCTGTCTATATTGCTAGGCCTAGAGCAGTCTCTAGCTGCCCACGACTAACATTTGGGCCCCAGGAGATGTGTGCAAAGTCCTGCTCCCAGGCCCCCCGCACCTAGCTAACAGCTCTTCTCTGAATGATGAGCAGGGTTTGGCTGCTGGCCTGCCCACACTCCAGATGGATGCCTAACTTCTGGAGTGGGCACAAACTCTCGTATCCTTGTCGTTTGTGCAAGGCCCTAGTCAGTCTCTGCGCTCTGAGAACACCTACTGGATTGGGTCCTGCTGGGGCAATGGGGAGAGAGGCACTTTGTTTGGAAATGGCTCAGGGGCCTAGTGTCGTAATGCCTCAGTCTTTGTGTTGTACTAGCCCTGGGTGCCTCGCTGTAAATTATCTCACCCACCATGTTAGCAGCCTGTAACTCCATGTCCCTACCCTTCCCTCCTTGCCTTGCTCTGCTCTAAACAAGGCCAGAACCCCTGGCCTTACAGGGGAGTGTTTCCATTCTAGTACAGCAGAGCTGAACGAGAACACAAGAGGATGAGTTTTCCAGACCCTAGAGCAGCACAATGAAAATCAATGCATTCCAGGCTGAGGTTCTGACTAATAAACAAACCCAGTTCTAAAGGACAGCGTATTTTTAATGCAGCCATGGGAAAAGGTGACTCCTCAATCTGACCATTAGAAATTCTGGACATGTGCTTTTTAGCTGCCCCATTTGGGGGAGGGGAGATTTCTCCTTACTGGGTGATGCTTACTGTTAACTGGCAGCCCAGCTGGGTTGGAATAGCTCATGGTGCGGTGGGTCTGGCCTGGCCAGAGTAGCCCCTACCCGCAGGATCCTGGTGAAGTGGTTAACCCCTTAGAAGTAATATTTAACCAGTTAACTGATTAAACAAGATTTTACATCCCTAATCAGGACCCCACTAGCACAGTTTAAAAGGGTTGGAGGTGCAGGGAATGGGTGCGAGGAATGCATCTTCTTATAGTGAGAAAACAAATGACCATCTTAATAAGGACAACTGTCTATCCTGCAGTCAGAGGCCTGCGCCTTAGGCAAGAGAAATGGGCATTCAGTTACTGTGCCATTCATACATGTCTAATTAATTAACTTAGTAGAGACATATTACATTAATTCAAAGATTATGGTAAACAGGCACAAAAAAGGCTGTTCAATTATTAAGCCCTGTCATGCTGTGATTGAAGCAGTGCAATGTAGCCAAGATGAGCAGAGGCCAGTGTGTGGGTGGTTATTAAGTATTTCATTCATAAAGCATTCACACTGCCCATGTGAAATAAATAAAAAGGTGAATCAATGCAAGGCAGCCTAGGGAGCCAGGTACTATACAAGCAAAAGCAACAAGGAATCTGGGAAGCACGTTTGGGATAACATAAAGGGGGTGAAATAGTGGGGAAAAAAATCACTGCTGGAGCAGGGAGCAGAGTTTGCGGCCACTGACGGTAATTACAGACTCACAAGCATTGGAAGAGAAACATGATCAGCTTCACTGCCTTTCAGCTGCCCTTTAAAGCTGTTCTATGGGATGGGCAAGGTCATCTGTTGACAAACGAGTGCAGGAGGGGGAAGTTGTTACTGTAGCTAAAAGAAGCAAACACACCCAGAGTCTTGGGGCTTACAGTTTGTTCTGGCTCCAGCATGTTTGTTTTCTCTAGCAATAGCACCATTCTTCACAGGCCAGAAATGGTTTTAACTGGGGAGGGGGACGAAGGGGTGTCCTCCCCATACATGCTATCTGGACAGAATTTCCAGCAGTGTTTTAGATGGTCCATTCTGAGGGGGAGGGTGTCATTCCCCACCTTTATATGGTGAGTGTGCAACACTGTTTGAAAAATGACCTTTGGCGCCTTTAAAGTATGAAATGTTGAGCAAGCCGCAGCATTTGACTCAAGGTGTGAGAGTTAAAGCTGCAGTCAGATGGCTAAACACCTTTGCTGGGGCAGACTCAGTGGTACGCCAACCAACTTTCAGTGCCAGTGGAATTTTCAGTCCCACCTTATTCACCCGGCCTCCCCATATGTGCCCTGCAAGCGGCACAGCAGCATTGCGTTTGGAGATGCCCACTCTAGCCAGTGCAAATCCTGAGGTGTGGTGGGGAAGGGGGCTACACTAGGCCCCCCTCAAAGGGAGTCAGCTGCCTAGTCAAATGGCTTTGAGTGTCTGAGCTAAGACTGAGGAGTTGACTCTTTGCTTCTCCACCTCATCCAGGCTTGTTGGAAGCAGCAGGGAGCTCACACTGGCCAGAGGTTGCCCTTGCAGTACTGTGGCTGCAGCTGCTTCACCCACAGGCAGCAGTGCCCCTGAGCAAGGCCAGCAGTGCACTGAGCCTGCCCAACACTGCTGTGGGTAGCAGATTATCATCCAGGAAAACAGGGCCTGTGCTCAGGGGCGCTGGCCAATTTGGGGAAAAGTGCTGGCCCTGCTCCTCCTTTTCCCCCAGAGGCTTTCCCCTGGGGGACCATATTTTTTCCTCTCCCTTCACCCACCTGCACAGAGCTGGCCTGAGTCCTTCACCCTTCCCTGGTGCAGAACTGGATTGAGCCCCTCTCTTGCATACAAGCTAGCCCAAATGTTCCCCGCCTCCACTCACCACAGGCCCCCTTCTTCCCTGTGCACGGCTGCCCCTAATCCCACTGCGCCCCCCCCTCCCCCTTCCCTTTCTGGCAAAACGGGGCATTTGGCCCATTTGAACTTGCAAATGCCCAGCTCTGCCAAAAATCTCATGCCATCTGGGGCCAAAACAGGCCGCGGAGGCCTGGAGTCCCCAAACTTTTTGGTAGAATATACACCAGCATCCCCTGTAAGCTGTGGGCTTGTACGGCCACCCAGGAGAGATTCAAATGCCAGCCAGCTGCTTAGCAGCACGCCTGCAGCTAGGTTTTCTGTTTCTTTCACTGAGGCCTTGCCGCACCTTCTCCCCGCCCCCCCCCAAATTGTTCAATCTCCAACCCCACCCACAGGCACTCGCTCCACCAACCTCCTACCCCCAGGACTCACCTGTCTCCTGCAGAGCTAGGTTGGGTCTGACCAGCACCCACCCAATTGCGGCATGGCAGGAGTCAGGCTCCAAAATGGGTGGCTGAGGAAAATGGGGCCGAGCAGGGAGCAATTACATCCCTGGCACAAGGTGCTGAGGGGGAGGTGAAATCAAGACACAGCAGGATGTGTCGGGGGCGGGGGAGGCAGGGATGTGGAAATTGGACCAAAAAAAATGGGGCCCAGCAGTACTGGGAGGGCTCTGTCCCCAGAACTGAGCCATCGCTACCTGGTTCCCTTTTGGACACCTGGGACCCCATGAGGGACAAGGAATAACATCCCTGCCAGCACTTCTACCAGCTCCCACTTTGTTTCCAGGGAAGGGCGCTCTCCCACAGAGCCGATGCTCCCTGGGAGGCCCCAGTGAGGCAGCGATTCCTCAGTGCTGTCAGACAGCCATGAGGCATCAGGGACTGGGCAGGGCTACAAGGCCATCATCCCCAGCTGGGGGAATATAGCGCATTACCCTGATGCTGTGAGGCAGGGACTGGGGCAGGCACTATTCCAGGGCTACCAGATGTAGGCCCTAGGTTATGGGAACACTGGGGCACCACCTCAGATGGGTGGGCAGGGAAAGCTAATAGAGACGGGGGGAACTTACCCCTCCCAGATGGTGCAGACGCTGGTGGGTCAGGAATCAGCTTAGATACAGGAGAGGGACAGTGGGGGGTCAGGAGATTCTCCCCTAAGAACAGGGACATGAAGGACCCATGGGAGGGAGCTCTCCCCTCATGCTGCGCCACCTACCCCCTTCCTTTCCAGGGCAGGGTCTGGGAGCCAGCGAGGTTCCATATGGGGGCAGGATATAGAAGGAGCCTGTCAATCCCTCCCTGGGCTACAGCAAGCTCCAGGCAAGTATGGTGGCATGGTGTCTTGACCTTTCTGACTCAGTTTTGCCACCTGTAAACTGGGCATTGTATCCACCTTTGTAAAGCACAGTGCATGCAGTGTCACTAATTGGCACTGTTTGCTTTGTAACAACTGTCCTGTCCAGTGCTGCAAATAAAAACACCATTACATTAGCAGCCTAGCATAGCTCCTACCCGCTGGTGGGCGAAGCATCAGCTACAGCTTTCTGTTTCAGCGGGGGCTTGCCTTTATTCAAACAAATGATTGAGATGCTCTTGCCACATGCTCAGTTGGACTCAGACAGCTTTGGGCCCCATCGTTCATTCTTTACGCAGACAAAACCAGGAGCATTGCCCAGGCAACACAAGGCTAAGGGAGCTCTCTAAAAAGGAGGCTAGAAGGAAACCCAAATGCTACACTCACTGTGGAGCTCCAGGAATTGCTCAGATGCAGCAGTAGGGTTGCCAGGTGTCTGGTATTCACTTGGACAGTCCGGTATTTTCGGCTCCTGTCCGGTAAAAAAATTCAGAGACTACCAGACACCTAAAATGTCCAGTATTTTCTGAGTTTTTCCCTGGCCAGGAGGCAAAATGCTGGGCACCTGGCAACCCTACAAACACTCAGTGCCTGGCCTCCCCCCTGAGCCCTCCCCTGGCTCCCAACCCCCCCGACCTCAGCCCCCATGCTTACCTGGTTTCCCAAGGCTGCCAACACAAAATGGCTGCTGGCCAAAAGACCTAGGGGAAGCAATGCTTTCCCCTGGGTCTTAATGCTCAACGGGTCCCCTGTTTCTATCCCTGCACTCACTCTTAAAGGTGACATGCTTTTAATGCTGTTTTATTTTAAAAAAAAATTGGCTTACTTGTAGTCTTTTTTTTTTATTTTGCTCACCAACTTTGGTCTCTCCCCCCCCCTTTTTTCCCCTTCAACAGAATTTTTTCCTGGTTTTGTGTGTGTGTGTGTGTGTGGGGGGGTGCGGTTTGTTTCAACCATCTGGCAACTGTATGCAGCAGGGATGAGCCCACGTTCAAGCGGCAACATCACAACTGAGCCTCTGCTTCCAGAGCTGAAGCAGACAGCAGAGGCTATGTCCCACCTGCACTAGAACAAAGGTTGGTTGAACTATTCAAGTGTCTCCCCTCAGGTTGGAAGAGCCCTGAGAGGACCCACCCTCTCCCCCGCCTGCTTGGATGAGCCTCAGAATAGCTGATCGTGCCTCCCCGCCCTTCCCCCGACCCTAGCAGATGACTCTTGGGAAAGCTGCAGCAGCATCTCTTGATTCAAGATGCTTTTGCGTTGTCCTGTGCAGGTTCCGGGGCCCAGTAACCTCGCCCCAGAACCTGCATGGGGCACATCAAAACTGTCTTTGCACCAGGAGACGCTTTCCCCAGGGCAGGCAGAGGTACTGCAGCAGCAGCTGGGGCCCCAAGCTCTGGTATATCGCCCAGACCCACAGGCAATAGCCCCCATTGCTTCCCCCCCCCAGCTGGCAGGCCTGTCATTAAGCAGGGAGAATCCAGGCACAGCAATATGCCTACTGGAGAAGGCACTCTCCAGTGACTGTTACATTATTAAACATTCTCTCTGCCTCACACTGGCCATTTTGTCCCTAAACGATCATCACTTTGAATAAATCATGAAAACATGATATTCGCACAGTGGCTTGAACTGAGTTTTAGAACAGGCAGCGAATTCCCAGCTTACACACCTCTGTGCAATTGGGTCACGGTGCCGAGGAACACAATTACACTGAATAGGGGAATGCTGAAGTTTAATATGAATGAGGTGCTTTTTGCTGATGGCCCCTTTGGTTGACAACACACGAGGCAGGTGCGTGGTTGTTTTTCAAGCCTCTCTGTTATTTGAGTCTCCTCCTCCCAATCCAGCTTAATTTAGGAGAATGAAATTTTGCATGGTGTTTGACTATAACATGGACTAATTCCTTTTTTTTTCCTCCCTATACTTTTGATGAAAAGTCAAAGCCTATGCAAATGTTTGAAATGAAGCGGTTCAACAGAGCTCCACACTAGTCATAGCCAATGTTCCCTCTAATTTTTTTCCATCCATATGCAGAGTAATTTTGTTCTGGTCTCTGAGTCATGTGCAGATGTGCGCCACCATTAGGAACGCATACTGCCAGTTGTGGGCACTCTCCTAATCAGCTGGGTGATACCTGAAGCTCTCCTGGGTGGCCACCCAAGTGCACAGCTTACAGGTTCATAGCCAAACAGGGCGAACCTATGAAGTGAACCACAACTCTTGCTAACCAGCTCTTGCAAACTGGTATGGTTTCCAGCCAATGGGAGCGGCAAGGATTGTGCTGGGGGCAGAAGCAGCGCCCAAAAGTCTCTCCCCTGTCCGACGTGTGGCATAGACAGGCATATGGCTCCAGCAGCCAGCTGCTTTGAGTAGCCTGGGGCAGCAGCAAGCAGGGGGCCTGTTCGAGGGTCCTGCTAAGCTGCTGGCTGGGAGCCACCTAGGTAAGCATCTCCCAGCCAGAGCTTGCACTTGGCACCCTACCTCTCCTGCATCCCAACTCTCTGCCCCAGGTCACCACCCAAACCCTCTGCATCCCCCCTCCCTCCCTGTCCCAGGTCACAATCCCCTCCTTCAACCAAACTCCCTCTCTGACCCCCACATACTCTCCTGCACCCTAATCCCCTACCCCACACTCTCTTCTGCCATCAAACTCTATCCCAGACCCTATAGCCCTTGACCTCTTACCAAAATCTTGGAGTGTCCCCCTCCCCATTAAAAGTCATTGCCCACCCCAGTCCAGATGGTCTCTCAGATGTTGTCGCTCCCTTGACCCAGCTCACTGGCTATGGACCATTTGTTTTGGCTTGTGACTAATGGGACTGGTCCTGCTTCGGGCAGGGCACTGGACTTAAGGACCTCCTGAGGTCTCTTCCAGCCCTATGATTCTATGATAGTTCTTCTATAAAAAACAGCAGAAGCACTAGCTGAGAGAAGAGAATCTGTACACTGTATTATTCAGTCTGTGTGTGGCTCAGGTAAACACAAGCTATTGTCCTTTTGTAGTAATGGCTCAAATCTGAGTTAAGAGATTATTTATGATGTCATATCTCTAGTGTTAGTGTTCTGCTTTAGGAACAGAATCATTTTTGCTGGGGACAGTTACCATGGGATATACTTTTCATCCTGGTGTAAGATGTGAACCCTGAGTCCCCATAGCAATTATGGCTTAATAAGCCACCATCCCATTAGTGTTCCCAGATTGATAAAATAGGATGGAATTGGGAATAATAACTGAAAGATATATCAGAGCAATCAGGGGGGCTGTAACTATAATCGTTGTCAAAGTATTCAGAACAATTAGCCAGCCCAGATAGTACTGTCAAATTTATTACCATGGCTATTTTTAATATTCTCTAATTCTTCAGTTTTCATCTAGCAACAGTTAGCCAGCAGCCCAGGAGAGATGGAGACTTGGCTTTCAGACTTCAAGAAAGTGATTTTAAAAAGGCTACAGCACCAACCCTGTGGTATCTCTTGGGACCCCAAAACATCCTGTTTGGTCTGAAAGAAAAGGAAAACAATCTACAAACACCTGTACATACTTGAAGGTGCAAGGTGAAGCCACATTCAGATCTCACCAGTCATACATGACCCAGCACAAGTAATAGCTAAGATCCCACTAATTCACTTGTAAAGCTCAAACATTCCTGTTAAACCAATGTTACTGTAGGACTTGTTACGGTAGGACCCCAGCAGTACCAATGCACTTTTGCTGAACTTATTCATGTAACCTGAAGTTTATCTAGACACACATAGCTAAGCAGAAGTGAATGTGGCCTAGTGTTTACAAGAGGGAACTGGAATGTTACCACCCCCAAGCATTTAAAAAGTAGAAATAAAAAAAAAGGAGAGGATTGAGAAAACATTTAAGGTAGTCAAAGGGGTAACATGATCACATTAAGTAAAATGAAACTGCGTCTGGTATCTAGAAAACTCTTGTTAACAGGAAGATCATTTAGATTATGGAACTGTTCCAATGGAAAGGAGGCCCAGTTCTTTAGAACTAGACTCAGTATAACCTTGGGGAACCCAATGTAGTAAATAACATTGCATAGGTAGACATTAATTAGGTTTCCGAACACGACTTTTCTCCAACACTCCTGAGAATAATTCACATTCTGTCAATAATGGATCATTCACACATTGTGCTGGTTTTCTGTCATCATCATCTTGGGGTTTGTGTGTGTGCAATTACACACACAATGACTGGTTAATCCAGTACCAAACTAAGTCTTTTTCATTCTCTGCCATCCATAATTCTATTTGATACATGAATACATTTTTAACCATGCAGCTTATAAACATGAAATGTGCACACAGATTGACCTGGCATTCATTATGCATATGGCGCTTCATAGCCCCATGTAGGACTCTTCCCTTTATTCTGAGGTTCCAATGTCAATGACTCAGTCATATCAGTAAAATAGCAATTAAAAACAGAGACATGGGCAGTGTTGCAAACTCTCCCAAATTCATCCCAACAGCTGTGGGTGTTGGTTTTTCCAATGCCTCCCCGCCTAATATTAATAAATAAAAAGTGAGTTTCTAACAGTCATGATTGTAGAGGAAAGCCTGAAAATGTGAATCCTAAATGTTCAAAACACAACACAGAAATCAAGTAAAAACCACCTCAACCTTTTTACCTTTTACAACTGCATGATTTTTCTGAGGCCTGACATGATATTTGGCTGCTCTGAAGTTGGCAATATTCCACATACCCATCTGAGTAGGTTAAATCTGGATTTGCGCTGGTAACCAGTTAAGATAACTGATAACTGTTTATGCTTTTACACATAGTTTAGTTAGGATGACTGTTCTCCATTTTTGCATCCTGGTTTGTTTATTTTGCAGCAGTTTGCAATGTGTTCCACGAAGAAATGCTTCTTCAGTGCATCATGATAAGGTTCCAGTGGTCTAAATAAAATGGAAGAGATCTCCAGGAAACCAAGGTTTCTCTCAATTCTCTGTTGTTGGGCAGGCCCTTCCTATTTTTTTATTTGCCACTATCTTCACACACAGAAAAACGCCAACTGATTTTACCAGTGCTATGGCTAACGGATTAAATCTGTTGTAAGAGTGTCTTTGCACATAGTGGATTTGAAAGTCACAAAATTCCCAATTTGAATATAACTATTGTAAGTAGATAGTCAAGACAGAAGCAGACTGTGAAAAACTTCAAAAAGATCTCACCAAACTCAGTGATTGGGCAACAAAATGGCAAATTAAATTTAATGTGGATAAGTGTAAAGTAATGCATGTTGGAAAAAATAACCCCAACTATACGTACAGTATGATGGGGGCTAATTTGGCTATGACAAATCAGGAAAGAGATCTTGGAGTTATCGTGGATAGTTCTCTGAAAACTTCCACACAGTGTGCAGCGGTGATCAAAAAGGCAAATAGGATGTTAGGAATTATTAAGGAAGGGATAGAAAAAAAGACACAGAATATCTTACTGACTCTGTATAAAAACTATGGTACATCCACATCTTGAATACTGTGTACAGATGTGGTTTCCTCACCTCAAAAAAGATATGAAGTCGTTTAGCCTCTCTTCATATGGGTCCCATATGAAGAGAGGCTAAAGCAACTGGGACTTTTCAGTTTAGAAAAGCAGCAACTAAGGGGGGATATGATAGAGCTATATAAAATCATGAGTGGTGTGGAGAGGGTGAATAAAGAAAAATTATTTATTAGTTCCCTTAATAGAAGAACTAGAGGACACCAAATGAAATTAATGGGTAGCAGGTTTAAAACTAATAAAAGAAAGTTCTTCTTCACACAGCGCGTAGTCAACATGTGGAACTCCTTGTCAGAGGAGGCTGTGAAGGCTAGGACTATAATAGAGTTTAAAGAGAAGCTAGATAATTTCATGGAGGTTAGGTCCATAAAAGGCTATTATCCAGGGGATAGAAATGGTGTCCCTGGCCTCTGTTTGTCAGAGGCTGGAGATGGCTGGACCGAGACAAATCGCTTGATCATTGTCTTCGGTCCACCACCTCTGGGGCACTTAGTGCTGGCCACTGTCGGCAGACAGGCTATCGGGCTAGATGGACCTTTGGTCTGACCCAGTACGGCCATTCTTATGTTCTTATGAGAAAGAATTGATAAACAGAGAACCAGCTTGCTTGAGCTCTAACTTGTCCATTTTGCAATAGTAGGATAATCCTTCTGTTGGTGCTATTTGCAGGACTGGGATTTCAGTGTATTGAAGAACACAGAAAACTCATTTGTGGGGAGGAGGGGAAGGTTGTTTTAAAAAGACATACCCATGAAGCAGCATTTTGATTCCCGGGCCCAAAAATATTTATTATACATTATGACTATAACAAAATTAATAAGCTCTAAAAAGGCACATGTAACATGATATTTACAAAATTTAACAGACTGCCAAATACAAGACAAACATATGAAGCACAATATCTTTTTCCTTCACATGCCTATTTATATAGCTATGTATATTTACCGTATTGTGCAGACAACTGCGTGACCTAGCTCTACAAAAATGCTAGATTCCGCAAACAGATTTATTTAATAGTTCAAGGAGTGCCCTTCTTTTTGAATTACTGTTACAAGACCAGTCTTGACAGCACCAGAATAAAAGCGTGAAGAGATGGTTTACCAGAAGCAAAGTAAAAGGAGATAAACACTCTAGATTATAAATCAAGCTTGGGCCCCCATCTTTGTACCATGGTTTTATCTCTGCACCTGTCTAGTAAATATAAACTTCAAGTATTTTTCAAATACTCCAGTCCAAGGATTTGGGGTAAATTAGCTGGAAGAAAAGATTACACAACCTGATTTTCTTGGTGCTATACTGTAACACTGGCCCACATCCAGGACACATCTTGCATCAAGTATGCTGGAAATAATCTACATGTGAACAAAATTAGACTAAGGGATTTCATGCTTCCCCAAGAACTGTTCTCATTCTGGAGAGAAATAATATCAAACACATTAGAAAATGATGATCATCCATGCCGTGAAACACTGATCCTTAGCCATGCTATTGGATGTTGTTCACGATACAGATTTGAGAAGCTTTTTTTAAATTTTATTTTACCAATCAGCTTTAATTTTTAAAATATGACATGACACTCAAACAGTTTGTTGTTTGATTCCATTTGGAACTTATCTTCATTTACCTAGGGCTATATCAGATTTAAATTATATGCCAGCTTTCCAAAAATATATATAAATATGTGTAAAGCTAAATTCATCCTTTGGTTAATACAAATATTTATTTCAAATGGTATTTTAATATTTCTCATGAGACTGCACAGAACTCAGCCAGCCAAGAATATAAATGAAGATTATAAAATTCACATGTGGAAAGGGACATTAAGAGCAGAGGAATTTCAAATCCTGGTTCCACTAAAAAGCTCTCCTCACTCAACCTTTGCAGGAAACATCACAGCAGACTTTAAGCACAAGTGGGAACCCACCAAAACTCCAGATGATGACATGCCACAACTTCTCTTAGCCCTGCCTCCTGATTTAACAATAGCACTAAATGTTTTTAACAAAAAAGAACAACCCATCAAATGTGATATCACAAACAAAGTGGTTTACAATTGGACACTATCGAACATTAAGAGAGCAGGATTACTTTAAAACAGTTCCCTCCCACAAACTTTTTCTTGAGCCTGTCACATTTTCACTCAGCCTCTCCAGCTTCTATCAAGAAGGCCCAACCCAAGTGAAGCATCTGACCTCCAGGAATACAAACTAACTGGCTCGCAGTCACCAAGTGCACATTTTTCCATGGGAGAGTCCTGAACGTTTGCATCTGACAAGATATACAGGCATTATATAACAATATTAGACACATAGTTTTGGTTGTACAGTAGATTCCTTCTCCCTCCTCAACCCCACTTTGAGTCTTTGGTCTGCTGCCGACATGTGCAGAATGCCAGTAGAATTTAATCACTAAAGGAAACTAGTATTAAAATAGTGCAGAGCAGATAGGGAAAGAAAGTCTGTGCACTTAAAACTCATGTAGCATATAGCTGGTGACAAAGCAATATCCTGAGACAAAGAAATGGACAGTTTTGTCTTTGAGCGAATACATTTTTCAGTTTGGTTTCTAAGGCTCTGTCAGCACTGAATTAAAAACCTGTGCCCCGCCTGTGCCAGCTGATTTGGGTTCGTAGGGTTTAGGCTAAAGAACTTAACTGCAGAATATGACTTCCTGTGAGGTGGGAGGGTCCCAGAACTTGCACTGTAGCCCAGGCATCTACACTGCAATTTAACAGCCCATAAACCCAAGTTTAGAGTTTGTTATTGTATCTGCTTTCTTAGCAGACCTCTGAGGCTACGTCTAGACTGCAAGCCTCTTTCAAAAGAAGCTTTTTCGAAAGATACTTTCAAAAAAGCCTCTTTCAAAAAAGAGCCTCTAGACTACAACCAGTACTTTCAAAAAAGCAAGCTGCTTTTTCGAAAGAGAGCACCCAAGCAGTCTGGATGCTCTCTTTCGAAAAAGCAGTTTGCATTACATACCGCCTTTTTTCGAAAGAGCACTTTTGAAAAAAGGCGTTCTTCCTTGTAAAATGAGGTCGAAAAAAGTGCTGCGTTCTTTCGATTTACTTTCGAAAGAACATGGCAGCAGTCTAGACGCAGGGGAAGTTTTTTTTAAAAAAAGCCTGTCCATTACATTCCCTCCTTCTTTATATCACAATAGCTGAGAACATTGCCATAGAAAAGGGGATCGAAGTGACCAGTAAGAATGTAGCAACATCAGAGCAAAGGCCTGGCCAGCAGACTTGTGTCCATGCTATAGATATTATTTCTTTGTAATACTGTAATGCCTATCCAGCCCAGTCACAGACCAGGACCCCACTATACAAAATAAGATTCAGATCTGGATTTGAAATACCCTGAAATGCAGACAGATGTTTGGCCTTGGCTCACGATAAGAACTTCCTAAAGTCTGGGATATAAAGACTCTCAATTTTGGATCAAGCCTATCTTTAATGGAAAGTAAACCTTTGTTAAAATTAAATAGTTTTTGTTTTGTGTGAAGCATGCACAAATAGGTCATGCACACATGACTAATTACTATGAAGAGAAACACACCGAGATTCATGTACCCAACATTAGCTAATTCTGAGAAGAAACAGTGATCAAACTAGCAACAGAGAGAATGCAACTGATTTCTGATCATCTAAAGTGCTTGTGAAACTTGAGGTAAATCGATATAACTGAGGTGGCTGGAATCTGGTATTCCACTGGGGACTCCATCCTGCCATGGGCTGAGCACTTTAGTTCAATCCATCGAAGTCTATAAGCACATGCTTAACTTTAAGCATGTGTGCAGATCCATTGAAACTGTGGCTCTGATGTGCAATAAGCTTAAACCCCAGGTGTCCCCTTCATATTGATATGAATGCAAATATACCACTGCAATGGCTTTTACTCTTTGAAGCAGACTTGAGCAAATCTACCAACCAGCAGATTCCACTCATCTGAATGTAACCCTGAACATCTGTTCTTTCCTTTGGATCTAAGAAACAATTTAATTGGAGGAGACGTGGCTGCTCCTATTGCAAACGCCAGTCACAGGAAAGCTGTTTTATGGAAACCCACCAGACCTTAGGCAGAGAACTAATGTCCATCCTCTGCCTTTTCCTAGGAAGGGAAATATAATTAAAGCTCAGCATCAGAGTCACAGGATGGGATTTTTTTTCTATAGTGCGTCAGCAAGTTTTCGAGCACAGGTGCTATTTTCAAGCCACTTTTGTCTAAGGTTTAGAAGTGAGCAACAGCTTTATTAGCTGAAGGGAGGGTTTATAATAGGTAATCACTAGGAGCTGTTTTCTGGGCAATCAAACTGTTGTGCTAAATTGCAAGCTGCTTTCTCGTTCCTGGCTTTCAAATATTCAGTTCATCACCCCCGGAGTAAAGGAAAGCATTTTTTAAGGAGGTTTCTATTCCTTAAATGATAAAATAAGATCCTAATTAGCACAAGCCTACAAGATATAACTGGCCTGAGTTTTTGATTCAGTACAGTAATTCAAATGCCACGCACTTTCTAATCACAACACAGCCCCTTAGCAATGGGCTTGCTCTTTGCAAATGTGACTTTCCCCACTTTTGCAGCGAGCAATTGGTTTATATTGATACGCCACTGAACTGGGCGAGATTCAGCTCTACTCTGTGGGGGGGGGGAGAGGGAGGGCAAAACTGCCTTGAGAACTATGAAAAAAGAGTGAGATTTCCTAGCAGGACAATGGCTCTGGACACCTTTAGTTCACCCTATACACACAGCATCCTGAATCATCAAACAGCTGAAAAACCTCAGTTATTACAGCCTCTAAATAACTCCCCAAAACATATCACATAAAAGGCCTTGCAATAAAGGTGCAAAACTGTTACAGCTCAGAGCTACTATTCGTGTTGCAGTGTGAGTAGTTTCACTGGAATACTGCACTCCACTCCAGGATGTGTTTGGGGTTGTTTTTTTTCCAAATGAGAGCTAGGCAAAGGCTTGCTGGTTTATTATGCTCCTTTTGCCACCTGGGGCATTGAGGCCATTCAAACTGTGCTTCATTTTCCTTATTTCTCCTTCCTCTGCAGTATCAAGCAGCACTTAAAGAGAGGCAGGTGAGTAGAGCAGCCTTTGGAATGGCTAATTTTAGTTGTTCTATTATACTTGAAGGTCCCTTCTGGCTGGCTCATTGAGTCTCGCTAAAGCTTTGTCCTACTCTGCAGGGGATACATCATCTCCAGACTATTCCAATGTATTGTATAATTCTTGGCAACGCTGAACTCTCTCTCTGGGAAAAAAAATAGAAAAAAAAAACCACTCCCCTTGCTGTAGGTCAAAAATCAATCCAGCTAACCAGGACCTATCTGCAATCTAAACCCAATGTGCTGACCAGACCTTGTAAATTGTTATTTTACAGTGACAAGAGAGCCACAAACCCTACTCTAACCTGAAGAGACTGCCCCTCACTGCAACATGAACCCCTTTCTGCGCTGATTTACAGGGAGATCACATTCCGACAACATGACTGCACAGCAGTCACCATTAACACCACGACAATAAGCGGCTTACACAAATCAGCATAATCTGAGCCTCCACACTTGTGCAGGGGAAACAACAAATGGTTCAGCTATTGCGCTTCTCATTGATTAACACTGTACCCTTCAGGTCCTGATCAATATAGGAGCTGAGGGATTCAACTGGTCTGAGAATGTCACAGCCTTACTCTGGTGGTGGTGGCTGTGGGATGGGATGTTTGTAGATGAGTAATTAATAACGCAAATCAGACTGAGGCTGGCACAAGTGCAGCAAGGCTTGCATTAATCTGATTTTTTTTAAAGTCTCTCCCTGTAAGACATGTAATTCCCTTTATCAGATGGGTGCAAATATGGCTAGGAACAGGCACAACAATAACAGCACAAAATACCTAGTTGTGGCTGTGGGTCTTGATAGCTGATTGAAATAACACAACACATGCTTCCAAGGCCATCTGTGTGAAGAGTATGAATAGCACCAGGTGTCTAACTATTTCTAATGCTGGTGTTCCCTCCCAACCAGCCCCATGGTGACTTTTCACTTCAAAAGTGGTAAAATTACAATCCAGATGTCTTACAGTTTATAATTCTTACTCCAAAGGGATTAAAGATTCAGGTGTTTGGCTGTGTGCTTCTCCCTCACTCCATGTAAACAAATTACTCTGTATGTGTTGCGTTGTGTGTGGACATCTGCACTCCTCCACTACACGTATTTTCATAATTTACTGTATTTTAAAAACATTTGGCAAGCGATTTTGGAAAAAAGGGAGAAAAGGGATCATCTTTGTAAAATTGGACAAATAAAGTGAATGACTCAGCAAGAGCATGTTGCCAAACTGTGACTCACCAGAAATGACCTGACAAATTCCCATGCGGAAGTCATGAGATCATTCCTAACATGGGGAAATAAATCACTCGGCCCCAATATTGTATGTGCCGCATTTGCCCGACAGCCTCATCTACCGTATCATAAAGACAGGGAGGTAAATAAACCACTTAAGCTAAAGTTTGCAAAGTTGAGTCCCTTTGGTGGACTGATTTTTCAAAGATTCTGAGCCCCCCACAAGTCCCACTTAAGTCAATGCAATTGATCAAATACAAGCTTAGGTAACTAAAGTTAGACACGGGTTTGAAAAAGTTGGCCATTAATTGCAAACAGCTACTAAAACGCTCCGGATTAGAATTCCTGCATCTTATACCCTGATTCTCTTTGTAACAGACAGCAAAAATGGTTAAGCCCAATCTACACTAGCCGAAAATATTTAACTCATTATGAGCCAACCATAACTGGCACCTACTGTAAACAAGTCAGGTGCAATCAACACACGAAGCTGTAGTTGTGTTAGCAGGGGTTGCCCAAAAAGCCACTGAAGTTGCAGGTTACTTCAGTAACTTGTTTCCTGTTCCTAGTGTTCATGTTATTTTTGGCCATGTTAATAACCCATTTTTAAAAAGAACTTTGTGAGCTGTGGCCCTGATTGTGAAGTTTAAAAAGTTCAGTTAACACCCACTTATTTTGCATTTTCACATGCTCTTTTTCATTTCCACTTCCATCTCCAGACGGGAGCAGAAGTGGAAATGTTGGACTGCTGTAAAGTTAACCTCTATGGTGTGCCCTGCTGGGACTCAGTAAGTACTAGAAGTCTCATGATAAAGTGTGTTCTTGTGAGACTCCATCCGCACAACATTCACATGCTATTTGGGGGCTTATATGAACTGATTCCTATTTGCCCAACACTGATTATGGCTACGTCTAGACTGAAGGCTTCTTTCGGAAGAAGCTTTTTTGGATGAGATCTTCTGAAAAAACTTCTTCTGAAAGAGAGCGTCCACACTGCCGAAGTGAATTAAAAAAAGCGATCTGCTTTTTCAAAAGATAGCAGCCACACTGAATGGACACTATTTCACATTTAAACTGTGATTACTATGGACGGAATGGCCACCAGGGCACCTGTGCTTTTTCCTCTTTCCTCTTCTTCCAAAAGAACTCCTTCGTCCCCATCCAGACACACCTTTTTCCGAAAGAGCTCTTTTGCAAAAAGGCTTCTTCCTCGTAGAAAGAGGATTACCAATGCCAGAAAAAACCCTCTGTTCTTTCAATTTTTTTTTCAAAAGAATGCAATTGCAGTGTGGACGTAATTAACGTTTTTTTGGAAAAGACAAGGCCTTGGAGAACTTTTGCACAGGGGAGTTCAGCCTCCTCATCACTGGTTGAGTTTTGAAGCTGGTAAGTGTATCAACAGTCTTTCAAACTGGACATTGAACTGTATTACTTAGAGTTTAAAGAGCCCTGCATCTCTGACTGGCTGTCCATACCTTACAGACTCCAAGTGAAAGTTGCTCAGAGACCGCTTTGGAGTCAACAGTTCCAAAAATTAGTTGGGAGCAAGCACATTACACTTCCTCTGCATTTTCCCATTGCAACAGGAGCATAATCAGCTTCCATATTTCCAAGCAAAGGAATTTTAATAGCTTCTTGTCTGGCACTGGTACCCTAATGGGAATTTTTCCTACAGATCTTCTGATCTGAGAATCAGTTGCTGTCCTACAATACAGTCAGAGCCAATGGTTGAGTGGAGTGGCTAAATTGCTACAGCACAGGGATGAGCTGGGGAAAAGAGGATGTGTCAGATAGACAGTAAGCTTCAGTAATGCTTTAGACAACTATAAAGTACGGCATCAATAATGCAAAGTATTGGAGATGCAACCTGGATTTCCTTAGACACTCTAATTAGCGGTGTTTTATTTCTTCTAAGCTTCTGTGTCACTTTTTTATTTCTCAACATTCTTCTTGCTTGACTAAACCAATTATAACATCTTCATTTTTAACTGATCCTTTGTGGCAAAGCCCCATACATTTTAATAGAAAATTAATGGAAAATGATAACCTTTCTGTGAGACTTTTAATACGACCAACAGAAGCCTGCTGAAGGGATTTCATTCTCTATTAAACAGTACATGTTGTAAAAGTAATTTCTATGAAACCTTATTGGTTCACCCTTACTAAATTCCACAAGACTTTTTCTGATGGGAGGGGAAGTTCTGGGAAGAAAACTGACAGAGTTTAAGCCCAGCCAGACCCCGGTTTCCCTAAAAATAAGTTTTTTAAAAGTGTCAAGTAACACAATGACTGTAAGGCAGACACTGTGTCTGATACATGTGCAGAAGTTGCTGCTTAGCCTGTTCTTGGCTCGAGAAAGAGCTTTAAATGCTGTCACCTGTAATCTCCCTATTAAATGTCAGGTTACCATCGGCTGCACTGCAGAACTCAATTGAACAGTTTTGGCTTGCAGGCTACTTGTGACCTAGAAAGTTAGCACCAAAACAAAACAAAATAAAAACAAAAAAGATAGGAAAAAAGGGAATCTTACTGAAGCTCTGTCTTCCTCCTTCCACGAGGAAGAAGGGCTCTTCTGAAAGAGGGGGCTTTTCCTAAATTTGGTCCAGTGTAGACAGGCCAAATTTTGGAAAAGCCTCTTCCAAAAAAACACCCTCTTGACTTTCATGGATCCAATGACCATGCCTCTAGTCTTACCTGCATAATTTAATTTAAGGTGATTTTAAGGTCTTTGCCCAGAGGATACTTTATTTCTGCTTTATTACATACTTAAGGTAAAATCCTGGCAACAACTGAAGAGATTTCCCACTGAATTCAAAGGGAGCAAGATTTTCCTGTTTTGTTTTGATAGATATTATGGCAATACGTAGTAAAAGTGCTAAAACAAGTTTAAAATGAATAAATGAAGGACAGAATATACATAGCTAGACTTGCTGATGGGGACGGGGGGCAATGGCCCTGGGGCCTGGCACTCCATCCCTATGGCAGCAACGACCATTTAAGTCACCATAGAAACAATGCTGCAGCATGCTCTGGGCAGCTGGGAGGAAGACGTGGAGCTCTCAGCGATACAGATTCTGCTCAAGGCTCTCCCCACCTTGTCCAAGGGCCCGGCAAGGCAATTCAGCCCACTGTCTACAGCAGCAGATTTGAAAGTCCCTGCTTTTGAATAACAGCTCTTACGCCTTTGTTGTTCGCTACAAATAGGGCTGGGTGAAAAAATACAACCCCTCCTTTTCACTTTAAAAAATTGAAACTTGACAAAAGTAATCCAGCTTTATTGTTTCCCCAAGAGGGGGAGAAATTCATAACATGTTCATTTTACAAATTCTGTTTTTAATCTTCAAATTTAACAAAATTTCCCCCAGCTCTACTGCCATGATGGCAACTTCCAATTTGATGCTTTAATTAATCTAAATTAACCTTAATTAACCTAAGTGGTTTTATGGGTATAGCTTATATCAGTTCTGCAAGTGAAATAAGCTATAGTGACAAAAGCACCGATACAACCACATCTACATGGAGGCATTTGCTGGCATAGCTATGTTAAAATTTACACCCTGGACATCAATATGCAGACAAAAGACTCTAGTGTGGACTAACCGCCCAAGTAAAAATAGAATTTAGGCTAGTACTTCACTTGAATGGTTTTGAAATGTACCCTATAACATTAAAAGGAGGTTTCATATTGAAATGCAGTATTCCTTTAAAAGCTAAAACAAAAAGAGGTTCAAGATATGAGCCCCATTCTCGAAATGGTACTGTGTGGGAAAACTCTTCACCTGATCAGAGTTCCACTGATTCTAAGGAGCACCATATGGATGCAGATCTGATTTTAGGACTGGGATCATGGTATGGAAACCGTAGACATCAGCAAACAACCATCATATCGGGCCAAAGAGCTAAGCTTCCTCTCCTTTCTCTCCTTGTACTAGGACCTAAAATGGATGTGTGTCCTGGGCACTCAATAAATATGGGTTCCTCTCTCTACAATGTGCACTGGAAAGCGATGATACCAATCAGCAAGTCACACAAAACAAGTGGTATTTATCATAAGCTGCATCTTGCCTTCCAGGAAGGAAATGCCAGCTGCACAGTTACTGACTGATATAGGCAATGAACATATGAAATTAACATGACATTCCTGATTGATATTATAGGCATTCTATAGGGGATAGAGAAGATTTAATCTAAACACCACAGATACCACTGATCATTTTGACACGACCTGTATCTAGCAGTAAAAAAGCCAATGGGTTTCTTTGCTGGCCATTGAATCCATTTGAGCAAGAAGAGGTATATATTTAAGAGCAGTTGCCAAAGCCTCCAATTGCATGAGTCCCATTCACTTTAATGAGACTTTTAGGCAGGGTCATTGAAAAGACCTGTTTACCAGAGATTAATACACAGAACCATCTTATTTTGTAAAGTACAGTAACTCATCATGGAAACAAATTACTTTCAGACAAGTTGCCTTGAAAAGCAAATGGGTTTGTTTTAGTGTTTTAAATCTTTCAATTTTTTTAATGGAATGTAATGTTGGTGAATATGCCAGTGACTAGGATTGGTGGGGGGAACCCAAAGAAACAAAATTCCCACCAGCTTAGGTGAGGGAGGAGCCTCAGAACCCAGAAATCATCTGCGAAAAGAGGACAAAACTGAACAAACATGCCTGACTGACAGTCATGGAGAATGAAACCCTCTGTCCACCCACAGACCAGGTTCGACATAGAAAACAGCAGCACACATTATAACATTCTTCTCACAGTGGGAGGTGTCTTTCACCTCTGAGTTGAGAAGTTGGTTCACTCTCTCTTGCTCATGCAAATTCTTTGGTTTTTCTTTGTTAATGTCAACACAAAGGCCAAGGCCTGTAGTAGTGAATATTGCAATACAGACTCCCGTTCACTGGGATATGGACCAAATAATTTCATTCAGAATACCAAACAGAAATCAGCTGGTAAAACATTTTAGCTGCTAGTATGTGAGGTGGATTTAAATCAGCAACATCTTGGTGAAACCACCTCTTCTTTATCCCATTATAAATCCCCCTCCTCTCGCCATTTTATCTTCTTAATTTGATTACTTTTCAAATCAGAAAATACTATAGGGCAGGTTTAGTTGTAGCCAGTAATTTTTCTGGCAATCTAATCAGTCCTGTTCAAAGAAGGTATGATCTTGTGGTATCCAATGTACAGACAATCACACGGGGTAGCGCACTAAAGTAACCCAGAACAGTCAGGAAGCAATGACTTTTAGAAGCCAAACAGTGAAGAGAGCGATTTAGCAAAATAACTTTTGTACTTTGCTTTTTCTTTTTAAAGTTGGATAAGCTGGAAATCTGCTTTTTCATCTTTAACTCTTTTAAAATCTTTTTTCAACGATTTCTAGCCTTTTTTTGGATAAAGCAAAGGCAAGGAAACTGCAACAAATCTAAGATATGCTATCTCCCATCTCTGTCACATATAGAGGTAAAGAAAATCCTTAGCTTGGTTTCACTTTGCTAAAGAAACACACATGGAGATGTGGGGGTGTTATCTCTCCCACACACAGGGTTGTGATGGCATAACACATAGTATGCATCATATCTTTTATGTATAATATATTGTACACACATGCACACAAAATGGCAAGAGGAAGGGCATGTCCTTCAAAATACAGGCAGTTTAATTAATGTAAATCAAATTAAAAAGCGAACAAAAACTCAATCCAGCTGGCTAGCAGAGTAGGTGACAAAACAAAGGAGGGCAGGAAAAGGTTCACATGTTTAAAGGTTAGACTGTGTGCCGGTGTGCTTTGTCCTGTAAACTGGTTTCAAATATCCATGGAACATCTAGCAGCTAGCTCAGCACAGCTCTGCTAGAAATTAAAAACAGAGCTTTCTCTCATAATATATCAAATGATCCTATTTACATGTTACTTTTGCAACAATAAAAAGTAAAACACTCAGCAATTCAAGCACTCATGTTCTTAAAAAATAATTAAAAAAGAAAATAAATCCAGTCCCTCACTCCCATCTCTGTGTGATAATGGGATGGTTAGAAAAATAAATTCTTCCTGCCAAGGCACCAGCTTCTCTCATGATTTTCTATTATAAAATGTTGTAGCACTTGACATAACATCAGGAAAGTCTGACTTTTCTTTTTTGAATATCATCTGAGCTGCACTAAGGACTATGCAAAACGCTTTGTCGAGAACGTGACAAGACTGGAGTGACATTATCCCAAACCAAATACTCAGCAGAGGAGACTTCAACATTTTCAAATGGTGGGAGGGAAGAATAAAAATAATTGGAAGGACAAATTGTTTGTTTTCCTTAAACTTTGCATTGGTTAAATGAACAAATGCTTATAGAATTACAAAATATTTACTTTGTATAATCAGTACACTGCATGGACATGGCATCACCAGACTGCAAAGCAAGGCTGCAAGCAAAGACGCCATCTATAAAAGCAACCGCAGCGAATGGCGAATGTAACCCAAAATGGACGTAAGAATGGGCCGGGAATTCAATGAACATGGGTTCCTCTCTTTACAATGTGCATTAGTAAGTGATAGTACGAATCAGCTAGTCACGCAAAACAAGTGGTATTTATCATAAGCTGCATCTTGCCTTCCAGGAAGGAAATGCCGGCTGCACAGATCACAGATGTTTACCCTGCATAAATCTAAATCTAAAAAAAAAAAAGTTATGAGAGGTTTGGTCCAAAATATTTTCTCCTCCATTGTGCTGATGCTCATCATATCGCTGCAAATTCACAGCTGAGACAGGGCTCACCCCACAGAGATCATTCAACTCCTTTCGTCTTTGCTTTCGCCATCAGAAAACAAGGGCGTTTAAAAATAATAGTAAGCAAGTTGGGCTATCATCAGTATCGGGGATGATACTGATGATAGACCGGGAATAATAGATGTTTGTCAAGGTTAGACTGAGTCCCGTCAAGGATGGCTCAGGGCTGTGCAAACTGCTGCTGCAGAAATGGTTAGTGGTTGACGTATGTAAACTGTACCTTAACCTCTCCCCTCCCCACAGCTACGTGGAGGAGAGATTGCTTTCCTGTTAGCAAAGAAAAGTTTTGTTTTGGATGATTCAACAAGGAGGGGAGAATTTGTGAGGAAGGAATGGCAAAAGTCTCTTCGTTCCCATATAAACCCCTTCCTACAATGAGAAATGGTGGCTTAGGGTCCAATCCGCCCACCCTGAATTGTGCTAATTGCACTCACTGAAGCAGTTCCACTAAAGTCAAGGTTGATATCGGGGGGGGCTACTCATCTGCATCAAGGGTTTGCAGAATAGGGCCTTGAAATGGGTATTAATGCTCCTTTTGAGCTCCTGCACTTTCCTGTTCCTTCCACTGATACAATGGCTCAACAAAAAGGAACAAAAGTTGAGAACATGGGAGCAGTGGCTATAGGAATCACATGCCTTTACTAGAAGTTGAAGAGTTGAATGACCTCCTTGGAGCCTCTGACCACCCCTTCTGCAGTATCGGGGCAAATATAGGGCAGGGCGAGCGGGGCGGCCGCCCCGGGCCCCGCGCTTTGAGGAGCCCCGCGCATGCGCATGGCGCCATTGCACATGCGCCATGGCAAAGGGGGGCCCCGCGAAATTGGGCTGCCCTGGGCCCCGCAAAATGGTCATCTGCCCCTGTGCAGTATACAATAGATCACCGAAGGAGACACACACATGCTCATTCATATAAACATTAATTTCAATAGGAATTGGAAAGTCCTTCACCCTGCATTTCAGTGGCAAAGAGCAAATGATCTGCAACACTCTAATCAGCAGTTGTCATGGATACCATGTAAAGATCAGCAGTGTTGCTTTATGTTATAGGAACTCCACGTAGTTTTCAGGGATTAGTCCCGTCTTCCCATTCAGGGTTCCTTCCAACCAGCCAGGCTCCTGAGATGCATGAACTGAGGAGAGAACAGAGGGTATTAATATCAATCTTACAAGGCACATTTTCTAGTGGGAAAGAAGTAACGTTTTCACCTACAACCAATCCTCTGCAGTTATGGCAAGTTTTGGATTTTCCTGCAAAGAGAAAGCAGCTTCTCTTCTCCTTATTGTGGTTTGAAGCTCTCTGAGACAGTGGTGGCAACGAGCTATTTCCTGCTCTTGCACAAGAGACTGGCTTTGGAATCACTTCTCTCTTCGCCACGGAGGCAAAATGCAAATTTCCGCTGTAACTGCCAGGACTTGGGGCCATTGACTTTGGATGCACCTACCCCAGGGATTCACTTCGATACTGTTTCCAAAATCCCTTATTCGTTTCCTCTAGCTCCAGAGCCTGGAGTGAAAAGCATCTGCTTAGCGTCCTCTACTCTCCCACTGCAGCTGTTTGATCTAAAACCCTCTCTCCATTTCCCCTGCTCTCCTGACCCTGGGGCTGCTTCTCCTTTCTCCATCCCTCCAGACTCCTGAAGTTAAACTGCTGAACACCAAAACCTCAGGTCTGAAAATCCCACTCTTCCCACTCCTAGATCCTTAGGTCTACACGTGGGGCCCCCCGGCCCAGCATCCTCAGGACCTCAGAGGCTCCAAACCACAGTTTACCAGACCAGTCCTGCTGGAGCTGCACTCCCAAACTGGGGTTGAGGATGCTCTCCTTAAAGTGCTGACCCCGGCTAGAACTGTGCTCTTGCCACTGGCCAGGACTGCACTCCTGGGCTCCAGTCTGGGCTGCACTCCTGGGTGCTGGCCCCACAGCCTCCAGCCTGGGCAGGGCTAGCTCTCCACTGTGCCAGTCCCCAGCAGGACTGTGTTGCCCGCCCCTGCTGGCCAGGGATGTGCTCCTGACCCACTGCCTCCACCTGGGCTGGGCTGCGTTCCCTGCTGCCGCCAGGGCTGTGCTCCTTACCACCACCCCAGCCCCTGAATCTGGCCATCTGGGGCTCTCTGGTCCAGCGATATCCATGGTCCACTTGCCGGAACAAAGAGTCCCAGATTTTAGATGTTCAACCTGTATAGTATCTCCCATTTCCCCTCCCGCAGGAGCCAGCTTGTCTAATGGCTTCTTCTCCCCGCTTCTCTCAGGCTATACATGACTGATTTCCCTCTCTCTCTGGACCCTAAGGCCTAAATCATTTCCCCCATTTTGTTCCTCTAGATCCCGGTCTTCCTCCTCTCTCCTGTCCGATGCTGTAGTCTTAACAACTCCTTCTCTGTCTTCTGTCCTCTCACACACTAGGGTCTAGAACTCTTCCTATACCCACACTTTCCAGCCTTGCTTTGGCTTCTGTTTTGTGCATGTGTTTTTAACATGGCATAAAGAAATTATCTCTCTATGATGACAAGAGGATTAGATGTGCCTGGTCACAGGCCCTGGCCAGCATAAAGAAAGAAAGAGGGATGGTGAAGCAGCTATTGCTGTTTGTGTGCTGATAATATAAAAACCACTCTCAGGAGAAAGCAGGGCCTTTCCGTCTTTTTTAAAATACTGTTTTAATTATAGAAACTGATTTTCTGGGGAGGTTAAGAAAACTAAAGCTCTTTCACATGCTGCTGTGTGCCTTACCATGACTTCCTGGGCTTGCTACAGAAAAGCATTCCCTCCTCCAAGTTCTACACTGATTACAGACTCAGGGACAAAGTCAAGTACCCAGGTAAAGAACAAGCTTCCCAGTAATGATCAAGGGCATGGGTTTTTTTAAAATGAGGGGGGCAGGGAGAAGAACATGTTTAGAAAAGATAATGGACTTAAAATATCCCCAAACCTTGAACTATGACTTATTTGAAGTTCAAGACATGTGGTTAGCCACCCTGTCATATGATTCTGCACTTCCTGGTTTGGGCCTGTACCAACCTCCACAAGAAAAACTACTATGTTGTCTAATAAAGAAACAAAACATTGCAGTAAAAATGAAACACTCTGAGCAGTTCCTGCAGAATGCTGGAGTATTTCCTCTCCATACGCACATAACACCCGGGTATGGAACAAAGTATTGGGAAAATGCTTATTTTACAAACAAAGGTTAAGCTGATGCAAGCACAAAATATTCTGTGCTCTGACATAGTAGTATGAGATGATGACATTTCAGAATGACCTGAATTTCCAGTAACATAATTTCTGGGGAGAACACCACAAAAGGAAGAAAAACTAACTTGTGAATAATCTTCCAAAACTCTCAATCACCAACATACTCAGTTAACCCCTGCTTGAAATCTCAGTTCATTAAACCCCTCCTAAATCTTCAAACAAAGTTACTCTCAGCACTACTCTTAGAGAGACACCTTGTAGGGAGACATACCTATTGGGATGCTGGAGGAGGGGAGAAAAAGGGTGTGGGGCCCTTACTGGATGAGGGAGGTAATCTAGGGTGTGTCTAAACTACACCCCTCTGCCGACAGAGGGATGTAGATTAGACACATCGCTATTGCAAATGAAGCAGGGATTTAA
>JANRFK010006688.1:20936137-20973487 GCA_030068395.1 Apalone spinifera
GGGTTAATTCTGTGCTCCACCACAGGTCTCCTCTGTGACTACTGGCAAGTCCCAGGTGAAAACTGAGGCATAGACTGGCTAATAAATAGTTCTTTATCTCACATATGCATTGTGCGGATAAACAAAATAAAGATTCTGAAGTGCTTTGAGAAATGCTGGGAATCTTGTATGGCAAGTGCAGCAGAAAGCTTATTAAATAAAAAAAATAGTATGCCATCAAAAAGATTTTTAAAAAATTACTTGAACACACTGTTGTTAATGAAGTTTTTAGGAAACTTAATATTACCATAATAACTGATTCTGGGACATCATCCACCAGACAGTGTCTATTTAATTTTCTTCCCTGATTCCCAGTGACCATATGTTTTATCTATTGCAGTTATTAGGAAAACACTAAATGATTAGGGAATTCTGTGTATTTTTTTCTTGAGTGAGCAATCCATTTTTATCTAGTAAGTACCAGATATTTAAATCAAACTTGCCCGTTTAGTTGCTGCATTTTGTCATAAATTCAAAGAGGGGGACTCTGTTAATTATCAAGAAGGGGACAAAAAGAGAATGTGGCAGCTGTTTCCAAAGTGACAACATTCACAAAAATAAAATCCAAACCAATCTGGGTAGTGGCAGAAAATCCTTTTCATATAAGGTAACTTTATCCAAGACCAATATTGAAGAATTCCATTGAGCATAATATTTTGACTTTTTTTTGTGTGGAGAAAGGAGTCTATGTTTTTTAGGAGCAACTCCCATAAACAAACTGGTTGTCCAGAAGTGAGTAAGAGAAAAAGGACATGCACATTACAGTTTAGAATAAGATACTCATTTCTCCTTTTCCATCTGATGCATGAACCATCTGCAGTGTCAGAATGCAGCTCTGGTACAATATTCAAAAGCTAATCTGTCTTTGTCACATTCACCTAGATAGCTGCTCAGCAATACTAACCAGTCAGGAAAGTTGACACTAGTTTTTGCATCTGAGTCTCGTTTATCTTGAACTTGGCAAATATCTTTTAATTGCATGTACTCGGTATATCGTATGTAGTCTTTTTATCTAAAGCAGTGGTTCTCAAATTGTGGGTCAGGACCTCAGAGTGGGCTCTGACCCCATGTGAATAGGGTCAGAAGGGCTAGTTTAGACTAGCTGAAGCCTAAAGCCCGAGGATTTGGCCCTGGGCATCTGGGCTCAGGTTACAGGGCACTTGCATGGGGCTGAAACCCTTAGACTTTGGCTTCTGTCGCCTCTTTTGGGGGTCAGTCATTGGCCCCTCCTACCCAGGGCAGTGAGCTTTGGGTTGGTTCAGTCACTCCTCTTGATGGTGGGTCATGTAGTAATTTTTATTGGCAGATGGGGGTTGCAGTGTGATGAAGTTTGAGTACCCCTGATACAGAGAACTGGGGCACATACATTTCAGGAAATATTATACCTATCAGCAACTAGCAAGAAAACATAGGGTTAGAAGAGAAAGGCAACTTAAAAGCAGAACCAGCTTTTTCAGATTAAGGGTATGTCTACACTAACCCCCTAGTTCGAACTAGAGAGGCTAACGTAGGCATTCGAAGTTGCAAATCAAGCCCGGGATTTAAATATCCCAGGCTTGATTTGCATCTTCCCGGCCGGTCGCCATTTTTGAAATTTACAAGTCCGGACTAACTGCCTGCGTCTACATGCAGCAGGGACCCGGTAGTTTGAAATAAAGCCCTAGTTCGAACTACCTGTTAAACCTCATTCCAGGAGGAATAACAGGTAGTTCGAACTAGGGCTTTATTTCGAACTACCGGGTCCCTGCCGCGTGTGACGCGGGCAGTTAGTCCGGACTTGTAAATTTAAAAAAAAAAAAAAAAATGGCGACCGGCCGGGAAGAAGCAAATCAAGCCCAGGATATTTATATCCCGGACTTGATTTGCAACTTCGAATGTGTACATTAGCCTCCCTAGTTCGAACTAGGGAGCTAGTGTAGACATACCCTAAGAGAGGATCCATTAGCTTGATTTTCAACTCAGCGTAATGCTGCACTGGAGTGAATGGTGCTCCCATGTGAAACATTACACTAAATTTTTACTTAGAGCTCAGATTCCATGTTCCTCAACATAGCCCTGAGGATCGCAGCAACCCCTCCACTTAATTCTCACCCATTTATACAAGGTGATAATGCCAGTCTGTTGTCCACTGTAAAATGAAGCGTGATTCAGTAATGTTCCTGCTTTCAGTGCATTAGTGGACTGTCTGGTGCTAACCAAAGGCAGGGGCAGTAGTTTGTTATAATGACACCTAGAAGATAGCAGATTATAAGCTTCCAGTGTTGTACTTCTGATTGCTTCTTCTCCCCTCTCGTGCTCCCCCAACAATTCTCCTTCCCTCTAAAGGATCCATCCTGATGAATGCTGAGCACTTCCCATGAGGTGTGGTGCACCCTCAGTCCCCACCATAGTGGGCCTGATTTTCAGAGGTGCTGAGTCCTCCAGCCAACAGAAGCTGTCGATTTTCAGCACCTCTGAAAATCCAACCCCTTCCCTCTCTTTCACATCACCTCTGTAAAACCTTTCTTCTTTTCTCAAGCTTTCTATGTTCTCTTCCCCTTCTCCCTCTGTGAAGCATTTTGTATTACATTACACAACCCATGCTTGGGAATTAAAGACTCACCATTGTCAAATATGGTGCCTGCTGTGAAGGAGAGCTCTGAGTCATGTTCTGCTTTGCAAGCATACAAGGCTCTGGCTTTCCGGAATGGTGAGCTATGAAAAGAGAAAGTATTCAGCGTTAAAAAAAACCCCTCTATTAAAAATATCACACAATTTCCTTCCCCACTCTCGCAGGGGAAATCTTGAAGAAGGTGGCAAATGGCAAGGCTCAGAGCAAAAAGGTTACCAAGTCAGGGGAGAAAAAAAGATAGAAATATTGCAGATAAAGTTGAGCTCTCTCAGAGATATCACTTCCTTCAGAGTCCCATTTCACCACGTTGGAAATTTCAGTGAGAAAAAAACTGAAGCATTGAGGAACAGGGCATGTACAAAGTTGCCCAATACACTCAGCAGCACTAAATCAGAGGTCACTGAAAGAGTTTCCTGTCCTTTAAAAGGGAGAATACAAAAAAGGTCAGAATACGTTGGGAAGATTGCGTGTGTCACTGAAAAGAAATATCTCACCAAAAACCTGGTTTCTATTTGGGGCAGAGGGGCAGGCAGCAAGAGTAGCCACTCACTGATGCTGTAAATCAGTCAGGGTGGTTCACTTTTAGCATTTGCCCAAAATTACTGTTGAGTTCCTTTCTAGCTTTATCTGCCCTGGTCTAGTTCCTGGATCTAGTTCCTCTGCATCCAGAGGAGCACTTCAAAAAACAGAACAATAAGTGGCTTCTATTAATAATTTGCTGCTCTTCTTCAGGACCTACCACTTGAGGGTCTCAAAGAGATTTAGAAACATTAAACTTCAAAAACTTCCTCTGTATTACCTACACTTTGCAGTGAGATAAACTGTACTATATTCATTCAATAAAGTCTGTTGATACTATTCTATTTAGTCTGAATACTGATGACCTTACGACAGAATTTTCAGAAGCATTCTTACTCCATGGCTAACTTCACACATTCAGCAGATGGCCTTTCAAAGATCTGCTGCACACCATCTATTGGTCCCCTCGCTGGTCATTCCCTTCTAGGATGACCTGTCACCATTCCATCCACATTAGCTTTCTCCAGATTATTTCCATCTCCATCCCTGTCATGACTTAAGTACGCAAGTTAATTTCCTGACAACAGGTTTGTTTTTCTCCAAAAATTTTACATCTTCATTGCTATTCAGGAAGCATGCAAGAATCTTCACAAGGAAAGCATCTCAAAGGCTTTGATCTTCCTTGTATCAGCAGCAATATTTCCCCAGGATTCACTTCCATAAGCTGCTATGGAAACAAATAAGCTTTTCAACAGTTGAACCTCCAATGTAAACTGAGGCAGAAAGTATTCTCATTCAAAAGCCAACCAGCAATTCACTGGTAAAGTGGGGCACAGAATGCAGGAGTCATGTGACTCTGGCTCTTGCTTCAACCAGCAAAATATAAGTTGTCTCAGATTTCTAGTCAGGTAGGGAAGATTTAGCTGAGTCTTCCACTTCTGTCTTAAGATTAAAGAAGACTGATCAGTAGGAGCTATAACAAGCTAAGATTTATTTTTGTATTTTAAGCAGAATACTACAGTATAATTAATGCAACAGGTTTTGCAACTTTTGAAAAAAAGGAAACTGGGAGATTCCTCCCATTTCAGAGAGACAGTCATGTTGGAAGTTGTATGCTAACATGGCCTTAGATGAAAAATCCACCGAAAAAAATTGATTTTCCTGCCCAAATTGGGAGCACTGGAAGGCAGAAACCTTGTGAAGTTGGTTTGGCTATATACATCAACTTGGGAAATAGAATGTTTGTTACCTGCCCAGTTCTTTACTCTGACTCACTTCTCTCCCAGTCCAAGACATTCAGCTGTGCCTCTGCTTATACAGACACCAGTGAGAGCACATACATGGCTATCAACTGCTTCCAAAGCTGCAAGAAAACTTTAAACTGATATCAGCAGATTCAGAAAACAATATGCCTTACTGAACTGAATTCAGTGTTCCTTTTTATGAGCATTACTCTGATGGAGACTTGGTGACCTCCTCCTCAGGGGAGAATCAACATCATTTTGGCATTTAGATTTGAACTTCTTGTTCTACCCAACCCTGAGGGGCTTTATGTACATTGCCTGAATAGATCAGGGTGTATTCCTTCCGCAGTTGACCATGGAAGCCATGAAGACCCACCCTGACTATTCTTCCCTGCAGGAAGCTCATGCTCTGTGGCTTCCCTTGCAATGCTCCTTGTGCACAGAGTGCAACCTGAAAAGCTTGCATCTGGGATTTTTGTGTGTGTGTGTTGGGGGGGGGGAGAGGGTCTGGATTGGGGAGGTCCTTCACTTGCTTGGGTTTCCTTTTGCCACTGAAAGACTAGAATCGCTATGAAGTTTCACCACTTGACATTGCATCATGCTGAAAATTGTTCTGGCTGCCTGTGAGAACTTCAGGGGAAAACCGAGGCAGGGGGAATAGCAGCATGGTGGGCCACAACAGGGTGCTGTGGAAGCCAATCTCAGACAGACTTCTTAGGTCACTTCCTGCAAAGGTGTCCAATGGTGTGGTCCTGATGTGTATTATCTACAAAATGAGTCATTATACTAATCCAGGGTATTATCACAATTAACACCTTTATGGACAATCTGGGAACACAGGCCAGATTTAAGGATTTCCAGTAGATTGTTGCAATTCCCATAGATGAAGTAAAGAAAACTTCAGTAGCAGGACCTGATTAGCCACACTAGACACAGGTGATGAACCTAGCCTCTGCCAGAAGCTGGGAGTAGGCGACAGGAGACAGATCACTAGATGAGGGTGGTGAAGTACTGGAAGGGGTACCTAGGGAGGTGATGGAATCTCCATCCCTAGAGGTTTTTAAGTCTCAGCTTGACAAAGCCCTTGGGCAAGAGGCTAGACTTGATGAGCTCCTGAGGTCTCTTCCAGCTCTAAGAGTCTCTGATTCTATCTATGATTACCTGTTCATCCCCTCTGTGGCACCCGACATTGTCTACTGTTGGAAGACTGGATACTGCGTTAGATGAATCTTAGGTCTGACCCAGTATGGCTGCTCTTATGATTGGAATATGCAAATCAGTTCGTTGGTGGAAACATCGGGGTGTTTTCTGTAGAGACTACCACAATAGCAGGAGATAGAGCTTCCGTCCTGAATTCCATCTTCTCTGTCAACTTAATTATCTGCTTGAGCTGTAACTCATCTTTTTCTTGGTTTTTTTTTCTCCTCTCTCTCTCTCGCCCTGGGTTCCATGTTGTCTGAGGTTCTGTCCAACACAGTTTGATGCTCCTCATCCTTTCTCAAGATTAATTTTAATGATAGATCTCATCTGTCTCTTTGCTTAGTCTTTTGGCAAGAAATCCTTCTTTTCAGGATTTACCATGTCCATTGCCAGGGATAACACTACTCTATCCTACTTTACTTGAAGAAGAGATGAACATCTGGAGTCGAGGACATGGTAGAATGCCAAGACTTGCTAAATGAATCTTTCCCCTTTGTCTTTTCCCCATGACGTCTCTGAAGGAAAATGGCAAATTCTGTCCTAATATTTGACCTTAGCTTGCTCATATTCTCATTTTTTGGCTGGATCTCAATGATTGGGCCATTAAATATTTTTTCTTCTAAGGCTGAAAATTCCTCAGAGGAGGAGCTCATGGAAGGAGATATATATCTGCAGCACTTTTGGTGCTTTCTGTGGTGTTTTGTTTGTGAGGGAGAAGAAGAGGACAGTCAGCTCTGTCTGAGGACTGTTAACTCTCCTTGCCTGGTCTTACCTAAGGGGTAAGGAGAGGGATGTTAAGCCCCAGATGTCCCTCACTATTCAATATATATTTGGAAAGAAAGCATAGGGAAACACCCAGTGTGACAAAGAAGAATGCTCTGTCCTTGTGTAATTGTCTAGAGAGAAATTTTAGCTGGTGGGGGATGATGCAGAGGACCTAACAAACCATCCTAATTGAGAAGGAGCAAAAGTTTGTTGACTGGGAATGACTGTGGCTCTTCAAATGGTCTCCTTGCAGATGGGTGATATAGAGGCAGCAATGCAGGGTGGCAGCAGCCCCTGTCCAGGAAGGTGGGGGGGGGGGAAAGGAGTGCCTGAGCTCCCGAACCCAGCGCGAGCCGGAACTGAGCCAGGCTGCCTGCCCACCTAGCTCATAATACATTTTAAATGCAGACCTGCAGCAGGGGTATGTCACGGACCTGGTGTGAACCAGGACTGATCTGGGCTGCCTGCCCGCCTGGCTCCTAATATACTTTATACGCAGTTAATCGACTACACTATTACAGCCCTAGCAGGGAGTGGGAGATCCTGCCCACGGCTGTCCCTCAAATCAGTTATTGAAGCTGGCATTACAGAGAGATAAAATGGGAGAGGGAGTGTTAGGGCGTGGCCAAACCCTGGAGGTCTAAAGACAAATCTGAAGACTTTCCACTGTTTTGTTGTATGTTTACCAGCAGAGTAATGGTTTGTAGCAAGGGAAAGAAAGTGCATTAATCTGACAGCAGTGATTGAAAAGCAAGGTAAGTGGGTAGAAAGAAATTCTGAAAAATGCTTAGGCAACCATGTAAATGTAATTTTCTTTCCATCAGTACCATGATGTGAGATTTCTGATTTATCATACAAGGGTGAATTGTAATCTGTATTCTAAACACGGAATATTTGGAAGTTTAGATGCAGTGAATCTAATTCCTCACAGGGCAAATGGACATTCTTTGAAAGAACAAATCTTTTACATAGGCATTGTAAGAAAATTTGTAAAAGCATGCTCATCAAAAAAGAGCCTTTTCTGTTAACCGTTTGCATTCAATAAAATAAGGAAACAAAACAAGATTAATATTTTCCCAGAGAAGCCCAGGCTCCTTCACAAAACTACAAAGGTTTATTTGTCTCATGAGGGTTCATTATCATCCCAAAATTCTGAGGTTTGCTTTAGAATTTCAAGTTTTTGCAAAGCAAATCTTGGTTGAAACTGTCTATTTTCTTCAGTGTCTGACTTGAAACAATCCCATTGCCCCAAATTTGATTAAATTGGATATGGATTCACCCAGAAGTTTTGCAAGCCTCTTCAGGAACCAGGTCAAATTAATAACTGCACCTCAGACAGGGAAAGTTTCACATAGCTTTGTGATTTCAGTGACACACTTTGGCACAGCTCTGCGGCTGACACATTTCCAAGTTTCCCCATCCAGTTTCTAATTGGCTGCCAACGATGGGGAGTGGCACTGTGAGACAAACACAAACTAAAGGGGCTATGTGTCTCTGATTCAGGAGCCATGTAGGACTCACGCAGCATGCAAACCTTTGTGGAGGTTATACAATTAACACAAAGGTATTTTCCTGGTAACTACCCTGAATTATTTAAGTTGTTGCTATCTTCATAAAATAAACTCTTCTGCTTGGTCACCTTTAGGCATCTGCTTCACCCTCCCCCCCTTTTTTTTGTCCTCACAGCACCTCAGTGCAAGTTGCTACTATCAGGACTCTTGTCATTTCTGCTGCTGCAGCGCCCTTCAAGGAGATAAAAAGCTTGGATCCTTCTGATCACTCATTTTTAATTTCTGCCTCCAAGCATGGCAGAGGGCCAGGAAAGCACTCAGCAGAGTTTTCCCAATGTGCCCTTGTACAATTTATAGAACAAGAGAGTTGCCCTCACGGAAGAGGGGCTACTTAGCTGATATTACACCACTGTTAGGCCTTAGCAGGCTTCCATCAAAACAAATAAATAATCCTGCTGAATAGACAAGAGTTAAATGTGGCATTTGTAAGTTGTGGGTGAGGGTAATTTTTCATTTTTTCCTATAAGGAGCAGCACCCACGTACTGCATCTCTCCCTGAGATGGAAGAGAGATCTCTATGCACTAATGAATACTAATTAAAGGGCAGGAAAAAAAAGCAAAGACAATTCCCGGTTAGGCTGTTCTTAAAGGAATTAATATGGCTTTTTATTGCAGCTTTTATGACCCACTTGAAGAGAAGGGGCCTGTTCAGAGGGCAGTTTTCTGGAGGTCATATTGCAAATCATCAGAGGATGGTTATTGCTACCTCTGGGTCACATACTGCAGCAGCACAGTTGCCAGTGATGGGCTGGGGTTCTGCCTACTAATGAGGGTTAGATAGTAAGGCATCAGTGCTGCTCTATAATCCAGCACAGCAAAGCAGATGGGTAGCCTGGTTAACCAAACCACCTTGCCTAACCTAGGGTAGGGAGAGGGGGCAGGAGAAAAGGAGATGTGGTACAGATGACACATCTGTAAGGCAAACTGACTGCTTCTAGCTCCTGTACCTATTACAAGAGATACACAAACAGATCAAATGATGTTGCACCAAATCTCATTTCTTTTACAAGGAGAATATTCTTTGCAGTTCCCCACCTTCCATAATACGATACATTGCCAAGGTACTGTTATACATTGCATATGTCTTAAATGCAAAATATACTAATCACAGCAGCCAATAATAATACTTCAAGTTCTCAAGGCTACAGGAAATGACACATCCCAAAACAAGAATGCTCTAGGAAAGTACTTTAGTAGTTGAGACCATGAAGCAATTTTCAGTAGTCAGAGGCACAATGATGCTAGGCACTTTAGAAATAACCTCGGTAGAGCATTATATATAGGGCCGTACCAAATTCACAGCCATGCAAAACACATCACCGACCATGAAATCTGGTCTTTTGTGTACTTTTACCCTATACAATACAGATTTCATGGGGGAGACCAGTGTTTTTCAAATTGGGGGCCCTTATCCAAAAGGGAGTTGCAGGGGGATCATGAGGTTATTTTAGGAGGGTCCTGATATTGCCACCCTTACTTCTGCACTGCCTTCAGAGCTGGGCAACTGGAGAGCAGATGCTCTAATGTAGGCCACGTGCCCAGCTCTGAAGACAGCACCCTGCCAGCAGCAACCCATGTCATATTTACTTCTGTACTATTGCTTTCAGAGCTGGGTGGCCAGAGAATGGCAGCTGCTGACTAACAGCCCAGCTATGCCAGCAGCAGCAATGAAGTAAAGGGTGGCAATGCCACATCATGCAATCCTTCCTTCTGCACTACTACTGGCGGTAGCTCTGCCTTCAGAACTGGAGTCCTGGCCAGCAGCTGTTACTCTCCTGCTCTGAAGGCAATGCTGCTGTCAGCAGCTGTGCAGAAGTAAGGTTAGCAATACCGCAATCTCCACACAATAACCTTGCAACCCCCATGCAACTTCTTTTTGGGTCAGGACCCCTACAACTATAGCACCATGAAATTTCAGATTTAAATATCTGAAGTCTTGAAATTTACCATTTTAAACATCCGATGATTATGAAATTGACCAAAATGGACTGTGAATTTGGTAGGGCCCTAATGATATAAGTCCATATTCTTCCACCTCAAAGGGTAATAAGATTTTTAAACTATCCTTCATGGTCATGTGAGAGCTAAGTACCAGAGATGCAGACTCAGTAAGACAGATAGCCATATTACATAATTTTATTCAGTAATTTGCACCCATATAAATGCAGTTGTGAAAAAGGTGATTGGGCTGGGGGGAAATATCAAGGCATTTAACAATTCTTAGTGTGTGCCTTGCATAACTGGGAAGTTAGTAAATATCTTACCTGTTGAAGAGATGCGTAAACTGAGGTTCAAGTAAATTAAAGGCCTTGGCAAAGGTCACACAACAAGGCAACAGTAACAGTAGGAAATAGACCTAAGGTCATGATATCTAGTTAGCTGTCTGCTCTTTCCACTGAGAAATTCTCCCAATTTGGAAGAGAGGAACTCCTGATAGATAACTGTAAGGTCATCTCAAACCATTCCTCTTGGCTCATGGGATGTTTGGAAGTTTCCTCTCTTGCTGCATGAAGGTAGCTGAAGACCAATGAAGGCTGGTAACTAAAATAACAAGCTAAAGCTGGACTGCACTGGAGGGAATTGAGGAAGACACAGACAAACACACACAGAAAGTAAATAAAAATATAATTGTAGCAGCAGCAGGAGCAACAGAAAACCAGAACAAACCCTGCAACAGACCTGATGGGGGATGAGTCGCTGGACGTAGAGGAGGTGGGCATAGGACTTGATGGCGCAGAGAACAAGGGCCAGGACGGTGAAAGGGGTGATGTTGGGCTTGGATTCTGAGTGCTGCAAGACAGAATCAGAAAGCTGATCAACACAAAACCCCCCACAAACAAACCAAACAGAGAAAGACATTCCAACGCCGTCCAACCATAGTAGGCACCTGGGGAATATTCACAGCATGAACAAAGCGACAAAATGGAACACTGAGACCTTGGGAAATGGTTTCAAGGCCAGATTTCTTTAGACAAAAGGGGCTAAACCTTGCAATTAATCCTTGCGCTATTATTCTTTTGCTGGCAAGCCTGTTGCTTTGTTGTATGGAACGACTACATTCTAGGTTATAGAGGTCATCTCCCTGCGCACAGCTGCTTTCTTTCACCAGCTACTTACCTGCTTTGTTTTATTTCCCCCATTGTTGCCAGAGGCTGTTGATCATATTTCAGGACATTAACGATGTCCGTAACCAGCTTTTCATTCTTCTTTTTATTTTGGTTGTTGTGGTGTGCAAGTATGAAAGGCTGTTCTCTGGGCTGCAATCCACAATGTCTGAAAACAATTTCCTGTTTACATTTTTAACTAAGTGGGCCTTACACTTTGGAAACCCAGAGGAGTTCATTATCTGAAGGATGGCAGGGAAGTTATTTTACTCTACTATCTGGCTGAAGAAAACTAAGAAGGAAAAACTGCCAACGAATATGCCCCAAATCCAATAACTTAGGTACCTATGAAAAAAGATCCTTCATGCCAATATTGACAAGCCATAATAGAACACATCTTCTGCATATGCTCTGGGACTAATACAGATTGCTGACATGAACTCCTCAGGGATAGGAAGAGTCTTTCAGAGTCTTTGAGCAAGCGCTGGGGTCATGCCAAGCTCCCAGAAGGGGCGGAGCCTATGGCAGAAGGGGTAGGGTTAGGAGCTAGCCTCCTCTAGCCAGCCCTTCAGCTCCACCTGTGGCTGCGGCCATGATTTAAAGGGCCTGGGATTCTGGCTGTTGCCTGTGGCAGCTGGGAGCCCCAGAGCTTTTCAAATCATCACGCTCCAGAACAGCTGCCTCCTTTGCCTTCCTCCCTCCATGCCCCCGTCAGCGGTCCTGGACCTCTTCCTCTGTTCTGAGAGCAAATGAAAACTACATTTTAAGTATAACTTATTTTGTGAAATGAGAAAAAGGCTACTGAGGAAAGCATCGGTACCCTATCTAATGGGATTTCTGCCAGTGCAGCTAGAAGACCGATTACTCCTCGTCTGGAGCCAAACACAATGGGTCTATAGCTGTCAAACTTATAAATGATCAGCAAGCCTCAGGAGCCTCTGTTGGGACGCCAGCATGAACCAATCTATCACGATGTAACGGGTTTGCAGGTGATGTGAATGAGGGATATGCAGGTAATAGAGTCAGCTCATTATTTTTGCATTGCTTGCTTTGATTCTTTTCCTCCATTGCCTTTTTAACTGGCTTATGTTGAAATTTACTCTTTTCCTCCACTCTACAAAAGAAATCAACTCTGCCAGTTCTCCAATTTCATATATACTGATTCAGTACTTCTCCTTGAAGTAGAAGCATCATAATGCAGAATGAAGTGGAACCACCTTACAGCAAATTCCGATACAGTGAAATTCCTTGTACAGAGAAGTGTAGTAAAACATCCTTAACTGTTTCAGTGCCTGTGAAGGGATATAAGTACACTTGTAATAATTATACTTAAAAAATGTGCACCACTTGGAGTCTCAAAAATCTTCTATCCTTCCAGTCTATTTGGTGTCTGAATCATATTATGTGTCTAATTTAGATTGTAAACACTGTATTTTGTACAACACTGAGCACATTACTGGCCCTCAAAAAGGTGGGATGTTTGTAAAGATTTTCTGCTTCAGTCCCCCCCGTGAGGACAAAGTGTTCCATTTGGTCCTTGATATGCAGTGGGGCTTGCAGCTAGTAAGCATGCAGCCAATGGCCTATGGGCAGCCACCAATATTATAGACAAATATAGTACTTAAAGGGAAGCGTCAAACTCAGGAACACACTGCAGGAGAGGATTCAATGCTAAAATAACGTTAAAGGATGAAGTTAGTAAGATGTTCCATTCTTTTGAGAATGGCTCAAAGGAGTTGAAAATCGATCCCTTTTGAGTAGTTAAGAAAGATGTGGTTCAGACAACAGAAAAGGCTGATGGATTCTCCTTGCTTAAATAGACTTTCCCCTCAGGGTGAGAACCCTTTGTTCTACACTCCCCATATCTATGGAAAAATACTAGGTTCAAGATAGATTCCAGTACTAGGTAGCATGATCACATGTTTTTCCTAACACCAACTACAGCTTGGGCTTACAGGACAAACATACCATTCACAAGTTGTTGGTTTGAGTGCTGAGTCATTAAGTCTGGGAGCATCAGTAATGACCTTCATTAGCATATGTAGTGTAGGTTTGCTAACTGCGCTTGTGTATCTAGAATTTGTGCGGTGTGCCAACTAAACCGTAGTAGCAGTTTGACTGGACACAGCGAGAGTGCACAGCTCTTACTCTCAATGTTGTGTGCAATCAGCACACACCTCACCTCACATACCCTTGTCGTATGTGCACGTCACTTTAGTAATACTGGTAGAAAAAAACAATACAGACAGAAACCAGCAGAATCTGGCAACCCTGGAAGTGGACAACTCTAAACAAAATGTCTTGCGGGCCTCGTATAGAACCTCGATGGATTGCATGTGGCCCTCAGGCTGCAGGTTGCTCACACTTCTCTAGCCCAGAGTTTCTGTTTCTTATAGGGCTTGGACTGACCCAAACTCTAATGTTTTAGAGTGAGAGAAGTCAACAGGATAGACAAGATGTTTATTCAGTTTCAGGTTATGTTTCAAATGCCATCCTCCCATCAAAAACAAATCAGCAGTTTTGGAGACAGGTTAAAGGATACTGTGGAGTAAACTGTTGGTATCGTTTCTTTCCTTTGCTTGAGTTACCCTTTTAATAGTTTGAAAATAAAATGTAACTCCCTCTATAACATGCCTTCTTCCACTTGGGCAGCCCTTGTTCCTTTCCCTTGAGTTCATGGACAAGCCTGTATCCCCTGTCACCATTCTGAGGTTCTTATGGTTTCTCAAACTCCTGTTCTGGGGCCAAAAGGATCTACAAATTCAGCACTTCTCGCTAATGGGACACTCGCCTAAGCACCGAAGGCAGTTGTCCTGCAGGTTGCTGACTGGCATAGGACTCTGGCAATTAGCACATGTTTTAAAGCCTTGGGACCAGGGCTATACTATACTATCCTAACACTAAGAGGGAAAATATTTACTAGTGAAAACTGGTAATTAAACAGTACAAAGGCTACAGAGAGGGCTGAAGCAAGCAGTTCTATGCACTGTCACTGGCAGCAAAAAGGAAATAAGGAGGGAAAGGGAACCGCAGAGCCCTATACTGCAGAGCTGGGCAAATTCTTGTGGCACCTGTGCATGCGACGAACACATACATCTACACTGAAAGGACATGGCCAAGCACTCAAAGAAGAATATGTTATTATTTTGACTTTACAGTAGTGGACAGGACACATTTTTAGACTACTACTACTTTACACTTACATGGCAACTTCCAAGAAAGGCTCTCAAAGCACTTTAGACGGAGGATACCATACTACTGAAGAGAAACTGCTGAGCTACAGTTCATCTTCAAGTTTGACACAATCAACTCAGGATTAAACAAAGACTGTGAATGGCTAGCTAACTACAAAAGCAGCTTCTACTCTCTTGGAATTCACACCTCCAGATCAGCTACTAGACGTGGGTCTCATCCTCCCTGATTGGACCCACCTGTCATCTCCAGCCTGATTCTGGCCTGCATATTTATACCTGCCTCTGGAAATTTCCACTACATGCATCTGACAAAGTGGGTCTTTGCCCATGAAAGCTTATGCTCCAACACTTCGGTTAAACATTCTGCAGTTTCAGAAAATGTTACTGGAAAATTTCTATTTTATGAAAGACCAATTATTTACTAGTGAATCTGTTAGAATTCCAAGTAAAAAAGAGTTCACCACAGGACTTGGGATATTTAGGAATGTGTAATTAAAAGCATGTCTCTCTATGTGCTATATTGGACCTATACACTATTTTATAATTAAACTCATATTGAAAGAGTGCAATTCCCATTAATCTTAAAGACAGCTGCGTCACTGTTATATATTTCCACATTAGCCACTTACTCCACTGCATTAATGACAGTATAAAATATAATCAATAAGGCTCTCGGAAAAGAGAGTTATTTCTGTTTAGTTATTTTATTTTAAAAAACAGAATAAGAACCACATTTCTCAGCCTAACCTTTTGTCTAGGAAGTGTTATGGTAAGCTGTTTGGCCAGGCACCCGCTTTACAGTATGTCCTGATTAGTACAGAAAACACTGTTGGTGTCCATCAATGAAAATAATAATGAATGAAGATATGTATTACATTACAAGGAAAATTATTCGATTTCAACAGAATTATACAAGTCTCTTCAAACGGAGTTGCATCAGAGTTGATTTTGGTCCAAGTTGGCCAAGTTATCTCCTGCTCAGTCTTATAAATAATTTTGAGTAAGTATTTACAGAAAACCTCTTCATGAAGTAGCGATTAGGTTTTTAGGGTTGTAGAATGTGTCATCCTTATGTTCATACCTCCCAGCTCTGTGATCAACATACTGGGCTGGTGCTGTGGAGGTGCAGGAGTCAGGGCAGGGCAGTGCCTTGGGGATGTGGGAGGGCAAGGCAGGATGCTGGGAGAATGGGGGTGCAGGAGTCAGGGGGAGTTGAGAAGGGGCTCAGAGCAGATGGCTGGGGATGTGGGGGAGTGTGAGAGTGAGGAGGGGCTAAGGAAGGGGCCATCTAGCAGGGTTTTTTCTCCCCACAGCAGCTAGGAGCTTTTTCTCCCCCCTGCCCTAGCCCTCCTGGCTGGCAGGGGCTTCCTGCTACCACCACCCCAAATTTTCCAGCCAACAGGGGCCTCCCCCTTCTTGGCCCTGCTGCCAAGAGCTGGGGGAAGGAGCAGAGTTTGGGACAGGTGGCTACTCACTTGGTCAGCCTCTTCTAAAATATAATCAATTTTATATTTTATAACTGTCTTTTTTCTCCCCTCCCTGCCCCTTCCCTTATTTATTCTTGGATCTGGACTTTTAATACTCCAGTCATCTGATGAGGTGGGTTGTGCCCATGAAAGCTATTTATATGTTTTGTTAGTCTTTAAGGTGCTACTAGATTATTTGTCGTTTTTTAAGTTTTTACTTGTTCTGGTGGAAGGCAAGATGATGAGCCACAGCCCTGCTGGCCACTCTCTTAGTGGTGCGACTGCCCCCAGCAGTTAATCTGCAGTATAGATCCCTCTGCTTGCTGTACTGAATGGACATGTACTCTCGGTATCATGTCCCTCCTCTCTGTGCCCCCTCCCTTTCTATGTTACGGAAAACAGTCCCATTCCAGGGACTTCCCATTTTCCTGGCATAACCAACTCCTGACCTTATTTTAAGTTAGGATAAGAAGAAGCTGAATATTGAATTTGGTGGTCCTAGCTCTTACAGTTTAGGGGGAGTTCTTGAACAAACAGACTCATGGACAGATATATGCACATTTCTAAAATATATAGAGATATATTTATTTTTTCCTTTTAAAACTTACTCTGCCATATTGATTGAATATGTTCAGTGATGCAGCCACTGACCTTACGCTTTCCCTACGTCTCTTTGGCAAGTGAGAATGGTTGAATAAACACACTATTCTGGGATCTCTTTGTATCTTGGAAAGTGGTTATTTTTGTATGGACTGATTTCCTTTCTCTGTCTCACAGGAATCTCAGAGGCAGTGGTGGGGATTTGAAAATGCTAACTGCTGTTTGAAGTTAACTGTACATTTTAACTGTAGTTCAGAAAGTAACATTCCTTCTGAGGTTTATTTATTTATTTACCCTTGTGTAACTTGCAGGGAGCCCTTCCGGTTTTGGTGCATAGTGGGAAATAAAACAGAAGAAAAAAAAAAAGAATTGCTAGGAATCCAAAAATATCAAAAGCTGGAAATAAAAATCTGACTAACAGTAGCTGAAATTAGAATATCTAAACAAGTATATTAACTTTTCGCAAATAGCAGCAGAAGAGGGAATTCTGAGAGCTGGCAGTCCAAAATATCCCACTGCTTTAGAGATTTCTTTCCTGTTCATTACATGTCTTCTACTTGGGCAAACTCAAAATGTAATAACAATGACCCACAACAGTGGAAGTCCATGGCAAAATAACAGTATATGCACTGACAATGTCATTTTTGAAGGAACATGAATGATTCTTGGCATCCACTGACTTTTAGTGAGCACTCTGTATCAAATGCCTATAAGCCCCTTTGAAAATTGCACACTATAAGCAAAAAGGTATTAGAAATGAGTAAAACTGTAGCAGAAGGATTTTCAGCCCAAATGTTCCTTCTTTATTCCCATGTCTGCTGTACATCTGATTATTTTCCCATCCTGGTGTTTAATTTGCAGCCTACGCAAGTAAAAAGCCCTAGTTTTATTTTCCAATTTTGATCTAATTTCCAGCTGCTATCTCTAGATGCCACCCCCATCTATATCCTGTCTTCCTCTTCCTCCCCCTACCCTGCCAGTCTACCTACCAGTCCCTCTAACATTTACGTGACACAGCTCAAAACTTGCAGCAATTTACGGGTCTGAATAATTCTCCCCAGCAGGATTTCAAGAGAAAATTTCACCTCTTGATTCATTTGGCTCACAGGACAAGATCAGTTCTGCTGGCAGAAGCTTTCCAAACGATTTTCAGGATTCAAATGATTGTTTCCAGCATAAAAATACGTTACATGTGAATGGGAGCACCTATCAATAAATGGAAATCACCTATCAATGGATGAGCTACATAATACCCTCAGTATCTCCATGCTGTGTTCTTGCTCAGTACTTGACTGTATAAAAAAAATCAATTTCATCACCATTCTAGTCCTACAAAACAAAGCTGTTAAGTTTCAGGCTCTCTCAATATAACAGCCAGAGGGCAGCTGCAGGGTAGTTAAACTTTGTCAACAGAGGGCCATGTTAGCAAGGACAAAGCTATTCTACATAAACAAAATGGACCTCAAACCAGCTGAACTAAGTTGTAACATAGAGATTATGACTGCAGCATGCAATACTGCATCTTGATCAGGGTATGCGTCACAAATTACAATTCCATAATCTACCCAGTCTGCACCTCCATGTTAAACATGGCATTGCAAAATCCCTCAGATTGTCACTGCTCAATCAGTCATTTATGCAGGATACAAGGTTTTCTCATCTAAAACAAAAAAATGCCTTTAAAAAACATTAGTCCATATGGTACCTTAAAATGTAACAGAGGTTAAGCTTAATCCACCCCTAAGGGATTCCTCCCCAGGTATTTTCTAGCAATATAGTTATTCAACAGGAAAAAAAAAGCACCCCTAGATGTCAAGAGTAGAGAAACCAGTAGCCCAAGGATTCAGTTATCACTTCCCAAACAAGTTCCACCCTAATAGCTTCTTCAACAGTAGCCTTTACTACATCTATATCTATGGCTACATGTACACTACCACTGGGATTAATACTCCAAGATTGATGCACCAGTGGTCGATTAGTGGGTCTAGTGAAGACCCACCTAATCAACTGCAGATTGCTCTCTAGTCAACCCCTGATGAGAAGACTAAGGTAAGTCAATGGGAAAGTTTTTCCAATTGATCCCCCATGGTGCAGACCTTGTCAACTCTAGCTACATTTATCACATAGCTGGAGTTGCATGCATTAGAGGTCACAGTAATGTAGATATAAACTATTTCTCCATAAGTGTAGTCCATTTGCCCCTCCCTTTTAAAATATTGCTAGTTGAGCACTGAATCTTCACATTCTTCAAGATGACTTTCACATTGGTTTGCCTTGTTATTTTTTTCTGCTTGGCTTATTTTTTCACATTCCTATATGATACAGGTTGCATATCTTTCTCTGCTTTGCTAATGAGCCTTTAGCAATGCCGAGAAATTTCATTAACATTAAATGCAAAGTAGCACAAAATGTACTTGAGTGATAAAGAGACTGGGTCGAATCCTCCTCCAAAGAGCACATTTGTAAATATGGGAGTCATCCTGTGATGTCAACAAAAAAAAGAAAAAAATATTTTTCTTGGTCCATTCTATAGAAAAAACACATTTCATAGTATTTACAGGTCATCTTGGAAGTCTGGAATAAATGTACTGTCATCACTAGCTTGCTTGCACTTTCCATCGTAGATTAGTGAAAAAGCTGAGAGGTATAGATGGAAAAGTGACTAATTAGAGAGAGAGAGTGTGTGTATCTTAAAACGAATAAGCATTGTGGAATGATTTTTGTGTGTAGATCCTGTCCACGATGGAAGTCTTCTCTTGTCTCTCAATTGCATCTTGTAGCAGGGGTGACGCAAGTTAACCATTTTCTGCACAACTAAACAACTCTGTAGTATCACCACATCATCACTAGTTACAGGAGAGTATGGATTAAGTAAACCTTCAGTCCTCTGCTCATACAACAAGCATACACATATACAAACACTCTAAAGGGGTGCAGAGTACACTCTTCCTCCCCAAATCAGACCTCACCTTATGGACTCTGACTCCCCCTCCCCCACCACTAGATGGACTGAATATTCTGCCAGTTAAACTAGAGTAGAACTGGAGCATGAAGTCAATGGAAATACTCATATGTAAGACCTCTGGCTTCAGGACTAACAGTTGTGTCTGGTTTCTTCCCACCACATAGCCTAGATTCCAAATACCCTGACTTGTTCTACCCATTTTCTTTAAAGTCATATTTTCTGCTCTATGAGTAACTAGTGTCCCCATTCTGTCTGCCCAAAAGGCTTTCAGTGGGACTAAAAATCAAGCTATGTTGCACATTCTGTGTTAAACTAAATGCTTTCAAACCCCATTACAGACGTTAATTATTAATGGAATGGTTGTATGTGCCAATAGAAAACCATACTGCACTTTAAGAGGGATGGGTTCGTAAATCAGGGGTTAGCACTGTATTAGCCTCTTTTTTCATTAGTGGCTTCTTCGAATGCACAAGGTAGCGCTCCAAGGTTTAAGATACATTAGTGATCAACATACTGTACTCATGGCATATCCCTCTGGGTATCTCTCCTTTTAGATGGGACATTTGGTCTACCAGTCAATCCACTATTACTTTATTTCATTCAGAAACAGCTAGTTTTCAGGAGTAACTTTAAAAGTAAAATCAATCAGCAACTAGGAATCCTTGCCAAAACTCCACTACTGTCCTATTGGTTATGAAGAAAACTAAAATCCTCCTAGAATCTACAGCTCTTGTCTCATTCCAATGGTCATGTTCCTGGGACCAAACTTCTCAGAGAAACACGTTCTGCACACTCGAGGCTACTCTGGCCCATTGAGACAACTTTGCAACACACAAATGATGGAAAATGGTCTTCACAGAGCTGGAGATGGCCAGTGGAGAATTCCTCCTTTGCAGAGAGACTCTCTGTCAGGATAAAACTGGTAAAGGGGGAAAACCTGTCTCCAGTGTTAGCTATCCGCACTCTCAGCATAGTGACCCGGAGGGGAGAGCTCCCTGAGATCCTCTGATTGTATATGTTCTCTACTAGACGATCTAGCCTCTCTTGCCACATTATGATACTTCAACAATGTTCCAGGTAGAATTAATATTCCTGTCAGAGGCCTATGTCAAGTCTCAGGGTCACTCAAGCCCTCTGTTAAGAGCTTAAGTCCCTAATATAGCCTGTATAACATTGAACTGGGGGTGAATTTCATCCTAGTTTCTTTCTTCTGTGTATCAAAGAGACCTATGATATTGTGCAATGATTGTGTAAGATGTGAAATAGGGCGCAGTCCTGTGAAAACAGACCAGAAAAATACTCGACATCAGGTCAAATACAAAAGTAAGGTCGTAGATACATGCATATGTTTTTTCAATTGCAAAACACATTAAATACAAGCTAAGATGCTAGAGGTTTCATCTCTGAAGCCTATGTACTCAGTATGGGCAATGTGACAGCAGAACGTTAACTGGCTTGACTATTTAATGAAATGGGTATCAGAGGGCAAATTAACATTGGCTGGTACATTCCCAATGCCTTTGTGCATTTCATTTAATGAGTTTAAGTTCAGTCTTGACTTTTATCATTTTCTGAATTCTCATGATCCACTCTCTACAAACCCTTTTCAATCAATGCTTATTGAGGGCTATGTGAAGAGAGAGACGATCCATGTCTATACCAAAAGACTGATGCTATTAGAGAGCATACCGAACAAATTCACAGTTATTGAACCTTTAAAAGTGTTATGAATTGCTTTACTAAAAGCCTGTCATATCACAATGTGTAACGTGGATGGAAATCCAAATTACATCAAAAATATTTTTTTTTAAATATGGGGGAGAGGCGGAAATCACAGCTAAAAGAAAAAAAGTACTTTTTAAATTTGCTTTAATTTTCACACACACACACACACACACACACACACACACACACACACACACACACACTTTCTATCTATCTATCTTTAAACTGAAAGGGGGGAGGTTATTAATGTGAAGAATATACTTTAAAAAAAGAGCCTATTGGGCCTAAGCTGCACAATACTCAGGAACATGTTGCGACTCTTGGCAAGTATGTAGTTCACTTAAATATTATCTGGCATCAGCATTACACCACTACTGCTAACAACAAATGTTTGATGTGGGTGCAGCTGCAGAGGCATTAGCTGGGTAAGGAACTCAGAATATAACAGCAGGCAACAGGGAAGAGAGCAAACCATTAAAAAGAAAAAAATCAAGCAACTGGCAGTGGTTCTTATGCTATTGATAATTTCATAGCTTAGCACTCCCTTGTCAACTGTGTCTGCACATCAGCTTGTTCGCCACCATAATGCAGCTGAATTGAAAGCATACAAGGGCAAATTAATTGGTGATCAGGATCCATTACAATGACAAAAAGAACCAATGAGATCATATTACCTCCATTTTATGTTAAAGTGATGGTGTTAGAGCATCAACTAACTTATGAACTTAATTAAGCACAAGGATCTTCTTTCAGAGCAAGACAGGATGTCTTTGTGACTGAACTGTTCTATTTTTCCTCCTGCCCCTTTAGGGGAAATTGTCAGCATTTTACTGAGAAATCAGATCCAGCCTAACAACAAGGCTGTCTGGCAAAGAAAATTGGGAGGAGGAGGAAGTGTTTTAGAAAACTGAACAGAATAAGTGACAGAACCTGGAAGGTGTTCTCAATCTGAACCCAGCTCATGCTCCTTATCATCTATCAGCTCCTTAGCTCATTCATGACTGGCAATTGCCAGTGGTGAGCAAATAGGAAGATTTTATGTTACAGCATTTTCTGGGCCTTTGTGGTGCAGACAGGAACTGACTCCTTTAGAGAATAGGTGCACACTACTCAAGGAAGGACTGAAACTGGGAGAAGTCTAGGCTAGATACTAGGTTTTGAACGGCAAAGAAGGAATCAATGAACATGTGCATACAAAGGTACTCTCTGTGATGATGATGATACAGATACAGAGGTAACAGATTTGTTTCATTGACTAGCCTTTTGCTTCCAGAGATCTCCATTCAAACTCTGATTCAGGGCATGTTGGGAAGACTGCACTGGGCGAAGATGGGGATGCACTCAGATAGCTGGACTGGGAGTGAAAGCTTTATGATTGCCAGATGGCATACAGACAAATATAGGATGAAGCTCCTGCCCAATCAAATCTCTTCAGGATATAGAGAAAAAAGGAAAAGCAAAATAAAACAGAAAAGGTTGGCCAGAAGACACAGTTAGGTTAAGATCCATGCACTACTTAATTCACCTAAACATTCATTCAGACAACAAAACCACACACTGTTCCATAAACTGCCTTAGGAAAGGCTGTGGTATAGCATCTCTGCTTCCTACTCCTACATCAATTTCCCCAAAATGCCCTTCATGTATTTTCAATATGATTTTATTTGGAAGTAACATTCCCATTAGCCAGCGTTTTGACACTGTGTGCCACAGACAGTCTTTGTTGAAGCAGGCACTGGTTTGCAGTCCTCTCCACTCTAATTACATGAATTAGGAAAGACTGGATGTGAGGTCTATGGATTATCTTCCTTAAGCTTTCTCAGAAGCTGACTTTTTAATTGTATGTAATAGTCAAGTTAAGAAACTCCTTATAATCAAGAGGCAAAACTGTGAAAACTCATAAGCAGCAGAAGCAGGCTTCGAAGTAATTGCAAAAATACAGAAAACTGTCGACAATGTGAGGACATTAGCCATGCATCAGATTGGCTGTGAGCCTGCAGGCCTAATACTGGCAGCAGTGTTCACAGGAAGGTGTTCGTGGTCAATGCTCCATTTATTCCCACTATGAAAGGAAAAGGAGCTTCTCATATTAACAAAAAGGGACTCTTAGCCTGAAACATCAGCTTTGGTCTCACTAGGTAGGTAGATGTTCTGAGACTCTTCGAGCATAAGAGTTGCTGTTCACATGGAATCCTATGCAGAATTTCTCTCTCTGCCTTGCAAAAAGGACATTCCACATTAGAATGCCTGTATTAGTGATGAAATTTAATGTACGGGGAAAGAAGAGGTGGCTTTAAATCAAGCATGGACCTTGAAAATGAAAAAAGGTTAAAGCTTTAACATGTATTTGTGCCAAAATCAAAGGGGCGGGAAAAGCCCACACAGCAAAAAAACAGATATAGCACCCATGTTCTAGACTTTTCATTTGATGCACCTAAAACAGCAACTCACCATGTGTACCATTGCATAAAGCTAGCATCCCTTCCAGAGACTGGGTATTTCCTTTTGACCAAACAGCCTTAAATATCTCTCTCCTCACATGAAGGTTTGCAATTCCCCTTTGCCCTCCCAAAACAAGACCCTTGGTTTTGTGACCTAAAAGGATCTCTCTTTTTCACAAGTCTTAAAATACCTCACAGTAGCATTAAAAAAAAAAACAACCAAATGAAACACCTCCCTGATTATTTAAACATGGCACAGGGCAGGATTATGTAAAATACATGTTGGGGGAAAAAAACCTAATGTCACCACTGTCTGAGCCTCAAACTACATGTCAACAGAACCTACTGAGTATGCTGCTTCTCTTTTTCTTTAAATGGATTTAAAGATGTTTGTCATGCTCTTTGATTATTAATGTTTACCGGGTTTGTTCCCTGTGGGCACAACTGGGATGCCTAAATTAAAATGTGTTTAAAAAATAAACAGAAACACAAACACATTTATAATAAATAGGTTTTCCTGGAAAAGGAACAAAAAGAATCCCTCTAATATTCATGTTATTTATAATAATCCAAACAAGAGAATGGGTATATCTGGCCTCTTTTTTTAAATAAGAAAAGTCAGACATTTTTGGTTCTGTTTGTAAGATACGCAGCATCATTTTTCCTCTGAACCCAAAACCAAGACCTGCCTTGCCTCTGCTCTATATCAAGAAATGCATCTAAACCAGAAAGCTTTACACTGAAATTGATTCATAACACAATTAGTTAAATATTTAAGGAGCAGCCCCTATGTACTTATTTTTATATAAGGTCTAGAGGTTTAGTCTACTGGCTTTGTTCTTTGTCTTTTTCTCTGGGAAACCCACGTACAGAATCACATGAAGCAAACAAGAGGGGATGGCCACAACCTTGGCAAGATGGGTCTCTGGGCTCTAAGCCCTTATCTCCAAACCCCTGTACACAGTTTTCTATAGGGACAAAGTGAAACTGCGCCTTCATTCAGTGTTCCTGTCTAAGGTGGTCTCTCATTTTCATATAAACTGGGACATCTTTTTGCTGGTTTCTTCCCAAAACCTCATGTCAGCAAAAAGGAGTGGGCGCTCCACTCCCAGGGCATCAGGTATGCCCTAGTATTCAACATTTGAACACACAAAGCCATTCAACAAATCAACACACCTCTTTACTGGAAGAGTGGAGAGAATGAATGGCCATCACCCCTTGGTTCAGCGCCTACCAGCATGGATCACGATGTTATGAACTAGCCAAGATTCCAGCCCCGACCATGATAGCCCACTCCACAACAGCACAAGCATCTTCAGTGGTGTTCCTCAGACAAGTCCCGGTTGCAGGCAGTGACAAGGTCCATCCATCTACATCTTCACGTCTTACTACGCTATCACCCAGCAGGCTAGAGATGATGTGGCCTTCAGTAGGGCAGTTCTGCAGTCAGCAACCAGGTGAACTCTGACCCCTCCTCCAAAGAAACTACTGGTGAGTCACCTAATAGAATGCACATGAGCAATCACTGGAAGAAGAAAAGATGCTTACTACCTCTCATAATTATTGTTCTTTGAGGTGCATTGCTCATGTTCATTCCAAATCCCGCCAGCCTCCCTTTTGTCAAACTACTCCAGCAAGAAAGAACTGAAGAGGTACTAGGGCAACAGCGTCCTATATAGTCTGCCATGAAAGCGCCCCTTTCATGGGGCACAACAGCCAATGGCTACCACTAAGGGAAAACTTTCCAATGATCATACATGTGACACCTATTGTAGTAGACAAGAACACCACATCTCAAAAAATAACAATTACAAGATGTACATAATCTTTTTTTGGTCCTTCCCATTCTCCAGGGAGGCATTACTTCTTTTGAAGGGCATACCCCAACTTTCAAATGCTTCACTTGTCAGGAAGCCATCCTCCAGTTCTCATATATGAAATAAATGGAGATTACCTCTCTCCTAGAACTGGAAGGGACCTTGAAAGGTCATTGAGTCCAATCCGCTGCCTTCACAGCAGGACCAAGTACCATCCCTGACAGATTTTTGCCCCAAATGGCCCCCTCAAGAATTGAGCTCACAACCCTAGGTTGAGCAGGCTAATGCTCAACCCACTAAACTATCCCTCTCTCACCAAATTTAAACCTGAATTTAGGCTGCAGCATGCCCTGATCAGAAGAACTGGAATTGAGGGGAAACCCTCCCCCACCCAAAGCTAACGCAATTGAACTATAGCTACAAAAGACTAAACAAAGAATTATATACAACTAACTATGGGATTCCATTAAGCAAGCACTTGTTAAGCAAGAGTATGAAGAAGCTCCAACAACCATTGCTGGCAGTAAGAAGGAACTGAAGGTGTGGCAGATTGGCAGTGTCCTATATATTCTGCCATGACAGCACCGTTCCAGTGGGCCCCACAACCGACACGATGGGTACTGTTAGGAGAAATCTTTGATGACTGCACACATGGCGCACACATACACCTATTGAAATGCATACAAACAATCACCCGAAGATGACCTAATCTCACACCTAAGCCTAAATCTAACTAACTCTAAACTATATAACCAAGCCACAACTGGCTAGAGAAGAATTACTGCATTAATATAATATTCTCTCCATGATAAAAAATGTAGTATCAAAGACATCTTCCAACAGTGGGTTTGAATAGAATTCCCTCTGCTCGCTATTTCTTGAAGAGAAAAAAGGTGATCAACTAATAGATGACCACATAGTACATCATTTTGCTCTTTGCTGCACAATAGGACACAGCTTAGGAGTAGTAATAGTTTGTGAATCTGTATTAGAGTCTTGTCTTTGTGAACAAACAATTTTGCTTTCCTAGGCTTCATGATCTGTAATGATCCTTTCAAATTAAAATTTAGGCTAATCTCAAGAAAAATATGTGAAAATAGATTTCCCAAAGAAAGCAGTACTTAATGTATATATGAAACTTGAATAGACAAAGTTCTGGAGAACATACTGCAAAGAAAAATCCTTGAATTGGCAGAGGCATGGAAGAAAAGATCTCCATTTTTACATTAAAAACCCCCAACATTTTATATTACAAAAATATCCTTGACAAAGGATACCAATGAGCAAGAGAGAATATTACGGTCTCTTAGATTATGGGTAAATTTATTCTAGAATTCATCTCCCAAGACATGCAGAAAAGCATTAATATCAAGAGGGAATAAACAATGAGAAGTCCTGTGGCACCTTATAGACTAACAGATTTATTGGAGAATAAGCTTTTGTGGGCAAAGACCCACTTCATCAGATGCATGTAGTGGAAATTCCGATACCACTACATGCATCTGAATTTCCACTACATACATCTGACGAAGTGGGTCTTTGTCCATGAAAGCTTATGCTCCAATAAATCCGTTAGTTTATAAGGTGCCACAGGACTTCTCGTTGTTTATGCAGATTCAGACTAACACGGCTCTCCCTTGATACAAGAGGGGATGTTTATTTCTGGAAGAGAGAAGGCAAGGGAGTGTTTACAAATCAACAGTGCAAATGAAAAGCAAACTCAAGTGGTGAAAGGATAGGTGGACAAACAAATGGGATTTTTGCTTACATATTACTTTAACAGATATTTTTATCCTTATGACACCAAAACTATGAAAAATGTATAAATTCTTCATTCCCCATTTTAAAATACACATTCAGATAGCCATTAATATTCACTAACTAATCCATGATTCCTCCACTAAAAATATTTTACAGTTAAACAAATCAATTATCCTTTATAAGAGCTTCTTTCATTTCTTTTTAACTGCACAGCTTTGTAGTTTGCATGCAATTTTTTTAAAAGCACATGATCTTACTATACAAAAGCTGTGTTCTCCTTAAATAAGGTCTCTATTGTTTTGTTCTGATGCACAGATTTTTTTTTCCATTTTAAAAACCTCAATTCTCCTCAGGGTTAAATCAGCCCAATCCATCATTCTAAAATGGGATTGGACAGGCATATTTAAAAGGAGAATTTAGCACAAAATCACCAGCAGGTCAGATTTGCACTTAATTGTGTTGGTTGGTAAATATGGAAGGGATTATGTTTTTAAAAATGCTCTATTTTCTGTGGGTTTGTCTTAGCAATTTGGTCAAGATATACTGCTGAACGCAGAGAAATAAATAGGGGCACAGAGACACTTACCCGACCTCATTTTGGTTCAATCTAAAATGTCAATCCCTCTATAGATCCATCTAGCAGTGTCCTATCTCCTACAGAGACACCCTTCATCAAATGGGAGAAGTTGATAATTGACCCAAAATCTTTTCCCGTCTAATCTGCCTGTGGCCAGTTAAAGTCCAATAATAGCTTAACACTCTCACCCGGCCCTGCCACACCTGCTTATTCAACAATTTGCTCCATTGGTATGTTTCAGTTAAGAGACATACCCGTTCACTTTAATGACTAGGACAAATTCTGACTTCCAAAATGAGTGTACAACTACTACTCAAGTCAACAAAAGTTTTGTGCACATATTGAAGAGTAGAATTTGCTGTCAAAAAGCAAATAATTTTATCACTTTTTTGTACAGCCATCATCATTCTATGAGAACTATCTGGAACTTATTTCTTCTCTCGCATTAATAGGTCAATTGAATTTTAGCTGTGTTACTGGTGATGATGAATGAAGTATAAAGAACTCAGCTGGATTCAAAGAGCACATGTTGAACAGTGGCATGTAGAAAAACCATTTAATTTTCTATACTGAGCAGTTTTGATCCATGATTCAGAAATATAAACATGGACTCCTATGTTGCCATTTTTAGTATCACCAAATGGGGTACAACATCAATTTAAGCACTAGATCTGGTCAGTTTGAAGCATGAATCCTAAATACGAAGATACTTTGGGATGAACATAAAGATCATTTGTGGGAGCTAAACAGGCTATGTCTAGAATGCAGTTTCTGAAAAAGCAGAGAGGGATGAGGGATGTTCCTAAAGAGGAGTTTTTTTCAAAATCTGGCCCTGTGTACACGGGCCAAATTCTGGAAAAGCCTCTTTTGGAAAAAAAGCAGAAAAAGATACACAAATTGCATTTTGCAATTTGCGTAACGTTTTCCGACTTTTCTTGGCAGTGTAAACATAGTCTTAGAGGATGAGTGAGGTGAGGGACAGGGAGAGATAGGAAGCAGAATTGGATCTAGATACTGTTCTTAATTATGGTAGTTCCCAAGGTCCTCATGAAAATCAGGACCACTTGCTACTGGATTCTGTAGAAACATGTAAAGAAGCAAGTTCTGTCCTGGACATTTTACAATCTGACATAAAATATAATGGTCAGTCCCTTACTTAGATATGGTTCAAGTGGACTATTGAGATCAAAGTCAAGATCATATCTCTGACTTTAATAAGAATAGGAAATGTACCGCTCTGAATAGGAAATGTACTGCACTTGCTCCGTAACTCTTCAGCAATTCTATGTTGTGAAAGAAGCAGAACTTATACTGGGCAATTCACGGAACTATAATTCAGTCCTAAGGTTCTGCAGACTGTATGACCCTGCTTGTATGTCAGAGATGCAGTAGTCAGTTGGGCTCTAGATTTTATTTATAAACACTCACTGGATGACTTCGTTTTCCCACTTCCTGCACAATGCAGAAGTGGTCGGCTGTGAAGAGTTTCTTTTTTTTCCAAAAGTCAACAACATGGTATTACCTTGTAACTTCAATAGTTAAATATTAAACCTGTTATTCACATTTAAAGGTGTGATGGTACATAATGAAAAATGCAACATTCATGGGAACCCCATCCCCTGACATTATTTGTACACTTCACAGTTCTAAACTCAGATTATTCATTTTTTAAAACGACCGATGGAAGTAATCGTTTTAGCTGCAATAGTATATTTTCCTGGCATGAAATTAAATACCAACAAACTGTCCTCATTTCAGACCCTCTTGCAGAAGTATGCATGCAAAGGAAGAATTTGTTGTTCCAGTGTAAATAAAGTATAATGGGGATTGAAGTCCATTGATTAGGGCAAGGGGTTTAGAGTAAGGATTCTCTTCCAAGTGCAGCAGCTATTTGGGCAAATCACTAAAGCCTGCCTGCCTGAGTTTGCTTATCTGTAGAACGGATATAACATCTCATGGATTTTGTAAAACTAATGCTTGCAAATCATTGAGCCTCTTGGATAAAAAATGCTGCACAATCACAAATTATTATTGAAATATTAGATAATGCAGATGTGCTGCTGCTTGAAGTGAGTGGATATTGTGTGGGCACCAATAGGCTTTGCTTTGATGAAGAGGTTTTCAAAACACATTAAAACCAGCCCCCAGCAGGGGCTGAAGGAAATATAATAGCACAATGATGTGATACACTGTCACAATGAAAGAAGGGCAATAAACTCTTAATGGAGACTCTATCACTATGTGGATAATCCCAGCTGATAAAGTTCATGACAGGCTGTTTTCTGGGCTAAAGGCAGAGAGAGAGAGAGAGAGAGACAGGTGACTTGTTCTCCCATTTTACAGAATGGCTAGCATACAACCAGATTTACACTTTATTCCTGCAATACATTTTTGATGAAGACTGTGTGTCCTAGTTTGTAAGGTGAAAGCTTCAAACAGGAAGGGATGTACTTTTATCTATCTATTATGACAGTGCTATCATATTCCTGTTTGCATTGTGCTTTCAGACCCCAGACCACAAATGGAAGAAGTTACTTTATTGTTAACAACAGAAAGAAGTTTGGAACTATTTTGGTCCCTCTCTGGTGTGACTTAATACAGATTGTGCTATCCCTTCTATTTCTTAACTATATGCCTTTAAAAGGAAGTTATGTCTACACTGCAAAAATAAGCCTATGGTGCTGAGGCTCTGAGCCCATATCAATTGACTTGAGCTTGCAATGCTAGGGATGCAGAGCTAGTAGATCTCTAATTCACTACCTGGGTTTTGATTTATCCTTTCATTTAAATTAAACAATCAGTTTGTGATCACATGATCCAAAGTTACTTCCTACCACCAGCTCTTCTATCAATTCCCAGCTATCCTAATTTAACCTCTTTTTACAATTTTTTCCCAAAAGCAATTTTGACCCACATTGTTTTGTCCATGCTTCTTTAAACTGTTTATTACTTCATTAATGTACAGTGAGTGCATCTGCTCCATGCACCTTTACCTTTATTCCTATCTCTCCTAAGCATACCCTCCAATGCCTGTATTCCAGTCATGCCTGCTATCCCACAATGTTTCCTAATTCCTCTAATATCTGATTTGACCTCTTATACCACTATATACCAGTTCTTCCATTTTATTGTCCAGACTCCTGGCATTTGCCTACAAGCATTTCAGGTGTTTTTTGGGACGTCACCTAGTTTTCTAGCACCAATACTCATGGTTTTGCATGCTAATCCTGCTATAATTTATATTTGTGTAACTTCATTGCCTATAATAGGTTGACACAGCTCTCATTGAAGACAGAATTTGGCTCCTCAATAATTCTGTTGATGTGGAACACAGAACAGGGATTGCACATCTGTGGTACACAGAACAGAGTTCATGTTTTTCGTAGTAATGCTGGCCCTAACAAGTGCAAAAAAATACTAAAACTTATTGCTAGAGAAGATTAGACTCTGAACAAGCCCAGTGAGTAGATCATTTTTACACAAAGGGTATGTATACTACAGAGGAATATCGAAGCTGTCGATCTTCCAGGGTGCAAATTAGCAGTCTAGTTAAAACAGCTAATTCGAAGTGAGAGGGGCACTCCAGGTGATATCAGTAACCTTGCTTTCATGAGGCATAAGGGAAGTTGAAGGAAGAGAGTTCCCCCTTCAATTTCCTGCAGTGTAGACAGTGCCTAAAGCCAAGTTAAGTAAGTAAACAATGTATGTAGCTGAAGTTGCATATCTTAATCCGACTTTGTCCCATAGTGTAGCCATACCCAAAGCCAAAAAAGCGACTTACAGAACTTTGCTACCCTCGCAATATTCAAAAATCTATTTGCATTTCCTGTAGAGGCCTTCGTTTTGTTTTTTTCCGTATAATTATGTTCTTCCAAACAATATTTTCTCAACCTGCTTGATAAAATTGTGATGGTGAGGTCACTTTTTTGTCATTAGGGTGTAATGTCACAACACAGGTACACGACTCCACAATAGGATAACTTTATTGGAGAAACAGGCTTATAAGGAAGAACCATGCACTTCTTTTCTGCTGTTGCAAGAAATATATTTTTGAAGATGGTCATGGGACATTCACCTCCAAGCATAATTCTTCCTTTCAAATTAATACTTACAACCTGGGCGATTCACAGACTTTGCCGGGCCTTGGGCAGAACTGGGGCTAGCTTCCACCAGCCACACCTTCAACGCTGCTAGGCGTGTGCCATCCAGTGCTCTAGCAGCAATTTAAAGGCTCGGGACTCTGGCTGCTGCTGTTGCTGGTGTAGTTATGGCAGAGGCTGGGAGCCCCAGGCCCTTTTAAATTACCAGGCCCGGAGCAGCTTCCCCCTCCCCTCTTCTCTCCCCAATTGAGGGGCCTACTCCCAACTCCCAACAGGTAGACACTTCCAGGTTTGGTTTCCCTCCACTGATAGCCAGAAAATATTTCTAAACCCAAAGAAGAATCAAGGATGAAGTACAGGAGGATAAAGTCCATCTTAGAATACATTGGGATGGTGTTTATGGGAGATCAGAACTCACAGTATTTGAAAATCCAGTTCCCCTTCCTCCTCAATCCTCTTAAGTTGCTAACGGTTTCAATGTCCCAGCCACAGGGAACAACCAGTCGAGAGAGCATATTCTGAGAATATTATAGGGATGAACTCATCATCGAGGCCTTTAATGGTGGAAGAAGGCAGAGCAGAAAAGCCTGTGTGATGTGTTAATAGGTATGGTTTTGTGGAGACTTATCCTGTCCATGTCAACCAAGAAAACATGCGAGTGTCCCCTTTGGTCAGATTAAGGCACTTAAACTCTCGCATGGCTAATATTTAACCTTTGGTCTGCTGCTCTTTTCTCCCTGTATGCACTGAGGAGAAAAAGTGACTGTAGTTGGTCATTAAAACAAATTATGACGGAGAACAAATTTTGCATTTCTCCCCGTATGCCAGAATTCCTAGGGCAGATAAGAAGTGAATCTGGGATGAGAAGGGGAAACCTATAAAAGGCTGAAGCCAACTTGCTACTTACAGGACATTAAGCTACTAAATATCTTACAGGAAATCTAATAGCAGGTCTGAATTATATGTGCCACAAATAGCAGGAGTGGATAACCTCATGTTGTGGCGGGAACTACACATGTATCCAAGACAGCACTGAGAAGAGGTAAACAGAGCGCACAGCTCAGATAACAACCTCCTTTGTATATTAACTAGGACTGCAACTGTTGTGGTACAAAGTGGTTGCCTTACACTATGCCACTGTGAAGGTTTCATTAGGACATGATATCGCCCTAGGACGGGGACAATTTCAGAGACTATTTTAATGCCCTGCACAGCATTATGAGGTAGGACTGGAGGCAGCCCGATCTGTTTTATTCCACACCTATTTTAAGACAGAACAGAGAAGCTTTAGCATCATGAAAGGCCAACCTGCAATGACTTCCACTTGTACTCATTTAGCTCCACTTATTCTTCGATTCATTGTAATGCTCAGTTAGTTAATGTGATTTTTGCCCTCACTTCCAATGGTTGGGATTTTCCCAATGCCACTGTCGGATTGGGAAGAAAAGGCTATTAAAACAGCCTCAGTATACAAAAATGGCAAATAGCGCTCATTTTCTTAGATTGGTTTTTTTCCTGGTAGGATGAGGATGTTAATAGGGGTGAGTGAGTGCTCTCGTTGCATGTGTGCACTCTGACTGTGAGGTTGCTAGGACAACTTCTAATTGTTATTGAATTACATGGGCAAAGTAACATAGATCCATTAAGTACAGGAGTTAAGGCTGCCTCTGGGTTTTCTTAGCCTACACTCTACTTTAAATAATAAATAGCACTTTTAGGGGGGACTCGGTGGCTCAGGGGATTGACTCTGAGATGTCGAGCTTGTCTCCTTTTATGCCACTGGCAGAGCTCCAGCTTACACTGATTGAGTAATGAGCGTGTGTTGGCTTTTCGATATCTTTCACCGTGTAAACTGAATAGATCTGGGTCCAGTTCTTAGTGGAGAGGCAGGCAAAAAACAAAAACAAACAAACAAAAAAAACCAACCCAACAAAAAAACCCCAAAGAAACAAACAAAACAAACCCTACAGCTGTCTCTCTTGTCATTACTGGTGGAGAAATACTAAGCTACCATGCAAGGCCCAGAACTGTCTTCAGTTTGAAGTAGGAATGTAAAAGAAACCCTGTTCATAATGTACCATTAAAAATCTTAGAAATGCAGGGTGGCAGCCAGGAGCCAGTGCATGCTGGGAGCTGGCTTATAAGCCACTGGCTCCCTGCGCACTGGCACCCCGCTGCTGGTCCCGCTCCCAGGGAGCTGGTTGCACTGTGGTCTCTGCAGAATAAGCTTTATACTGCAGAGCCTGCAGCTTGGGGCGAGAACAGGCTCACTAGGAGAGCTGGCAGCTGCAGCCTATGCGCACACAAGCTCTTAGCTATGGGTCCCATTCTCAGGGAGCCAGCTGCCACCCTACACTGCAAGCTCTGATAAACAGCAAACAGTGCAGGGCAGCAGTCGGCTCTGCAGGAGCAGGGCCAGGAGCTGGCATGCAATCATCATGGAAACAGATAAGCATCAGCTTAACTGTTTAAACGGTTACACTCTTATATCTCGGGTTTGAAGGCCATAGACATTGACAGGGCACACAAGACTAGCTCAGAGGGAACTTCAACCCCCAGATGTTTTGAAATGTTTTAAAAAATGTGACTTTACTTTGTAAAGTAAAAATAAATGGAAAATAAAAAGCAAGTTATTTAAATCCACAGTCTCCAGCCACACACTTCCTCTTCTCAATCCCTCCTTCCCCCTCCCTAACGGGGGGGAGGAACCCTTGAAAGTAACCCAGCAGGCTTTAATTGGCTGCAGGTGCTGATTAGTCTTCTGCTTCAGGCATGCTCTTAACTAGTCTCAGGTGCCTGCCTACCTTGATTATGTGGCTTCAGTCACTGGCAGTTTATTCAGGAAATAGAAAATCATTCACCCAGTTCCCTGTATGTCTACCCTCCACCAAACTATTGTAGCCAACTGCCCCGGGCCTGTCAATTTCTACAATAAAAATGAGAAAGTGAGCAAATTTTTGTATTTTTATGGCTGGTTTTGTAAGCATGTAGTTTTAAAGTGAGGTGAAACCAGACAGTGCGCAAGACCAATCAGATTCCTTGGACGGGGTACAGCAGGCTGGAAAGGTTGAGAACCACTGGCACAGACAACAATATTTTTGGCATTTTCTAATTTTTTGGTGCTTGGTGTTGTAAGTTTTATAATATTGTTTTAATGCAGCTTTTTGTGTAGCATCATCTTGACACCCCTAATGGTTCATCAGCAGGGTTGGAAGCTTAGATCTACGTCAAAGACCTCTGCCACCAAAGCAACCACAATAGAGCAGCATAAATAATAGTAGGTTGTTGCTAGAAAGGGATGAGACATTTTGCCAGCAAATATCACAAATATTTGTGGACAGAAGACAAATGGCAAGACTCAGGATTCTTGTGTTCCAATTCCAGGCTCTGGAGAAGAGTGTGAACCAATGGGCAAGGCTCCCCGGCCCCCAGGCATGATTTCTTTTTTATATCCTCTCCAATCTGTTCTTCTCTGCTCCAGCTCCTTGGCCCAATCCCATTCTCAACTATCCAGCCCCAGTCTCCACTCCTCAGGCTTCTCTCTCATCCAAGTCCCACTCTCCTTGCACAACAAATCCTAGTCTTGCCCCTCTGAATTCCCTGTCCATGTCCCAGTCTCCACCTCAGACTTTGTGCGTAGTCCTTCCCAGTTTCATCCCTAAACCACCTAGCTCTGGTTTTCCTGCTTCCTCGTCTGATTTCAATCACTCCCCCTGCTTACCAAATCCCAGTTTCCCCACCCCAATTCCTAGACCCCATTTCTTTCCTTTCCTGCAGGTCCAGCTCTTGTCCCTTCTTCATGTGAACCAGTGGTTTTCTCCTTCATTGCAAAGGGGTCATGGAGAGCACAGGGGAAAGAGTGTCTCTCCACTCTTAGTTCAGGGACCCAGTATGGCCCACAGCAGCTCTGAACTGCAATGGCAGGGAAAGTACTTCAGTCCCAGGCTCGAGCATATCCTATGCAACCCGAATATTCAGGTGATTTAGTTGCCAAGCTCAAAAAAGTCCCCAATGAGCAAATGAGAACCATGATTTTTCACGGACTTGTAATTGAGCCTATGCTAGGCAGATTTTTACAGGAATAGTAGAACAACCTCTAAAACTAGCATTAGAAAAGGCGCTGTAGGGAGCAATCCTAATGGTATAATAATAGGTCTTTTCCAGCTCTTACTTCATTACAGATGATGAAAATTCTCTTTCATGATGCTCTGGATGGACAGCACTGGTCAGGTTCACAGCACTTTTAAAGTAGCCAGAAAAACATCAGACAAAGCACAGACAGATGAGTTCTGTGCCCACAATTACAGCAGAGTTCAGTTTAAACCTACAACCTCCCCAAGTGGCATCTGTGTGTTGCGACAGTTCATGTTGCTGAACATAGCAGTTCTTTCATTGCCTAACATGGTACATATGTTAGTCTCTGTTCACAAGCAGCTCACTGCCAAACTTGCTGTGACGAGCAGCTGCTATAACTTCTGGGGGCTGTCCCAAAAACGGCAGGGGGGATTCATCCTGGGTTTCCCACAGACTTAAAATAAAATATTCTGAATGGCTGAAAGGCTTTGGAGACCACGTGTTCCGATTCTTCCAGCTGAGCTGATCCTGTGCCAACATCATAGCAGGAGAGCAAGGGAAAGTATGTGCCCATTTTGATATTCTCTGAGGAGAAACACCAGGGCAGTCCAACTGTCCAGGGTGGAGCCCTTCTCCAATGCCTATGACCAAGGTCAGTGAGGAATTACTTGAACACCACCACTCCTCAAAAAATGGTTAGCCATGAGAAGTTGGTCTAAGGTTAGCATGAAGATGTGCCGCCACCTCTTGGAAAGCAGCAGCTCAGTGGTGCTGCTGTCAGGGAGTTTACAGTGCTAGTGTTCATATTATAATGTAATGGCACGCATGCACCCTTCCTAGCTTGGGATCAGGACAGGTATTCCAAAGAGAGGTCTCCCGGTGAGATGAGGAGGGAGGGCAGGATTTGACAAAAACACAGACAGATGCATAACCCTGTATTGTCACTATATACAGCCAAGCATGGAGGACTAAAGGAAAGCAAAAAGTGCACTCTTACTGTCCTGCCTAGGGACATCACCCAGCATGTGAATCAACTGGAAAACTGAGTGGGAATTGTATATCTATGAGGGTGAGCTAGTTACATTGCCCTCGAGATGTTGGAGAGCAGACAAGTACGGGATGAGAGATACCGTCCTCCTGCTACAATCTACTGCAGTCCTTACACACACAGAGATGCTAGTTAGGCCTTCAAAACCCACACCTGGGGTCCTGCCCATCTAACAGCAAAGTCTGTACCACCCAATCAGTGATAGCAAGTGCCTTTGTGAGAGAGCTCTCAGAAAGACTGCCACAAAATTTAGGAGAAGCCCTGCTGAATTGTTGGAATTGAAAGTTTTATTCTTTTTATATTTGTATTTTAGGATTAATAATGTAGCAATGTAAGGTAACATATTATCACATTTAATATTTTATTAAACTAAGCCCTTTAGTAAGATATATATATTTTTTAAAGTTTAGTTAGTAAAGAGACAGGATCTCATATTATGTCTATGTCAATGAGATTAGAGGAGTGTTGAAGACCCGAGCCTTCAGTGTGAACTGTTTTAATTACAAAATTTAGTAAGGCAATTTACAAT
>JANRFK010006688.1:20975983-21018620 GCA_030068395.1 Apalone spinifera
CCCCAGGAGGGTGGGGGGAGGGTAGGGAGGAAGAAGCAGGAGGGGGAGGAGGAGTGGGAGGAGGAGCGGTAGCTGGAGAGGCAGCAGGGGCTGGAGCAGCAAGAGGTACCAATCTGTGCACCAGGGTCTGCAGGTGGTTGCACATGGCACGGCCCTGGGCAAGCAGCTCCCACCAGCTCTCCCGCTGGAGCTGCAGGCCTTCATGAACCCAGTAGTCCAGGGTGCGGTGCTGGCCTCGCAGTATCCCCAGGTGCTGCCGCTGGTACTCCTCTAATTATGGGTCAGCCTGCTGGCCTGGGTGCAGGAGCATGTCCCGGGCAGGGTGGTGCGACCTTGAACTTGCAACTGCTGCAGCTGTGGAGAAACAAGAGAAGTGGTCAGTTATCCCTGAGGACACAGTGGGTGAAGCCCAGCCCCCCTCTGCAAGGCGAGGACGGCAGGTCTCTGCACCATTGGCGTCGATGTGCTTGCACACAGGCCATGTTCAGCATGTCCTGCTATCCCCGGGAGCGGGAGCTGGCCTGGGACTGAACCCATATCCTGTGCTGTATATAATGTGGGGGTGGGGGCGGAAGATGTGCCCTGCCTCTGTGTAGAGGGGGCTTCTGGAGGGAGGGCATTGTACAGTGTCCCACCCCAGGGTCAGGAGCATGTCATGTGCCTTCATACATACACGCGTGTGGGTAACAGGCCAAGGCCCCTGTGTGGCAGCCACCCGGGGCCATGTGCCTAAGGGTGGCATGGCACATGCACAGGTTGCTGTGTGATCCGTGGTCAGCAAGGCCCACGCGAGCGGTCCCTGGTCTCCCTCTCCCCCCACATAAGGGGACAGTTATGGCACTCACATGTCATTGCTTCCCCGGCCTTGGACAACACCGGCGACAGACCTGCTGGGACGGCTCGGGGGTCCTGGGTGCACAGCACGCTCTCTCCAGGTTCCTGGCCCTCCTCCTCCGTTTCCTGGTCAGGGCCCTCTGCCCCAGGGTCGATGGGCACGGCCCATCCTGCCCCCCAGGATGTGGTCCAGGGCATCAAAATAGGGGCAGGGGTCTGGGTCTGCCCCTGGTTGGGAGCTGCCCCTATGGCCCTGGCATAGGCCTGCTGCAGCTCCTTTATTTTCATGCGAAGCTGCTCCTGGGTTCACATGTGGCCTTTGGAGGCCAGGCTGGCAGCCATCCGCCTGCAGACGGTTGTGTTCCTCCATTGGACGCTGAAGGCATCCCCCAAACCTGAATTAGGTCCCTGATCTCTGCACTGGACCAGGCAGGCGCCCGCCTTTTCTGACCCCTGGCAGGCTCCTGGGAGCTGGCAGACTGGTCCTGGGGAGTGGTGGAGGGCTGGCTGGCACTGGCTGCCTTGCTCATGATGGGGCCAGTGGGTCAGGTGCAGCGACTGCTGGCTCTGGGCTGGCAGGCTTGGAGCTGGCAAGGCACTGTGGCCAGAGTCTGCCCCTTTAAGGGCTCCAGGGAGGAGAGGAGTTTTCCTGGTTGGGGCCAGAGTAGCCAGCAGGGCACCCTGGGAAGGCTGGAGGTCCCCTATTTCGAAATAAACATCTACACAGCGCTTATTTCAAAATAGCAATTTTGAAATTGGCACTATTCCTCCTGGAATGAGGTTTACCAATTTCGAAATAAGCCCTCTGCTATTTCGATTTAATTTCGAAATAGCGGCTTGGCTGTGCAGACGCTGGTGAAGTTATTTTGAAATAACTTTGCTGTGTAGTCATACCCTGAGATAGTAAAGATTAGAATTCTGATAATTTTATTTAGAATCTTTAAAATGATCAGGATGAGGCTCAGAAATTTTATCAGCTGCTGCCTTTCCCTGCGGTAGTAGGGGTTTCTCTCAATAGGAGCAGGAAAACATGACCGCAAAGCCACAGCTGAGCATTTTAAAGAGCATTTATTTTTGAGGCTTTAGCTCTCTCTGGTCATGGCCCACAATGGCAGCCAGCCTTACAGCTACTCCTCCCATGCTCTGAGTGAGGCAGGAATTAAACTAGAGAAGTGGAAGGCGTGAGGTTTCGGGGACAGGGGTGCTCCTCAAAGACTGGAGAAATCCTGGTTGCTGACTGTCTCAGCAAATGAGGTGGAGAATCCCAGCAGCTGTGCTTTCATAGTCTGAGCTGCAGAACTAGAGGGACCAGAACTTGCCCTGATATTGAACATGCTAGGAAGGCAGAACTATGTGGTGTTTATCCAACACACTTAAATTTCACCCGCCAACCCTCTCAAAGGGAAAACGTGGAAGCTCGGTGGTTACTGTTTGCACTTCGATAGGGTTAAGAATCCAAAGCTGGGGATTTCAGCAAGGACAACTCGAATGCAAAATGTGTAGATAAAAAGTATACAAGGCTCCAAGGATACAGTCCTCTTTACAAAGAAATTAGAAGTAGGAGAGGAGAACCTGAAACCCCAGCCAATCTGTCACATCCAGTATTTCTCGATCAGAGTTTATTTTAGACATTTTGGTATAAATTATTCAGCTTTGCAGATACACTCCCATATACTATATCTTTACCCACTTTTACTCTAAAGCCCACAGGAAGAGGCTTACTGATAAAGGTTAGGTAAAAAGACAGCAGAAATTGCTGATAATTACCCATTCATACAAAAATACTATTACATGGTCCAGCTAGATCAGCAATGAGCAACCTAGGCTAACGAGCAGGCCGCCTGAGTATGCTCCACCTCAGTGGGCCGCAAGACTGTTGTAACCAAGACGGTCTCCTGGGACAGAGCAGTTTTGATAACTGTACTTTCATACCTAGAATTTGCAGGATGTGCCAACTGAACTGTAGCAGTGTTTTGACTGGCTGCAGGGAGAGGACCCGGCTCTAACAGTAAATGTGTGCAATCAGCACTCACCTCACTTCATGTGCCCTGGCTTTATGTGTGTGTCACTTTAGTAATAGTGGTAGGAAAAACACAACAGAAACCCGCGGAATCTGGCCACCCTGAACGTGGCAACGACAAACAAAATGTCTTATGGGCCACACGTGGAACCTTGATGGGCTACATGTGGCCCCTTGGTGCTAAAGGCTCTGTATCTGCAGGATATAACTACTCTTTCCCCCCATCTTCCCTCTCCCATTTCATCCCTATTATTTCCATGACAGACTTGTGACTTGTCTTCAATTAGATTTGAGTTACTTTTACCAAGTCTTCATATGTTCGTATAGTACCTTGCATAATAGGGCTCTATGAAAGAGAACTTAGGAACAAGAAATAAAGAACCCAGAGAATTTCAGCCTTTCCTATGAAGTAGCTGGAACACAGACTGCACTGAATTTACCTTTACTGCACACGGGCTTGCCAAAGGGGGGGAGGGGCATGACAAGTCAGGGGACCCCTTTGAATTGCTGCTGGAGCATCTAAGTGCCTCTCCATGCGGCTCTCAGGGTTGTGTGCGTGTGTGGGGGGGGGGGAATGCTGTTATCCAAGGGGTGCTATGGGCTGACTGCCCAAGGCCCTGCCCTTTCTACCTGAGGCTCTGCCCATTCTGGGGGGCAGAGCCACACACACACCTTGCGCAGGGGTCTGTGGTAGCTCTTGGCCCCACTGATTGCGTAACTTTACCATAAGGATTCACTCATGTAGAATTTGTTTTTAAAATGTACGCATTACAAAAACACTGTACTGAAACCATGTTTTCTTCAAGATATTCATGTGTGCAAATATTATTTATGATTTTAACATACAGGCAGAGCTAGCAAGCAATTTAGTTTGGTAACTTCTTTTTTAGTTGAAGTGCGGCTGTGGAGGATACTCTTTTGCTGATGTTTTTGTTTTAAAGGGCCACCTAAACAAGGCAAAGGTGAAGAAAAACTATATTTTGAGAAAAATCTCTTATTGGGGCCTGTATAGCATCAGGGACTTAGCTTTAATTTGTCTGCATCCCCTGCTGAGTGTCTTTGGGCATAAGAAAGAAACTTGCTGACTCGTGAAGTACAGCTACTGCTTGGAGTTTTTTTTCCATAAAAAACACCCTGATCCTAATAAATAAATGCATTCATGTAATAAAAACTGGATTCTCCCTGCTTTCAGATTGGCAAGTTTGTATAATCAGAGAAAGGAAACACTAAAAATAACTAGTTTCTTTTTATTAAAAGGAAACTAGTTACAACAATAATGAACATGAAAAGCACTCCATAAAAGTGGCTGCAAATGTAATTTTCTAACTTCGCCTCCTATCCCCTAGCACACTGGTCCCCAACATGACACCCACCTGGGCATTTATGTGTGCCCGCCTAGTGACCAGGGCCGGCCCGAGCCATTCTTGCGCCCTGGGCACATGCACGGCCCCCAACCCGGGAGCGCTGCGCATGCGTGGCCCCCGCCCCCGGCAGCCCCAGAAGGTTGGGGACCACTGCCCAAGCACAATGAAGAAAGCTGGGGAAAGCAGTGTGAGTATTCTAGAAGTATGTGAAAATACACAGTATTAGAGCCAGTACTTTTTTTGTTTAAAAAAAAAAAAAAAAAGATGCCGGTACTCCAGGGGAAAAGTTGTTGAGCTCTAACTGGAGGTGCTGGCACTGCATCTGGAGGTGCCGGTACTGAGTAGCGGGCAGTACCATCACAAAAAAAACATTGATTATAGCCATGCCTGGGCTCTCAAATGGTGTTGGATGGAAATATAGCTTTTAAAGTTGAAGCAAAAAGGTCTTTGTAAAAAGTCACAAAAAGGCTAAGGTCCCAAATTATTTACAGAATGTTCATGTAGGGATTTTTAAAATTAAAAATACATGCTAAAGCAATCCTTACAGTATCAACCCCTCTTTTACTTACCACGACAAAATAAAAAGAAAATCAAGTAAATTTTAAGTTATTTATTTATTTACTTAGGCAAAATTCCCATTGAATTCTACAGAAGTTTCATCATAAGAAACTCAGTATATTTGGCTCAGTAAAAGCTAGTTGTTCATACAGCTGTTTGCATCATAGGATCTCAAAGTGCTTTACAGATATTAATTTACTAAGCCTCAGATCCTTCCTATTTCTTAAAGATGTCATTTTATCCAAAACTGAAAGATAACTGACACTTTTGGAATAGGAAGCAGCTGTTCAGACACTGTTCTTTAATGCTACACAGTAGGTTAGGAAGGGAATGGGAAAACACTATAACCAACTGAAAACTGCCGGGGCAATCAGCGAGGCAGAATGTAATTGTCCAAGTTAGAATTTTGGAGTCACAAAGATGAATACAATGCCTTCCATGAAAATGTAGCATGAAATCTTAGTATCTTAGATTACCACAAGTGAGGCTGACTGGGGTTTTATGCCTTATTTGAGTACTGTGCCTTTCAAGACATGTGCTCAAGGTTTCTTATTTCCCCTTGCAAGAGTTAATGATGTGACAGTTCTAAAGCAGGGCAGGGAGAGATGATGAATGGGTGTGCCTTAGTTCTTGCAGGTGAGCTGGGAGAGTCTGAATTCAAGTTTTTGCATGTAAGGGGAAAAAGGAGCTTTTTAAAGATTTTTGTCATATATCCCAATTATCTGCATTTTTCTAAGTCTGCATATGTGTTCAGTTACTGATTTTGAGTCAGCTGTGCCTACTGCACAGCAGAAAGCTGTAGGACAAAGAAGCAAATTAGTGGAATTTTTTCCAGAATCTGGCTCCCCTTCAAAATTTCAGAGACATCACTCCATAATCTAAGCTATTGACAGGCACTGTGGAATGGTCTCAGGGGGCTTAGCCCATAGGTGTATCCCAAGGACTGCAATGAGTCCAATAAAATGCCACTCATCCATGCAGATTACTTATGTGTTTCCAGAAGTGATTTGCCTGGAGCTTAAGGGATAGACAAAATGGGGACAAACATGAACACTACTTTTATAGCTGGTAAGAACGTTGCATTTGGGACTATTCCTATAATGGCCAGAATTTGGCTGTTGGAGTATTTCTGCTGGCTGCAGTGTACGTCCAGATTTAGCAGCTGTTACGCTGTGATGTTTATGTGGCTGTGTTGTAAAGGAAAGCCAGTAATTGAGAGCTCATACAACACTCACCAGTGTCACCAAGCAACATAACATGCAGGGATTTTAACCAGAAAATATGTGATTGAAAGTTTTTAAAAGCCTAACTGCAGGCCATTCCCAGATCCAACCTGCCAGCACAGTTAGCACAGGATGCAAAAGGGCTGGCAGAAAATTTAGAGAAAGGGCTGGAACTATAAGTGGAAAAGGAAAATGGCCACAATGGAGAAATCACAGCTCCTGTGAAGAATATAAAACCAATAAAGCTGTTTAATGACCGTCGAGTTTATTAATTCTGTAGCTTCCATTCTAGTAATGCTAGATTGCAAACAAGTGCGAACCACTGGCCCAAGTAAACTGTAATCTGTCTGAACTGGAACAGGCATGTGGAGCTGTCAGTGCCTGTAGTCAGTAGAAACTGTTTTATCGTGCCCATTAGCTACAGTTCTCCATAGGGTCAATAGTTAGCTAATGATTGTGAAAGACAGGGGAGTCCCCCCTTCCATTTAAATAGCCGGTCACCCCTCTTAATGATAATAGCTGAAAACATAACCCCTGAATGGGATCAAGAGAAGTGAGATAGTAATTACTGTCTCTCAGTAAATGGTAACTTCCATTTTTCAGTTGAAGTGTGTCTGTGGTGGATTCTCTGTTGTTGTTCTTGTTGTGTTTGTTTTAAAGGGCTATCTCTACACAGCAAAGGTGAAGAAAACCAGCACTTTCAGAAAAATTCCTCTCTCCTTGGGGCCTCTATAGCATCAGGCACTTCGCTTGAGTTTGTCTGCACTCCCTGCTGAGTGTCTTCTGGCATAAGATGGAAACCTATTGACTCATGAAGTATAGCTACTGCTTGCAGTATTTTTTTCATTAAAGAAAAAAAAAACACCCAACCCTAATAAATAAATGCATTCACATAATAAAAGCCTGATTTTCCCAGCTTTCATCTGACAAGTTTGTATGGTCAGAGAAAAGAAAAACTAAAAATAACCAGTTTCTTTTTATTAAAAGGAAACTGGTTACAACAATAATGAACTAGAAAAGCATTTCGTCAGAGTGGCTGCAAGTGTCATCTTCTAGCATCCCACAACATAGAAAACAGCGTGCGTATGCTAGAATATATGAAAATACAGGGCATCAGAGCCATCCCTGGGCTCTCAAATCATTGTTGTGTTGAATGGAAATATAGCTTTTAAAGTTGAGCCAGAAAAGCCTTAGAAGATTAAAGCATGGCCATCCAAAATGATGCTACAGTTCATAGAGGAGGAAACTGGCTGGGTCTCCAGGTCTCCCGAGATGATGTCAAGAATTAAGAGGTTAATTTCTCTGTAGGATTTCAGAAATAAAATCCAGGGTCACCTCACATACCTTGGTACAAGAGCCAGCATCTTACTGATGAAAGTACAGAAGGAATGTTCAGACTTCACTAAAATTTCTCCAAGAAACCTTATAGCTTTCATCAAATTAAAGCTAAATTAGACTTTGCAAGAAGCCAAGGTAGCAACTAAAATAGATACAAGTTCGATTTTCACTTTAAATCAGACCTTGTTTGTACTTCAGACTTGAACCATTGTTTTAAGGCTGCAGACTGGCCACTGAAACATAAAGGTCTGCTTGGATTTCAGCAGGTAATTAAAACCTTTGGTGGGACTGCAGGTATGACAACAAAAAATGATTTACAATCTGTGTGTAACAGAGGGAGAATAGAAGAGCTGTTACATGTATAGGGTGCATTTCATCATTTTGTATTTGTGAGGGGAAGGGCCTGGGTGTCATAGAGGACACTTTTTTGAGCTGGGGAATGATTTGGTCTGCAGGGTCTAAGGAGCTGTGTATGTGCATTTGTTAGCTGCAGTTACAGCCAATCCTAGCACAAGAAGAGGGCTGGCAGCCCCTGTGCAGGAAGTACAAACTTTACTTTTTCCTACTTTCAAACTTCTTGTTGTTTGTAAAATCACTTGGGATCTACAATTTTTCTGTACCAGTTTTGCCCTCTTTTGTTCCGCTTTTCACCCGTGTTCCTCGTTTGGCACAAAACAAACAACACTGGGTTACCTGCTTCCTTTAGTAATCTCAACACTATTCCAGGATAAATTCATTCAAATTATAGGAAGTCCAAACATTTGAAAGTACAGCTAAGGCACCAAAGCAATTAACTCTAACCCACTAGCTCTAGAAACAGGGATTAGTTGGTCAGCTAGTATTCCTTCTACTGGATAGTGCCACATCAACAGAACAAAAAGAGTGCCTTCATTAACAATGGCCATTATCGCTCTCTTTCTTTAATTTCCTAATAATTCACTGCTGGCTTTACCTTTTTAATGAGATATTTCAGCACCAGAAAAATCAAAATAGGTCAAAACGATCTCTCTTTAAAACCTCTACATTGAATCAAATGGTCAAATTATTAATCTCAGCCAATGCCAGTACTACCTCCTGAGCAAAATTAACTTTTTCTACTTGAGGGGAATATATAATCCTAGAGACTTATAGCTGCACCTGTTGAGCAAGGAGTTTCTTGCTATGATATAATTCCTGGGGGTGGGAGGGGAGGTGTTTGTTTTTAAGAAAAAAGTTACTTCCTTTCTCCCCACTCTTGTAATATTAGGACTCCTTGACTACACATTTTATGATTCAGTTGCTAGTCAGGGTAAAAAGTCACCATGCTGACAGATATTTGATGAACTGTTGGCCAAGGGCATGGTAGCTCTAATATCTCTGAAAGACACTTGAAATATGGGAGCCCTGGCACAAGGATGACAGGGAGTGGAGAAAGAATTTTGGGAGAAGGAACAAGAAATAATGAGTTAGAACTGAGATGGCATTCATAAGATTAAACAGAATTATCTGGATTCTTGAAGGCATGTTGAGGGAAAGATTCCTTGATGTCTTCATTGTGACAAACACAGCAATTCTGGATTAGGTAAATTCTAGGGAATGTGGTGATTCTTGCACCACTGTGGCAAATATTAGGAGCTAACTTCTGCTTCCATAAATATTCAAGAATTTACTGCAAAATCCAAATTAGCCAGCATTTTAAAAAGATAAATACCATTTTATAGAGAAATTACTTGAATACCCTGCACATAGTAATAATTGCAAACTCAATGCAACACTAGCAATGTTCTGAATCTTCAGAGGGGTAGCCGAGTTAGTCTGTAACTAAAAAAACAACAAATAATCTAGTAGCACCTTAAAGACTAACAAAACATGTTCTGAATGTCTGGCATTGACAATCATTCTGTTCCTAATAAAGTGCAATTTGTAAACTATGTCATACTGGAGCTGGAGAAATGAATTCTGCTACTGCTTGCTCAATTTCTTCCCCAGTGGCAACCAAGAGCACACCTCCTTGTTTTCATAACTCTCATCACTGACAATCAACGCTGGGTTTTCAACATGCAACAACAGAATGCTAACTGCAAAGAGAAAAACACTCCAGACCTGCCAAAAATAGCATACAAATTAGCGGGGTTCTTTTCTTTATAAGTTGCCAGCTTAACCTCACAATAGCCGTATGGGCTTCTTAGCAGCTCTTTTCTCAGAGAGGCAGCATTGCTTCAGCAGCTGGGATACCAATCTGGAAAGCAGGAGTCCAGGGGATTTCATTCCTAACAGGGACTGTTCCTTACCACGTGTGAACCATGTGCATGACACAAGTGGGCTCTGATCTCAGTTGGGGTCTCTAGTTGCTACAGTAGTTAAAATAATAAAATAAAAACAAGATAAGCACCATCTTTTCCTTAAAATGACCTAAACAGGTTTTCCACCATTCACACACTTCAGTGAGAAAATCAGGGTATGCGAGCAGCTTGGACTGCAGACTTGTTGGAACACCGTGTTATAAAAAGAAACAGTCAAAATACACATTACTTCATCGAGCAGCAAGCACGTCCCAGAGTAAAATAACCCTAATGATCGAGCTTGCTTTATACAGCACCAACTCATGTATACAGAAAAAAACCCTAAGATGTTTAAAAATCCATGTTCCTTCTCCACATTAAGCAAGCAAACGAGCCTTTCTGTACATGGTGTTCCCTCCAACATATCCAAAAGAGTAAGCTGCTCCCTATAACTGAAAGCAAAGATTAAACACCATTAGCCAGTATTGGCTGGTAAAAAGATCAGCATATAGAAGAGAAAGGGTTGGTAATTAAATTACTAGAGTGCTGTCAACAGAAATTAGCAACAAGATTTTTACATGGGATGGCACATGAGGTTAAAAGCAAATATTTAAAGGCAAATTAATACACCTCAAACAGTAAGAGCTCTTAGTAAGAGCTAGGAATTGGAAGAAGAGAGTTGGTTTCTGCAAAGAGGACTTCACCACATCTGCTACATTCACACAAAACCCAAGGCACATATGGTGACATCTGAAATAAGCATTGGCACCAAACATCATCATCAAATACGCATAGCATTCTGAACTGCTGCACCAGCCAGAGTGACCACAGCTGACTGAGCTGCACTAGGAATCATGTAGTGAAGTTTTCTGATCTCGTTCAATCCTGCAAATCCATGAATCTTTGGGCAGCCTCACAGGCAGTGCCACGTAGGGTTAGGGCATGCACCTGTTTGGGAGCATGACATGCTGGGTTATTTTTGTCTATCCAGGTAATATGGTCAAAGAGCACACAGTACCACTTTTGAATATAATGAGCAACTGAAGGAAGGTCAGATTTCTAGGAGATTATGCTGTTTTGCACAAAATCAAACTACTTTATATTCAGAGGCTGATGGCACAAATGGGTTTCTGACCGATAAAGCAATATGAGTAGTACATAGATTGTAGAGAAATTTTGTGGATGTGGAAAGATGTTTCTACCTCATAAGCAAGACACTGGCTTGATTCAGGAGGCAGCGAAACATAGTAGTTGAAGTTTGCGGTGACTGTGTGAACTCTGCTTGCAACCTACGTAGATGAATTTCTCTATACTCTCCACATTCTTTGGGTACATCTAGACTACACACTTTTGTCGACAGATACTGTTGACAAAGCTTCTGCCAACAAAGAGCGTCTAGACTACATCCAATTCTGTCGACAAAGCAAGTCGCTTTGTAGACATGACAGTGTAGTCGCAAAGGACAGTGTAGATGCAATAACGCCTTCTATTGACAGAACTCTGTCGACAAAAGGCATTATTCCTTGTAGAATGAGGTTAACAGCCATCGACAAAACTGCTGAGTTCTGTCGACGACAGAACTCAGCGGCAGTGTAGACGCAGGTATAGTTTTGTCAACAAAAGTTCACTTTTGTCGACAAAACCCTGTAGTCACACACCCCGAAGTGTGAAATGTCATGGTATTTGACAACCTCTCCCACTAGAGTGCTGGTAGCCCAGCTCTGAGATGATAGATCTTGGTCTTCTGCCATAGGATTCAACTCCATAATGCAAGTGGCCTTTTAGTGATCATAAAGGGTCAGGCTGAAATTCTCTGACTTCTCCACAAGCAAACCAATGTGTTCTTGGCCTAATCTTGGATGGTTGGTGAACACTTCTTGACCAACCTTAAGTGACGTTTGGAGCTGCAAGTCCTAATATCCAGTTGGTGGCTTGACAGAATACTGCTGAGGTGAGAATATATCACTATTGCACACTGCAGAAACACATAAAAAACCATGCACACTCTTGCACCTGAACCAATGTCGGTACAACCGACATAGGAGAACATCGGGAATGCCAGCTCCTTTCAGTGAGAGCCAAAGGACAGAATCAAAAGACACTCTGATGCACCAAACAGCAAAATCTAATTGCTGTGATAATTATGCCTTAAGGGATGGCTGCATCCTTCCAATCAGAACATGAAGAAAAACTCAGGCTACTACTTGCCACGCTCAGTGTGAGATCCTTTGCCCTTTTACTGGGACACTGTGATGTCATCTTTTCCTTCTGCTGGTACTCGGCCTGATGCCCACACTTTTAAGAATAGCTGATGCATACTGATGCTCACTAGTTGCAAGGCATGTAACAGACAAGACCTCAGTGACACACCATGTCAAAAGGCAGGTGGCGGTGTCATTTGGGAAACCTAAACCAAAATTATGAAGGTCTGATACCCACTTCAAGCGCAGCCAGTCACAGGACTGGAATTTTTAAGCACAAGCAGTGTGTTATGGCGGAATGCATCTTTTTCTGCAGGTTATCCATTGGTGTTCAGGCCACAGTGACAGACAGATGTTTATGATGACATTGGAGCTAAGCATGGCAAAAGTATGGAGAAATGGGTTTCCAGGTGTTAAGGTCTGTCCCAGAAGTTGTCCAATAGCAAGCTTCAGAACATCACATAAGGAAGCTTGGCTTTCTGCAGAGTACTTTGATTTATTTGTGAAAAAAGGCTATAAGTTGTCTAATAGTGGGCACCTTAAGTTTAATGTAGACCATTGGAGTGCAGAATGATTGCTCCTTTCACAGCAACTTGATAGCTCTGTGGCAGATTTGGTGACTTGGGGATGCTAGTGATTATGATCCTATAACAAGTGAGTTCTTTGACAAGAGCTGTCCAGCACCCAGTTCTATTCAGTGTTGACAATTGGAATGTACCTCTGGGGCTACGTCTAGACTGCAGACTTCTTGCGCAAGAAGCTTTTATTGGAAGAGATCTTCTGCAAAAACTTCTTGCACTAGAGCACGTCCACACTGCAAAAGCGCATCAAAAAAGTGATGCACTTTTGCGAAAGGGTGTGTCCAGACTGCCTGGATGCTCTCTCGCGAGTAAGTAGTGATTGCTATGGACAGAATGGCCACAAAGGCACCTATGCTTTTTCCTCTTCCCTCTTCTTATGCAAAAAAACCCTCTTCCCTGTCCACACACGCCTTTTTGCGCAAGAGCTCTTGCGCAAAAAGGCTTTCTTCCTTGCAGAATGAGGATTACCAATTGTGCAAAAACCCCTCTTATCTTTCAATTTACTTGCGCAAAAACACGCTTGAGGTGTGGATGCTCCACGAGTTTTTGCGGAAAAACAACTGTTTTTCCACAAAAACTCTGTAGACACAGCCTGAGAGGAGTTTTGAACTTCCAAGAAGTTGGGGTCATCGAGGCTGCACTTTTTCTATGGGGGATTTGGGTCATATCTGTCCTATGTATGCAGAACACATCCCTCCTCTTAGAGACAGTAATAGCATGAACTTTCACCCTGGTGCTATCGTCTCAGTCTGTCCTGGACAGTTTTCCCTTCATTACACTATACCTCTTTGGGACATGTAGAAGGATTTTGTTTTTGAGAACAGCACCCCCCCTTCTAAAAACTCTTCTGTCAGATGACATTGATTCCTGAGGTTCCAAAAATATATTTAAAAAACTGTCATTCAATGGGTAGAATCCAAAGAATCTCTTGGAAGAGAAATCTCTGAAAAAATGCAATTCCCCACTCACCAGCAATTACATACAGTCCAAGCTGGGATTTTGCATAAAGTCTTTTTGGTCCTTCATGATATCCCGTGCACTATACCTCTCAAGGATAAAGTATTGGAGAAAATCTTTGCTTAGTGAAAGTAACCAATCACTAGCTCACCCTTCACCTCCCTAGATCACATATTGTGTATGGCAGAAAAGACTTCATGAAGAGACTATCTGTGATATTATGAACCCTTCAAGCTCCAGTGCATTGTGAGGCAAAGACCAAGTTGGTTTACAAAGTCCCACCCAAAGTGTAAAACACCAGATCCTCAAAACCTTATTTCACTAGTCAGATACCTCATTCATGATATCTGTGTTCTAATGATGAGAATCAACAGATGGAGGTAAAACATATTGACAGAAACCAGAACTTGGAGTTTAAAAAATAGCGTGTGCAAGCTTAGTCTACGCAGGGAATTACACAAATGGTGGTAAGTGTATTTTTTGCCTATACCAAATTCTACAAATGTGGGTGTAAAACTTTAAACAGAATGATAACACGAATCTAGAGACATTTCCACCTAGCTCAAAAAGCTCTCGATCGAGACAGCAGCCTTGTGTTTCAAAACTCTATAGATAATAGCTCTCTACTGCTGACAAATTCATACACTTCCCAATTTATCAAATCCTAGGTTGTTTATCAGAAGAGTAGATACAGTGGTTAAAGTAGTAGCCTCATCAGGACTAGATCAAACTTTTTTTCTTGTACCCAGGCTAAAGAAAATTATTGATGTCCATGACCCAACATAATTATATCTTTTGACTAGACAGAGTGCAGGCTCGGGGGTAGGACCAAGGATGGGGATCTTGGGATGCAGGAAGGTTCTCTGGGTTTGAGGAGGGCTCAGGCCTAGGACAGGAAATTGAGGTGCAAGCTAACTTCTGGCAGCTCCCAGCCAGCAGCACACTAGATATGCTATGGCAGATTCCCTGCTTGTCCTGGCACTGCAGACTGCACTTCGGCTGAAGCAGCCCCCAGCAAGTCAGGCTTCTAGGCAGAGGTGTGCAAGCAGCTCTGCATGCTGCTCTCACCCACAGGCACTGCCCTGCAGCTCCTATTGGCTAGGAACTAGCCAATGGGAGTTTGGAACCAGTGCCTGGGGAGCCATGTCTCCCCCCACCTAGGAGCTGGACCTAATGCTTGCCACTTTCAGGGCACAATGCAGCTTGCTATGCCATGACAGGTAGGAAGCCTGCCTTAGCACCCCACTGGTCACCTGGTGACCCTATAGCCAGGTGACCCAGTGCCTGATATTTCATGACCCACTACTGGGTCATGACCTGTACTTTGAAAACCACTGGACTAGATGACCTATTGAGAAGGGATGTTAGCGTATATCGGTTAAACATTTAAACGCATAAGCCTAGGCTTATCATTAATCCAAATGACTCCACATAACCCTCCCCCGCCCATATTTGCCCACATAGACAGTATCATGGTGGGCAGAGGGGAATCAGTGCTTAGGGAGAGCCGGCTTAAAAGTCAGTTTCCCACGAGCACTGTATCCCATGGAGACATCTAACCCCACCACCCCAGCCCCACACAGCTATCAGAGGCAGCGGGAGGGAGAGGATGCCGGAGCAGCCTCTGTCCAGCAGGAGCCAGTCTGCGTGGGAAGCTGATGTTTAAACTGACTCCCCTCATGGACCAGCTCCACTTGCCATGCGCTGCTGCCTCTGATAGAGGCAACAGCATGGGATGGCGGGGGGCTCCCCGGGAGTGGGGCCGGAGCTAGGAGCACAATAGCTGCTGGTCCCACCCCCAAGGAGTGCTTCAGTAACTGTATAACTGTTAATAATTCTTGCAACTACATGATTACTAAAATACATGATATCTAACATCCCTACTATCGAGGTCCTTTCCAGACCCATATTTCTATGATTCAGTTCCAAGGGACCAGAAGGTTTCATAGCAGAGTGGAAATTTGCATCCTTTGAAGTGTACAGCAAGGAAGGAGTGGAGGGGGTGAGAGAAGAGGGACTCTTCCTTAGATCTCAGAAGGTCACAGCATGACGCCAATACCATTCTTGTCAAAGCACCCTACTCAGTTATTCTAAAGGGATGTCTGTTGACATGATTTATAAAGTGGCATATAGAATGCACACTAAGAAACACAGAAAAACTGGACGATACACTAAACTTGGCTTGGGCTTGTAAAAGTTCCACAGTGTTGGGTTTAGATATTCAGACCCTGTGGGAAGGAGAAGTTCTGTGGGAAAATATTGACAGATAAGTAAAGCCCAAAAGGAAGGAAATTCTCTTCAACAGCACATGCCACAGCCCAGCTGTGACTGGCCTGGGGGACTTCACAATAACTCAAGCCCTCCCCTGGGAGTCATCATTAAAGCTGCTATTTTTTGCCTTGAACTTGCCTGATGAGGGAAGTAATAGCAGAAGCAATGGCGCACATTTGGCCAGATATCAACTACACTGACAGAAATCTTAGATTTTAACTAAGCTGGAATAAAACAATTTTATTAGTGTTGTGTTACACTGTTTTATTTAACACCAAATGCTTCACAACAGTGCAAGCAACAATGCAAAGATCTACTTGAAAATGGTGAAAGTAAGTCAGACATTCAAAATAATTACAGCAAAGTAGCCAACAGATATAAAAACAGTAACTAATTCTAAAATTTAGATCACATTAAAAATGCAATCCATATAACTATGCTCTCCTAAAAAAACAGAACTTTAAATTATATTCTTCAACAGACTGCTTTGACTCAGACTAAGACAGGACCCAAACTGAAGACGTGTAGGTTAGCTGGGCAGAAACCCTCTGACACACTGACTATCATTGTACTTACAGCGAGGTTGGTCGACTGGGTTTAATTACTTCCAGGTCAGGGTCACTTGAGTTCAGGTTGGGTTGGAGAGTGCTATTGGAGTGAGGGAAGCTGTTTATGTTCGAAGAGAGGACAGATTCTAGACTGGAGTTGATTATACTGTTCCTCATCTCCTCTGGAAAAGAAGAAAAATACACATTACTATCCTTGAGTAAAATCTGTTAAGTTGTTAGACAGTAAAGAACAGACTTCTGCAAGGTAGAAGAGTTCCTGTTAATAGCTGACGTCTTTATGTTGGTCCCAGAGAAGTACTCTGGGTATTCAGAAGTTTCTTCACCTGTACTATTCTTTAAAGCTGAAACTATTTCCCAAGGTGAAAGTAAGCGGGTGCGCCCCGGTGCATCGCTTTGGAAAGAGCTGGCTGAGCTGTGGCAACAGCCAGCAGGGAGCTATTTAAAGAGCTGGCAGGGACCCAGGTTGCAATAGGACAGTACCTGTAAGTTTCTTTCATCCATGGCTGTTTCCCATCTAGCTCCACAGTCCAAAATGAGATATTGACATAAATAAAGAAAACATTAAGACTGATTCTGTACTGATTCAGTGGGACTAGTACAACTACATCTCTAGCATCTCTTTTCCAGGCACCTAAATGTTTCTAAGGGCACATTTACACTGAAATGAAAAAACAGTGTTTGGGCTCATGCTAGCTGAATTGAGCTCATGTTAAGGGGTTGTTTAAATGCAGTATTAACATGCAAGCTTGGGCTAGAGACCAGCTCTTGGAGCCTATGAGGTGGGAGGGCCCAGGCTGCTTCTACTGATGCGATCATGAAAAGAGGTTGCAGAAAACACTTCTTTAACAGTTAATCTTCCAAAGGAGTGTGTTTCCATTTGCATGGTATTCAAAGCTATCAACAAAGCTAATGAAAGTTTCTATGAATCACTTATTCCTTGTCCTTTCTGATCAGAAATCTCTGCTGGATTGGGGGAAGAGAGCTGTAATGTGCATCTATATTTTTATACACAGAAAAACTTGGAACAGAACAGAAATCCAACATAAAGAATATGAGTGGAACACCTTGGTAATATACAAAGTTAATCTTGGATACACAACAGGAAGAAATCCTCTGCAGTGCTGTGCAATAACTTAGAAACAATGTTGTCAAAACCATAATAGAGCATGGCATTGAGTGACCTCTTCATCACCACTTCAAAGAGAGAACTATATTAAAAAAGGATTTATGGAGAAGGGCAAAAAGAAAACATATGCTAGACATCCTAGAACTCTGACTCAAAACTATCAACAGCTTCGCTCAATCTTCCAGCTCAGACACACACACACTTTGTTGATCGGTGCTGCAGGTAACATTTTTACACTTTGTAACACTGGATGAGGGCCTCGGTCATTGTATCTAATCAGAGGAGTTTATTTCTTGTTATTCTGCAATTCTGGCATCCTCTGCAAGTAAATATATATTTATTTAAGATACATGAAATTGGATGTGGTGACATGTTTAGGTTCATTACCATTAGAACCAACACAAAAATTTGAGTCGGGGGAAATGTTATAATCTGAAATCTAGAATAGGCCAGCCTGGGGATAGGCAGAGCCAGTTGTATAACCTTGCAGCCAAACCAGGCACCCAAGAGATGAACCCAGACCAAGATCTGTGTTTCTCCAAGCATTTCTCTACAATGTTCTTGATACCGTCTACATTTGTTGTTAGTCTCTAAGGTGCTGGAAGACTATTAGTTATATTTTAAGTTTTTCCAAACTTCACATTTGTTTGCTGAGCTCTGCTTTTGTGAGGTGGACCTTGGGAAAGTTATTTAACTGCTCCTTGTCCACATTTACCCATCTACAAAATGGTGATAGCACTTTGGTAAAGCACTTTCACCAAAATCTCTCAAGTATAATTACTGCCATATTTTCATTTCTACATTTCTTTAAATCTCCAATTGTATCATTGCCTTTGTTTTTCAGTAGGAATTTTATCCAGCTGGCTTCAGTGGAGCTACTATGGACTTACACTGGTGTAACAGCAGAATGTGGCCTTTATGATATTAATGCAAGACTCCTAAGGATCTGGAACTTAGACACAGGCCACCAATGGTGCAGCTGCACTGGTCATTTTAATATCAACATCCCTATTAAATATAGAGAGCTCTCACTGTCATGGCCCCCCATGTTTTATGGAAATTAACATGCATAAGTTGAACACATTTTAGGCAAAATGCATCATGCGACATTTTTAGTGAATTACTCAATGTATATACTCTAGAACTGTTCATGTATCATTCTTGTATGTGAAGTTAGAAATATGAAGTGTGAATTTGTTCATAATTTTAAAGGTACATCTACACAGCAACATTATTTCAAAATAACTTAGTTCGCATCTACACAGCAGGCAGTTATTTTGTCAAAATAGTGTCAAGCTGGAAGACTTCTTACTCCAGCTCCTGTAGCCCTCATTGTATGAGGAGTAAGGGAAGTTGGAGGAAGCATGCTCTATTTTGAAATAAGTGCTGTATAAATGTTCCCAATTTCAAAATAAGCTATTTTGAAATAAGCTGCACAACCGATGTAGCTCAATTTTTGAATAGCTTATTTTGAGTTAAGCCCTGCTGTGTAGATGCACCCTAAATGTGCTAATGAGGGCCATTAGTGACACTCCGGAAACATAATGGCTTGATATTCAAACCAACAATCTGTGAATGGCTTTGTTTTTCCTGTTAGCCTAAACTATGGTTGGTCCTATAAAGACATGTGACCAGGCCACCTGATGCTGGAACCCATTTTGGATCTTGTACTTTTCCACTCAAGGTGAGGAAAGTTGGAAGTGAACACAAAGAATTCCTATCTTGGGCAAAGGGGATACAAAGGTGGGAAACCAAACAATAGAATCAGTTGCCAAGCACCAGGAGGACCCCCCCTCTTCCCTTTACCACTCTAGATGCCCACTGGAAACATCTAAAACTGAAAAGGGGGAGAACTGGGCTCAAATTAGGAGGCTCCGTATCTTGTGAAAAAGATGATTAGAACTACTGTTGGGGTAAGAATTTGCATGTAACAAGTTTCTTAGGCTGCGTCTACACTGGCGCGCTTTTGCGCCAAAGCTATGCAAATGAGGCTTAGCGTTAGAATATCGCCGAGCCTCATTGCATAGCTAATGATCCGCCATTTTCGCGGAACAGGCTTTTGCGCAAGACGGGGCTGTCTAAACTGGCCCGTCTTGCACAAGAAAAACCCTTTTGCGCAAAGCCGTTATGCCGATTATTTTCGGGCATAACGGCTTTGCGCAAGAGCCTGTTCCGCAAAAATGGCGGATCATTAGCTATGCAAATGAGGCTCAGCGATATTCTAACGCTAAGCCTCATTTGCATAGCTTTGGCGCAAAAGCGTGCCAGTGTAGACGTAGCCTTAGTGTATTATGCTTAATTGGTGTGTTTTGTTTTTTTAAGCTTAGTAACTCTCTTTGATCTGTCTTTTTTCACTTGCATTCACTTAAACCCTACTTTTTATACTTAACAAAAACACTTGTTTATTCTTGCGCCTAGTGTAAAAGATGGTTACATGGGGGAAGGGAGCAACCACTGTGCATTCTCTCTCTTCCGTTGGTAAAGGCAGCTGATCTTATGAGCTTTCTCTGTGTAAAACTTTTATAGAGAGTAAGATGGACTTATTTGGGGTTTTGGTCCCTTTTTAAGGTTGTGTTCCTGAGTGGTGTCATGGCCATACAGCTGAGCCCTCCTAGAGCTGAAGTGTTTCAGCGTCAGTGTTACTCTGTTGGGGGCTGTTACTCCGATTCTCTGCCTTTGCTGGAGGCAAGCAGAACTTCTGGTGGGGTGCCCCAGAAAGCAGGCAGGCAGGCAAGCAGGCACAGTTGTATGATCAGCACACCAGGTGACAGCCCCAAGGGGACTTCTGTGAACAAACGCATCAGACTCAAAATGGGAAGTTTTCAGAGTGATAAAATTCACCCTGTCTACATCAGCAGTGCTTGCTGTCACTACAATACATAAACTATTTTTTCTAGCATAGATGGATGCTTTGTAGGGATTAGAAGGCAAATGAATTCTGATACAAGGTGTCATAGAGAAGATAGAGCAGTGTGATAAATTAGAGGGAGAAGTAGCAGCTGGGAAGAGTGCGCCTATCCTTAAGGGCTTAAAATGTCTCTGCAATGCTCTAATATTCTTCATGAGGTCCACTGAGTGCAGTCATTATATAGTCCCATTGTCTGGACAAGTTTGGGTTTGGAATGCAAGTTAGTGAGCTAAAACTCTATCTGAATAGAAATATTGTTTTGGTATAGATGAAACTGGAGATGGGGATGGTGAAGATGTCTTTTAGATATATTGGCATTTGGAAAAAGTCCAAAGGGAGCCAAAAATGATTAGGGGCATGAGATTGACAAATGGAGTGCTGTAGTCATCATGAACAGAACAGATTACGAACAGGAGGCTGCCAGACTAACCAGCACTGGATTCTACAGGCTCCTTTCCTCTGAACCCACCAAAGAATACAAGAGAAATGAAAATAAAAGAAAAAGAGAAAAGAAACCCTAGACAATCTCTTCATGAAACTCCCTGCTACTACTCAGGACCAAATCTAGAAAAACACCCATGCATCCCAGAATCCCCATGTAGGAGTTTTCTATCTGCTGCCCAAGATCCACAAGCCTTGAAGTCCTGGACATCCCATCATCTCAGGCATTGGCACTTACATCAGGATTATCCAGTTATGCTGATTTTCTCCTCAGACCCTATGCTACCAGTGCTCCTAGCTACCTTCAAGACACCACTGACTTCCTGAGGAAGCTACAGAAAATCAGTAATCTTCCTGAAAATATCATCCTGGCCACCATGGATGTAGATGCTCTTTACACCAACGCTCCACACGATGATGGATTACTTACCATCAGAAATACTATTCCTGATAATGTCACTACACATCTGGTGACTGAGCTCTGTGATTTTGTCCTCACCCACAACTATTTCCAGTTTGGGGACAATTTATAACTTCAAGTCAGCGGCCCAGCTATGGGCACCCGCATGGTCCCACAACATGCCAGCATCTTTATGTCTGACCTCGAACAACATTTCCTCAGCTTTCACCCACAGCACCCTTACTCTACTTATGCTTCATTGACAACATCTTCATCATATGGACCCTCGGGAAAGAGACCTTTGAAGAATTCCATATGGATTTCAACAACTTCAACCCCACCACCAACCTTAGCCTGGACCAGTCCACACAAGAGATCCTCTTCCTTGACACTACAATACAATTATGCAACGGACACATTTCCACCACCTTGTACTGGAATCCTACTGACCGTTACACTTACCTACATGCCTCCAGCTTCCATCCAAGACACATTTCCCAACCAATTGTTAATAGCCAGGCCCTAAGATACAACTGGATTTGCTCCAATCCCACAGATAGAGATAAACACCTACAGGGTCTCTATCAGGCATTCTTAAAACTTAAATACCCACCCAGATAAGTGAAAAAACAGACTGACAGAGCCAGACAAGTGGCCAGGCATCAGCTTCTTCAAGATAAGTCCAACAAATAAAACAGAACACCACTAGTCATCACCTACAATCCCCAACTTAAATCCCTCAGGTGCATTCTTAACAATCTACAACCTATCCTGGAAAATGATCCCTCACTCTAACAGGCCTTGAGAGACAGGCCAATCCTCACCTACAGACACCCCCCCTAACTTGAAACAAATGCTTTCCAGCAACCATGCATCATGCGTCATACGTACTCACAGAGGAATCCACCCCTGCAATAAACTCTAGACACACATCTTACACAAGCGACATCATCACAGGACCTACCCACATAAGTCATCACATTAGAGGCCCATAAAACTGCACATCCGCTAATGTGATCTATGCCATCAAGTGCCAGCAACACCCCTCTGCCATGTATATTGGCCAAACTGGACAGTCTCTACGACAAAGGATTAATGGGGACACAAATCAGATATTCAAAAACGCAACACACAGAAACCTGTTGAGGGAACATTTTAACTTGCCCAAGCACTCATTAATGGACTTAAAGGTGGCTATTCTCTTACAAAGCAATTTCAGGAATCAACTAGAGAAAGTCTCTGCGGAACTGGCCTTCATAGGCAAGTCTGATACTATCTTGCACAGACTGAATAAAGACATGATCTGGATAGGTCATTATATTCAACACCTAAGTGACATCAAAAGCTAAGTATTGGGCACTTACAGCCTACTCTAGTAGCCTCATTTAAACGGACACTTTCATTGACAGTTTTTTTTCTCCTCCCCTCATCCCCTTTTTCTGCTTTATAATTCAACCTCTGTGCCATATCTGACATCTGAAGAAGTGGATTGTGACCATGAAAGCTTATGATACTATCTATATTTTTTGGTTAATCTCTAAAGGTGCTACCGGACCACTGTTGTTGAAGTTTTTTTAGTTAAAGACTAACACAGCTATCTCTCAGACTAATAAGATCAGGACACTTCATCTTCGAAAAGAGACAACCAAGGGGAGATAAGATAGAGGTCAATAAAATAATGACTGCTGTTGAGAAGGTGAATAAAGAAGGGCAATTTATCCTTTTTAATGGAGTGGGTAAATCCATGAACTATAACTTGGATTAACAAGCTAAGGCAAACAGGGGTTATTAAATCATGAGCTACTACTTTATGTCTAATAAGCAGTAATGCACAAACTTTTTTTCTCCATCTTCATAAGGCAAGATGACTGACTTTCCCTTTCAGATGTGGATATCACTACAGTTAGCCTTGCCTGGATTAGCTCCACATTGGAATACTTTTTACTCGGCATGGGACTACCTTTGAAAAGCTATTAGCAAGCAAAATACCTGAGTGGTGAAGCATTTTACATGTATATTTATAAATTGTATTCACTTCATGTCTAGGTTTTATTTTACTCAATAAAAGGCTTTGGTAGTTGGGTCTTGCTTACCATAGAGACTTTCTTTCTTTCCAGCCTGGTGCTATGATCATCTGAAACGTTCAAGGTCTTCAGTTCCTGAATTCTCTCCTTATCTCCTCCCCACCCTCTTGGTCTGACAGTTTAATGACTTGAAGAGCACAATCCATGGCCCATACTGTTTCCTCAAACATTCATTGAATGAGCAGAATCTTAATCTTTTGTGGGATGGTAAGTTTTTCAATTTATTTGGTGACATAGTCAATTTGGATTTATTTAAGGTATGAGTTAAAATTGAGGATGCAAAATCCCGGTTAAACAGGATCCTGCAAGAGGATGGGGGGGAGGGGACTATAGCCCAGCCCCACACAATACAGTGGGCAGCTGCAGCCTGGTCAGGCTGCCAGTTAACAAGTTACCAGTAAGAATCACATGTTAAGAATGATGCTTACCTAGTAACCAGTTACTACTGATATCCCTAATAAAACATTTTTTAACGTTTATGCTTCTGATAGGTGCACTGTACACACTAACAGCAAATATTATAGAGGGCTGAGGAATCCTTGCCTGGAAGACAAACACCACACCCATCTTCATGTTTTCTCTTTAAAGATTATTGTGAGGGTTTAAAACAGTGTCTGGTTTCATTCTTATACATATAGCTTCATAAAACTGGTATTGTTATTAGCACTCTCACCCTATTCATTTTATGGCTGCGTGTTATATTTTTCTGAAAAAAATAAAACCAACTTCTGGAATAAAACCTTTTTAAAATGTTGTTGTATTATTAATTACTATTATTATTGGCTTGTATTAATGTAGTGCCTAGAGGCCTCAGCGAAGAGTCAGACTCCTGTGCTAATCACAGTGAAAACACACAAAAAACAGTCCTGAAATTAAATTGCCTGCAATCTAAACAAACAGGCCAGAAAAAGGCAGAAAGGGGTTAGCAAAGGCACAGAAAGGTTCAATAGATTCCAAAGCAAGAAGAGACTATCAGATCATCTCGTTTGACCCCCTAGATAGTAGAGACAAATTAAAGCAAAGTGATGTGACTTGCCCCAGGACACAGAGCGGTTGTAACAGAACTGCAAACAGAACCTGAGTTTCCTGACTCCCAATCCAGTGCCCTTTCCACTGACCACACAGTCTTCCCATGAGGCTGTAACTAACCAATTTAATACCACTAGGAAAGGACAAATGCCACAGAGGTCCTGACATCCAGCCTTTCTGCAGAAGCCACTAGCAGCACAGCAGAGCCTAGTGCCATTGGCTTTCACTGTGAGAAACCTCTGGTAGTTCTATCCACCTGTCATTCCCCGTCCTCTCCCCCTCCCCTTTGTTCTTCGCATTTCTGGAAACTGTGAGCCATTTTCTGTTCCCACCTACCCTAAATCTAGACTCCATTGCCATTAATGAAATAGGTAAGTGTCCTTGTGTGTGTTGTAAGAAAGGTGCGTTTGGGAAGGAGGAGTACACTGGTCGGTACTTTTAGACAACTTAAATCATTGCTTTGGTGTAGCTCAGAAGGAAATGAGAATGGAGGAGACAAGACAGACCACAGTGATGAGTACGTTGGGATCTTATCCCATGACTTTATTTTCAGCACCATTTGTTCCCATTAAGGGTATGCCTAACTGCTGCAGTTTTGGTGTGACTCTAGCGTGAGTAGACATACTTGTGCTTGCTCTCATGGAGTGAGAGCATTAAACAGAACACAGCTGCAGCAGCGGGAGTGGCTAGCTGCCCTGAGTACTTACCTTACATCGAGGGTCATGTTCTCAGGGGGCTAGCCCCTGGCACTTGTGCTGTCACGACTGCACTATTTTTAGCTTGCTAGCTTGATGACAGCTGGCAGGAATAGTTCTCAAAAGCATAGGCATACCCTACGAGAGGTTATGTAATGATGGATTACAAGCATTTTCTGAAATTCAGTTATGCTGACTGTAGTAGGAGGGGGAACTCTTTGTAATGTGGGGTTCATCCACCGAGGAGAGATAAGGGGACAGCAGTAAGACATTGGTGTAACTGTTCCACTCCAGTGGCATTAGGTTAGCATTGAATTGGAAATAAAGGGGAAATAAGTCATATTTAAGGATTTAAAAACAGGCTGCCAAATATGATGACACACCCCCATTATTTTTATGGATATATATTTAAATATGAATATGCATAACTTGAACAGGCTTTATGCAAACAAGGGCAAATAATCCATCATTCAAGGGTCTGTAATCCCCTGAATGTGAAATTCTGTTTGTGTGCATGTGTTAATCTTGTATGTAGCAGTTAGAAATATTAAGTGGAAACGTGTTTTATTAATTCTACGTCTTCCAGTGAAAGCTATTAGTGGTACTTAAGGAACTTAAAGGCCTGGTACTCAAGAAAATGATCTGTAAATGGTTTTGTTTTTCCTGCAAGTCCAAACTATGGTTGACCCTACAAAGACATGTGACCATGCCACATGGTCCTGGAATCCATGTTGAATTTGGTATTTTTCCATGGGGATGGGGAGAATTGAACAAAGGATTCCCACACCGGGAAAATTCTATTTAAGGAAAGTAGAGCAGACAAGGACTGTCTTCAGCTGGATGTTGAAATTGCCTTGATATTCTAGAGAATACACATGAAGGGACCTGAAAACAAAGAACCCCGATGAGAGGAGAAACTGTTAGACTCAGTCCAGAGAAAAGATCAGCTCTGACTTGAGGGATTTTTACCTGAAATAAGGACTAGTGTGAGAATTATGATTTGTAACAATTTTTCAGAGTATTAGGCTTTGCTAGCATGTTCTATTTATTTTGGCTTAGTAAACTTGCTTTGATCGGCCTGTTTTCACTTGTAATAATTTAAATCCTATTTTATACTTCACAAAAATGCTTTTGATTATAATAAAACCCTGTGTAAATAATTGTTTGGGGGAGGGGGATGGAGAACAGCTGTGCATCTCTCTCTTTCATTGATAAAAAGGGTAAACCGTATGAGATTTCTTTGTGTAAATTTTATAGAGAGTAAGACGGTTTTGGTCTTATTTGGGGCTGAGCGCCTGTCCTGAATGCTGTCAAATCCCTGTAACTGAGCGCTCCCAGAACTGTTATCAGCATCTTTGTTACTCTGCTTACCCCACCTTTGTGCCTTTGCTGAAGGAGACCAGAGCTTTTGCTCTAGCAGGGCAAGGTGTGAGTGTGTATATGGGAGGCGAGTGGGGGGCGGGGGCACGGAGGAGTGGCCCTAGGGGGTAAGTAGATGGACTCAGTAGTATGATCAGCACACCAGGTGACAGTCTCAAGGGAACATCTGTGGTCCAACCAGCCACACCAAAGTCACGCCAGATTCCAGCATTCCTTCATCTCTGGTATTGTTATTCTTTTTTAAATGGAATCTCCTCACAGCGTAGATCAGGAAAGGTCTGTATTCATTATATTCTGTACCTGGACCTAAGTGAACTGATATGGTGGCAGGCATTGGGGGGGTGCAGGTGCATTAGCAGATCATCATTTCCATCATGGATCTTGTTACTTTCAGGCACTTTCTACCCAAGGCTAAGATGCCTGAACCTACCAAATCTGGGTCAATTGACTGGATAATTTAAAAAGGGACTACCATGAAATATGGAAATAATTCCCAGCCAGGGAGCTGAAGATGTTTCATCTAAGTAGGCTGGGAGAAGGAATGTGTTTTCGGTGTTTTTAAACTTTTTTAAAAGGCCAAAACTCTATTTTGAACACATTCTTCTAAACAGTGTAAGTTAAGGTTTCTTCACGGTGACCATTTATTTTGGCCATACAGCTCCAAAAATGAAATACTAAATACCCTTAAGCAAATTCTTTTCTGTTGTGCAGAAGGCAGAAAAGACACTTTACAAAGTGCCTGTCTGATTCAGAGGGCACTTGGCGAGTCATGCCTGGAAAAGTTCTAGTTCTGGATTCCTGGATAATAAACTGTACAGTAGCTTAGTCATGGCATGCCCAGAGGTTACAACAACACACACTTGTGTTGAGCAGGCTTTCCTTGCAGCACTCCTTGAACAGCTCATAATAGACAGCTATGATTTTGTTCCATCTTCCCAAGATGATAAAGCTCCCATTAATAAATCACATACACAAGTTCTCTTTTCAAGCACCCACATGTAATACCCTCCTGGCAATGCAAAAAACTCTGAAATGCAGCCCAACCATAAGAGCGTTTTGAATTGCATGTTTTCAGCAACCATCTCCCTCATTTAAAACAACACACAGACACACACTGCGACCACTTCAGCTTAAACTCTGCAGCAAGTCTCATTTCACAGCATTTCTTTCCAGCAGCCAATAATGCATCACCAAGTCTGATTTCACATGGCTTTAGCTAGAATCTTTTGTGATCAAGGATAAAAACACATTGCAAACAAAGATTCAGCTGAATCTCTCCTAAATCTCCGTCTTCTTCTAGTCATGCTTCTAGTAACTTTTTGCTTTTGTAGAAGTCAATGCAATGACTGTTGGATAAGAACAGGGCTACAGGATACAGGTGATCCACAAACAGCAACGCATACGAGAGAAGTACTTGCTAATATACTTGCTAGTACATTATCTATGAAGTGAGGGGGGCTGGAAACAGTAAGGAATGAAATGCAATACTGAAACAAGTTTCCTGTATTTTAAAGCCACATACTCTGTTCTGGTTCAAATGCAGCAAAGGTCAGTAGCAGGCAAAGATTCAGAGAATAATAGATTTTAAAGCCAGAAGACACTATTATTTTAATCTAATCTGCCTAACACAGACCAAAGGACTTAAAACTATAACTCCTGAACTAAGCATAGTTTGTGGCTGAATTAGAGAATATATTTAAGATAGACATCTCATTTTGATTTAAAAGTTTTGTGTGACAGAAAATCCACTACATCCTTTAAATTGTCCAGTGGTTAAAATGACTTTAATGTCAAAAATTTGCATCTCATTTCCATTTTGAAGTTGCTTAGTTCTTCAGTTTTCATCTGAAACTCACTTCCATGAGCACCCCCACCTGGCCCAGTGTGTGTACCTACACTGCCTCAGTTTATCAGCCTCTTTTGGCTACTCCAAATGAGTCACACTCTGTGTGAATCACTCAGGCTCCTTTTGGAGTACACACTTAACAGAGAGCCATCTCGGTGTACTCTGTAAGTGTCTCTCTGAGTCTGTTCCCCACTCGGATCGAGAGTGGTACCTCATGGAGACGGGTACCTCGCTCCTTGCCTTAGGGCTTGTACCTCAGTCCAGAATACTTCCTTACATGGAGCTCTCCATGGTGCTGCTGCTCCCTTAGCCAGCCACCCACCCATGGTCTTCTCTCCTTGAAGGCTCCAGTGACACTGATTTGACTCTGGTCCTGCAACTCCTATTATAGGCCTTGCTGGTTTCTCTAGCCACTCTAGCCTCCTTGGAAGACTTCTTTATGGTTTCTCCAGGGTAGGGTGTGACCAGACCATGCCATCACACCAGCCATTACCTCTTATTATGTCTTTATCTCTAGATTAAAGAGCTCTCCACAATTCAAGATCATACTTCTAGACCATGATCACCATATCTCCTCTTCTTTTTGATGAAATAAATAGATTGAGTTTCTTAACTCTCTCAGTGTAATGCATGCCTTCCAATATTCAAATCATTCTGGATGTTTTTCTCTGAACCTTCTCCACTTTTTCCAATATCTGTTTTGAAGGGCAGATTCCAGAAAGTGACAGATTATTCAATGCTCTTAGCCCATTTTCCAATAGATGGTTGACCACATTTAATAAATTCACAGTCTTTGCCAGTTGTGTTCCCTGTAAGGTAGGTGCTTGTGCAATCATTCAGGAGAGATTCAAATGTCACCCAGCTGACAAGAAGAGTGCCCAGAGCTAGGTTTTTGTTTCAACTGGTGGTACACATTCACCCATATAGGGGTGACCCTTCTAAGTTAAAACTCTGATATTTGGGATGAACTGAACCTCTTCTGAGATGAAAGGACTAACCATCTAACATCTTTAACAGACACTTTAAAAAACTGGAGGGGAAAATCTCAGCCCATCTTTACTTTGTTCATTGGGTCTTTGGAACTAGGGATGCTCATGGAATGCAACATGATTGCTAATGCATTGGAAAATGGTAACACACACCTTCATTCCAAATAAAACAAGCATTCTTCTAACACCTCTGTTCTTTTAAGGACTATGGACCAAATCCTTAGCTACTTGTAAGGAAAAGCAGCCCGAAATGTGGCATTTAATGACTCTCTTGGCACAGGGGAAACCTCATATGGAATAAAGCCAGTATTAGTAGGCTACTTTTTTCCCTTCGAGTGTATGGGGGGGCATGTCAGGCAAGGAGATCAGTGTAATTGGAATATCTTGGGTTCTGCTGGCCAGGGAATCATAGAACTGTCTCTATGGGATCATTTGTTCCACAGGAGCCCTTAGGCTAAATTAATGGAGGGCATTTAAGTGCCCAGAGTCGAGCTTGCCAACTACCAGGTGATCCAATCTTACACAGTTAGCAGGAATTCAGCTGGGCTCAAGTTCATGCACCTGTCTGGAGCTTTCCCTTCCCCTACATCCCTCCCCAGGCTGAGAAAGCTGGAGCATTTGGTCCCAGGAAAAGGAATAGGGGGAATCTCAGGTCATTCTTCAAATGACAGGTGCATCAGAGTTGATAAACACCCAAGGCATGCACTTATGCCTCGTTCAGTAGGAGGAAGGGTTACCATGAGAGAGAGAGCCCCTGAGGGTGGGTGGTGATAGAATAAAGGAACATTGGCAGGAAATTGTGGCTAGATCAGGAAGAAATATGTGAGAATACCCCTCCAAAAGGAAGAGAAGTCCTGCTGGAATATAGGGAGCGTACTGCTCCAAGAGTCTGGGATTTAGAACTCGTGGATTCCACGTTAGGGTTTGCAGCACTTCTGTACATAACACTGAACTAATCATTTAGGGAAAAATTTCCATGACTGGCCACTGATTTTGGACACCCAACTTGGAAACTGTACTTTATTTTCAGAGATGTTCACACTGGCCTGTGAACAGATGTCTAAAAGCCATTTGGCCACCCAAAAAAGGAGGCACTCCAAACTCATAGTCACTTGAAAACTCAGGCAGAGAGGCCAAAAATATTCAAGCTGGTGTGAAATTATATTTGTTTACCTGTCAAAGTTTAAGGGGCTTTCAGTTTCCTGGACAAAAGAATCAAATACTAAATAGTAGTAATAGTAATGGATTAATGGTCTAGGACATTTTTAAACTGAAGTTGGATATAGTTCTAGGAGGGATGCAAAACCTCATCTCTGAAAAAAAATGTTTTAAAGAAAAACATCTACTGATGTCCAAAAGCATGTCTTTGAGGCTACGTCTACACTGTGGGTGTTTTGTGGAAGAGGAAATGCAAATGGAGCGCTCATTTGCATATCTTGTGCTCTTATTTGCATATCTTCTTCCAAACCTTTTTGCGGAAGAGGTTTTTGTGATAAAAAGTCCTGTGTAGACGGGGCCATTTATCGGAAAAAAACCCTTTTGCACAAGAGCCTGTAAACCTCATTTTTTGGTATAAAACTAAATGAGATAGGGAAGGGATATCTACTTTCTACTCTGCTATTTTTATGCAGCTTAATTTCAAGCACCTGAGGTTAAGTGCCGAAGGCTAGACAATCTTAATCTCTCTCTATTAATATGATGTTTTAAAAGCCTGGGCCTTCTCATCCTATAAGATACGTATCTCTCCTTCTGAAGTTAATGAGTGAGAATCCCATCCTGTGGTGTGAGAAGTGAGCCCCCATCAGTCATGATAAGAAATCCTGTGAGCAGATAAGAGAGTACAGCATCATAACTTAACTCAATGCACATAGCACTGGCATACTTACGCTTTTCATTGGGCTGTCCCGTGTGGAAGAGTGTTAAGGGTCTCTCACTGCAGGAAGGAGGCTTTGAATCAGTACTCTTCTTACGAGATAGCAGGAGCTGCGAGTTTGGCGGTAGCGTCTCCGGTACAGTGTTAAATATCTATAAATAAAAGGATGGGGATTTGGTGGGGGATTTTATTTATTTTTTAAAGAAAGGTCAAATGTTGCTATGGAATAGGAAATGAGGTGGGGAAGGGGGAAGACCCAGTTATTAGCACAGAGTCAAATTGTTTGACAAATCACCTTTATAGGGAACAGTCAAAAACATGTTAAATTCCCTCCGACCCCAATCATACTCCCCTTTCCTCTACTCCTCACCAAAGCCTTTTTGTTAGTAAAACCCGAGTAATTCTCAAAGCCTCATACTCTTCCCATGTAGAAGGCTGGCTCATGCTTAGCAGCTGGCTGTGGAAGTGACATACAGAAAATAAAAATAAACAGATATCTATAGATTAAAATATGCTTGCTGTGCAGCTGCTCCCCATAGGCTGGCAGTTCACAGGGTACAGTGAAGCCAACCAGCTTGTGAATTTCTTTGTAACTCCCAGGCACAGCTGTCTGAAAACTGAGTTATCTTTTTGTCCTAAAGGGAATGGAATTTTTAAATGGGATAAATTGAAACAGCAGCTTTTCTGGTGCTATTTGTTTCTTTTCTTTAACCCAGGGTTCATACCGAATTGGGGGGCCCTCAAAGCTATTCTTTCTAGAGCTCCCCAAACGAGAATGCATTAAACACACATTTCAGCACCATTTTCTGCTCTAGCCCTCTGGGCCCCAACACTTCAAAGACAGAGACTGTACTAGGAAGTAAAACTGCACAATACTAGGACTGTTGTTTGCCAGAGGAAAACGGGTATTTCAAAAACACCTCACTCCCCACTCCTCCATGAATGCAAGAGAGTCAGCCAGGACCCAGCTATAATAGAGCTTTCAGATGTGTCCAATCCTCTGTATAAAAGCTAAAAAATTCTGGCTGCCAATTAAAATGAATAGCTGCCAGAAATTCACTGCTTTATTATTTTGTGTGACAAAAAACAAAAACAAAACCCAAACCCAACAACAACAAAAAACAACTCCACACTAATTTTTAAAAATAAATGCAAAAGCACAGAAACCTTAATCAGCTATTTTACTGTCACATCCTTCCTGAAGTATTCAAAAAGCAGGGTCTGTGATAAATGTTAGTGCTCAGGGTCCTTTAAGAAGTGGTATTTAAATTATTCCAATCTAACTGGACAGCTGGTAGTAAGCCAGACTTGCAGATCATCTATCTTGGTCAGTATAATTCTTCAGAAGTCTTGACCAATAAGTAATGCTTTGGCTAGCCAAGTGCCTGGTGATTGCTGCACTCTATGTCCTTGCACATTCAGGTGGCCTGATAATTTAACTCAACCTGCTGAAGTATTATTATTCATGTCAGTCTGAGAATGGCATAGATTTGGTTCTTAAAAAAAGAAGAAGCGTATCACCATTTTCTATTGCAACTTTTTCCAGGGAGCACCAACCAATAGCCACTTACCCATATGGATAATCAAGTCCTCTGCATCACACAGCTGATAGTACATCAACCAAATTCCCTATCTGCAGATACAGCTCCAACAGAGAGCGTCTATATTATAGGCTAAATACCAAGTAAAGGAACAGGAAATGCCAATTACTAACTTTGCAAAAATTCTTTCCATATTCTGGGCCAGTGATGAAGGCCCTGATAAACAAAAAGCTGCACTTGAGTGTAAGTAGTTGGACAAACTGCAACACAGATCATGTATTTCTACTTTAACGCTCCTTTTCAGGATCTGCATAGCAAACTCACACAAAGACAAACTGCATGAATGAATGTTTATCAGCTGAAGGAATGCCAAGCCCTGCTTATTTGTGTGAGTAGCTCCCTTTCAATACAATTGCTCTCAAGTAGCTTGGTCCATTTTATGGGCTATTCTTGCTCGGTAGAAGAGACCAACAGCCACTGACTGCTCTGGTAGCTTGACACACATCCCTTCATTCTTCTGACTAACTCACACAGTATAGAACCCAAGCACTGGGTGTGGATCACCTAATATTCAGACACATTTCCTTTTAAGTCTAAGTTTTAAATACTCCTATTCAATTCAATGAGAAAAATGTAGTCCAACACTGGTATAACTTGTCACGTCCAACAGAAAGACGGATACTTTAAGTAGGATCCACCAAAGATTCCAGTTTCTTGTAGTCTAGGTCATCTGACCCAGAAAACAAGATATGTGGGACAAGATGCTATTCTCACTCTGCTCCATTAGGGATTTTTAGCTACAGAAGTAATAGGGCTAATGGCTAGTTGCCCCAACAGTAGTTCCTTAATCAACTTCCATTCTTTTTCACCCGTATTTTGATTTCTCATCAATACAACTCTCAGCATGGGAGTTGTACTAAAAAAAAAAAAAAAGAAAACAAACAAAAGGAAAAAGAAACCACTATTTATTAATTGGATTATATGTGACCGTTTCTCACAGAGATGAAAATTAACTTCTAACAAAAAAAGCCAAACAAAACAATCAGTCACATGCTTCAAAGCAAATATGTATGTAACTTTTGAGTAAATAAGGCTCAACTGAGACTGATTTTAATTTCGCATGAGCCCATTATAAACTAATTTAATTAAACCTATAAAGCGTGACCTCTCATTCATGATAATCTACCATAATTTTGCATTGCAGTTAAAATTTTTAATTGATCTTAATGTTTGCCCAATGGGTGATGTGATATTTATTCACGTAGTCTTGTATTCATAATTTCAGTAATGCAATTTTGCAGAATTAGAGATCACTGCAGAAAAGAGGCTACAAGTTTTCAGATGCTTTATGGATTTTATCATTGTTTCCTTTCCATGTAACCTTCTCCTTGCAGATTGCTAAATACATATTTACAGAGTGGAGTGTATCTGATTTCATAGCCTACATGTCATTCACTGAGTTAACTTCAGTCATCCAAAGTTCAGTTAATACCCTCTCCAGTGGTGTTTCTGCTATTTTATACACTTTTTTGTTATTAAACCAAAACTTCTTTTATGAACACTGTCTTCCCCCTCCCAGCATATTTTCCTTCATGTACCAACTTCAAAGATTAGGAGTTGCTGGCTCTGCAAATGCCCACATTTTAGCAGATCAAGGCAGTTCTTTTATATACAATTTGCAGCTCTGGGTAAAAGCAGGATAATAGCATGTAGAGCTACTGTTAATGATCACAGCTTAATTACATGGTTCTGTGTGATTAATTTACTTAGCTCAGCCAGGACTGACTGACATGACAGTCTGCAGTGATAGCATGACATCAAATCTTGCTGAAAAAAGAAACTAAAAGTTTTCTTCAGGACAGGTTATATGACTGAACATTCATTTCTGTTTGCATTTTGGGAGCGCTGATTCTATCTTGTTAGAGAAACTGAAATACATACTGCAAGATCTGAAGACCTCTATTCAGAAGCACAGGAAGGAGAGCTTTGATAAGGCTGCTCTTTCAAATTCTAAGAGAATTGGGCATGTTCAGATAAAATGGATGACAGGGGGGAAACTATCTGTCACAGTAGCACATTTATTGAAATCCACTATGACCCCTTTGAGCATCATGTTCATGTAGCACTGAAACTAGATATTAAATGTAGCTTACAATGAGGAAGAGAGAAATCAATAAATAGCTAAATTTAAGAAAGTGCTGATGTCTGTTTCCCATCTCCTCTTCTAGTCCTCGTTTCTTCAAGGCCTGAAGGCAAATAATTTGCTCTGTATTTGACTGACATTTTTGATACCCAGAAATTGTCTCACGTGTTGTGACATAGCAGGGATTTTGTCGACTCATATAGTCCATTGTGTTTACTCTGGTTTTGTATTCACTGTTTGCTTTGTTGTGTTTTATGTGATCTCTACCGTCCGATGCTGGTCTGCAGTGGCGCTATGTGTGTCTGTGTGCGCAGTGCTCAGCGGGGTATAGGATTTCTGGAGGAGAACTCCTGAAGGCAGGTATGTAAGCAATGGCCCAGGCCAGCCTGACACCTGAGTGAGGTGCAGGATTTAGTCAGATGACACTTTGCCCGGGAACCTGAACAAAGCAGGAAGCGGGGTGGCCTGGAGGCTGGATGACCATTTGCTGGGAGTGTGGGTTAGTTTTAGGCTAGCTGGGGGAGAAGGGAGCCTAGCTGGCCTGGGGTCCAGGGCAGGGGCCCAGAGCTGGGCCTCTGGACCCCCCTAAACCCAAGATGTGCTGTATTGACTACTCCTGGTTCCTGTAACAAGAAGTCAGAGCTACGCTGTATCCCTGTGAACCAATAAACCTTCTGCTCTATTTGCTGGATAAGAGTCACATGTGACTGCAGATGGGGGCGCAGGGGCTGGTGACTCCCCCACACTCCATGACATGTCTTTAGCAGAAAATGTGGAGACATTCCTGCTGCTATACTCAAACAAGGCATTTTCCATAGCTGAGATTAATCCTTGCATAAAGGTTTATAAAATGTAGCACTCACTCAAAATCCATTCTCCACTAAGTAAACCTGTGTTTTATTGCTCAAACATACAGGCTCTAATTGACACATAGAGAGCCAGTTAACAATGAAAGTAAGGGAGTGGCCACCAAGATTTGCAAATTATAATCATAGCTCTGCTGGTCTGTCTTTTTGTGTGTAGCTACACTTCAATACGGAGGTTTGATTGCAGCACATGTAGACATACTCAAGCTTGCTTTAACCTGGTATAACAATTGTGAAATCACACTAGCAGGCAGAACACCATAGAGCAAAAACATCTCACAGAGAGAATGGTGTCATAGGGCCAAAGGCAGTGGAAAGAGCTCCCACTGCAAAGGATGAATGAGAACCTCCACAGCATGTGTCTGTCATCAGCAAGATAGGTTTATACAGGAATGGCTGCTACATGGGCTAGGTGGGGGGAAACCTACCCAAATCTCCAGAGAAGTGAACCAACTGCTTTCCCCTGGTTAAATTGAGGCACAATGAAATGTTGCCGAGACTAGGGTCTCAGATAAGATTGGGGAAACTGAGGCAGTAAAGGCATACTGCACAATATAGGATTCCTATTCACTTTCACACCTTGGTGGCATCCTCAGGATAGGTATTTTACTTTGCTGCCAAACTTCCTTCAGAAGAACCTCACACTCGGGACAAAGGCAGATTCATCAGAAATGTATTGGTGGTAAGGAGAAGAATTCAGTCTACTCAATGAAGTCACTGAACTGGTGTAACCGTATCTTGCTCTCCAATTATGGAGACTAAGATTATTCTCCATGCAGCTAAATTACCTCAAAAATATGAGCCCAACAAGGCCTGGATAGAGGCAAGTTACCGCAGCTATCTCCAGGTGAAAAGAAGATGCAGACTGACTCTTAATGAATACTTCACAATTTGCTCAAGCAATATGACAGGCCTCCTCAAGCAGCAACGTAACATCCTGCTAGTGGCTATTCAAACTGGAAGACACCATGGATAACTAGTTTTTTTATTAAAAATGATGAAAGTAATATTAAATAGGAGAAGTGCTTTGCTTACCTGGGGGAATATAATGTAATGCCAGACATTTGTCAACTGTCAGAAACTTTTCATATAAATTACATTTTTCCTACTGAATGTACTGTGTCATAATCAGTACAAGTCAGGTGGATAAAAGTCAATGTTTTCCTTTATTTCAAATTGGATTTCTTCACATTGTTATTTAATGTATGTTAATGATTTCTTTTTTAAAACAGACCTGGTTAAAATGAAATCTGAATTTAAAATATGTTAAGACCTAAGCTTATAATAACCTCTTAAAATAGTGAAATAAAAAATATGATGAATCCATAAAAGCCTCTATCATCAACTTGTAATTAAAGTTGCTTTTCTCTATGAATTAAAAATCAGGGGGAAACATCTAAATTTTTTACACCAAGTTTTTATGTTTATTTTATATGGCACAATAGATCATGTAGTGTGCTAAGAGCTTGATACTGAGGAGACTGTGCTAGTGAGTGCAAGAGAGACTGGCAGAGTCATCACAGGCATTGAGAGCCAGCCTCTAACTCCAGAAAATAAAAATCGCATGTAGCTCATCAGGATCACTCGTATTCTACTTCTCCCTACCAGAGCTCTGATTGGCTCAGATTGCAAATTATGAATATTTTTTACTCCACCCACATGGAATCTTACTCTCCCTTTCATGCGAAAAAAAAAAATGATCTGCCCAGTAACCACCAGCTCTTGTTTTTGGTTGGTTCTGGGCATTTGCAGTGAACAGCTTTGCTCTATCTTTGCATGAGTACACAGATATAGAAACAAACAGAAATGCATTACATTTCTCAACCTCCTTCCCCTCTGTCACTAAACAAAATGCTGCAGAGCAGAAGGCATGTGAGTTACATGAGCAGAAGTTTTTAACCGTTACTTCCTTTGTTTTGGGGGGGAGGGGTCTGTGGTGGGGCGGGAGTGTTATGTAACAAGGGAAGAAAGAGCAAGGTATGCATCCAGGAAGAAGAAACGATCATGTAAAAGCAAGGGGTTGTGGGAAGAAGGGACTACTTTCTTTAGAGAGCAGCCTCTAATGTTGATTTGAACACCCAGAACTGGGGAGGAAAAAGCTGGCCATGACTACAAGTTATGAAAAAGGACCCTATTTGAGAATGTTTTCGAGAAATCCCTGTGCCTTTGGATCGAAAAGGAACACAACACATGTAAACTGCAACAAAGAGATGCAAGGCCTGGCTATCAGAAACTTTGTGCAACATGCTTCTCAGAAGGGAATGATTTTGAAGATGATGATGTGGATGAGTTTGAACAATTAAAATTAACTGTTCAATAAACTTATTTTTTTCCACCAGTCTCTTGCTGAAAACGCGCCTTGTCTTCTTTTGCTCGTAACTGATAATTAAGATAATTAGAGAGATAAGGTGGGTGAGGCAATATCTTTCACTGACCCAACTTTGGTTAATGAAAGAGACAAGCTTTCTAGCTACACAGAGCTTTTTTTCAAGTAATGTGGGCAAGCTGCCGCCCATCGACTGAAAGCAGCCTATCGGGGTTCTATGTGTGGGCCACAAGACATCCAGAAGCAAAGGCTAGGAGCTATTGAACAGATCATTATTATTTTTCCAGACTTATGAGCTTGTCTATTTCACGAACAGGAGTTAGTCCAAAACCAGTATTTCCTTGACCACCTCTCTCTTATATCCTGGGACCAACAAAGCTTCAACAACAAATGCTGCAAGCAACTTAGATTGTTGTCCTAAATTTGTGTTTTGGGTGGTTTGCTTATGTGTGAATTTCTAAATATGACAGGTATGTTAGTCGGTTGTAGGCGTATTTGTCATTTACACTTTTACACTAACTGATGGGCTTCTTAAATGATTGCTTAGCCCTCAACAGAATCAAATGTCCTAGGTGAAGATTTCCTATTTAAAAGTTAAAGTTTTATTAGCCATTATATGTTAAAATTTATAAATAAATATTTTTCAAGATGGCTGGCATGTTGCAAGAGCTATGGATTTTAATAGACATAATTATTAAATCATAAATATTAGCTATTCCTCCCAATAAAAGATTGTAGAATAAATGCTGTAATTTAAATAGCGGTACAAACAGTGCATTTGGAGGTGTCTTTCATTTACAGTTTCATTTTTTAAAAGCTGTGCACTGCATAAGAGTGACAGCGTGACTTTTTTTTTTTTACATGATTTTGTGAGAGAGTCTATGTTGGATATAAGGGGTTATAAAAATCATCTGTTATGTCTATAACTTCAGTCATCTACTAGTACCGCCAGCTGTGCTACAACTAAACATACTTCAGACAGTAAATTACCTGTATTAAAAAACAAACAAACCAGACTTCATCATCCAGTAAATGGATGACTTTGTAATTAGGACCAGCAAATGACAGCAAGACTCCATAGATGACAAGATTGCTTAATTCATCATTTATGCAACACATTTTTCTTTTCATCTTCTCCAGAACAAGTATTTCCTTGACATGATTCAGTCATTACAACCAGGCTACATACCAATGAGCAGAGCAAACACTGCCAGAAGGTTGCCGGATAGCGTGTATGGAGGAGGAAACTGAACAGTCTGCAACACTGGTGTGAAATTTGTTAATCTGAGTCTTGATGGGTGGACCAATGTATACAATGATCCAGAAATATGGAGGGGGGGGGGGGAAGAGGAGGTGAGTGACAACAGAAGAGGGGATTATCTCTCTGACAGAAACAACTGATCCAACAGGAAATGCCCATCTAGCAGAATGGAGGAGCATTAAAAGCTATAACAAACTGAACAAAATTCAAGCATGTAACTTTGTTACAAGGATGCAAATCTAGCAAAATTCAAATGACATCTAAAAGAAGATAATGAAGAGAACTTGAAACATCCCATATGTGCACAGTGCTTGTTTTGATGCATATTTTAGCCAAAGATTTAAGTACAACTCCAGCCATAATGGAAATTGTTGCTGAAATTGCAAAATACTTCCATTAACAACCACTTTGCTTCAGCTTCACTGAATTAGTATGTCTCCCCCCCCCCCCCCCCCCCCCCCCCCCCCCCCCCATGTAAGATGGAATTCAGCAGCTGATTGTTTTGAGCTATTTATTAGAAATGGCCTATTTTGGTGACAAATTAGGCAGCAAAAGTCATCAACATTGCATTAAAGAGAAATATAGATGATATGCTGAGTATACTAAAACTTATTTCCATAGTCTGAGACAAACTGCACAAAGACTGCTGCTGTATTGCTGATGCTGTTGAAATTTGGAAAAATCTTCACAAAAAACATAAAACAAAGTGAAGCTGCAGGCTGTAAAGAAGCTTCACTTCATTTTCATGTTGATATACTAAACCCAAAGTGATAACACAGATGACTAACTGCCAAGGAAGATGCCAACATCAAAACATTACAGGGGCTGGAGGTGAACTATTCAAATAGTGCATGTTTGCTGCTGGTGAGGTTTTAGAAAAAGTCTCACCACTTAACTGGTGGAGTTTGTTGAAGTTGCTAAACCAGCTTTTTGACAAAAGCAGCCTCTTCTGCAGGCACAGAAAGAATATTTTCTTCATTTGGACAAATTCAGTCAGAATTGAGAGATCAGTTGGGAACTGAAAAACGAAGCACGAAAACTTGTCTCTCTCTTCCAGACTAAGAATAAAAGCAAGGGGAAGAGAGAGAGAGAGAGAGAGGATGAGATTTACTCATTTGAAAAGTCTGAAGGACAAAGTCTCCTGGAGACAGTCTTATTTTCAAGAGACTTAGGTGAATAGAAACTTAAGCTCCAGTTACTTTTTACTTAGGTGCATCTGAAATTTTTCCCAGGCTGTACCGAAACAATCACCCGAACTCACTGCTTATAGTTAACCCTTCAGTTTAATACATATTTAGTTGTAAATGTGCAAAATTATTTTAATAAATAAGTGTATTTATCCATGTTTTAATAAAAATAAATGTAATACGCTGTTTCATGAATTTTATTAAATCTGTTATCATCTGAACAGTTTGACAAAAATCATGAGCAGAAAGTTAAACAGCTTCTAAATAAGCAATATAGCATTTACCATTTCCTAACACTAAAAATGTTAATAAGATTCTGAAAATGTTAAGATATATCATAGCTTAAATATATTTACATATTACAGTATACCCTCCTAGGTAGCAAAAACAGATGCCAAATCTTGTGTAAAGACTCAGTCCCAGGATGTTACAGAAACAAGGTGGGTGAGATGATATCTTTTATTGGACTAGCTGTCTTGCTCATAAAGAGAAATTGGTCCAATAAAAGATTTTACCTTACCCACCTTGTCTGAGTGGTTCTCAACCTGTTTACCACTGTGCACTGCATATGCAGCTCTCTCTCTGTTATGTGGGCTGAATGGATGGGCAGGAGGATGTTATATGGGCTATAGCTATGTGTAAATTGGGTCACATGTGGCCTGCAGGCCAAACGTTGAGAAACACTGTCCTAGTTAGTTGTAATACAATGGGTTTTAATGACTGCATTAACCACTGAGAATGCATCTTTTTTTAGAAAATAACAGAAATACAAATGGAAAAGTGAACTAAAATTGATTATTCAAATCAGTGGTCCCCAGCCTTATTACATAGGAAGGCCACCCAAACTCATTTTTCTATGGATCAAACAGATTTTGTCACGTGTTGATTTATATTTTAATTCAACTTGTTTTGTATGTGTTCAGTAGATTGTTTCTATGTACAGTATTGTCTAGTTACACACTTGTGTATATTAAAATGATGAAAACGTGACAACAAAGTACACTGTGTTGAAGCATGCTGTGGGTCCTATGACACATTCTGGTGGGGCTTGTATGGCCCACAGTCTGTCAGTAGGTCACACCAATTTAAATTGAGGCTTTTCACTTGACGCTTTCAATAACTCCACATGTGAATCCCAAGAGAAAATCAATATAAAACAACTGAATAAAAACCTGCCCTTGTACTTATATAGTGCTGGTTACCTAATTATCTCCCTTTGGATGGCTTTTATGAGCTGTCATCAATTAATATACTGTAAGATGACAACTGTAAAGTAGTAAATAATGTGGCAAAGTAATGTGGCAAGGATGCAACATTTTAAAAAAGTCTCTTCTCCTGTCCTACCATCTTCCTCCCCTAGAGGATAATTCACAATGAATCCATGCTAAATGGTGACAATAACTCAGTCATTTAGTATGCAACTTCTTTGTACTAATGGCCAAAATACGATTCATTTTTCAACGAGTGTCAGTTCGTGGCTTAACATTTCAAAATCCTCCCAAGCGAGCATTTCCATTGACAGCTTTAGAGATCAGCTGTCAGTTACGTTGGAAAAAAATCAATAGCACTAATGAAATGCAAACTGGCCAGACAACAACCCAACACATGCTCCCAATATCTGGCCCCCCAACACTATTCATAATGATCCTAAAGTAGAGCTGGGCAAGATGCAGACTGGGGGCAAGATGCAGGCCGGAGCCCAGATCCGGCCTGCCGACTGCATCTCAGGCCGGAGCCCAGATCCGGCCCGCTGACTGCATCTGGCCACTTTCTATTTATAGCCTGCTGCCCATGTCACTGAATTTCCCAGGTGGTGGCTAAGGCAGCAGGATCATATTTAAATGTCTCCTGGCTCCCTGTTACGGAGCTAACCCAGCAGGAGCTGTAGCTGTAGCTGCGAGTCCTGCCAGGCAACATGGTAGCAGCAGGGCCTGGATCCGTGAGCCCTTTTCTGTGTTTATATTTGAAAGTCTCCAGCACCAGACACCTGTGAGGGGAGACTAGCCCCCAACCCCGCCTCTTTCACCCCAGCTCCCACCTCTTCTGGTGTGGAGCTGGCCCAAGACTACCTATCAAAATTCACTAAGTGGCCCTTCTGCAAAAATTATTGCCCGCCCTGTCCTATAGCCTACAAAAGATAGGGGCTCGGGCAGAGACAAGTGCATCTTGGAGGTGAATGCCTAGCTGTGAAGATGGTGTTGTCAGGAGGGCTTTGGCTTCCTCGACCACGGGATGCTATTCCAGGAAGGACTGCTAGGCAAAGATGGCGTTCACCTTTTGAGGAGGGGAAAGATCCTATTTGGACACAGACTGACTAACCTAGTGAGGAGGGCTTTAAACTAGGTTTCACGGGGACAGGTGAGCA
>JANRFK010006688.1:21031729-21044127 GCA_030068395.1 Apalone spinifera
GAACTAAATGGGCAGAATGAATAAATATTCCCATATATCTAGAGGTGTTTCTCTAGGTCAAGGTGGGAGTATGTTAGGATATTAATGTGAAATTGTTGATATTCGTGCTCCATTAGTCCTGCAGTTGGCCAGAGGACTTAGTTTTCCAGGGCTATCAATCCAATTCTTTGCTTTAGCTCTATATTCACCTTTCAGAGAAGGTTTTTGTGTTAAATTAGATTATGAATAGATTGCCTGGATACTGTATAACACATGGCATGACCAGGCGCAATTTAACACAAAGTAATGATTTGCCAGGCTTCTCTGCAGAGTGAACACGCAGGAATAGTAAATATTTATCAGCTGGGCTGACTTTAAATCAGTATTAAATAAAGATGGGAAAGCCCAGTGGAGTTTGTGATCTGGCAAACTTTACAAGTTGTTTCTGCTCCATTTTTTAGTTCACAAAATCTCACTCTAGTTTTATAAACTCCCACTTCCCGTATTTATTTTCATGGACATCAATTAAAGACTGTGTTTGTTTATCTACGTACAAAGAAACCTGTTGTAAGCAAAGAATGATGAAAATTCAGAGGGAGAAAGAGAGACACCAATTCTATGCTGCTTATTGATTTCTGCAGGAATAGTGCTAAGACTGGACATGTGACCAGAGATTTTGGAGCCAGGGCAGCTGATGAAATGCACTAAATTTTAATGTCATGCATACAGTAGAATGCATTTTAAAATGTACTAACCTAAGGATTCAGGGCCATGAGCTGGCAACAAGAGTAGTATTTATTGTTGACAGACATGGCTGTACTGGTACATTATGTTACTTTAAGTTAATGCACTTTTCTGACTCACTCGGATCACCGGTAAGCTAGATAACTTCCCCTATTGTCACCAAGTGGCTGGCAATTGATCAATTTCAGAGAAAAGGAAATTATGGCTCAAAGGTATACCACACTGCAGTTCTATGCTGGTATTTTCCATTGGGGAGGGGGGCGGGAACAGCTCCAAGGAAGCATTTGTCACTCTCAGATGTTTAAGTCTACACTATATCTGCTTTGGCACTTGGAACAAAGCTGTTGAAAGCTCAGAGCTTTGGGTTAGGGGCAAGGGTTACAGACCTACTAGTAGCAATGGTGCGGAGCTATTAGCAAGCATCATATTGCTGGTGGTCAAAATGCCCTGGGTGCAGGATGTTGCTAACACCTTCCTCAATATCAAAAGCCAATATAAGATTGTGACGTAGGAGAAGTAAAATGATATGATCCAAGACACTGGTGGCATCTTCCTCAGGCTCCTTATGCTTGTGGCAACTTACATATGGCAAGAATTAACCGTAAAGGTTGAAAGACAAAAATCACACAGCATGCAGATGACATGTTTGATGGCAGAAGCATATGTAGATTCCCCAGTAGCTTGGGATTCTCATCACAGGAAAATAACTTAAGTGGAGAACATGTAATAATGGGATGATTTAGTTAGGACTGGTCCTGCTTTTAGCAGGGGGTTAGGCTCAATGACCTCCTGAGGTCACTTACAATCGTAGAATCATAGTGTTGGAACAGGTGCAGGAACAATGCAACCTAAGCAAGACTTACATTCCCTACAAGTTCCCTCTACAAGTAAGCTTTCAGTATGGAAGGGAGGATGTGGCCCAGAACTCCACAAGGGTCTGAGGATTCTCTTCTATTATTATTTTCATCTCAATGAGAATATGCAGTCAAGTTGCTTTCCCACAACACTGACGTGCTCCTTAGTTATATCAATTTAATTTGGCTCTGACACATGAGAGGGGGCTGCTGCCGGATATCAAATTGGTGGCTTTTTCTGAATAAAATCTAATAAGTTCTCGGAACTGTTCCTGGGTGTATGCAAGTCAGCCCCGCACATTACTGAGTATAATTGAACTATGACCAATGAGGACTGTGTGGGTGGAGAAACTGAAGAGGGAGAAGTGACTGACTTAGTTGCATTTGCTCCTTCCTTTTACAGAATACAAAAGTCTGAGAGCCTGGGGGAATAAGAATCTTGAGCTTTAAGTGCTACAAGATGTGTCACCTCACAGACACCCAACAAGATTACACTGATTGCTTATCTGGAAAGCCAAATAGGCACCCAATACTCCACATCCAGTAAAGATTTTTATTCTCTGAGGAGAAACCAGAGGAAAACAGTCACAAAACCGGCAGTTGAGGATGCATTCTCCCTTTGATCTGTGTACAAAACCGTGAACAAACATTCCTGCCATGCACAGGTTAAGGAGAGTGCAGAACCAGGAGGAAGCCGGTCCTGTGTTCCCAGGGATCTTAAGTCTATCACCTGTGCACATGGCCCAAGAGCTCAAAAGGCACATTGCACAACCAGAAAGCCTTTTGAAATAGCCTCAGCTCTCGAGTACACAATAAGCATGAAGCTGACTAATTAAACTGTGAACGTGACTAGTTAAGTTCCACTGTCCAAGCTGAAAATAAAAAGCAAACCGAAGGAATCATGACAAGCAATATTTTAAAAAATTGTTCCGTCTTCTTATCCTATGTTCTTTGGCTCTGCCTGTTACCTGGGTCTTTTGAGTGACTACTGGGGGAGAGCTTTTCCTGAGAACAGTTGCCGGGAGAAAATTATGTGGATGAAGATGTAGACATATATGAAGAAAAATGTGGATCACCTTTGCAAATCATCATTCTTCAAGACCCCCTCTCTCTATAGATGCCTTAAGAGTGATTTAACAAGTAAATTACCAAGCTGCTTGATATGCTGGATGTTATTAGAAAAAGAAATCTTAGCTAATCCTTATGGCTTGTTTAATTAGCTTAATTAGATTTAGAATCTATCACCCAAGTATACTGTATCGAAAACTGGAGTAAAAGAAATCTAGAGTTGCCAGTTGCCACTGAGTGTCATTTTCTTATTATATATAACAACAGAAGCGTTACCCACTGTTGCCTGGATCCTTCAGGGCAGGGGACTCGCGGTACTCAGGGGAGGGGTGGATGGTGGCCCCAGGGCAGTCCAGGGCACAAGTAAACTGCACCACTTTTGGGCCAGCCTCCCCTGGGACACTCCAGAGGAGAACAGCCAGACAGGAAACAGAATGGGGGAGGGGTGTCATTCTCCCCTCTAGGACTTGCCAGTTCCATTTGGCAGTCACAGGAGACCATCTGTGGAGGCTGATCCAGGAAATGCTAACTCACCACAAACTGCTGCTTTGCTAGTTTCTCTACCCACCCTGCACCACTTTTTTAAAAAAATAATTAATTAATTTCATTAATTAGTTTGCTGGTCTGTCCAGCTGCAGACCCTTCCCTCTGACATGAGAAGGGAGGTAGGAAGTAGGGATGTGAAAGACTGATCTGCTAACCAGTGAGCATCCCCCTGAACTGGTGGGGGCTGGAGCAGCTCCCCACCCACTGTGGGGAGGAGGCTGCTCCAGTCCCGCAAAACCCGCCATGGACAGAGGGTGCTCTGGACTGCCAGAGCAACCCCTGCCTGTAGCCAGTGTGTGGGGTTGCCAGATACTGCAGGTTTCCATCAGCACAGGTTTCTCCCTCCTCCCCCTCCCTCACCAGTATTATTGAAGTGACATGCACATAAAACAAGAGTACATGAAGTCAGGTGCATGCTGACTGCACACAACATTGACTGTGAAAGCCATGTACTCCCTCTGTATCCATTCAAAGTGCTGCTATGGTTCAATCGGCACATCCAGCCAGTTCTGGATAGGCAAGAGCAATGAGCAAAACTACCCTATCCCATGAGACCTTCTTGGTTACGACAATCTCGCAGTCCACTGAGATAAAGGAGGGCCACTCATGCAGCCCACTTTCTTGCCTAGGTTGCCCATCGCAGTGCTAGAATATCTTGACCAACCAACCAGACACTGCATCTTGAGAGTTAAAATGTCATAAAGTACCCTTTAATTTTTTCCCCTTTTGACTTCACTCTGAAATTTCTCATTCAGTGGGGAGTAAAAAGAGGAAGAGGAGATGGGTTTTACTCTGAGCATGTCTACAAATTGGACCTTCCTGGTCCAGCATCCTTGGGACCTAATTGGTCCCAGATGAGGGATTTTGCTGGACCAGGAGAGGTCATTTCTGCCTCCCCACCCCCGCAGGCCAGCTGAGCCACATGCCAACTCCCTCCCCCCAGTAGCCACGTTGCCCCCTCCCCCACATCATGCCGGGCTCCCAGTCCCCGAACTCCTGCAGTACACTGGGACTCTCTGATCCTGGAAATCCATGGCCCTTCCTTGGACAAATTATGCTGAACCAGAGAGTTTCAGTTTACAGAGGTGCAACCTGTACTAGATTTCTTGCTGCAGCAAGAGTTCAGTTTTCTTCCTGGGCAATCTTGACCACAGTTAGACATTTTGATTCACTGCTAAGGAACAAGTGTTGCACATCACATTAAGGACCAACCAATGCATGCACCAACTCTGAAATGCAGTAACTGAAAGTTTGATTACAATGTGACTACCATCTATGCTAAAGTAAAAACGTATGACCGCCAAATTAAATAGATCCGCAGATCTCCTCTGAGTCAGGTTTACAAGGAAATACAAACAAGCCAGCCATTATTAATAAAGGCTGAGAGCCAGATCCATGGGCAAGATGAACCTTATAGAGGGCCCAAGGTGCAGATGGGGTGGTGGCTTAGGGAGACTTCTCCACTCCTCTAATTCTGAGCACTAGTTTAGGTCCCATCATAATTTACAGCAGCGTTGCCTCAAATTACACTGAGTGGAATGCCGTCTCCAAGAGAGCCACTCCACTAGTCTAGGATTGATGGAGGAAGCAACACATGCTCTAGCAGTGTGATCTATGCAGGAGACGGCACAAAGGAGCTGGGGATGACGAGTAAGCCGAAGATCTAATATTTAAAAAAAAAAAAGAAAGAAAAAAAAAAGAAGCAAACTTCTAGTTTAATTTCCACAAGAGAAGCCAAGAGAGATGAGTAAAAAAATCCTCGTTTCCAAGCTACCCCGAAGACTGGGGCTTTTCACTTGCACTTCATTAATCATATGTAATGGTCCAGAGGCGAGGGTACTGCTTCCTGCGCTCATGGGAGTGTTATGAGTTTTGATTTATATTAGTACTTGAGGAGATAGTCCCAAGAATACAGTCCATTTAATGCTATGTAAGTTCTATTGTCCAGGACTCTGAAGAAGCTAGCACTAAAGGCATGATAGCCGCTCAGTTTCTCAGCATTTAACTCGTTACCTTGCAAAGCATTTTGAGATGCTAGACTTATGGAGGGTGCCGCATTACACAAATAATATTCTGTGTGCCACTGCTTTCTTGTGAGAGCAATGAGATGCATTCAGAGGCATCAAGTAAAATGTCTATCCCCCATCTACAGTACCACTTCCATACTGGAGCTAGACTGGTACAAAAACACACATCCACATTTCTCTGGTATAGACGGAATGTAGGTGTCAATCATTAGTAATCTCGTACTAACCAGGTTCTGATAGCATCCAAGAACAAACCGTAAGTAAGGGTGATTCTCATTCCCCAGACATACCCCAGCTGACCTCTTTTCATATCAATTGTGTACAAACCATATATAGTGGGGACATAAATGAGTTACTGCATCTTCAGAGTTACTATTACATTCCTGTCCCAACAAGAGAAGGCCAGCTCTTAAGCTAAGCAGATACCTCATGTTCTCAGTGGGTATATATCAAATGGGCAAGGAACTTGCAGAAGTTTACCATCTGTGGTATAAAATAAATAAAAAACCTCATCTGGTCATAGTTCAGAATACAACATCTGACAACAGCATTATTGTAGTGTTTGGAATAAAAGATCCACCATTATTGTGTAGAATAAAGTAGTGTATTCCTAATAAAATATTATTATTGTAGGAGGAAGAATTACCCCTCACAAGACTATTATACTCACTTTTATAAACCCTGCCTTACTAATGAAACATAAAACACCAAAATTAATAGATGCTCAGGAAAAATCTTGAGAAAAAAGTTGGAGTGAAAATAAAACACATTAGCCCTTACTGTTCTTGTTTAGCATTTATTTACTGCCAGGGTGGGAAACCTTTTGAGTTGGGGAGGGGGGGCTGCTGACCCTCAGAAAAATCAGTTGGAGGCTGCACACAAGTGAGAACCAATGTGAGAAGCCCCTGACTGAAAAGGAAAGACACTCCTCACACTCCCCTTGCACACCAAAGCCTAAGAGGTAGATTTTGTGTGCTCAAGCCCTGTGGGTAGGTGTCTGGGGGGAGGGAGGGAGGGACTGGAGCCCAGGATTGGCTCCCCAGTGCTGGGCTTCAGGGGCTGGATCCAGGCAAGATGGGGGATGGATTTGGCCCCTGGGCCCGAGGTTCCCCACCCCTGATTTACTGCTTCAGTTCACTTCATTACTTGGCTTCATTCATCAAGATCATTTCTCTTAAAAAAAAATAGCAGCAATGATAGAATCCACCCATAGCTGCTTCTGCTTATAGTTATTATTGCTAGCTCTCTGGACTGCTATATACTACTGAAACCACACAATCAACTACAACACTAATACCTGTTGCCATAGCAGCAGTTTCCCCCCTCTTTGCAAGGAGCATATGGCAAGCCACAACAAAAATGAAAAGCTATTATGTTCTATGACCACTGCTCTCCCCAACCCCCCTCCCGAAAGAGAGTCATCTTCTGTATACAGTACACACGATATTGAAAACTAAATTATCAATGTTTTAACGCTATTGCTCAAACAAGAAAAACCTACACATGCAACTGTGAAATGGAAAAATGTGAAGAGCAAGTATGTGTTACAAACATCTACAAACCTGGTGAATAACACTGAAACCTGGCTGAAGAACAGAAAACAAATAAGAGAGGGGGATTATTTGCAATAAATGAGCTTTCAAAAAGCACACTCTGAGAAAAGGCTCTGATCTTCCAGCCAGCACTAAACACAGTGTAAAGCTTTCCAGGACTCTCCAGCCACAGTCTTGTGTAATTAGTAATAAGTGAACTGAGAGTCAGCTCAGAAGCAATGAGAAAAAATTACTCTATCACATTATCTTGCACGTTAATGCAAGTGAATGACCAAAGGACCCTCGTAACAAAAAAACATTTGTGGCCTACACAGCTATTTTCTTCTCATTATTTTTTACGCAAGACATTATCTTGGTGCAAATTCATCATACACTCACATCCTTGGCTTCCTTAAGCCCTCTGACGTGGAAGTTTTTGCACCTACAGTAACAGAGACAAAAAGATCCCAATCAAACTAGAAACTGTGTTTTAAAACAATAGGAGAAAGCCTGGTTTGATTTAAGCCAAAAATAGTTTTGCATTGCACTAGATTTCAATGGAGCTAGGATTTCATCCTATATTTTTGAATTTCTCGTAAGCCCTTATTCAAAACACAGATGTGATACATTTCTGAAATCACTGACAGTCAATGAATAGATTGTGGAAGCTAAATATTTGTGTTTCATTCCATGAATTCCATATCAACCAGCCAGCATACTCTACACCTCAAGTTACTGTAATGGTCTACACTAATGATGGCAGGTGAAACGGTCTCTGTCTAGCACACAAACCAGTTAACCTGTGAGATCTGGTAGGCTGTACAATCCCACAGTCACTTGCACAGAATGGTTTTCAAATGAGGAGGGTCTTCACGGTTCTACTTCCCTTTTGCTATGGACTAAGCTTCAAACAATTTAACACCAATTACCCATGTTTAGAAATGGCCTGTAGGCAGGTCAGCCATTTAAACATTCCTCCATTTAGAAGACAAAATAAAATACAAGTTAAATATGTTAACACACATCCTGAGAGACCACTCATGTGGCTGTCTTTAAAAAAAAAAAATCCACTGGGAAAAGGACCCCATTCTACCCAAAGCCTCTCAGTTAAACTTCCTAATTGATGAATTTAAAATGTAGCAAGCTTTCAAAATGTGGGCCGCTTCAACTGACGCAGCTGGCCTTACCCAGCAGACAGTCTATACAGACACAACTTTTGCTAGCGATGAAGAATGGGGAAGAGGAGAGATAGGGACATACTCTTAAAACAAGTACTCCAGAACAAGAGGCTGCCCCAACACGTTTTTTAGGTTCTTGAACAAACATGTACAGTACTAGGCAGAACAATGCAATATCAGCTTTCAGATATTTTTTGTTTCCTCACTGTACCTGTTGACTCAAAAGCATTGTACTGTCATGCATTGTACTAGCATTTAGGATTTGGTTGCATCTTCTGGGCATTAAGAATTTATTTTTTCAAGTGTGGTGAGGGAAGATCTAACATGCACAATAGCAAGGTTCCAATGTACGACCCTTAAACCTATTTAATACAGCAACCCTGGAAAACAGGATATAGCTGGATTAAAGATTTTGATGGGCCACGGCGGGCACGGCGGTATCTGGGAATGAGGAAGATGGGGTGGGGCACTTACCTGGGGACTTGCTCCTGGGGGCACATGTGGCACCACCCAGGAGAATTGTGTGGCTGCGCTGCTGCCCCCTACCCCCCACAGCTGGAAGGAGGAGGAGCGGTAGTACACAAGCCACTTCAACAGTGGCGGGCCGGCTGGGCCCACCACAGGCAGCGGGGAGTTGCTTCAGGCCAGCTGGGCTGCAGCACCCACAGCGCAACATGCCCGGCTGGGTTAGAGCAGCCACTTGCCCAGTTGTTGGTTAACCGTAATCAGTAAGCACCACCCAATAATTGATCAACCAGTAAGGCTGATGCTTACTGGTTAATCATTTACAATGCTATCTCGGATAAGGGACACCTGGAGTTCGGAGGTTCAAATGGATTGCAAGTTACCAGCAGAAGAGGAATCTGTTGACTCCACTTAGACAGTTCTCTCATACAAGGCTGCTACACGACAAGGAAAACTCATGGTTATTGCTAAATAAGATATAAATGTGGCCTATAATGACTTTTATACTTCTAAGATCCAAATGAAAAAAATTGTGAAGGAAGATCAGAGCAAGACTTCAAAGCTCGTAACTGACGTCTCCTCTGCACCTTGTTTGCTAACGACAACACCGAGCCCTAAGGTCCTCATTCAGCTTGAATCCCATTTTACCTAAGCAAAGCTGCAACATCTTCAGGTGGAGTTTGTTTGAGAAAGGGATGAGTCAGGATCTCAAAATTTGGCTCCCAAGCAGTAGACTGTTCCACTCCAAAATGTGATTTTAGACTCAAGGTTTACCACAGCATTCTGGGAGGATGTGGTCTTTAATTGTTTGCATAGTGTCCAAGAATGTATTCCATGCATAACAACTGCCACCAACATTGCTCTGAATTTGTGAAAGTTCCACCATACAAACAACCAAAACCTCAGTGAAATAGGTAAGTAGTAAAATATTCTCTGAAAGGGCAAAAATAAAACAAAGGGAGCTGAAGAGTTGAGAACCAAAACATGCAAATTCTGTTAATGTTTAAAATATATGAGAGTTTAAACAAGCCAGGCAGCTAAAACGGTTCCTCACAAGAGGCACTTCAAGGGGAATGTATCTGGACCTTGATGTTTGTCTTTTTATAACAGCTGCAGGTGGTTTCAGTTAAATGCCATAATTAAATTAGCCACACAATGTAGTTACTCTAAGATTTCTAACTAATCTTCACATGATCTCCTCAAACTCTGCCCGTTCTCCAACTTTGAAACAAACCCTAAACCCACACAAACCCAAACCTGATGGGAGAAGAAGAGAATGCTCGAAGGATTTCATGCCTCATACAAAGATGTGAATGACAAGCTGTATGACAATATTCAGCAAACTTCAGTTAAGTAATTGCTTTCATATCCATCCTATCACGCTTCCACATTTCTCCTCTTTCTATGAGTGCTCATAAACTGAAAACATGAAAATCAAAAGCATTATTTGTATCTTTAATGGATTTGTCTCCAATTAGCAAGTACCCCAAGGGGATGGTTTGAAATAATTTCCTGGAATGACAGGTTTTAAACATAAGAGAAACACAACCCTTTACCCCTCTTAGTAAATAAAATAATTTCATAGGGCTTACTACACAGAGGTCTTTCAGATAGATTCTTAAATGCTTTAATCCAGGGTGGTGGACATTCGTGAGCCAATGTATCTTTTTCAAGGGTTCTCTTGTGGCAACAATCTAAAATTTCCCTACTTCACTGTTCTTCATTTGAACATATTAATGCTATTTCCATAACCCATAGATGGCTGTACTACCACACATATAATTTGCATTGAAGGCACAATATAGATATCACTTACTATTTGTTTAGATCAATTGCCTCTGGATCATGATCGCTGCTCTTGGATGCAATTTTTCCACTACCTTGCTAGAAGAAGCATTCAACTCTGGCTTACATAAGAATGGCCGTACTGGGTCAGACCAAAGGTCCATCTAGCCCAGTAGCCTGTCTGCTGACAGTGGCCAGCACCAAGTGCACCAAAGAGGGTGGGCCAAAGACAATGATCAAGCGATTTGTCTCCTGCCATCCTTCTCCAGCCTCTGACAAACAGAGGCCAGAGACACCATTTATATCCCCTGGCTAATAGCCTTTTATGGACCTAACCTCCATGAAATTATCTAGCTTCTCTTTCAACTCTGTTATAGTCCTAGCCTTCACAGCCTCCTCTAGCAAGGAGTTCCACAGGTTGACTACGCGCTGCGTGAAGAAGAACTTTCTTTTATTAGTTTTAAACCTGCTACCCATTAATTTCATTTGGTGTCCTCTAGTTCTTCTATTATGGGAATAAGTAAATAACTTTTCTTTATTCACCTTCTCCACACCACTCATGATTTTATATACCTCTATCATATCCCCCCTCAGTCTCCTCTTTTCTAAACTGAAAAGTCCCAGTCGCTTTAACCTCTCTTCACATGGAACTTGTTCCAAAACCCTAATCATTTTAGTTGCCCTTTTCTGAACCCTTTCCAAGGCCAAAATATCTTTTTTGAGGTGAGGAGACCACATCTGTACACAGTATTCAAGATGTGGGCATACCATAGTTTTATACAGGGGCAGAAAGATATTCTGGGTCTTATTTTCTATCCCTTTCTTAATAATTCCTAACATCCTATTTGCCTTTTTGACCGCCGCTGCACACTGTGTGGAAGTTTTCAGAGAACTATCCACAATAACACCAAGATCTCTTTCCTGATTTGTCATAGCCAAATTAGCCCATATCATACTGTATGTATAGTTGGGATTATTTTTTCCAACGTGCATTACTTTACGCTTATCCACATTAAATTTCATTTGCCATTTTGTTGCCCAGTCAGTCAGTTTGGTGAGATCTTTTTGAAGTTCTTCACAATCTGCTTCTGTCTTGACTATCTTAAACAGTTTAGTATCATCCGCAAACTTTACCACGTCACTGCTTACCCCTTTCTCCAGATCATCTATGAATAAGCTGAACAAGATTGGTCCCAGGACTGACCTTTGGGGGACACCACTAGTTAACCCTCTCCATTCTGAAAATTTATCATTTATTCCTACTCTTTGTTTCCTGACTTTTAACCAGTTCTCAATCCATGAAAGGACCTTCCCTCTTAGCCCATGACAATGTAATTTACACAAGAGCCTTCGGTGAGGGACCTTGTCAAAGGCTTTCTGAAAATCTAAGTATACTATATCTGCTGGATCCCCCTTGTCTGCATGTTTGTTAACACCTTCAAAGAACTCTAATAGATTAGTAAGACATGATTTCCCTTTACAGAAACCATGTTGACTTTTGTCCAACAAATTATGTTCTTCTACGTGCCTGACAATTGTATTCTTTACTATTGTTTCGACTAATTTGCCCGGTACTGAAGTTAGACTTACCAGTCTGTAACTGCCAGGATCGCCTCCAGAGCCCTTTTTAAATATTGGTGTCACATTAGCTACCTTCCAGTCATTAGGTACAGAAGCCGATTTAAAGGATAGGTTACAAACCACAGATAATAGTTCAGCAATTTCCCATTTGAGTTCTTTGTTCCAAAACCTCCTCTAATGACATTTCAATCCAGGACAGCTCCTCATAAAGGATGGTGCAGATTTGGGAATCTCCCTAACATCCTCAGCCATGAAGACTGAAGCAAAGAAATCATTTAGTTTCTCCGCAATGGCTTTATCGTCCTTGATTGCTCCTTTTATATCTCTATCATCTAGGGGATCCACAGGTTTTTTAGCAGGCTTCTTGCTTCTAATGTACTTAAAAAACCTTTTGCTATTTCTTTTTTTAGTTTTTAGCTAGCTGTTCCTCAAAATCTTTTTTTGCTTTTCTTATTACATTTTTACACTTGATTTGACAGTGTTTATGTTCCTTTCTATTTATCTCACTAGGATTAGACTTCCACTTCTTGAAAGATGACTTTTTGTCCCTCACTGCTTCTTTTACATGGTGGTTAAGCCCAGGTAACTCTTTTTTAGGTCTCTTACTATGTTTTTTAATTTGAGGTATACATTTAAGTT
>JANRFK010006688.1:21044227-21073841 GCA_030068395.1 Apalone spinifera
ACTCTGCCACCCACATGGCCTGCTCTATCCTTCCGATATATTTTATATCCCAGTAGGATTGTGTCCCACAGATTTTCCTCATTCCACCAGGGTTCAGTGATGCCTATTATGTCAATCTCCTCCTTTAATATGAGGTACTCTAGTTCACCCATCTTATTAGTCAGACTCCTAGCATTTGTGTAGAAGCACTTTAAAAATTTGCCACAGTTTATTTGTCTGCCCTTCCCTGATGCATTGGATTCCTTTATATGCGGTTGTTTGTCTGCTCTGGCCCATGGTTTGTCCTCTCCTCTCTTTCTGATTACAGCTTAGAGACTCTCTATCAATGGATTCACCTCTAAGAGAAGTCTCCATCCGATTTATGTGCTTCTCCGCACCAATTGGCTTTCCCCAATCTCTTAGTTTAAAAACCGCTCTACGGCCTTTTTAATGTTTAGTGCCAGCAGTCTGGTTTAGGTGGAGCCCATCCTTCCTCTATAGGCTCCCCCTCTCCCAAAAGTGTCCCCAGTTCCTAATAAATCCAAACCCCTCTTCCCTACACCATCGTCTCATCCATGCATTGAGATTCTGAAGCTCTGCCTGCCTACCTGGCCCTGCGCGTGGAACTGGAAGCATTTCCGAGAATGCCACCATAGAGGTCCTGGATTTCAGTCTCTTTCCTAGCAACCTAAATTTGGCATCCAGGACATCTCTCCTACCTTTCCCTACATCATTGGTACCTACATGTAACATGACCACCAACTCCTCTCCAGCACTACACATAAGTCTATCTAGATGGCTCGAGAGATCCGCAACCTTCGCTTGCTTCATCACAACTATAGTTTGGTAAATCAGGATGGTTTAGTACTAGTATCCTTCCATAGAAAAATCAGCGATATTTTTTGCTTGAAGTAGTTTTTGATTGGCCTTCAGTTGTCTGTTTTGAGGTCTCATTGAAACAAATGGTTTCCTGCATGTGACTGGAAATCAAGAGGTCTGAATTCAGGTTCCAGCTCTGCCATTGACTTGATGTGCCACTGGGCAAGTCACTTTACCTCTCTGTCTCCATTTCCTTATCTGTTAAATGAGGAGATAGCACTTACCTCAGAGGGATATTGTGACCTTGTCTTTACTCCATGGAAGATCGACACTACCACGATTGATCCTCTGGAGTTTGATTTAGCAAGTCTAGTTAAGACTTGCTAAATCAAACTCAGAGGGTACCCCACCAGCCTACGATACTCCTTCTTTTGCGAGGAGTAAGGGAAGCTGATGGGAGCATCTGCTACTGTCATTCTCCCACAGTAGAGATGCTGCAAAACTCAGCATAAGGTAAGCCAACTCTACCTACATATTCTACGTAGCTGGAGTTGCGTACCTTAAACTGAGCTACTGGGTTTAGCGTAGAGCTGGCCAGAGATAAAAAGGCTAAATACACAAAAACTGGTACTTCTGCTTCTCTACTTCCTCTTGCACTTTCCCTGCTGCCCCCACTTTGATACTGTAATTGAGATGACAAGAGAAAACAGATACTAGTTATAGAAAAATACTAGTAAATTTGTTGTGGCTTCTTCGGCCATCTTCTTAATCCCAAAAACTCTTTAATTTTCTTGGGGTTTAGAGTGCTGCAGGGTGACTATACACTCCTGTTGGGCACAGAAACCTTACCAGCCTCTTTGTTGTACTATATGCCCCATCCCCTTTGCTGGCTCCATCTGGCTCCTACTCCAATACAAATTTATCTGGCCGGTTTTCAAAACCAGAGTTGTTAAATCTGGCACCCTTCACCATCATTAAAACTAATTAAAAATGCAATTAAATAAAAAATAAATGGTAGCAAAGCATTCCAATTGAGCACCAGTGCTGAAATTCCTGGCAAAAGAATAGAGACTTACTATGCAGGGAATGGAGTATTTTTGTATACTGAATACTCTGTTAGCCAAATCAAGAATACTTTTTTAAAAGCAGTTTTCTCCACAGTGAGCCCTTAACTTGGATACTCCTAAAAATATCACAGGCTGAAGTGCTACTTGCTAACTCACTACATGGGATGTAAAAAGGTGCTACCCACCTATGAGTTCCATAGGCAGGAGGGGAGATGTGGAAAGGAAAAGTTATAATTAAGGATGTGAATAAGACGATATTTGGCTAATCATGTAGTCGATACAATTTGTAGGGGTTGCTCCCAGAGTCAGCATGAGCTGACTAGTCCCGGCTCACACCAGCTCTAGTACAACTGTGACTCTGCATTTTAAATGTAGTAAAAGCCACTGGGTAACACACAGAAATCTGTTGGAGAACCTTTTTAACTTACTCGGGCACTCATTAATGGATCTCAAAGTTTCCATATTATTACAAGCCAATTTCAAAAAACAGCTTGAAAGGGAAGCTGCAGAACTTAATTTAATTTCCAAGTTTGATACCTACAATAGAAGTTTAAACAAAGACCTTAACTGGATCACCCGCTACATTCCACATCCTAATGATATAAAAAAAGCCAAACCCCAGGTACTTAAGAGTACTTTGAACCTTCTCCATCAGCTTAATTTAGCATAGAAACTCTGACTAGTCTTTTCCCATTTTTCTCCTTTCCTTTCCCTTCCCAACCCCTCTCTTTCTCTGCTATTTATTTGTACCCTAGACCCCTTAATCCCCATTCATCTGAAGAAGTGGGTTATGCCTACAAAACCTCATGATACCATCTAGATTTATTGAGTGTCTCTAAGGTTGTGCAGGACTACTTGTTATTTAAGTTTTTTCTGTTACAGACTAACATGGCTACCCCTCTGATACAGTTTATAGTTTCTATATACAGTTAAAGCAAATCACATCAAGTGTTTAGTTCTGCAAATTGTTTTTGGCCAGCTCCCATGCATTCCATTATTAATATATCAAAATTAATTCAGAGAACAATTATCTCCTTGAATCAAGAGAATAAAGCCATTAATGTTATATAAATAGCTTGGGGAAGGAGAACAATCTAAAAATTGACATTAACACTTATAACTACTCTGGTGCAGTGCTATTGAAAGGAAAATCCCTGGCATATACAAAGGTTAGTGTGGCAACTTTCACCAAGAGATTATAATCTTACTCCAAGAGCAGATGCACCTGCACATACTCAGTGATCATCCTGAAGAGATGACACAAATGTAATTGTTTTGAATTTACACATGGAACTTCTCAGACAAAAATACCAAAAATTAAAGCTTGCTCAGTGTGGGAACCCCAGTAGGCTGCATGTTCCAAGAAACCAGAGATCTGCTGTCAACAGATCAACAAGAACCATGGGCAGTTGGTGCAGCTGGGTCTGGGGGAGGCACCTCCCACCCCGTCTGCTGAGGCTCCACATCTCATGGGGGAGGTGAGTAGGTGGGGCAGTGCACTCAGTGTGCCCTAGCCTCCCTGGAGCACCAGGGAGGGAAGAGAGGCGAGGGGATGCATGCACACAGTACGGCTCCCAGAGCACCAGGGGAAGGGAGGAGGTCACATGATTCCAGTCCCCCCAGTCAGAAGCTGAATATTGTTATCCATGTAAAAATCCAAGTCCTTTTTAAATCTTACTAACTATCCTGTAACAGTGAGTTCTACAGTTCACGTATGCATTGTGAGAAACATAAATTTCTTTTTTTATCAATTTTAAATTTGTCACCTTTCAATTCCCTTTCATTGTATCCTTTGTTCTTCTGGGGTGAAAAGTTGTTCCCGATACACTTGCTGACTACCATTCTTAATACCAGGATGGGCACAGAAGCAAACAACACTGAAGCAATCTAATGAGCTGTATTAATCTATGTTTGAATTACTATTGCTTCTAATCGGGTGATTCTCCTATAATTCCACAGTAGGAGCAAGCGAGATCATAACCTGAGATTTCTCCTAGGAGTTAACCACAGACACAACCAGAGCTCTGTCCAGAGCATTAATGTGTCTCAGTTCAAAAGGATTAGGACATGAGTATCTTGCAAAATTAAAGTTTCCCACTGAAGTGAGAAAGAAACCACAGCAACAGAAGGAGGAAGGAACTCTGTTTAATTTTTTTTCATGCAAGGGCCAGAAAGTTGGTTTGATATTTTCTTCTGTCCACCAGATTGGGAAGAGAATGTATGAAAAAGAATCATCTAAAAGGCTCCAGAGAGAAGTGGAAATTTCCCACCAGTCACAGACCAGAATGGCCTTCTGGTAGTAGTGCATAAAACCAACAAATGAACAGTTAACCAATTAGCTGCACAAACGGCAGACATGAGGATGAGGTTGCATGCTAACAAGAAAAAGCCTAACTGCTTGCTGCACCTTCAGGGAAAAAAGGCTCTGAGATAAATGCCTACAATAATCCATCCCCTCCTGAACCTGCCTTTTGGTGACAAAACAGTGAGAGCGTTTACACTACCATGTGACGTATGCAACTTTTGTCCGGAAAAACACCCGGTTTTGTCAACAAAAACCTCCACCTCTGAGAGAGACTTTATTGTCAACAAAGAGCCAGTGTGGACTTTGATGTTTGTTTTGTCAAGGGAACTGGATTCCACCAGTATCCCACAATGCCTGTCCTGATGGCTTTGCTCAGTGTTTTGTGATCTCTGCTGCTCTGCAAACATGTATCCCTGCCCTTTCAAAGCTTCAGGAAGTATCTGATAGCTGAGAGAGCTGCTTTGTTTGGGGAACAAACAAAAACGAAATCATTGGAATGTGCCTGTTCTGCTGCTGCAAGGGAAGGACTGGAGAGACGGCTGTACTGCTTTGACATTCCTCACCTCACAGAGCTACGAGGGAATCTTAAGAAGTGCAAGGAGCAGCTCTACTTTCCCAAAATGCTGCACTGTGTGATGCTTACCCACATTGCTAGCTTCCCTGTCTACAAAGATTGCAAAGCAATGTGGCCATGAAATGTCAACAATGGGAGGCAGAAAAACTGGTTTGATTACTTTTCACTTTTGGTGACTTTTGCATGTCGACTGCACTTTTGTCACCAAGCCTTCCCAATATAGACATAGCCTTAGTCATTTGCTGAATGTCTAGAACAGGGCTACTCAACTCGGGAAGCCCCGGAGGCAACAATGATACTCACAGCACATGCCAACTGCCGCAACTTAAGTGTGGTTTAATATACTTGCAAATATATATGCAAATAGCTTCTTTCACACTGACAGGCATGAATACAAAGATACAAAGGCAAGACTACACAACATGCAGGCCCCATGTAAGTCAGTTCTGCTGATATTAATGAAATGCAGTATTTACCTGATTTCCACCCATATGACAGCACTTTTAATGAGCCATGATAGTCCAGGAATTTAACTACTAAAATGCATATCAACAGAAGACCATTATATTGACTAGTTTTTTGTTTTGGCTCCCACCCGCGGGCCACGTGTTGATCTCCACGTAAACCCAAACTGCACTGCGGGCCGCAAATGAACAGGCTGCGGGCCATGTGTTGAGTAGCCCTGGTTTAGAAGTAAGTGCTATACTTAATACCCAGGGGGAACATGGCCTCCACCAAGATATTTAGCTTTGCCCAAAAGCAGGGTTGCAGTGTTGTCCCTTTTTCATAAGTGCAAAAAGCATATATGCTCCCCCAGCCAAAGATACGACTACACAGAAAACCAGTAGCAAATACTATATTATATTTGGGCACACTGTCCTAGAAGTATTTCTTGCCAATGACCCTTCTGTAAGAAAATTACTTACACTTTTATCAAAGTCGCTTGGAATTAGTTTTATTTCATATCCCATACACTTATCTTCTTTCCCTCTACCATAACCCCACACTAACAAGTTAAGGCACGTCTAAACAACGTTCTATTTTCCGAAAGAGGATATGCAAATTCCACGGGAATTTGCATATCTTCTTCCGATCTCACTTTCGAAAGCAGAGCTTTAAACCTCATTTTTTAAGGAAGAGTGTTTTTTTTAAAAAAGAGAGAGTTTTTTTCCTGAAAAAACCGTGTCCAGACTACTTTCACTTTTGAAAGCTCCACTTTCGAAAGTTAGATCGGAAGAATTTGCATATCCTCTTTCGAAAATAGAGTATAGTCTAGACATAGCCTAAGTGAGCAATAATGTAGAAAGACTTAATTTCCTGTCTTTCCTGACATCAGAGTTGCTGTCTTGCAGAACCAATGGAAACCAAAGCTGAAAACAATCTGTGCTATGGATAATGAAAACTACTGTGTTGGTTAGAACAAGAAAACCAGAACACACTATTGTACCAAAAGCATAGGAAGCAAGTTTCTATGGGCTAAGGCTGTAATTGTGACAAATTAAAAAGAGATTTAATTCTACTAAATATATGTACACACACTTCAGACACAATACATTTAAATGTTTTGCTATTTCACAAGAAAAGGAAATAGATGCACAGCCCAGAGAAAATGGCCAGTCTGTTACCTCAGGCAGACAGGAGATGTTGCATAAAGAAAGACAAACAGAAAGGGTTGATATGAGTCACAAGGGAAATACCCTCAAAAGCACCTCAGGAGTTTAGGATAAAAGGTGCTATAGTATTGCAATGTATTTATTAATGAGCATTTCTCACCGCTCATTAATAAATACATTAATAAATACAACAACAAAAAATTCTAAGACATAAAAATAAATGGATGAGACTACAAACAATCTGACTCCTGAAATGAAAACGCATAAAATTATTTCCGTTCTGCATCTCCAAAGCAATTAGACCTTATTTAAACACCTTTAAGGGGAGGTGTGTGGGCAGAGGGGAGGCAGTGAAATCTGGTTCCAGAGACCAAGAGGTGGTGTCATCAGCACAGTTGCTTGGATACCTGGCAATAAAGGACTTGACTATACTTTGCTTTGTGCTGGTTTAACTAAACTGGTAGAAGAAAAAGCTTTTTGATTCAATCAGTATAACTAAAGGTTCTACAAGGAGACTTCTTAATTCTAGCTGATTTTTTATGAAATGTTTTTAATCTTGTTCTGCAGTTTTGCCAAAAAAAAGTTTTTCCCACAGATTTAAAATAATTTTAATTTAAAACACACATTTGTGTTTCTATGCATAACAGTAGTTGGACCTTCCAAAAGAACAACTGTACATTATCAAAACTTATGTCAGACTCCGAAATGAAAAAGCTACGGGGGGGAGAAGATCGATTTTATTTATTCTGACCCACCCCCGCCCTTGGCCATACCTCCTCATTGTACATTCATGCCACTGATGAGACATTCCAGGGCTACTTCTTGAACTAACAGGGCTTAGCCCTAGTACAGTTCTAACACTGCAATGACCTACTATGTAAGGCTACATCTAGACTACAAGCCTCTTTCGAAAGAGGCTTTTTCGAAAGAACTGAAAGAATCTTTCGAAAGAGAGCATCTAGACTGCAACCACTTATTTCGAAAAAGCAAGGCGCTTTTTCAAAAGAGAGCACCCAGGCAGTATGGATGCTCTCTTTCGAAAAAGCCCTGTTTGCATTCAAGAACGCCTTTTTTTGAAAGAGCACTTTTGAAAAAAGGCGGTATGCCTCGTAAAACTAGGTTTACCGTGGTCGAAAAAGCCACCGTGTTCTTTCAATTTAATTTTGAAAGAACACGGTGGCAGTCTAGACATAGGGGAAGTTTTTTCAAAAAAAGGCCTCTTTTTTCGAAAAATGGGCTTCCAGCCACATTGCCAGAGAGAAACAAATGTCAAATGCCAGTGCTGAAGTAGAGGTTGGACTTCCCTTGTCCAGCACCCTCGGGACACGACCAGTTATGAACAAGAGAATTTGCTGGACCAGAGAGGTCTCTTTTTTTCCATGCTGCTCTGCTGCCACCAGACTAGGGATCCAGCTTAGCCCTACTACTGCCCCAGCCTCTGAAGGCTTTTTATCTGCAGCGGGAGTCAGAGCGGCACGGTCGGAGCTCCGCAGCCAGGAGTCTGCAGCCTCAGCCAGGGCCAGGACCAGAGCTCCATGGCTGCCTCTTGGGTTGCCAGGTGTCTGGTATGCAGTCTCTGTCCAGTAAAAAAACCCCAGAAAATACTGGGCATCTGGCAGGGAGAGCAGTGAGCGTGGGGATTTAAAGGTGCAGTGCCTCTTTTTTTTTTTTTTTGTGCGGGTTTTTTTTGTTTGTAATTTTTTTTTTTTTTTTTTTTTTAAGTATCTGGCAACCCTAGTTGCAACTCCCCTGCTGCTGGAGCTAGAACTCCTTGCCATGCCGCGTCCCTCTCCACTGACATTTTTTCTGGTTGAGTCACTCGCCTCCCTCCCCCAACCATGATCCTGCCCCACCACCAAACCACCCTGTTCCTGGGCTCTGTGGTCCAGGAATATCCAGCGTCGTTCCAGACCGGAGAGTTCTGGTTAAGGGAGGTACAACCTGTACTGCACTACTTTTATTTATTTATTTGGAAAAAATCAGTTAAAATTTATCCACCAAACTCTAAACAGAATGCAGGGATTTCAGAATCCTATTTGAATTTGCAACATTCTATTTAATTGAACTGTTCTTAGCCTAACTTAATTCTGCCACAAACCCAGGAACCCGGCATATTTGCTCCTCTGAGGAAAAAATGTGAGCTGTAACAGATGGATTAAACAACAGAGAGTCCTGTAACTCAAACAAGTGCTCCTAAGAATAGCTTTTTTGTATTCACCTTTTATTTATTAAAACACTTTGGACTTCAGTTAAGTTTCTTTGCTCAGCATGGATTATTCTTTCACACCAGCTTTGAAACAAACCGCAAGCCCTTTTTTCTGGTCATCTAATTTCACTGTAACTTCTACAGGCCTCTCTGTGGAGATGCTAGTTGATACATTCCTCTTGACATAGACCTTTGGTCTGAACCCAGCCTCCTACAGAGATACTCCTGAGCTAAGCACTACAAACATCATCTTCTTTCCTTTTCCACTTTCTTTTAAGTGATCACCTAGCCCAACAGCAAAACCCACCTTTGCCCCAGGTTTGAAGAGTCTGTTTCTATACAAAACAGGTGGGGAATGAAAAACGGTATTCTACACTCAAGTGCCACTTGCCACATCCAAAGCAACTACCTCCCACACTCAAAAATCCAGCTCTGTAAGGGCCACTCTAGCTTAGATAAGTGTTTGAGCACTTCCTAGGTTATGCTCCACCTCACACGTACTCAGAGTGCAAATAGGAGACTGATTTTTAATTTTTTAAATTAATAATTGCCATTTCAAGCGTATTGACCATATTAGACATTTTATTAACAGTAGAACCTCATAATCCCCATTAATTGCTAAGAGTCCTAGTGAAAATTAGGGAGAAAGCAAACAAAATAGCTCAGGAGGGAGCCTATTAATTTATTTGATCAATGCAACTTACATGTATTTAGAGATGTTTATAAGGAGCTAGCAAAAAGGTACTATTAATGGGTTTTGTGAAAGAAGCAAAAATCTCAGTAACATGGGGCCTTTTGCTACATTCTATTTCATCTTTGCTAAGAAATTGGGAGAAACAATGGCCCACTGCATATGCAAATTATGCAGCGTATGAATTAGCAAAGTAAAAATTATTCACTTGCATTCTGTGCATCAACAATGGAGACGGGATGATTTCTTCTACCCAATGGAAGGTAATTTTTTTTTAAAAGAATTTATCTGTTCTGTATCTCCTAGCCCTAAACATGGTCATTATTCACTTTCCATAAGTCACCCCAGACTCCACTGTGCATACTTTCCATTCTCTTTCCATTGCCTCTCCTCACCCCCATAATGTCTGTCCCAATCCCAACTATCCTCTGCAGACACTTAGTAGAGGACAAAGCTTAAAATCAACAGCACACCTGATTATCCCAGTAGAGGTTACTACTTGTCCAGTCAATAGTCTCAGCCATGAGATCACAGATAGGCCAAAGGGACTAGGGAATGTTAAATTGCATTTAATCGGCTGATCGAGTAGTCAATGGAATTTCCATTGACTACTCAATTAGTCAATAAGGGGCAGAAATGCAGAGCTGCAGTGGATTTAGCTCCTGGCCCTGGGAGCTAACTCTGCTGCGGCTCTGCCTTTTAAATGTATTAAGAGCCACCAGGCTCTTAATATGTTTAAGAGGCAGAAGTATAGCAGGGCGACTGGGCGCGAGTTGGGAATCAGCTGTCCCAGCTCATGCCCAGTCACAGACTCTGCAGCATTGGGGACCAGGCACGAGCCGGGACAGCTGATTCCCGGCACGTGCCTGGTTCTCCCCTATCCCACTTACATCCCTAAAAGGGACTGTAATTATGCTCCTCTAACCCTAGAGATAGTGCCTCTAGACCAGAGAAGAAGTATTGTTCAATATATGAGCTTCTCTAGACAAAGGACAGACAAAGCTTCTCTCCCACAGCAATATACCTTCATATATGAGGCTAACAGAAGGACTGTAATGAGTGCAGGCTATTTGATGAAAGCATATAACCCAAAGAAGGGCAAAAGTTTTCGATGGGGGCCAAGAATTTGGAAAGTGGTCAGGGGGTGCACTTTTCTACTATATTAATGGAACGGGTGTGGGGACTGGGATGGAGTTTGGGTACAGAAGGGGGCTTTGGGATACAGAAGGCAGGGTAGGCTCTGTGAAAGAGTTTGGGTTCAGGAGGGTTCTCACCTGGGACAGGGGTACAGGACAGGAGGAAGTCTGGGAGAGAGTTTGGATGAAGTAGGCGGTTGTGACCTGGGGCAGGAGTTTGGGGTACAGGACGGGGTGCCAGATGCAGGGTCTAGCCAAGAGGCACTTACTGTAGGTGGCTCCCAGCTGGTGGCCCAAAGGGACTCTCAGGCAGGCTCCCTGGCTGCTGCAGGTTCACGCACCTCTCAAAGCGTCCGGCTGTTGGAGCCAGATTGTATCTGTGCATGCATCCTTGCAGAGAGAGGGGCAGCGGGTCCCTACATGCTGCACATGCTTGCTAGCACTCCCTTTGTTTCCAGCCTACAGGAGGCTGCGAGGATGGCAGTGTGGGTGGGGACAGGGTGCAGAGACCCTCATTTCCTCCAAGGGGCACATACTGCACAGAGTCACACACTCTGGCCCCACCAGTCAGCTGCTTTGAGCAGCATGTGGGTAGGGTTGCCAGATGGTTTCAGAAAAAATACCCAACAACAACAATAAAACACACCAGGAAAAACAAAACAAAACAAAACAAAGGCCCCCAAGAGTTGTTAAGCAAAAAAACCCAAAACACAAAAACAAAACAAAAAACCCACTGTGGCCCCTTTAAAAACCACGTGGTGAGGCTTTTTGGCCCTAACAAGCAGCCAGCGGCTGTCCGCCCGCCATCTTGCCTCCCTGCACTGGCCGGACAGCTCCCGTGCAGAACCCGGTAAACACTAGGGTCACCAGGCTGCCTCCATATTGAGCCGGACAGCCTGGGATTTTTATCTCCGGGCCAGGAAAAAAAAAAATCAGAAAGTACCAGACATTTTAGGTTTCCGCTATTTTCTGAATTTTTTTTTACCCGAGAGGAGTAGGGATGGCAGATGGTTTAACCAAAAATACCGAACACCCCTCCCCCCAAAAAAAATACAGGGGAAAAAATTCTGTTGGGGGGGAGGGAAGGGAAGACCAAAGTTGTTGAGAAAAAAAAACAGCATTAAAACAGCATGGCCCCTTTCAGTGAATGCAGAGTCAGAATAGGGATAAGAACAGGGGAGTGGTTGACCACTAAGACACAGGGAAGACATTGCTTCCCCTTGGTCTTTAGGCTTTTAGCTGGTGGCCATTTTGTTTTCTTGATCAAGCCACAACGCAGCCTCCCTGTGGAACCAGGTAAGCAGGAGGTCCGGGGAAAGGGGACTGGGCGGACCCCGGGGAGGGGTGGAGGCCAGGGGCTGGGCCCAGTTGCTGAGTGTGTTGTAGGGTTGCCAGATGTCCAGTATTTTTGCCTCCTGGCAGTGAAAAAAAAATAGAAAATACAAGACATTTTAGGTGTCTGGTATTTTCTGAATTTTTTTGCTGGACAGGAGTAGAAGATATCGGACTGTCTAGGTCAATACTGGACACCTGGCAACCCTACATGTGGGGCTGCAGCAGCCACAGGGCTTGCCTAAGGTCTCACTAGGCCGGATCCAGTCCAGAGACTGTATTTTGCCTCCCCTTGCTGGCAGAAACTACCAACAGAGAAACCTCAATCAAAATAGATACCTTCTTATTTATAAGCAAAACAAAACAGCTATCTATTAATATTAGCAAGCGCATACGGGCAATGCTTCCTGGAATTGAATGAATGCCTTTACACGCCCTTTTAGTTCAATATTCCAACTCAAAAAAAAAAAAAAAAAATAGCAGCTGTTAGAGCAACTTCCCCTCTTTCCTTGGGAGGAGCTGTGTAATGGGAAAAACTGCTAAGAGCTATTTAATCCTTAAAAATAACACATTTCTACCACACTTTTTTGTTTGTTTGTTTTTAAATCCTTTCTCTCGCTCTCTCTCTCAACAAAGTTCTGCTAAAACAGCACAATGCCCATTGTGTTTTGCTGTTCCCCCTGGCCGCCAAATACCACAGTGAATAGATAGGAGTTCTCCTTTAAATAAAACAATGACCACTAAAAAAAAATAATGCAAAGCACTGAAGCAGTCATGAGACTCATGGTTTAATACCTTGTACATATTTGGCTGGTAGAAGTAGTTGGAACTCCCTCTCCTTTGGCTTGAGCCAGTAAGTGTCTGAGGTTCTGAAAGTACGATCTAAACCAGCTTTTCTGCTTTTTAAAGGCCTTGTTCTGGTTCCATGCAATAGGCACAAATGTCATAGGAAACCAGCTGGAGTCTTTTTGGAAGCACATTTCAACTTTGTTAAATAAGTTTTTATGATTCCCCAACTTTTTATTTACAGGCTGCTTAACTCATTCCCATATTTCCTCAAGTCCTCACTAATCTTTCCTCTATGAACAATGAAGCAAAGGCCAGGTATGACTTCCAATCGCTGAAGCTGGCTCAGTCACTCCGGTGGTGTTGTCACTTCTTTGAACACTAACCAATGAGCTTGATGGTAATTATGAGGGCAGATTATAGGGCAGCCCTATCACTGAAATGAAAACTTTTCCAAACCCTCTGCCCAAAACGTTTCAAGGTGACCTAAGCACCGTCAGTGTGAGAAATCAGGCTGCATAGAAACAATATATATGATGTGGATTTGTAGCCTACCATATCACTGTGATAACTCTGATTACCTTATAAGTTTGATTTGCTTTTAACCCCTTTTATTCTGGCCCCACTAATGCAACCTCTGAAAAACTATCACCTATTAACATGTCAGTAGAGCACCTGCATTATACCTTGCAATGTCTCAAACAACCATATAGCAAAATAGCAGTTAATGAAGCATGAAGCACGACAAATGTGGAATGATCTTATATGCCAGTGAGAAAGTTTGAATTTCCTCCCTACTGCACCTCCCCCTCCACCCTTGTCCTTTTTCGCATTAATGCTTCTTTCACACATAGGTTTACAGTTCTCATTATGCAGTCAGATCTGACTCAAGACCACATACACAAGAAATGTTTCTAGAACTATTAACTTTTAGAGATGATGGAAAAAGATCATATCAAAGCCATGCACTCACTTTGCCAAGTGGTTCATAAGCATCTGCAGCATCTGTCTGTTTTTTTCTGGGAGTCGATGCACAAGGTTGTGGATTTCTGAGATTCTGGATTCTTGATTCTCCAGCTCTACATTGGGAAACAAGAGATTATTCCAACTGCTATTTGCTTACTTTTTTTAATACTAAAAAAACACCCACATCAGGACAGAAATTCAATCAGACATAGGTGTCTTGAATAGAGCTGGGCGGGAATGGTTCAAGAAGCACTGAACTTAGGAAGAAGAAAATCCAATGCACAACTACAAAATGTGGATATAACTGGCTAAGTATTGCTGAAAAGGATCTGGTGGTCATAGCAGATCACAGAGTTAATATGAGTTCAACAATGTGGTGCAGTTGAGAAAAAAAATATTCTGGGTAGGGATGTGAACGACTAGTCGTCCCCCCTTTCCCCCCCAACCCGCTTGCTGCTTCTATCAGAAAGAGGCAGAAAGGGAAGGGGAGAGGAGGGAGTGCTTCAAAACAGCAGTGCCATGTGGAGCCCAGGGTCTGTCGCTTTGAAACGCCGCGTGCAGCCCAGGGCTGGCTGGGAGTTCTCAGCCAGTCCTGGGCTGCATGCGGAATTTCAAAGAGGCAGCACTGGGTGGAGCCCAGGGTCAGTAGACCCTGGGCTGCATGTAGCACTCCCACTTTAAAACACTGCAGGGAGCATGGGACCAGTGGAGGATTGCTTGAGTGTCCCACTGGCCCTGCGCTCCCCGCAGCGCTTTCACCTTTGAAGTGTAGCAATAGCCCCGAGGCTGTTGCTACACTTCAAAGGCAGAGGTGCCCTTATCGACTAATTGAATAGTGGATGTACATTTTTAAAATCCCTAATTCTGGGGTATAGTAACAGGAAAGTGCTGTATTTAAAACATGGGATGCAAACAAACAAAATTCCTAACCAGCATGGCGGGGAAGGCACACGAGTTAAGGGAGGGCCATGTGACTCTGCCCGACCCCCAGCCCAGGGCCCCCCACAATCTTCCCTTCCCCATCCCATGTTACCTGAAGTGGAAGGGTGGTGGTTGGTACAGCACTTGGAGCAGAACAACCAACAGCTACTCCTTTCCCTGCTACCACTCCCAGGGGGAAAGGAGTAGAACTCACAGTTCTACCACTCCATGGATCTGTTGCGTCTTTGTACTGGGCTGAAGGAGTGTGGGGGTAGAGGGGGAAGAGAGGGATAATTTGGCTCCTTTCCCTATTGGGAGGAGCAGCGGGGAAAGGAGTGGAACACCAGAATTCCTCTGGCTGCCGTCGCACTTCCAGTCCCGTCCCACCCCAGATCCCAGCGCTGTACAGAGAGACCTGGCAGCTCAGTGGAAAGGCTGGGGATGTCCGTCACAGAGTTTTTCCAGTACACCATAGTGGCTAAAATTTACTATCTGGTACGGTGTACCAGCCCAGCCCAGCCCACTTGCACCACTGATAAAGGCAGTTGTCCTTCTTTCCTGGTATTAGGAAAGGCCTCAGTTGGAGTAGCGTGTCCAGTTTGGGATGTCACACTAGGAAAGATGCAGATAAATTGTGGGGGGAAGGGGAGAATTTTCGAGAGGCTGGCAGAAAGAAACAAATTTAAAAAAAAATAGAAAAAAAAGAAAACCAGACTTGTAAGGAAAGATTAAAAAACTGGTCATGTGTAGTCTTGAAAAAAAGGAGAACAAGGGGAGCCTGATAACCATCTTTACATATGTTCTAGTCTGTAATGAAGAGGATGGTGATCAACTGTTGAAGTAGAACAAGAAGTAATTGGCTTAATCTGAAGGAAGGCAGAGTTTATCAGGATAGCTGAGCATTGGTACAGGCTTTCCTAGGGAGGTTATGGAATCCCCATCATTGGCATTTTTAAAAACAGGTCAGATAAACTCCTGTCAGAGTTGGCCTAAGTTTATTTGGTCCTGCCTCAGCCTAGGGGGCCAGACTAGATGATCTTGAGGTCCTTTCAATCCATCTATAGCTATGATTTCATGACACTAGGACAGAAAAATATGTTTTTCCTCCCACTTCCTACCCACCAGCATCTAGACTCATTTTCTTTACACTACACCCCACAACGGCATGCTCCTTGCATCTCAATTCCAAGTAGGGATGTGAAAGTGTAGCTAGGTACACAGTTAAATGATGAGCCTGGACTCTTAGGTTAACCTTTAAGTCACACACAGGCTCCTGGTACATGCAGGGAGCTGTATCCTCCCCCCACACTGCTGCTTCTGTATCGGGCACAGCAGCGTGTGTGTGTGGGCAGGGGGCAGAATAGGAAGCAGCAGTACATGCAGGAGCCTCCTATCCGCCCTCCCCTGGTGTGTAACTGCTGAAATTTTCAGTGGTTACATGTTTACTTAATTAAATTCATTTTAATATCCTTAATTCTGCTCTACAACATTTACCATAGTCTGTCTATGCATCAGAAGTTCAGTGGGAGAGAGCTGGGTAGAGGTTACATTCATTTGCTTGCAAAGGAATTTTTCTCTTTAGAAGGTTGTGACAAGCTCACATGCACAAACTCACTTGCTGCTTTGATGAAGCTTCTTTGAAACTGGTACATCATGAGTGGCCCAGGCAGCATTCTGGAACAGGAATAACCTTTGAGCATAAATAATCACTAAAATGCAGCTTGGAGTCAGCTTTACCATAAATTAATTCTTAAATTATTAAGGGCACAGCTAGACAATACCAACTCTCCTAACTAGTTTCGTGTCATCAGAAAAAAAAATGTACTATACAGAGGAGACTTTCCTTTCTTTAACTGAAACAACTACTACAGCAGAATTAACACAGGATAAGCCTCTCTATATTCTTTTGTGTGTGTGTGTGTGTGTGTGTGTGTGTGTGTGTGTGTGTGTGTGTGTGTGTGTGTAAAATGAAATACTACAACAACTGAATATTAAAATGTGTTACAGAAAACAGCTCTAAAATTTTAACAATCACCACCTTCAATAAAGAATTTTCCACATCCATCCATTTATATGTCTTGGAAGTCTTAACACTGATTCTGAGGGAAAGCTTGTGTAAATTTTGATGTTGATGAAAGTGAAGGTCCAATAACACTGGCTAGAGCAGTGTTTCTTAAACTTTTTAAGACCGAGGAACACCAAACAATTTTTTTTTTAATGAGGAACCAAGGATTTTTTGTTGAGCAAAAAAAAAAAAAAGTTATTGAAGAAAAAAAGGTTGCCTGCCCCTTTAAGGGTGGCCACTTTGAATTCTGTTGTTCTCCACGGCACACCTCCGACTGCCTTGCGGCATACCAGTGTACCGCGGAACACAATTTAAGAAACACTGGGCTAGAGCTATGCATGGCACATGATAGTACTAGGCTAATTCTCTCCATACAGATCTTAAAATGGACCACAATCCTGCCCTGCAGATTCTCTGATAGTTTAGTCATCGGGTTCCTCACAGTCTGAGGTGTATAGATTTGCCTATATACCTCAGCCCTGAACTGTGAAATGGCCTGCTATTCCAGTCCTGTTTCTCACATTCTCAGTCTTTCCTATATACCTGATTCCTCTGCTAACAGTTCAGAAACTCTCAAGAGCAAACACTGCCATCCATGAAAAAAGGTTGTGTGATGGCTTTTGTTTTCTTTCTTCTGTGCTTTAACAATACGAACATGGTAGGTAGAAGTACACTGTTCATAACAAAATATCTAATGCTACCTGCAAACTAACAGGTAACCCTCTTTTTGGATTAGGAACCATAATTGTAGTTTATGGATAGTTCATCCTAACTTTAATATTAATTGTCAATCCATAATTCGATGCAATAGAAATGAAAATTAAGGATCAGAAGGAGACCACAATCAGAAGCTTGTAGAACCTATAAGTCCACTCAGTCCTACTTCTTGTTCAGCCAATCACTAACACTAACAAGTTTGTTCACATTTATAAGCCCATTTCTTATTTACAATATCACTTGAAAGTGATAACAGGCTACTTTTGTTGCTGGCATTGCAAGGCATATTTGTGCTAGATACTCTAAATATTCATATGCTCTTCCTGTTTCAGCCACCATTCTAGAGAACATGCTTCCATACTGATGTTACTTGTTAAAAAATGTGTTAATTAAATTTGTGACTGAACTTCTTGGGGGAGAATTGTATGTCTCCCGCTCCATAGTTGTACCCACTTTCTGCCATATATTTCATGCTATGACAGTCTCAGATGATGACCCAGCACATGTTGTTCATTTTAACAACACTTTCCCTGGAGATATGACAACATTATCAGCGTGGCCACATAGCCTCTAGAATGATGGCTTAAGCATGAAGGGACATATGAATCTTTAGCATGTCTGGCATGTAAATGTCTTGTGACACTGGCTATGATAGTGCCATGCAAATGCCTGTCCATAACTTTCAGGTGACATGTAAACAATAAGCGAGCAGCATTATCTCCTGCAAATATAAACAAAATTATTTGTCTGAATGACTGGCTGAACAAGAAGTGGGACTGAGTGGACTTGTAGGCTCTAAAGTTTTATATTGTTTTATTTTTGAATACAGTTGTTTTTGTACATAATTCTCCATTTCTATGTTCAGTTTTCATGATAAAGAGACTATACTACAGTACTTGTAATGAAGGAATTGAAAAATACTATTTGGATTTTTTTTCAAAAATATCTGTAATAAAAATATGTATAAAGTGAGCACTATACATTTTGTATTCCATGTTGCAAAAGAAATCAATGTATATTTGAAAATGTAAAAAAAATCAAACAATATTTAAATAAATGGTATTCTATTATCCTTTACAGCCCGATTAATCGCACAAATAATCACACTAATTTTTTAAATCGCTTGACTGCCCTATTTATGACCAAATAACTAATAATCTCAAGGGGGCACCAGAGGAAACACTATGATATTGGCACTAACATTCCTCTCCACTGTATCAGTTTTTGCTGGACTAGTGCTTCAGTAAATGATGTTACGTCACACCTATACAATACTAGAAGATAACCCAATTGTAATAATGGCATTAGTTTTCATGTGGTTAGACTGTGCCTACAGGAAAGTTCTATGTCTAAATATCTAAGAAAGCCTTATCAATATTCACGATCTTTTTGGAAACACAAACACTGAACTTTCTGCCACTAAACCATCAGGAAAACAGATCTGCCAAACAGCAGCCCACTGACATGCACTGAATCAAGGGACAAACTCAGTGAGGTTCACTTATGGCTTTACCATTTGTACATCATTCAGTAAACTCTCAAAGATCTGCCCAAGCATGCATGGGGTTCAATGTTAAAGGCAAGGTGGAGTCTTTAAAAAGCAGTGTCTTAGTTGCTTTCAACTAGGAATGTGAAAGTTAAACAGTTAAAGGGGTAATGCTTACTGCTTCCAATTAACTGGTAGGAGGCTGGAGTAGCTCCAGCCCTACGGGGCCCACGGCAAGCAAGCCTGACTCCTCCCCCCTGCAGGCCATGGCATGCCCCTGCCCACCCTCCCCCACAGGTTTCACCAGTGATTCCCAACCTTTTTCCCATGGAGGAAACCCTAAAATAATTTTTCGTATCCTAAGGAACCCCTACCTATGAAAACGTTTGCTTGGACAGAAAAAGTTGATAGCGGGGAATGCAATTCAATTACTGCTACATTTTTTTCAAGAAAATTTATTTGTAAAGAGCTCTGTGTGTGTGCGCTTACATTATAAGAAAAAAATTGGAGTATTTTTCCTGTCTTTTTTTGTATTATCTAATCTTTTTTTTCAAATATCAAATATCCTCCCCCCCCCCCCGCCTCACTGTCTTTCTCTTCTCCTCCTCCTGCCTCAGTCTCTCTTTCTCTTTTCCTCCTCCTCCTCTTGCCTCTCACTCGCGGAGCCCAAATGGCCGCTTGCTCCCCGCCAAGTGCCAGGGCGTGAGGAGAAGGGCATGACAGGCGCTCCAGGCCCCACCCAGCATTATTTATTCCACAATTTGTCGCGGAACCCCTGATGATGGTTCGCGGAACCCTGGTTGGGAAACACTGGGTTACACGCTGGCTCCTCGACAGGGAACTTTGGGAAAGGAACTTCCAGGAAAGCAGCTTCACTGCAGGCTCTGAATTATAAAACTTAATAAAACTAATTTTTTCATCCCTATTTTAAACTCCTTCTCTTGTCAAGAAACCTGGGTAGCGGGTGAGTTTACATATTTATTAATATATATAAAACACACAGGAGACTTTTCTCCTTACCTCAAGTAATTTTTCAATGCACTGGTGATAGTCTTTATCTCCCACTCTGCACAGATCTCTGTTTCTGTTTCAGAGGCTGTTTTGGGATCTAGGGAAAAAAGGCAATGAAAGAATGAGGAGCCCAAAGATATCACATTAAAGAACACAATCACCTCCAAAGTTGCTACTGTGGGGTTATCGCTGAAGGAAAATCCCACGGTCCTGTTTGGAGAGGTTTCTGAGAAACTACCACCACCAAGAAATACTTGGAGCCTTGCGAGCTGTTCCAGTTTACATAGATATGGATGAAGACAGCAATCAGAGGGGGGACACTAGGACTCACTTGCATGTGTTCAAAAGCAAAAGGAAAAGGATCTGATAACTCCTAGGACAGTGTTTCTCAACCAGTGGTACAAGTACCCTTAGGGATACTCGAGAGAAGTCTCGGGGGGGTAAGTCAACACAACTGAAACTTGGAGAAAACTGAATTTTTGTTTTAAGTTTTACAGCACTTTATTATTTGTGTACTTTTTAAACCCAAACATTTCATCGCCCACCCAGCTACGATGAAGTTGTTTAAATAAATGTGTTGCAATAGTAGGAAAAAAACTGTGTCTGAAAACTGTAGGTACTGGGGGTACTTTTTTTTTTTAAAGGGGTACTTTATAAAAAAGATTGAGAAACACTGTCCTAGGTTATGGGACCAATGATTTTGTTTCAAGCATGATAATAAAAAGGTTTCAAGGCACTGCTGTGCTTAGGTACTGCAATGATGGGAGCAGAACAAATATCAGACTAGATACACACTGTTTAATTTAGACTTTGGGGCACAATTGCAGTATAAACAAACAACAAAACAACAACAGTTATAAGAACAATAGCAGCAAAATGTTCCTAAATGACCGATAAGTGATTTGAGTACACAGTAGTACAAATTAGTAGTGGGAAATAGACAGTGACCACTATTAGCCAGGGCTAGCTGTATCATACTATTAAAGCAGGCAAATATTTGCCTACGACAACAAAATAACAGGGACAATATGACATTCAGTAACTGTGTGCATGTGACTGGGAAAGGCAGATATTTGTATGCTTGCCCAGGGCAGAAGAACCACTAACCTGGCCCTGGTGGCAATTGAGGGGGGAAATATTACACATGTGCTTTAGCCACTTTATTCTGCCAGTGGAGTAAAAGAAGGAAACAAAGTTGTCGCATCCAGCACTACAAAGCAGGACACTGGCAAAGCAGCATGTCAGCAAATTATCCACGGTGTCATTTGACCTTGTAGACTCCAGCTTACAACACCAGAAACCTGCTGTCAGTCTGGCAAAAGCACTCTCTGGCATTTGCTGCTAGAAGGTGGAGGGAGAAAACTCAGGCCATAAAGTTCCCATTGGCTTGCAAAAGCAGAAACATCTGCAAGTATCCTCAGGGGCCCTGCTGGCAGAGTTCAACTGCATGGAAGCTTGTACATGATCAACTTTCTCTACAGCTATACGGGTGACAAAAGTGGGGTATTCTTGTTTATTTTGATGAGGAGAGAAATACCAAAATCTGTTTTTAAATATTGTACAGCAATGAGTCAGGGAAGCCAGCTCACACTGGGCAGGTTCTTGGCTTAGAAGAATCATACTTTGGTTTGTTTTTTCACCTATGGCCTCTTGATGTCATTCTATTAGTTTCCTACATCCTCTTCTCAGCAGACTGTTCCTTGGCACCCTTAAAGATTTTTTTTTAAATGTCTGAATCATTCCGCCCTACCCCTGGAGTGAAATGCAGAGATTTACAAAACCATCTGAACTTCCACAACATGAGCAAGCTCTGGAGATTATGTCAAACATAATTGCAAATCTCTTAATGCTAGGGGCAATCCGGCTCAAACACCAAGACAACAAAATACAGAGCCTGGCTCAAAGTGAACAGAAATTGGCAAGTTTTACATGTGCAAGCCATTGCATGAACCACATTTAGTAAACCAGCTATTTAGCCTTTGCCTATGCCAGGTCTCCAACCAACCAACCATTATGTAACATTACAGAGAAAAAAAGACTCAAATAACAGTTAGGCTATAGGGCTTTTTATAGCAATATGAAGCAAGGCTCTCAGAGCTTAAGCACATCCATTTTAATACACTGTATTTCCAGGTCAGCCTGTCCAGAGACTCCCAGGCAATCTTTGTTTTCAGAAAGGGCTGCCAATTTCTGCACCTCCCTGCCGATCTCTCTGGTATGCTGGGAGATGATGTCTTCTGATCCTACCTGGGAACAAATTAAACTCTGCTGGCAGGCAGTGCTGTGGGTTCATATTCACATTGGCAGTTTCCTTTCCCATGATGACCCTTGCTCTCTACACACCTGCTCAGCGCAGCTTTAACTTTGCCCTTCACCTTCTAATTCCCGATGTTGCAGCTGCCCTCTTTGCCCAAGAAGAGTTGGTTTGGATTCAGGAGCTGGTCCAGGCAGTCACTGGGCTCAACACTTAGCAGCCCAGAAAGTGAGACGCCTCAGCAAGGAGGGGCAGCCAACACCTCCAGCTTGGCAGTGCAAAGCACTAACCACCCAGCCTGTGCCAGGACTGTTTTTAAACTTTATGAGTCCCAAACGCAAACATTCCTTCCCATGCCACCATGAAGGCACAGAAGGAGAGAGGATCCATTGCACCCATTGGAGAGGGGAAGAAAACCACTGCACAAACACCGGCCAGATCAGAGTGAACCAGCAGCTCACCTTTTATGTCCACATGCTCATTTTCCCAAGCTTCTCCAGCTATGTCGTGGTGAATGGCTACTCTCCAGCTCTTTCCTCTGGCCACAGAGGCATAAAAAAAGTCTTCCTCTGGCTGGCACAGACACACATGGAGGGAATCCACTGATGCTGTGGATAGCTGCCTTCCTCCAGCCCACAAAGACCAACTTGTCCACTTTTACCTCCCTGCCAAAGGAATGCTTTTTCCCCCAGTGGTAGCTCCCAGGGCAGACTGAATACAGCACTAACAACAGAGCCTGTCTCGTGGTTCTGCTACAGCCCAGCAAAGCAAAAATGTAATTAGCAGTGAAACGGGGGGCAGAGGACCCAGTCATGCAAGATTCTGCAGAGAGCCCTCAACGACTTGTTCCATGTTCACAGAGGCTCAAAGACCTTACAGGATCAGGCCCTGAACGCAAAGGGAATGTTGGGCACAGCTGTTTTCTTTCTGGGTTCTCAGCTCTCTGACTGCCTCTGTGTCCTCTGGCCCAACAGCCTGCTCAGCCCACCTGTAAAGACTGCCAGGTTTGTCTCCCCGCACTCCAACTGGGCCCAGGAAAAATGCGGAAGCACCTTGGCACATTCAGAAAGGACTGGTCAACAAATGGCTGTAAATGGCTCTTCCGCACCCTCCGCGGGATGATTTCAGGAGAGGCTTTACCAGGCCCCATCCTTCCCAACCCAAAACAGGCTTGGCATCATGGTGGCCAGAGAAAGAGGCCATCCCTGGAGACACTCTTGGCTCCTCAGCAGTGTAAACACACAGGATGAAGTTCTGCACTACGCTTTACAGAGGCACAATATAAACTTTGCAACTGGGCAGAAGGAGTTGGGGTGAGGGGCAGCGTCTGAAAGTCATTTTGTATCCTGCTAATCCCTAGGCTGCTGCAGGAGCTGAAAATGACTCAACCCAATCTGCTTAGAACTTCTGCCATGCACAGCATCCACTCCAACTGCACACCCTGGCAAACCCCTGTGCTGGCATTTATGGGGTGAAGATGCTCACAATGTCTGTGTCCAGGGAAATTCTCTCATTTATTCTACATTTATTTTTAAATACTGCTTACTCCTCTCCTTCCCCATATCTCCTCCAGGAGCCTCCCTGCCCTTCGTGTGCTTCTTTTAAAAATTCACTTAAACAAACAAACAAACAAACAAACAAAAACGTGCAGCTGTTCTTCATAGAGTGAATACGAGGCTTTAGCAAGCAAGATGTTTTCTTCCCGAAAGCAAGATCTGAAACAACTGCAGAGGAAGTTGTGCTTTTAAGAATCTGGAGTCATGCTGCCTCTTCTCTGATCTCTGTAAGCCTCCGACCAGATCAGGTAGCTAGGGGTTATTTCAAAGTCACTGTTTGTAGTCAGAAAATACTTAAGGCAGTATTTTATCAGTTTCTGTGCAAGCTCTGGTGAAATAGCCTAATGCTATTACAGTAAAATAAATATTGGAAAAAGAGGCAGGAAACATTTTTTCTTCCTGAAGATTTCTAGCATTTTGTACTTCAGTGCTACAGGCCCAAAGGATTTCTGGAATTGGTTACCATCAGGTGTCTGTTCAGCGTTATATGTAAATGGAGCAGTCACTTTCAGTCCAGTTCCTAGCATACAACTGTCCATGTTCCAAAGATCACCATGACAGCTGTCACCGAGAATTAAAACCAAATGACACTAAAATCCACCATCATATTTGCATTAATTGGCACTATCGGTGGTTACCTAGGTAAAAGCTCAGGTATGCAATCTGTAGGAGTGAGTATCGTGGCTCCTCCAAATAACAATTAAAAAGCATTGTCTGGTCACTGTTTCAGAGGAGGAAAGCCATGAATAAGTTCCTGTTGCAGGCACAAGTATGTGCTTCCAATTGCTTTTGTGCTTGTTTATATTCCATTTAGGAGTTCATTTATTGTCTAATTTAAGTCTCAACCTTTTAACTATTGGAAGGTGAAATTGAGTGTATTAATTTCCTAACCATTGAAGAATGATAAATAAAACCCTAGGCCTTGATTACAAGCTCAGGACACTGATTACACACAACTCAGATATAAAACTAGAAAGTGAGCCTTGATCTGCCATTGGTGCAAAAGGTGCAATTGCTTCTCATGCAACTAAAAGAGTGCTTGCCAGCCAGCCTGTAGGAAACAGACTCCTAAAGCATATAATGACTACCAAAGCCAAATATCACATTGCTAAGTGCAGCTTATTCCCCTCTGTCATTTCCCGACTTCAACTCAATGGTTTCTTTTTCTTGCACTCATGTATAATATATTCCTGAATAGTAAAACAAAAGGTTAAAGTTGTAATTTTGAAAGCAACTGAAAGTATGCATTGAACAAGAGTTGGGATTTCCTTAATGACAATGGGGTTATTTTAAAGAAAAAACACATCAAAAGGGATAGTGAAAAAGATAAATTATTAATTAAAAAATCACCCAGTCATCACACAAATTAACACAATTCTTCCTAATCATTTTCAGCGTGACTTGCCATCTGACTTGCTTTTTGAAGAAACCATGTTTATTGGTTAAAAATAACTTGATACAGTCAAAAGTAGCAGAAGGTAAAGATTTTTTTTATATCAGTGCCTACACAGGTGTTTAGAGACATCTAAGCAAGATGAATGTACAAACACAGCAAAGATGAATGCGAACAATAATGGAAGATAGAAGCACGAACATTTCTTCTTCCAAAAAACCTTTATCGAAACAGAGTTGGAAGAGGTCAACTCGTCTGCCCCGCTTCCCGACCCAGTGCAAAATCCTTCTTCATCCATATTTATGAGTGTTTTGTCCTGCCTAATCTTAAACATCCCACCACCTGGAGTTTCTACTGCATCCAAGCTGTTATGAATAAACTGAATGAAAGGACAGAGATTGTTACTATGATTTAAAGAATCATGTGGTGGTCATCTGGAGAAAAACAAGGCAGCCCCAAACACAACAGATTCCAAGATCAGCAGAAATCAGGAAGTGGGTTTTGTTTTTTGGTGCAGACAACAGCAGTGATGACTGAGAGGAACTGTAGGCATCATCTCCAATCCTGAGTCTGCCCATCCAGGCATACAAGCAACTCAAAAGCTTCCATGGGACAGTGAATCAAGTTATCTGGGGCTGCCCAACTGCTGCTTGATGTTAAGTTAAATGGCTGAGAATGATTAAACCCTGGTAACAACAAGCTCTATGATGGAAATACAGTGAGATGCTTGCATACAATGGCCCAGCTGCTCTCCAGAGACTGATTCTTCCAGCTGGTGTCTGAAATGCCCATTAGCCTATCCATCGACATCATTCCAAAAGTACCGCAGAATGCCTTCAGTTAATTTCTGGGAGACATAAGGGGGAGGGAAACAGTATCAGCTACCAGGCTGCCTTTATTTCAATTCCTCACCACTTTCTCTATGATAAATCAAAGCTGCCTGGGATACAGTCTGTGACCAGGTACTAATTCTAATTGCTACTTTGGTGACATAGAATGGTTCCAAAAACAGCCATAAACACTTTTCATCCAAAAGGCCAATGACTCTAGGAAGTTTCACTCACCACTGACTTCACTTCCACCCCCTGGCCCAGACCAATAGGATCACTCAGTATGTTATACTCCACCATGTACCTTAATTAGGAGCTTCTAAGGCAGGGATTTTCAAGCTATGGGTCACGACCCAGTACTGGGTTGCAAAATGTCGGGCACTGAGTCACCTTGCTATAGGGTTATCAGCAGGCTTCCTGCTTGTCCTGGAACCATGGACTGCACTGTGTCCTGGAAGCGGCCAGCAGCAGGTCCACCTCTTAGATGGGAGAGCCACTGTTCCCTAAGCACTAGCTAGTTCCCAGCCAATAGGACTGAGGGGGGGCAGTGCCTGTGGGTGAGAGCAGCATGCAGAGGTGCTTGCACACCTCCCCTAGAAGCCTGATTAGCTGGTGGCTGCTTCCAGGCGCAGAGCATCCCACAGTGCCAAGACAAACAGGAAACCTGTGGTAGCATACCTGCTGTGCTGCTGACCAAGAGCCACCAGAAGTGCACCCCATTTTCCTGCCCTATCCCTGAGGCCCCCTCTCCTAAACTCAGAGACCCGTCCTGCATCCCAAACTCCCTGACCCTGGTCCTACCCCAGAGCCCACACTCTAGTCAAAAGATAGAATGATGCTGGATCACAGGCATCAATAATTTTTTTCAACTGGGTTGGGAGAAAAAAAAGTTTGAAAACCACGGCTCTACAGAATAGATATTCATGTTGGTTCTATTACTATACTGCTCGCGCACACACGTGTGTGCCTCTTAACAATAGACAACTTCAAAGCCAGCTGTTCTTGGAGATTCTTAATTGCAGGGGCTAAAGAAATATAAACACTCCACAAATGCTGACGACCTAAGCCCCAAAAGAACCCTGACAGAAAGGGTCACCACTTCCCCAGCAGGGAAACTGAGGTGCACCCAAGGAAAAGGATTTGTCTGAATCCCAGCACAAGAGCAGGGCAGGGACTGTGTTTGAGTCTGATGCCGCTGCTACCAGTGCAAATGGCCATCTGCAAATACCTCCAATCTGAGCACACAGCAGCACAGCACATTCTGTAGAAAAGCCTCACTCCAAAGGCCTTCTCGGGGCATACCACTTACACCAATCGCTGCTCTCTGAAACCTGATCCACTTGCTATTTAATCTCTATGGGAGTCACTAATGCTAACCACATTCATTTCTAAATATAAGGGAACCTGAAGTTGTAAGCAAAATCTGGTTCCTTCGTGCATGAGGTTTTGATCTGAATAGTCAATATTTGAGCAGCATGTTGCTTTTATTTTAAACACATGACTAAACAGGCAGTGGGGAAGGGAGGCAGAGACAGAACTTAGTTTGGTTCTTCCTTTACAGAAAACTTGCATCAGCCTGAAGGCTGGAACGCAGCAAAGATACGCCCCTTGGGTTCTGTTCTTAATAGGAGGTCAAGACATGCCCTTTTCCAGCCAGACAATAACAATATTGAAGATCAACAGGGATTAAAATAAATGACCTTGCAACACCTACTTGAGTGACACCCCTGAGCACCCAGCCTGCCAGCGTGCTTAGGGTTCATTACTATTCTTCTGACATCAGCAGCTAATGAAGACATGGCAGGCAAGACACAAACATTGACTATATCACCACACTGTGAGGCACGAGGCCAAAGATTGAGTGTCTTCAGCTACTAAGGAGATGATGTTTTTGGAGGATGGCCAAAACCTTTGATTCCTCTCAGCACTAAAGAACCCACAAAGGACGAAATCCAGCCATCTGTTACAGCCAGGGAATCTTAGACTGAAACAGATACATTTGAGAGAGTGGAACCAAGGCTGTGATTGGGCCCACTGTGTGGAGAAAATAATTCCAAATTCTTTGGTAGTGTTCAATATGACACATTCTGGCTAAAAAACAAAACAAATGAAAACCATCCAAAGGTCCTGGCATATCAGATCAGATGCCCTCAAACCAATTGCTTATGTTCGGCAGTGGCCACTACCTGTTTTCTTTTTTGAGACAGGCTGGCAACTACATGACCCGTAAACTAGATCCAGCCCAGATGATGTCATTATATAGCCCAGAGGCCATATTCCGATTCTCCATAATCTAAGATAAACTGTCATTGAAACAACAGTCCTTGTGACTGCAAAGATCAAAACGGTGTGAACAGAGTGTAAGGTTAACTGACGAAATGCCGTGTGCCTTAGTCTGCCCATACGGTTGCCAGGTGCGCAGTTTTCAGCCGAACAGTAGGTCGAAAAGAGACTCTCCTCAGACTGGTGAAAATGAGAGTGAAGGTGGGGGGGAAATCAAGTGAGCAGGAGCAGGGCAAGGTTGTTTGGCTTTGTTTGGTCGGAAAGCTGGCAACCCCAGTTTGCAGAGAGACTGAACAATGACAAAGGTGTGAATGCATCTGTCCTGTTAACCTCACTTTCAAGCACCATTATGAAATTTTACTGTCAACATTAAACGATCATTTTAGTGGTTAGTCATAGATCATGGGGGTGGGAATGAGGTAAACAGGAATGGGAATTGGACAAATAACGAAATATTCGGTTACGGGCATCTACTAGTGAGGGACAACTACTAATTCATATTGGGCCTACTAGCCACCAAATAGCATGAGGTGGGGTTGGAACGCCACCCCTCTGACTGTGTACAACGTTCAAGTGCTCTTTTCATATATGCCTATGGTGTTGCAACTCTGGAGGGTATTAGATCTAAATGAAGTTTTTAAACTGGTTTAAACAGCGCTGAAAACCACATGCTTTGGCTTATAGCAAGTTATCTCTTTGGAAACCCACGTGGAAACTTCCTTCTGTCGTGGCTTTGTTTCAGAATCCAGAGCAATCAGGCAAAAAACAAATTTAAAAAAACCCCTAAACTGCTCTCTCATGTGAGCAGCTGTATCTGTTTTAAGTTTTGCTGAACTTTTGCATCGATATGTCAGACTGGCCCTTGAACTCTTTGCTGCCTGTTGTACACTGCTACTGCCACATGAACAGAGCCAGCACCAGGGATATGTGGCATAGTTAACTGCCTGAGACTGCTGACTTCCAACGGGTAGCAAAGTGAGGAATGTTTCTGCCTGGATCTCAAAGGGGCAGCAGCGCTAAATGTGGGTCAGCCATGTATTGCTCATGTTGCTGGCTGATAGGATGTGAATGAGATCGGGGGACTTGCATCCCGTAAGTTTCATGGCACAGCACATAGTAGAGAAACACTCCTCTCCCTCACCCCCAAACACACACACTAAATGAGATTTTGGGGCCCTGCTGAATCTGCACTGACCTCTGAAGAACTGCACCTTGCTATAAAGTCTTCAGCATTCAAAACTCCCATGATTTGCAGCCCTCCATACTTCACAATGAGAGCAATAGAACTATGAAGGCAGAAGGCAATCTGCAATGCACAAGAGCTTAGCACAAAGGAGGAATGAAGAAGGAGATAGTATCACATCAGCAGGCTGTCTGGCATGCACACAGAGATGAAGAGTAGCCTCAAACTTCAAACGGGCAAGTAGCCTTGAACTTCTACATGGGAGAGATGTTTGAAGGCCTGTCTAGGACTCTGTTGCAAGAGTACATTTTCAAACACTGGGTTGAGCCTTGTTGGTCAGACACAGAGCCCTAACGATGTGTCATCCCCTTCTGCCATTTCCTTTAGCACATTCATCTACATATAAACAAGCTCTTTCAAAGGGTTTTTTTTTTGGGGGGG
>JANRFK010006688.1:21078042-21090919 GCA_030068395.1 Apalone spinifera
TAAGAACAAACCTACAGTCCCTATCTTGTACGTAACCTGGGGACTTCCTGTACAGGACATGCATACCAGCTATGAAGTCTATAGGTCTTGCTAACAGCTTCATGGGACATTTAACATAAGAACGGCCATACTGGGTCAGACCAAAGGTCCATCTACTTCAGTATTCTGTCTGCCAATGGTGGCCAATACCAGATGCCCCAGAGGGAGGGATCACAACACCCCAGCTATTCCAGATACAACACATCTCTGGGGTACTGCGTTTTAGGTTAGGCTTTTGATCGAACAAAAGCGTTCATCTGTTTTAAGTCCATTTCAGAACTCTTCTGCCACACTGCTCCATAAACATGGGGTAGTCAATATAAAATACCTTGGATCTAGCAGACCCGTTACTATCCTGACAACCTTTCACAGCAACAAAATTATAAACAAAAACTGTTCTAGACAAACCAGGGATGCCCAGCTAGTGATTTGGAGTGTGTTAGATTTCAGATGCCCAACACAGGAAAAAGGGTCCTGATTTCCAAAATGGCCTCCCAAAATTACTAGTAAAAATTTAATGTAATGTTTTTTGCTGTCAGCATAGCCTACCCTAGATTCTCCTCATCCCTTCCATGTGCTGCCTTTCCCCACTCACGTGCAGCTTACGTTCTGTCCATGTTTGACACTGAGAACAGGTAGGTTATAAATGCATTTCTTCCATCCTTCTCACAATTTATTCTCCTCCTGAGCCTACCACACCTCTCACTACTGACCAGGTTACCACTAAAGCGTGCATAGCAAGACCTTTCAATAGTGTTTGCCAAGACAGAGTGAAAAAGCAGGATCGATCCTTTCAAATGAAAGTGACAGAGCATAATTGCCCTCAAGCTGTCGAGTCAGCTCTTTAGACTCCTAGCTGAGCTCTGGATCAGGAAAGGTCAGGGATTTATTTGCCATCTTTGTATCCTTATGCTGTCCAGAAATATCTAATTAAATAAATACCTCAGCAGCATTATTTATCCTTTGACTTTTAATGAGCCCCATAAAAAAAGCTTGATTTCCACCCTCCCTCCCAGAAGCTTCTTTTTATCTCAGTTGTTTACTCACTAACTTAGCTGAGAGCTGACATCTCATAGCTGCATCTGGAGCTACTAATGCCGTGATCCCCAACACCCACGCCATTCGCCCTAGACAGCTCTGTGAGCTGCAGCACAAGGCTTTAACCAGATTTCCTTCACGTCAGCAGCAAAGTCCCCAGTTAGATTCTGCTTGTGAGGCTCTGATGGTTTGGAAGTAGTGGTGGAATGCACCCGTGTGATGGAGTCTGATGCATTTTGAGCTACCACAGTGAGCTGCAGACAGGAGTTGGAGAGTAATGGCAACAAAGAGAGTAATCCCTTCGAGCTATCTTGGCTACACAGAGAGCCTCTCAGTTCTGTATAATAAGGAGTGTTCTTCCTCGTATGTTCTCTATGCTTGCATTGCTGCTTATTTCCATGAGAAGTGCAGAATTGCAAAGATGAAGGTAACCATGTCATTTATCAACAGGAATCAAGCTTCTGCTCTAATCATTCACTCGTTTTGAGCCTTTTACTTGGTGTCTGGGCAGTGGCAAGTTGAGAGATATGGTATGGGGAACCAAACTAATTTCAGGGGAAATGGCTTGCCTTGAGTGTCTCCCTATGCCCCATTTCAGTGGATGGATGTGGGCCGAGCATACACAGTCACACTCACACAAACAACAGTATTATCATAGAAGTATTTAAATGCACAACTGACCAAGGTATTAAAGAGTCACCCTATAATCTGGCAAAAAGATATTTTAATCAACATTTGACAAGCATCACTATATTCCAGTTTTTCTGCTACTAAATACAAACTACTTATCCTGTTTTATGCAACTTCTTGAACCATCCAATTTGGACCCATCTCATCTTGAATTTTTGCTTTGTACATTATTTCTATGTAATCCATAATTCCATCATTCAGTGCTGACAACCCAACTATCTGAGCACAGGCAAAAGGGAGAGGGGTAGAAACCAGCTTCAGGCTGATTTTCTGAATCCAGACTTACTAACATCACACCACACCAGCGACACAAGATCAAATGGATTCCTCTGCAGACTACATAATACATCTTTGTGTGCTATAGCAAAACAAAGACCATATGTCAGAGTTTTATGGAATTATTAATGGAGGGAGAGAGAAATTAGAAATGGAGACCTGGAAAAATGAGGCTTTCATTTGAGATTTCAAAGATGAAGTACTGATGAGATGCCAAGATGACAGGGAGGAAGAGCCGCAGAGCAAAAGGCTCTCACATTGAACACATTCTCACAACAGTTGGATGAAGGACAGAGAGCAGGCCATTGTAGGATAAGCGAAAGGAGTGAGGTGGGTATGCAGAGAGCATAAGGTGCTTTTCATGGACATGTTGCTGCGAGCCTGGCTTCACTTTCTGCAGGCTGCCATCCCGGAGGTCCATAGGGGGGCTGTCACTATCCAGGAGGCCCTGCAGGAGAATTTCCACCCTGGAGAGCACTAAGAGCCTCTCTTGTCTGGCCCATTGGGGGCTTGTGCCTCATTCCTCTCTCCTTCCACTTACCCCTCCCTAACCCCCCTTCCTGGTGTCAAATAAAAACACATTTCTTGCCAAAAACAAACTCTCTTTATTGACTGAAACTGGGATGGGAATGAGGGTGGGAGAGGGGAGGGGGAAACCTGGGAGGAGGGAGCTGGAAGGGGGAGGCAAGGGGAGAAGAAGCTGAGGGTTGAGGGTCTTGCCAGACCAACTTGATTTTCATGCAAACCTGCTCCTGGGTTCACATGTGGCCTTTGGTGACTAGGCTGGCCTGCCATAGACGGCTGTGTTTCTCTGTCTAGTGCAGAGATCATGGACGTTGGGGGCATTCCCCCAAACCTGAGTACGGTCCACCCTGATCTCTGCCCTGGACCAGAAAGACACCTGCCTTCTCCGGGCCCTGGCAGGCTCCTGGGAGCTGACAGACTGCTTCTGGGGCACAGTGGAGGGCTGGCTGGCACTGGCTTGCTGGCTCATGTTTTGGGGCCACTGGGTCGGGGCCGGCAGGCTTGGAGCTGGCACAGGCTCTATGGCCAGAGTCTGCCCCTTTAAGGGCTACAGGGCTGGGGGGAGGGAGAAGGGTTTTCCTGGTTTGGCCCAGAGTGGCCACAAGGGGACACTGGGAAGGCTGGAGGCCAGCTAATTCGGACTAAGCATCTACACAGCGCTTATTCCGAATTAGCTAATTCGAGTTTGGCATTATTCCTCGTAGAATGAGGTTTACCAAACTTGAATTAAGCGCCCCACTATTTCGAATTTAATTCAAAATAGTGGTTTGCTTGTGTAGACACTATGGAAGTTAATTCGGAATAACGGCTGTTATTCCGAATTAACTTTGCAGGGTAGACATACCCAAACTCCTTAGGCCTCATCTTCACTCCATGAAAGATCGATGCGGTCACGATCAATCTTCCAGAGTTTGATTTAGCGAGTCTAATTAAGACCAGCTAAATGAAACTCAGAGTGCACCCCCGCCAGCATCTGGAACTCCTGCTCTTGCAAATATGGGTGCCATATTTATTCACACTGTCACTGCATTAATCCGCTCTGGGAGCTCTCTCAAGTACAAACTGTGCTACCAGACCAAGTCTTGATCTCACTCTTCAGTGGCACAAAGCCCAATCTGAAACCTACTTAATCATAGAAGGAACCAGTAAAACCTTGCTTTGTCACTGTGTGCCTAAGGAACCATCAGTTAACATTCCTGGTCTCAAAACTAATATATTGCAGCTCCAATTCAAGCTCGGACAATGCAAGTGATACTAATTGTACCACACAGAAGCAAGGCAATGACAAAGTTAGCAGCACTGCATAGCCCACCTAGGTATCCAATTACCTGTCACTGCACCCTCTTGTATCACTTACCACCTCTATATAAAAACAAAACTGACAGGTATGTCAATCTTGCCTGTCAGAGGGAAAAAATTGGTTGGGGGCGGGGGGGGAAGGGCTGAATCATTTTCTATTTATCAGCAGCAGTAGCTGGCACAGGCAGAAAGGAAAGCCATGCCACCCCAGACTGCTCAGTCAGCTGAATGTCAGGCCTATCAGATGAAGGAGCTCAATGTCAGAAGCAAGTCTGAAATTCCCCAGTAGCGTGTATAGCCCTTCTCAGATTCAGCAGGGGAAAACATTCTATTTATAAGCCACACACCGGCAGGGATCCTACAGCAACAAAGGCCTATGATCTCAGGGGGTTTTCATCTTAGCTACCGGCTGCCTAAAAATGGCAACAGGACGCTCATCCTCCTGCCCTCCACACTCCAGCCCCCCTCCCTTAGCTCATGCCCTTAATAAAGCTGCCAGTGATCTGTTCGAAGAGTTGGACACACCAGTGGGAGCTAAGGAAACAGACTGTGTGTAAATAGTGGTAAGTGGCCCAAATGAATGTAAAGGGCACAGACTGTCCCTGAAGAGAGTTCCCCCCACCCCTGATTTATTGGGGTGCTGTGTATGGAAACAGCCTACGCCAGACACTGCAGAGACAAGGTAGGCTTTGCAAACTCAGTGTGGCTTAAACCAAGGGAATGATGAAGAATTAGAGAATGCAAGTGACCATGGAAAGCTTCCCAAGGTCATATGACTTGAACTTTACCACTGCCCAGATACAGTGTATTTTAAAAGCAATAATAAAAACTGCAGTCGTTTTGCAACCTGATCATTTATGGGAGGTCACAGGCCCAGGTTAAGGTTCTGACTGATCTTTGTTCTCTTCCCCCTGATAAGCTGTAAAATGGAGATAATTGCTCTTGGAGCTCCCCTAGAAAAGGTATCATATAAAGACAAAATACTACCCCTTCACACAGCCCTCTGTGAACATGAAGCATTAAATCAGGGCTGGGGGTTCATCATTTTGCTTTGTACAGAAGCATAATAAAAACACCAAGTGTGATAAAAACTGCATGCAGCCAAGAATCAGATAAGTCAAAATGCAAGGGTGAGTTTGTGTCAGGAAGAAGGAGGTGGGAGAGTGGAGAAGCAAGAGCAGAGAGCAGCTGCAAGAAATATTCCCTCACTTAGTGTCTGTGTTGTATCAATAGTGAGAAGTGCTTCCAGGCAAGTGTGAGGACAGGCCTCTGTCCCAGAGAGCTTACAAATGAAGTATTTACTTGTTTTTAAAAGAGTTGGCAGCAGTGTGCCCAGTTACTTAAGGTGCATTTAAGAGCCTGAACAATAGGCTAGCCCAAAGCTATTTGAAATGGCCCAATTAAGGGTTTTGAGACATAGGAAGTCAAAGATAAGACAAGGTGAAACTGCTACTCATAGGAGCTCTCTTCTGAATCTGGGATGCATGGATTGTCTGGGCTGGGCTATGGGCATTAACAAGACTTTATGAGCCATCTTTTTGGGGCTCTCTTTCAGTCATCTGATCAGACAAGGTCTTCCCAGAGTCTCTCCTGGCACTGTACGGCTCAGTCCTCTTGTAAAAAAGGTTCATCTACTGGGTCATTCCATTGGTAGTGTTGGAGAGAATGAAGGACTGGTGTGGTTGATTTTTAATTTAAAATATCAGTAATATTTTTTAAAACATACTTGATGTTTATAATAATCCCCTTCCTATAGCTAGCTCTTACTTCCGCCAAGTGCTTTACAAACCGAGGCAGATCCTCATCGCCCCAACACAACGGATGAAGAAACCTGAACGTCACGTCCTAGTGCAGATGAGACCAGAATTACAGTCTCACCGCCCAGTCCCTTTTGCCTCCTTCAAACTCCTCCATGATGACTGTCAACTATAAGCAACAGACACGGCTGCATCAGTAATTATCGCATGCTGTTATGGCATGCAGGGCAATTCCTATTCACAGCACCTCCTACTCACAATGCATCATTTTCCCAAGCAACAAGGTCTTGCTCCAAGAACAATACTTACTGCCTTCACTCTGATTGTCTTTGTTCGAGTTGTAGACCTGGAAAACAGAAGGAAAGCCTTTAACCTTTGGGTTAAATAAATGTTCCACATGCTAGAACAACTGTAATGTATTATTTACATTACAGAAATGCCTAGAGGCCCAACCAAAGATCATAGTTCCTCAGCGCTAGGTGCTGTACGTAGTAGGAGACAGTCTCTGCCCACAAGGGTTTACCACCTAAATAGAAAAGAGCAAGAATAGGGGAAAGGCAGCATTGCCATCTCTAGTTTTTAGGGGGAGCCAAGGCATAGTGAAATTAAGCAATCTACACACGATCACACAAGATGGCAGAGCCCCACACACTGGTGTCAAATCCAGTCCAGTATTTTAGGCACAAGACCTTCCCTTCATTAAAAACCTCTGTCTTTAGTGGATGGCACATTAAGTCTTGGTCACTTTCACATCACCAAAGATGTATCTTAATGGTGGGGGAGGGGGGGAAGGGAGGGGGAGGTTCAAATCCCGTTAGCTTCACGCAGCTGAAATCCCTGTCCAAATGCATGCTAGCACATACGAAGCTCTGTTGGTTGCCTCTGTTAGTCAGAAGGGAGCCTCTTGTACTGCCCAGTCAGCTAACATATCATGATGGAGGTGCAGCTGGTCCAGATTAAGCAAGAAGCATTGTGACTTGGCTCAGGAGGCCAGGGTGCCCCTCAGAAGTGAGTACAAGGTTCACTCAGGCGAGGGGGCGGAACTGGATGGGAAGAGGTGGGGCAGGGTGGGGCCTTAGGGGAAGATGAGGAGTGGAGGTGGAACCAGGAACACCCCTTGGCAATTTTCAAAATCAGCACCTGTGCTGAGCAGCGGCAGCAAGTGGAATGGGCAGATAACGCCTGGGCACTAGGAATATGCCTGGCCTGGGGGCCTGTTCCAATGTTGGGGACTGGGTCTCTTCCCCAGCCCTGCCTGCCTCTCCTGCATGCTCCCCAGCCAGACTCCATACCAGAGTTCAAACCCTCACTCCTCCTGCACCCCCTCCTTTACCTCAAAGCCCCTGCCTCAGCCCAGAGCCTCTCCCCCACCCAGCACCCAAACTCCATCCCAGAGCTTGCACCCCCTGCTCCCAAACTCCCTCCCAGAGCACCTGCTCCTGCACCACCCACCCCGTGTGCCAGCCCAGAGCTGGCACTTGGCTTCCAGACTCCATCCCAGAACCTCTCCCACACCTAAATTCCCTCCCACAGCCTGTACCCATCCCCCACACAAATTCCCTCCCAGAGCCTTGGGCAGATGAAGGGGGTGGAGAGAGGGGTGTGGGTTCTAGGCACCACCAAACCTGCTGCCTCTGGGTGCTGAGTGGCACTATTATGCCAGGTTGCAACAAATGGAATGCCAGGACAGAAGCTATCAGAGCGGAGTGTGTGCAGGTTGGACGCGCTCTCCAACCCCCTCTCCCCACCCTCAGATCTCCTTTCTGCACCAGGCTAGGATGAGGGTTGTGGTGCTAAGGCAGAGAGTGCTGCTGTGGGTGGTCGCTGCCATTCCAGCGGCACGAGGAAGAGGAAGTGATGGAGAAGAACACGGATCTGTGATTTTGAACCATGGTTTGAAGGGGGGGAAAAAAAAAAAAAGCAAGCAAGCCATTGGTGGGTCATCCTACTAAAAAGCTTGGGAACCACTGCTATAGCACACTTCATTCTCCATTGTTCATACTAGGCAGACAAGCAAGAGCCCAGGAGAACCAAAAAGTGTGTGCGCAAACTCTGAACCAACGCTGCCAGCTGTGGAGCTTTCCTCTGGCCGGGAAATAAGCTGTGAAGCTCCTATGAAAATGAGACAATGGTTCAGCCACATGCCAGAGCAGATGTCGTCCCAATTCTTAACCGCTAAGGAAGCAAAGTTTTGAGGGGCCCTCCCCCCACTTAACAGAATATGGACAGCAACGTAACAGTCACCATGAGGAAGGGAAGGGGGGGGGAGGAGAATTCAGAGGGAACCCAAACCAATCTCAGGATGAGACCTTTTTTTTTTTTTTAAAAAGAACTATCCTGGCCTCCCCTGCCCCCGACCGATATATCATGGCAATGGGCAAATGTCACACGCACACTATAGTCGCCTGTGGGCCGGAAGGCTGCCTACTTACTATCAGTGCTCTGATGTGGTTACTTCACTACAGTCACACTCCAGAGCTCTGAAGAAACCACAAGGCCTGTAAACTAAACTACAGTCTCGCCTTCAAAGGAACAGTAGAGTTAAAAACAAGACACATATGTTATCAACCGAAAGCAAGAATACAATTGTATTGTTTGGTGGCTCCTGTCCTTTCTGCCTCCTCTCCTTCCCCCTCCTCCACCCAGTTTCCTACCATCCCCTGCCAAGTATGTCTAAACTTGAACTGTAAACTCCGCGGAAGTCATGACCTCAGGTCAAATCATTACCCCATTGAAGACTAAAAGAAAACAGACAGTGACTTCAGTGGGGCTAGGACTGCGTCCTTTTTCTTATGTCTGAAAATCACTATGTGCAGTGATTGCAATTGGACAAGCAATAATACTTCACACCTTGAAAGAACAAAAAAAAAGGGGTTGGGGAGCATGCATGGTCAAAGTCACCTGACAAAAAAAACTAACCTGCACTCAGTATTGCTCTCCCAAATGGCTTCTGGATCTTGGAGGGCTCCCCCTTAGAATAAACACACCTTCAACACACAGCAAATGCCTGATCAACGAGCAAGAGGCTCCAAGGGGCACATGCAACCAGCTGTGCAGTGGCTAGGTCATTAATCTGGGTTTGATTGGAATAAATGAGCCAAGGAGAATGAGCTTTGTAACATAACCCACAAAGCACAAAGCCAGTCCAGCCTACCAAGGGCCATGCAGTCAAGAAGGTATGGAAGGGGGTGTGCAAAACAGAAGACTGATAACATTGTGAAGGATACAGGTCCTTCAGAGCAAACCAATTTCTATTAATTCATTTTCTTATCTTCTCCCCCCTCCCCAGCTAAAAGGTCAAAGGGAAAAGGCAAATTTTCATTCTTACAGAGGGGCACATGCTCTTACTTCTTCAAAGACTTGGGCACCAAGACTGAGACCTATGATGAGTTTTAGTAGAGAGGAAATCAGGACAAGGCCAATGTAGCTGAGCTACATTGAAACTCTTATGTACTGAACCAATGGCTGCAATTAAGTACCAATAACCATCTTTAGAAAATCATTTGTCTTTGTGTTATATTGTGCTTTTCCAACATTGTTCTTTACACATAGTTAAGCCACTTAAATTGATGCATCTCCAGGGAATGTAAAAAGAATACCAAGTTATCATTCCTAGAATTCTTCTGCTGGTAACCCTTGCCACTATTACATGGGCCTTACTGAGAAATCACAGTAACACTTCTAGGAATTAATGGAGCAACAAAGATCTGAGAGCCTGACTGGGGACAATGTCTTTTTTTTCCCTGCTAGGATCCAAGCAATTTTGACTATGCATTTCCAAACAGATATACTTCTCAATCTCTCCCTCGGGGCCACCTATTACCATAGAATCCAGGCACTACGAGCTAACTATAGTACGTGATACTTGAAAACTAGAGATTCCTTTGGCAAGAAAGAAACTGTTTTAAAACATGTTAGCGAGGGGGATTCACACACACACACACACACACACACACACACACACACACACACACAAAAAGCTTCAGTCAGCAAAAGTATTGTTCTCCAGGGAGAGCGTGCATGGCAAAAAAAAAAGTAAAATAAGTGAAGACAAACAGGAAAGAACAGAAAAATGAAGACTGATTGTGAAGTCTCTGACTTTCCCCATAGAACCCCTCCCTCTGTCTCCAAAGAATCCACTCTGGCAAGCATCTGTAATGGGAGGAGAAAAGAAAGAAGAGCTGGAGGTTAACCCCTTGCTCACTGGAGGTCGAGCAGCTCTCTACCCCTTGCCTATGAATCCCAGAGTTGAAATATGTTCAGTTTTAGTGCACAAAACTACCTATATACGCCAGGTGACACCGTTCTTCATGTGTCTTTTTTTAAGCTATACATTTACTTTCCTCACGCAAAACAACTTATCCACTTTTCTATTTTTCACCCAGATTCATGGCTGTCCAAGTACACATTTCACTCGATCCCACATAATCAAAGCTCCAGAGGGAGCTTTGTTTGCCTGCATGTGTTTCTTCCCCAAGTCTGGTCTTATAAGACAAGGATGATAGGGACAAACTAGTTTTAAAAAGCTTCACAGGTGTAGCAGAGTTAAGTTTTTCTAGTTTAAAAAAAAAAAGGGGGAAAAGAAGGGGAACAGGTTTCTGGGATATGTCCCAGACTCGCACGAGCATGACTGAAACTCTCGTGCTAAGGACAGAGAGCAGGATGATGCAGCACTGAAAGTGGCTCAGGAACCAGGATGTAGGGTGGATCCGAGCATGGGTGGCTAAGCCTGAGCCAATGCCACAACATCCTCACTGGCTAGAGCTGAACTAGCACAAGTTTATCCCGGCTGGGAAGCTCCCTCCCAGCTGCAGCATATACATACCCATATAGTACACTGGCGCTATTAACAACAAAGCCTCTGGATAGAGTAAAAAGGGACTTTTGTATTTCAGTTTGTCACGCAGCTATAAAATGATATATGGCCAATCCTTCCTCCAGCTCATTGTAAAAAGAAATTCCTCTCAGTGTGTTAATCCTTTAAGCCCGATTCTCTAACATTCATGAAATAGCCTTTAATTCTGCAAAAAGCCACTGTGCTTAAAAGGGAATTCCTTGCCGTATGATTAGATTTGGCCTGTAATTCGCAATCAGATATTTTGGGCTCCTTCACTGTTGCAAACCCCATCTTTCTCTTTCTAAAAATCCCTGAACTCCACACAGGAAAACTGTCCTTTTCCCCAGGAAAAGCTATGGAATATATACAACTCCATTTCATTTCAACTTCAGTATGAAAAATTCTGCATTAGCCAAAATATTAAGCGATGTGTTCAGCTTCTCCCACGCTGAACAGGCACATCTGCTGGAAGTGCCAAATATTCTTTGAAGAGAGGTGCTTTCTACAAGAGCCAGTTTTCTAACTTTAGAAAGAGTTCTGTTAATAATTATTCAAAAGGTCTAAATGTTGGGTTTCATTAGTGCTTTAAGGACGCTTATCTGCCCCCTATCTGAAATGTCAAAATAGTGCATCCAAACCTGTGCTGGCATTAACTAACATAAGCCCCTCTTGGGATCTTAGCATAGCAACCCTTTCTCTTGCCCAGATCAGTTTTTAGATACCAGAACATATCATTCTCTTTGAACAATCTCTGCATAGTTGCAAGCAAGCTCAGGGCATTTAAAGCTAACTGTGTATGGCCAGATGTCCACTCGTAGGGAACGTCGAATGAAGATACTCAATTCCAGGTATATTAGTTACGGAGATGGAGTCAATGTACCTTTTATCATGTTTCCCCACTGTCCCCACACCAGGAGACCAATGGGAGTAAGTGCTCCCATCAGCTTTTTTTACTCCTTGCACAAGCAGGAGAACCGGCAGCTGGAGGGGGTGCCCTCTGAGTTCAATTTAACGAGTCTTAACTAGACTCACTAAATCAAACTCTGGAAGATCAATCACAGCAGTGGCGAGCTTCCATTTAGTGTAGACATGGCCTAAGTGAATGATGGCTACCAGATGGATCTATTAAACTTGCATGAAGACTCCAGCTGAATTATGTGGTAGAGCAAATCAGCTATGTTTTGAGTTGGTTGATCTGTGATAACGCAAGATACCACACATTTATTTTTTTAAAGCCAGAACTCAACATGGCCTTTTCTGTTCCAGTACCAAAATGTTATGTTCTATACAGCATAGATGATAATATATAAACTAAGTAGATTGTTTTGCCTTCAGTGATCTAAGCTGATCCAGGGCAGATCTAGAAAAATAAAGGTCCTTCGCTGGGGCAGAAGTGCAAAAGATACATGTGATAGCTGTCCAGGAGACCGAACCTACATTACAGCCAGGGCAAAGTGAAGAGATGTTTTTGTAAGTGGTGAAAGTTAGATTTATGTAGATTGTTAGACCTATTTATAACCACTTGGTGATAGTGTAAGGGAGTCTAACCAAGTGTAACAAATTCCTTCCACTTCACCAGCACTGAAATTAAATGAGATGTACTACTTTAAATGTACAACTTCTAGCACCTTCTTGGCAACTGCTTTTCCTGCTATACTCCTTTCTCCTGACCCTTTCAACGTGTGATTAATATCATTTTAAACTCCTTCCAGTTTCATCTTTCAGTTTGGCCTCAAGCTGCCAGTTTAAGCGACTGATTATCTGATTTAGAGTTTAAAAGGTTGCAACTGTCTGAGATGCCTGTGAGCAACAATTGCTAAGGGCTCGACTTACCTGAAGGCTTAGCTCAGCAAGGCACTCATGCATGTTTAAAAGTGTTTGACTAAGTCCATGCACCTGGACACTTGAATAGTCAGATCTCTTAATGGTCAGTTATTGTACCTGTTTGTGCTTGCAGGATTTCGTTATTGTTAGCCGCAAACATCCAAAATCCATGAATCAGAACTGAAATACATAAGAACAGCAGTGGGCAAATACCAGCCCATGGGCCAGATGTAGCCCCAGGATAAGGGTTAGGCCCTGGCAGGCCATCACTGCTGAATTTTCCTGCTCCTCCGAAGGTACAGGTGCTTGGAGTGTTGGCCGCAGAGTGCTACTCCGGCCAATGGGAGCTGCAGGAAGTGGTGCGGACCAGGAGACCATGTCCCACAGCTCCCATTAGCCGGGAACGGCGACCTGTGGCCAGCGTGAGCTGCAATCAACCACACCTGCGGAGGAAGAGGTAAATAAATAGGTGGTAGCCTTCCAGCAGCTTACTTTGGCAAATTACCTCCATTTTATGCCCACCTCAGCATAAGAACTATGGGTACATCTACACTAGCCCCCTAGTTCGAACTAGGGAGGCTAATGAGGGCAA
>JANRFK010006688.1:21091019-21103434 GCA_030068395.1 Apalone spinifera
CCCTCATTAGCCTCCCTAGTTCGAACTAGGGGGTTAGTGTAGACATACCCTAAGAGATTGGCTTAAAAATATCATGACACTTTTAAAAATGTAATAAATTGGGGTTCTATTTTCTTTCCGAGGCTATGGCAAAAGTGGGGTTGCTCTGTAATAATTTATGAATACCAGACTGGGACGTGGTTATTGGGATATTCACTGTATGAAGGGTCTGCGCAGCTTAACAGCAGGCCACTAGAAAAGAAACAGAAAGCAGAGCAAAGGCTCACCTATCTACCCCCACATAAAGGATGCTACAAAACCATTCGCTCTGATCTGCCTCTGACTTCGTCCTGAGCTCATCAGATGAGATTGCCAAAGGGTCCTTGCTCATGAATTGAGAGAATGAAGAACTTTGGTCAGAAGTCTCTCTATGTAGGAAAGGGGGCAGAAGAGAATTATGGGGGGGAAAAAACAGCCTGACACACACAATGCATAAGCTGGGATAATCAGGGAAGTGAGGCTGGCTTGGAGTCTCTACCAAAGAATGGAAGGATTCTAGGTGAGATAGGCATGCATATAGACCAGTGATAGAAAACCATGATTGCTGAGTGGGTCGCATCTACCTGTGGCCCACAGACCCTCGTCTGTCCCTCTCCCCCATGTGCCTCTTGTGCACTAGGGCAGTGGAGCCCTGCACTTCTTATTCTTACCGCTCTCTCCCAGAGCTTGAACAGGCTGCCTATCACTCATATAGACCTTTTTTAAATCTTTTTCTCTCACGTCATGCTTTGTTCCTACTGTTAAGACTAAACAATACTTTGGTTTAAGAAACAGACTGTGTTTGGTCACAGACCCACCCCGAAGGGAAGAACTAAGGCACCAAACCCCCCAAAAAGTAGAGTCAATACACAAGGTCTATCCAGTGTTCAGGGTATTGTCTACAAGAGGGAGAATCACATGATTCCACTGCACAAACGTGAAAGGCGCGAGTCCTGAAACCTGTGGGATTGCACTCAGAGGAGACAGCGGTTCAGCTAGCCCAGTAACCAGGACCAAACTTTTAGATTACACTCGAGTCACATTTTCAAGATTTTCTCTGCAACAATGAGGGATAAAAACTTGCTTTTCTTTTTTAATCATACATTTGACAAAGTAAGGCATCAGGGAAAAACACCCCAAAACACAAATCTGTGATAAAGTCTTTAGATTTGGTAACAGGGGGTTTACACAACATCAAGAGCCAATTTAAAAAACAAATCAAGCCTGAAAGACTAAATGTATAATTTTACAAATTCAAAAAGATGTAGAGTTGCTGGGTATGCATTAGATTTACTAGATACTGAAATTGACCCAACTGCTGATCTAGTGAATATTTTTGGATATTCTGTCTTCCGCAGTATATTAGCTGGAAATAAACAGATTTGCATTTTCACAGGATAAAATAACTACAACTATTCAAGCATATTGCAAATGCTTCTGAGTTATTTTCTCTATTGATAAAATATCCCAGCTACATATGTGATAGTTTTAACTCAGAAAAGTTCTTCAAGGTAATCAGTTCATGAAAAATAAAATAAATCAAAACTTGGATTGGAACAGGAAAGAACCATCTTTGTTTATATGCCTCACTTTCCACTACTGTCTACTTCCACAAGCTACAATATTTGGCCAAAAAAAAAAAAAACTGTGCTTTTGCGATAAGAATCTGTGCTTTATATCTTATCCTGTGGAACAGATTTAGTTGGTGAAACTATAAGTCTTGATCCAGAGGTTAAAGAATCATCTACAGGCACATTACTAACAGTCACAATGCCATAATGTCTTTCCTAATTACTCCTATCTGCTTGAATTTCAAGATCCAAGAGGAATCCATTAAGAATTTCAGAGCTGGTTTAATACAAGTGTAGAAATTCACGGACCATTGTTAATATGCAAATCCAATATACAACTATTTGTAGTAGCTGTATTTCTCACCTTTGATTTCTGGACACAAACCCCTTTATCGAGACTATAAACATAGGCCAAAATTTTCAGACTTTGGTGCCTTAAAAGAAATGGTCCCAAAACCATATTTTAGCAGCTAATTATCAGAGTCCCAGGTTGTCAGAAGCGCTGAGGAAACCATGTTCACTTTCAGTTTAATGAAATCTGCATCTGCTAAATTCCTCTGAAAATGTGGTAATGTTTATTTAGATTCCTAAATAAGAACTTCGGGACCAAGATGTGAAACTTTTGGGCCTCATTTACATTTTTTTTCTTGCATATTACAGGTGGAACTGTAACAATTCCAAAGTCAAATGCACATAAGGTAAAATTAAAATCCCTCTATTCCACATTTTAATTTGGAGACTAAATTAAGCCACTAATTCAATACTTAACATAATGACTCAAGAGAACAACTGAATTTTCTATAGTATGTGTTTGCTAAAATATTTTGCTAACTTTTGTAGCGGATATACTTTAAATATACACACATTAATAAGCCTGAGAAATTAACATACCCACCCTTTTTCTTTGAAAAAGCCTTGCAGCACCTTAGAGACTAACAAAAGATGTAGATGGTATCATGAGCTTTTGTGGGCACAACCCACTTCTTCAGATGAATGGAGTTTAAGGTGTCAGTCCAATTTCCAAATAAATAGCACAGAGTGGGGATGGCGGGAGTCGAAGGGGGCGGGAGGAGGAAAAAGAAAAAAAAAAGGGGAAAGAAATTGTCAATTAGAGTGTCCATGCTAAATGAAGCGGATAAGAATATTTAGTACCCACTCATTAAGATGTGGAATGTAGCAGGCCATCCAGCCAATGTCTTTGTGTAGATTTCTGTTGTAAGAATCAAACTTGTAAATGAAATTAAGTTCTGTAGCTTCCCTGTCAAGCTGGCTTTTGAAATTGGTTTGAAATAATACAGTGACTTTGAGATCCATTAATGAGTGCCTGAGCAAGTTAAAAAGTTCCTCAGCGGGTTTCTGTGTGTTGCCTTTTCAGATATCTGATTTGTGTCCATTAATTCTCTCTCGTAGAGACTGTCCAGTTTGACCAATACACATGGAAGAGGGGCATTGCTGGCACTTGATGGCATAGATCACATTAGTGGATATAGAGTTATACAAGCCTCTAGTGTGCTGGTTTACATGGTTAGGTGCTGTGATGATATCACCTGTATAGATTTGTGGACAGAGTTGGCTTTGGGGTTGATTGCAGATGTGGGTTCCTGGATGCGTATGATGGTGTGCTGCATGGTTATTGGAAAGAATGTGTCTGAGTTGTCTGTAAGCGAGGATTGACCAGTCCCCCAAGGCTTGTGAAAGTGAGGGTCATTTTCCAGGATAGGTTGTAGATGGTTGATAATGTGTTGGAGGGGTTTAAGTTGGGGGATGTAGGGGATGACAAGTAGCATCCTGTTGTTTTCTTCGTAGGGCCTACTTGAAGTAGCTGATGGCTAGGTACTCATCTGGCTCTGTCAATCTGTTTTTTCATTTCTCCAGATGGGCATTTCAGTTTTAAGAATGCTTTATATAAATCAGGTAGGTGTTTGTCTCTGTCTGTGTGATTGGAGCAAATCCAGTTGTATCTCAGGGCCTGGCTGTAAACAATTGGTTGGGAAATGTGTCTTGGATGAAAGCTGGAGGCATGTAGGTAAGTGTAATGGTCGATAGGTTTCCGGTATGATAGTGGAAACATGCCCGTCAGGTAATTATACTGTAGTGTCAAGGAAGTGGATCTCTTGTGTGTTGACTGATCCAGGCTAAGGTTGATGGTGGGGTGGAAGTTGTTGAAATCCCTGTGAAATTCTTCAAGGATCTCCTTCCCATGTGTCCATATGATGAAGATGTTGTCAATGTAGTGTAAGGAGAGTAAGGATGCTGGGGTAAGGTAAGTAGAGTAAGGGTGCTTCAAGACACCATTGAATTCCTGAGGAAACTACAGAATATCAGTAATTTTCCTGAAAACACCGTCCTGGCCACCATGGATGTAGAAGCTCTTTACACCAACATTCCACACGAAGATGGATCACTGGCTGTCAGGAACACTATCCCTGATGACAGTACTGTACACCTTGTTACAGAGCTCTGTGACTCTGTCCTCACCCACAACTATTTCTAGTTTGGAGACAATTTATATCTTCAAGTCAACGGCACAGCAATGGGCACCGGCATGGTCCCACAACATGCCAGCATCTTTATGGCTGACCTCGAACAACATTTCCTCAGCTCTCGCCCCCTAACACCTTTACTCTACTTAGACTACACTGACAACATTTTCATCATTTAGCATGAAAAACTTAAACAATAGACTAGCAGCACCTTAAAGACTAACAAAACATGTAGATGGTATCATGAGCTTTAGGGGGTACAACCCATTTCTTCAGGTGACAGGAGTATTAAAAGTCAAGATCCAAGAATAAATAAGGGAAGGCGGAACAGAAAATGGGGAGGGGCAGGGGAAAAAAAAAAAAAAAGAGAGAAAAAAATAGTGAATTAAATTGTTCTTATCAGCCTCTTGTAACTTGAATAATTTGTACCTCTATAAGTAAACATTGGTTGGTTGGTTGGTTAAGTCATTAAGATGTGGAAGGTAGTGTGTGAGCCACCCAATATCTTTATTCATTCCTCTCTGATATCCATCAAACTTGTAAATAAATCATGTGCATTTTCCTCTGCATTAAAGAAAAATACATTGTGCATCCACTATTTGCAATCTGACGTATACCCGACTCTCATGCCGAGAACAGATCACAGAATCACACTCTAATTTATGAAAACCACTTCACCCCTAAATACATGAAACCAAATAAGTATGGTTGGAATTCAGCTGTGCCTGGAAGTTGTGCAGGATGAAGGTGGCAACTCGTGGGCTGCAGGTGCTTAAAAGAGAAGTAAACAGAGGATGAAGAGAGGAACTTGGGAGAAAAAGCATTCAGTGTTTTAACTGCTTATTTCCTTTTTTTATGGTTCATGCCAATGAGTTATGAAATCTTGAAACTTCCACTCTGAGATCACGAAATCTTTTTGTTATATAACATTACAAACACACACCCATATACATATCTGTTATATATATACACACCACTGTTGTTTTAGAGTTAGATGTCTGTCTACAGACTAGATCAGATAAAATGTGAATGGGTCAAGTTTTGGCACTCTTGACTGTGCCTAAATGGAGAAGAGATACAGAAGATGGATTCTGTATTCTGAGAGATGGGAAAACAACAGTGATTTATGCAAACAGCTATATGTGCATCTCAGGCATTCTTTCTTAAAGATAAGAAGTGTGGGAAATCATCTTTGTGGGCACACTTGACACAACCATAGAAGTTAGAAAAGGTCCAGCACTTGGCTCACCACAATCTCAGAAGGAAACAACCAATTTGATCATCTAGCCAATGCCCTGTAATGAAGGATTTGTCTTACAGTCAATACTTAACCTTCTACTAGGTTTTCTGTTTAGACTACAACATGCTGTCAATGAGGCGGGTCCTGCCAGATTCTCTCAGCTTTCAAAAAGGAGCTTAGTGTTTTTAAAGCAGTCAGCAATAGAAGGAAATGCTGCACCATTGCACAATTTCCTTGTGATTCATGTTCAGATATCCTCAAAAAAAACCTTTCAACTTGGTAGATGAACAGGCAAAAATAAATATATAAACAGAAAGGGTGACCTTCCCCAAAACATGTAGTGCAGCTAGCGTGTCAGCCATTTGCAGACAGGTTGCAAGGGATGAGCCGGAGGGAGCGCGCTGAAGTTTACCCATACGTGTTTGAGCCCCTTTCTATAAGGATTGAAAAACAAAAAGGCACATTAGGCATGAACTTCTGAAATTCACGTCCGATTGTGACAGTTTAGGGATTCTAAGTATAACATATATATGAAATACTGCATCATTGGGTGCTTCACCATTTGCTGTAAAGCCTGTGTTGAACAGGCAGTTTGTTAAACCTTGATGGAAGGGATTCAAGTGGGAGCAGCTTAAAAGAATGGGGTATCTGTAGCTTAGGGAAACCTGTCTGACCAATTCTGTCTGCAGAGCGAGGGTATGAAGAAATGGAATTTACACAGGAACAGAACAAAGATCAGCTGTTCCCACTGGGTCTTAAAAAACATAAAGCCTGAGAGGACATCCACAAATGTTTCCCACCAACAGTTTGCTCTCCAACACCTGTTTGCAATGGGAAGCCTTTAGGAGGATGAGGCTTTGCAGTACCCCAGACCTTTCTAGGAACAGACAACCTGTTCAGTTATGTGGAAGCCCTGCACCCTGCAAATATATTAGAGCGTCTTCTTGTGACCTATAGGGAAGAAGGCTGGAATCATAAAAAGCATATTAGGCCAGCTGGTAAAACCTGTTAACATGAAAAGGATTTTAAAAAGAGAACAGGATTCTACAGTGAATTATTTATCACGTTCTGTTTTTAAGGGATGATAGGGCACCACTATCTCTGTTTCACAGGAGTTATCACCAAATACACGTTATTTCACAGCAACTCAGCACACCATTTAATAGGAAGATGGCAAAATAAGCTTTAAGATAGTTTTTAGCACAGAGGAGTGGCGTAGTTACGGTCTGTACATAACACAAGGATGTGCCACTAAATCCCTTAAAAAACTTAGCCCTAGTCTATAGGTAAAACATAGGTCAATCTAGCTATGTCACCCAGGAGTGTCAAAAATTCACACCCCGAGATACACAGTTACACCAACATAAGACCAAGTGTAGATTGGGGATGTAAGTGACTAACTGACTAGTCGACTATTCAATAAGCAAAAGCTTATCGGATAGTCAACACACTAGTCAACTCGTCGCTTCCCACCCCCCTTGCTGCTTCTAACTGAAAGAGGCAGCAAGGAGGGGGAAGAAGGGGCAGTGCTGGGGGGAGATGGCTTAAAAGCGGATTCTCCTCTCCCCCCCTAGCTCCAGCTCCAACTCCGTGGAAGGGGGCAGGGGCGCAGCTTCAGCGTTCCAAATTTGAAATGTACCAGAGTCCCCAATGGGGCTCTGGTACATTTCAAAGAGGAAGCACCGCATAGACCGTGGGACCAACAGGGGACTCTGGAGCCCCACAGTGTTTCAATCTTTGAAATGCACAAGGGCCCCTGCTGGGGCTCTTGTACATTTCAAAGTGGAAGTGCCTGCATGGAGCCAGGGGTCAGTGGGGGACTCCCCATTGGCCCAAAGCTCCACACAGCACAGCCCTGCTGGGCTGTTGTACATTTCAAAGGCAGAATGCCATGCTAGTCCTTATCGATTAATCAAATAGTTGATGAAAATCCTATTGACTATTTGATTAGTTAATTAATTGATATTTAACATCCCTAGTACAGATACTACCACATCAACAAGAACTCTTCCATTGACGTAGCTACCATTTCTCAAGAGAGTGGATTTACAATAGCAACAGGAAAAAGTCTTGTCACTGTAGCAAGTGACTATACTACTGTGGCATAGCTGCAACTTCGCCGCTGTAGTGTGTGTAGAGTAGACGTCCTTATGATAAATCTATGTGCTTTTATAGCTTCTTGAGACAGACCAAGTGGAGGGCTGCCTGATGTCTTTCCAAATCCCATTGAGGAGGGATTGTGCTTTGATTCCAAGGTACAAGATTCGACAGGTTTCATAATCCTCTTGTTGACTTCTAGCATTCAAGGGAGGGCCACTCATTAGGAAAAGCTGACCATTAAGTCCAGTATCCCTGGCAACTCCTTATTTCCTTCCTTCCTGCCTACTGTACAACACAATACTAGCATGCTGAAGTTCATGCATCTTCCCCCTCTTCAAATGCAGATTTTAACCTCACGTTTTTACAGTGATGTTTCCATTTGATAATCAAAAGTGAAACATCTGGGGGCTTGATTCCGCAGTTTATGTCTTGCTCTGATGTGTGGCAGTGCTAAACTAAAATGATGGTTCTCATTAAAAATTAGCCTGCATTTTATTACAAGTGCAGGCATTCCCAAGTGCATCCAAAGCTGAACTTGGCTGGGCTACCTGCCAGCCATCTGGACTGCTTAGCTCAGCTCAGTTATATAACTCATTATGTTTTCTACCTAAAGAAAAAAAACTACTTGGGTCAAGCTGTCAACCTACCCCGTGTGAATGTCAAAAAGAAATCCAGCAGTAGGCAACTGAAAGCAAAGGAAAGCAACTAGGCACAAACAGACATACAGTAGCCTTCCCCCATAAATAATTAGCTAAAGGTCGACTGGTTAAGAAAAAACAGATCTTTGAATCTGTTTTGTCATAAAGCAAAAACTTCACAGAGCAGCATTTTAAATGAATGTCAATGGAGCAGTAGTGGAAGATGCAGATACATGTGGAAAATTTAAATGATTAATTAAAGGGGGAAACCTCTACTTGTTTAACAACTTCCCCTAGGTTTCCTAGGATGTACAAACAATAGCGAAAAACACCACTTCTTCTCTTGACGTCCAGCCAAAATCCACACCCTCCCATCCTACCTTTCACTGTATTCAGTCAGAGCAACAATACTAAGCTAAACAACAACTGGGGATGTTAAAAAACGTGTTTTTTAAAACATGTAACCACTGAATATTTCTTGGAGTTAGTGTTCGTGGGAAGGCACAAGCTCCCGCCTACCCCACACTACCACCTACCTCCTCCTCCTCTGCTGCTGCAGAGGTAGCAGTATAGGGGGCAGGCAGCTCCGTGGGAGCCAGTGCTCACCTTCCCTCCCCTGCACTACTGGCTCTGTATGAGTAGCGGGCGGTTGGGGAGGGGGTGCAGGGGAGGCAGCGGCTCTATGGGAGCCAGCATATGTGGGGAGCTGGCTTAAAAACCGCCTCCCTCCAACGCAGCCCCCTCTGCCTCAGATACAGGTTCATTGGTTAACCGTGTACACGTTTACATCTCTAGCAACAAATAGCTTAATTTTGAATTATGTTAGATCGTCCTCATTCAAAAAAGTTTGAATGCACACATCTCTCTCATTCATTCTGCTGTAAAACATCTTTTTTTTTGGTGTGATAACTACTCCCACCTGTTCAAGGTTGATAGGTACTTCGACTGTGAGCTAGCTTGGGCTCTTTTTTTCTGTGTGTTTGCACAGTGCCTCAGTGGGGGTGCTGTAGCCCACTCCTGCATGGAGAGAGTTATAAGCAAGCCAGAAGAGGAGCTCAGACTCTTGCTCCACCAATGGAGCAGGAGGGACCTAGCCACTTGGGAAGCTACAGAAGGTACCTGGGATAGAGCAGTGTGGGGAAGGGCAGGCAGAACAGGGGAGGGTGAGCTCTGGCCTGACCCAATTTCCAGGCTGCAGGCCTAATACAGGGGCCTGAGAGTACTAGGGTTGCGGGGAGGCAACCAGGGCAGGAGAAGGCAGCAGTTCCATAGCCCTTGCCAATGATGAGTGGCCATTTCAGACTGTAGTTTGCCTCTGAGGCAGTAGGTCACTAAGGGAAGGTGGGTATAAGGGACTGAGGTTCCCTGGGAGAGGACCCTAGAATGTGGGGGCACTGCCGCAGGGCAGTACTGTGAGGAAAGGGCACCGTTGGTTGGGAGGACATGCCACCTGAACCGGCCAGCACAAGGTGCTCCCAGGCTGAAGAACTAACTCCCAAGAAGACCAGCAGGCAGTGCCGCGCCAGTGAGTCAACCCTGTTACAGCCTCCCACAATGGAATCCTGCTCTACGATTGGAGAGCCGAGCTTGGGGCTAGGAGGGCAGCCCCACAGACAAGGGCAGAGGGCTAGAAATGCATCCTGGTGGCTGTGGGGCTTGATGTGCTCCCATGGGGATGCACTCTTTGTCCCCCAGCCGTAGGGCTCCATAGCCACCACTTCCTTCAAGTGCTCTTCCCTCCCCACCCCCCAAGTCCCTGCTCAGTCAATGCCGGATCCTCCACTGCCACCCGAGCGGAGCCCCACAGCCAGCAGCAGCAGAGGGGATGGCATTGACCTAAACTGGTCCAGCAGATTTCCTGGTTTGGGACTGGTCAGGTCCCAAGGGTGGCATACCAGGGAGGTCCAACCTGTAGTTCGGAGAAGTAGCAGCACTAAGTGATAACAATCCAGTAACTAAAGAGAAAACAAAATGCAACCTCTCCCACCCTTCTTTTCTATTGGCTCATTAGTGTCTTCCCATCAGGGCTACCCTCATCACTGGAGAAGCCTTGGGAAAGATCCAACAGAGAGATACTAATCAAAGCTGAACAACAGAATCACTCTCTGACCTGGAGTTAAGACTTTTATCCTGCCTGGGCCTCAGTTAGTCCATCGGGAAATATATAATCTAAAGCAAGAACAGCAAAACCTAGGAAAATACATTGACCCTTTAAAAATTAAGTTATAAAAATTTTGTGAGCTTCCACCCCTCAAATTACAACCACTCTATACTGCCTGAGAACTACTGGAAAGGAGAGGCAGCTACTGGCTTTCAGATAGCCCACAAACCAAGACTCAGCAAAGGCTACGAGGCTCAGTGAAATCCCTGCTGCATACAAAACCATTAAAGGTTTTGACAGACACATTTGAAACACAATGAGCCAGTTAGATGGTTCCCCCAGGGGAAATGTATTTGAATAGATTAGTGCCAGGCAAGACCATTATTTTCCTGAAATATGTGTAGGCATGCATCATGTTGGTATCTGGGTCCAGGCCCAAAATGAAACCAACACACTTTCTGTTGTGTAAAACAGGGAACAGAAATAGTGCTCTCTCCCGTCTCACAGCCAGCCATATAAATATTTTACCCAAATAGTTTGTACCTCAGCAAACTTGAGTCCTGGGTGAATTCTGAAAATGCCACTGCCTTTCTGTCCTCAAGAGTGTTGGGGTGCGTAAGGATTAAATAAGGGATTTTGGTAGCTGTGACCATGCATGGTAAGGAGGCATGGTGCAGGCAGACCCTGTTTCTATTGATTTACCGACTTGCTTTGATTCCTCCTTCCCTGCTTGCTTGGGATAGAAAAGCTACAGCTGTACCCAGGATGTGACTTTTCATGAACGATCTATGTGTTAACCATGCTATCCTTCTTACCCCCTTATCCATTCCCATTCAGGGTCACATCTCTTTTCCCCCGGTAAGCTGCTGATGTAAAGAGTTTTGTGATGTGAAAACTGCTATCATCAACTAAAATGCTGTAAACAGGGGCGGATATAATTATATTCATCACATGGTTATAATTATGCATTATATGGGTGTTCACATTACTAAATTAGGGCTTTACGGGAGATGTAATTGATACGTGTAGGTGCATACTAACTAAGATAAAAAGGGGTACCTTGGTTAATTTGTTGCTCACCCCCGAGAAAGAACGAGTATCTACCCCATCTGCCTTGGGTAACCTATTCTTTTCTAACAAAGAACACACATCCAGGAGGTGTCCGTTTATGCACCTTGTGATGCGGCACAAGCAGACCAATCGTCTCTCAGGAAATCTTGTCTCAATAGATCTATCACTTTGAAATGAACCCAGAAGCAGATGGAAAGTGCAACTCACAGATGTAGCAGGTTCCAGCCGACCCACGTCACCAAGCAAGTGAGCTGCCACATTCTGCACTGACTGGGGACTGGTCTATCCCGAATACTTTGGTCGAATTAGCTACATCACTCGGGGCTGTGCAAAATTCTAGACACTGCCTCCTGGGGAAGTGGATTAACTGCAATAAGAGGAAAACCCTTTCAGTCACCGAAGCAAGTATCTATACTACAGAGGCAGAGCTGCCTCTGCAATCCTCATGGCACACATATACCCTGGGTATCTGCTGCATGTTCCCCTAATCTAACTTCAAGATGGCAAAGGCAACGCCAACTATGGCAATGGATATGTAAAGCTGAAATCTCAGTTTACAGTGGATAGAAAAGGCATAGGGGACACAATTCCAACCTGAAATTCCAGAGCAGCTGTGGATACAAAATGGCTAGACACAAGAGCACCCAGAGTCTACAAATCTCTCTGGCAGCGACAGAGAGAGAGAGTGAGACAGAGAGAGAGAAAAGGACGCTATCTGGAATCTAATCTTTTAAGTAGGTATCGTCTGGGACCTGAATATCTTTTGTTACACAAGGAAAAACAAACTTGGTGCATGAAGCTCAAGCAACTTGATGATAATGACTTATACACAATTTAATAAACTAGCAAAAACTGAAGCAGCACTTGTAAGAGACTCATTATTATTCTTCCAATACCTAAAGGTGCCAGTCAAGGACTGGCCTCGCTGGGATAAGTGATGTACAGTCAGAACACTATCCTTAAGAGCTTGCAATCGAAATGTGAAGATACAACAAGTGGGTTTAAACAAAGGACAGGAGAGTGAGTGGAGGAGGAGAGAAGTAAGAGCATAGGAATACACAGAATAGTCAGTGTGCAACATGGTGATTCCTGAATCTGGTTAGACCAGCGTTTCTTAAACTGCGTTCCGCAGCACACCAGTGTGCCGCGAGGCAGTCAGAGGTGTGCCGTGGAGAGAACAGAAAAAATTCTGC
>JANRFK010006688.1:21124906-21161387 GCA_030068395.1 Apalone spinifera
ACCTCTCGAGGTCCCTTCCAGTCCTAGTATTTTATGATTCTCTAGTCCCAAGGCAGTGTCCCATCTACTGCCATGTTTCCTTGTCCATTCCCCCTTTCCTCTTTCTTCCTTCATGCAAGATACACACAAGCTGTCACGTCATAACAAAATACATGTAATTAAAATGTTTTGCTCACATAGCACTTTCGAACCAAGATGCTCAAAACACTTTGTAGAGTGCCTAAACACTTTGTAGAGTGCCTCGGGGAAAGTATGGGAGGAAGTAGACAGTTTCTATTATCCCCAATGCACAAACAGGTAAAGTAATTATATAAAGTAACTTGCCCAGGACCATACAGTGAGTCAGTGACGAAGGAGGAATGGAATTCTGGAATCAGGGCCGTCCCTAAGCATAAACAGAACATGCAGCTGTGTGGGGCACCAGTGCCCCAAGTTTCTTGGTGCCCTAGGCAGCTGGGTGTTGCATATGTGGGAGTGCCAGCTCCAAGTCGCCGCTTGCCAGCAGAAGGGGAAGCTGTTGTTAGTCTGTGGCCAGCTGCACGGCTGTCTCCTTCCGTGCCTCGGGCCCACAGCTCCAAATGCGCCACTAGCAGACTGGCATCTACACCTCCGACCTGATCCTCCACCAGCCTCTGTGCCCCTCTCCTACTCTCTGCTGCTCTGGGCCTGGGCCCCAGAGTCCTGAAGAGCAGCCCCCATATGGAGCAACCTGTTCCCCAGTGGTGCACACACACTCCTATGGGGGAAGTGATGCAGGTGTTCAGGCTCTGTAGAGCACATGATGTGTAAGGACAGTTCTGTCTGGAGGGCACAGACGTTAGCGGCAGAAGGGCAAATGGGATACCAGTGCAAGGTGCACGTGTTAGCAGGACATCCCAGCACAAGGACATGGGGATGCCAGGGTGAAGACTCAGTTTCAGTCTTTTATAGGATCTTGGACACAGGGGATGATACTATCAATCATTTCTCACTGTGGTTTTTTGTTCCCTACCAGAGAATAATGATGAGACAGGCATTTCCATGCTTTACTTAGGAGGGTTCAGCTTCCAACTGATAAATCCTATCAGGCTACAGAAATAATCCCCATCAGAAGATGCAATTTTAAAGAGTCATGCACTGGGTGTGAGTGTGGGATTTCTACAAGCAGCCATCCGCAGTGAACCTGCACCAGCCATTCTCCAGAACAGAAGCTGAAATCATGTTATATACAAAAACACAAAGACACTAGAAGGATGTGCAGTGTCTATGCCACATACAAGGAATTTTCTAAAACACAGGCTGAATTTCTTTTCCTTTAAAAGCAACAGATAGTCCTGTGGATTCATAGGGTATGTCTACACTTGCATCCTAGTTCGGACTAAGGATGCAAATGCAGGCATTTGAAATTGCGAATGAAGCAGGGATTTAAATATCCCATGCTTCATTAGCAAGATCTCGCAGGTGCGCTAGTTCGAATCACAGCTGATTCGAACCAGGAAGTGTGCACCGGGACGCGTTAGTTCGAACCAAAGGATTTGGTTCGAACTATCATTACTCCTCATTTTTTGCATCATTTTTTGAGAAGTAACATTAGTTCGAATCAAGGGGTTTGGTTCGAATTAACACGTCCCGGCGTGCACTTCCTGGTTCGAATCAGCTGTGATTCGAACTAGCACGCCGGCGAGATCTTGCTAATGAAGCACGGGATATTTAAATCCCCGCTTCATTAGCGATTTCTAAGGCCTGAATTTGCAACCCTTGTCCAAACTAGGGTGAAAGTGTAGACATACCCAGAGAGATTAACAAAAATATAGATAGTTTGTTAGTGCTACTGGACTACTTGTTTTTTAAGTTACAGACTAACATGGCCAACCCTCTGAGACATCTTTTCCTTTGTTAATGATACTTACCTCACTGGAACAGACTCTGCAAAATTGAGAGATTTGATTAAATTCTGCACCATACATTGAATTAGTGCTTCATCTTGCAACAAGCCCCTTCCCCCACTGGAAAAAGGAGACAGCTGCAGGGGCTAACAGTTTCCATTCACCGAGTATGTGATGAAGAGATAAAAGAAACATACTGTTAAAATGGCACCAGAATTTTCCCACAAGGCCCAGTAGATCTGTGTGTAATGCATATATTGATGCTGGTACGGCCATTTGCACAAAGGGATGTGCACAAGTGGGGGAGGTCTAGATTGGATATTAAGAAAAACTATTTCACTAGGAGAGTGGTGAAGCACTGGAATGGGTTACTTAGGGAAGTGGTGGAATCTCCATCCCAAGAGCTTTTTAAATCTCGGCTTCACAAAGCCCTGGCTAGGTTGATTTAATTAGGGTTGGTCCTGCTTTGGGCAGGGGGCTGGACTCGATAACCTCCTGAGATCTCTTCCAGCTTTATGATTCAATGATTCTATGACTCCTTGGCTGGGCATCAGTATATAAATCAAAGCCTATTCTCCAAGGCTGTGCCCCCTTCCACTGGCATGAGAAAAAGACGTCTGCCCCACTCACCGATCCACTGCTTCCACGTCAAAGCAAAACCTCTTCTCTATCGAGTCGGTTTTCCGTCGTGTGCAGGATTTGAGGGTGACTGCTTCATCTTCACCCTATAAGGATACAAGACTTCTAGATTAGCTACTGAAAAGAATTGTGTCCATTACACATACTCGGCCTACCAGAATTATGCTTAAGATGTATTAACCCTCCAGAGGGAATTGCTTGTGGGTCTAAACATAAGTTTTGAAATATCCACACGCCCTGGAATTCCAGCATTTAAATCTTTGCCAGCTTGATTTGTTTTTCCATGCTTGGCAAGTAGATATAGTTCCAGTTTTCCACGTGGGTTCCCTTCAGAAAAACTTTTAAAAGACTGTAAAAAGAAGGGTCTTATTTGTCCCATATAACCATCACATGCCCCACAGCTCTTGTAAAACAGGGGAGCTTGACCCACTGAGCAAAGTCACTCTTCCCTTGCTGTACTTTGTACTGTCAGGTTGGTGGTCACCCTTCACCCCTTTTATTAGCTGCTGTACAAAGTGTAATGATCGGCGGTGGAGGGAGACGTCCATGTAAGTATACTGTGTCCAGGTGTGTATACCGCCACGCCCTGCTAGATGAAACCAGTGTTCCATATAGTGTTTACTTAAAGGAAATTTTCCTTTAGCTCAGGGGTTCTCAAACTTCACTGCAACCCCCCTTCTGACAACAAAGCCTACACAAGCCTGAAGGGTTTGAGCCTGCCCAAGCCACTGAGGGTGGAGGGGAGATGCAAGCTAAAGCCCAACTCCCTTCACTACAAGCAGGGGGCCCAGGTCCTCAGGCTTCCGCCCCGCAGCAGAGAGCCTGTAACCTGAGCCCTGCTGCCCAGGGCTAAAACCCCCTGGCTTCAGCTTCCGCACTGATGGTGGGGCTCCAGCAAATCTAAGTCAGCCTTGGTGTTCCAACCCTATATGGGGTCCCAACCCATAGTTTTGAGAACCACTGCTTTAGTTTGAGTGGTCAGTGTGTGTACTGATTGAGCAGGGCCATTCCAGTTCTATAGACAGGACATGGGGAATAAACAAAAATTCATGGCCCATGACTTATAAATACCCCTGACTAAACATTAGGGAGTCTCAGAGAGGTAGATGTGTTCATCAGTAACTATAAAAATGAGTAGTCCTGTGGCACCTCAGAGACAAATAAAAGTATATAGTATCATGAGCTTTTGTGGACATAACCCACTTCATCACCTGAAGAAGTGGGTTTTGCCCCTGAAAGCTCATGATACGAAATGCCTTTGTTAGTCTCTAAGGTGCCACAGGACTCCTCGTTTTTAAATATTGAGGAGTGAGGGACAGGACACTGCTCAAGAGGTGGGGCAAGCGACAGAAAGGGCCAGGGCAAGCAACACAATCTGGCTACCCCAGGGAAGGAGCCCAGGGCCAGCAGCATCAGCTGCCGGGGGGCCATCTCCGGGACCGCTACTCATGCAGGCACCCGGGCCAGCTATACCTGCTGCTGCCTAGGCAATTCCTGAGACAGCTGTGCTGGCCATTGCAGAAGTCACAGAGGTCATAGCACGTCATGAAATCTGTGATTTCCATGGCCTTTGTGACAGACATAGATCCCTAAGTAATACATTAAAACGATACATCTACTCACTGAATAAAATGCATGCGGATCAAGTGCACATTTGCCAGCTCAGAAGAGGAAATTCGGTAGAGGCACGATACAGATCCTTTTTAGAGTAACACTGCCTATGACATGCATAAGTAATAACGACAACAAACATAGCCCAGGTTTATTTAGTGCAACATGAATTTAGACAGAATTCTTTGCTCTGATTTGTTGGGTTATTCTGTCTGATGTGGTGCTCTTGATGTCTCAAGTGAATTTTTAAAAAAACACGCCAATGGTTCAATTTAAAAAACAAAACAAAACACTGAAAAAATGTTGAGTCTGCACACATTCCTGTGCTTTTCGTGCCTTTTTCACACCTCCCTGACCGGTCATGCTGCACAATCACAACACTGACAGTCCCCCTTCCAGAAAATGTATTAGGGGCCTAGAATAATATTGTGACCAGTCTAAGATATCAGTATAACTGCATTTCACTAGAACTTGTGCCATGATCACTATATCAGTGGGAAACCACACCTATAACTGACCGTTGTACCTGTAAGATTGTCAAATGTAGATCAGCCCACAGTGACTCTGCTAGAACCAATCCTGTAGTTTATTAGAGACCTTGCAAGTCTTCCCCTCCCCCGCCCGCAGGCATTCTAGGAATCTTTCCGAAGCAGATAACAGCAGAAGCAAGAAATGTGACCTCTAGTGATCTCTGTTGTAGGCTGTGGAGGCTCTGCCTGTCATCAGCCTGTTGCCAGCCTCTTGGGAAACCACCTCAGGCCATGGCTGGTGCCAAATATTAATCAGCTGAAAATTGCTTTCTCTCCAAATGACATTCTTTGAATAGCACTTCCCTGACAGCATTGGGAAAAGCCCTGAGGCTAGCTTCAGGGAAAGGAGCTTAGGGATGGGACACAAACTAATGCTGCTGACCCTCCTGGCAGAAGCCTTGCAGTCAAAGTGGAGAGTTGATTAGAACAGGCTATTGGTTCAGTTAAATCAGGAAAAAAATCATCTAAGTTGAACAAATCCTAAGTGGAGTGAGTATCGCCTGGCCAAGAGTCACGCTAGAGACCAGGGAACCATGACAGACAGTCCATTCTACCTAGAATGGAGTGTTTATAAAGAGCCATGGGTGCCAGTCAGCCAACATACTAATTTCAGGGGATATGTTGTGTAGGGGAGCTGACTTGGCCACCCTTAAATAAGGGACTTAAGTAGGCACTTTGCTGGGTTAAAGAAATATAAATGCACACAGTGATGAATATATCTGGCATTGGCCACTGTCAGAAAACAAGATACCGAGCTAGATAGACCATTAGTCTGACCCTTATGTTGTTGTGTTCTGACACGATACCACATTTAGGCCACTTTATTTCTGAGTGTCCCCACATGGGGGTTTAACTAATCTACTTTGAATTCTCTCCTTTAGGCTTTGTCTACCCTTGTAAGTTTAAAGCCATGGCAGCACTTTAACACAGCAACGTGGTCATGACACCAGCTCTGAGAGACAAAGAGAGAGAACGCTCTCCCCAGAGAATCATAAAATCCTAGAACTGGAAGGGACCTCAAGAGGTCATCGAGTCCAGTCCCCTGACCTCATGGCAGGACCAAGTACTGTCCAGATCATCCCTGACCGGTGTCTAACCTGCTCTTAAATATCTCCAGTGATGGAGATTCCACAACCCCCATAGGCAATTTATTCTAGTGCTTAACCACCCCAGGAAGTTTTTCCTAATGTCCAATCTAAACCTCCCTTGTTGAAATTTAAGCCCATTGCTTCTTGCCCTATCCTCAGAGGCCAAGGAGAACAATTTTTCTCCCTCCTCCTTGTAACATCCTTTTAGATTCGTGAAAACTGCTATCATGTTCCCTCTCAGTCTTCTCTTTTATAAACTAAACAAGCACAGTTCTTTCAGTCTTCCCTCACAGATCATGTTTTCTAGACCTTTAATCATTTTGTTGCCCATGGTAAACCACTTCCACAAGACAAGCAGATAACAGCACTGGGAGCCTTTTTACACTGGCGCTTTATAGCGCTGTAACTTGTACTTGGAGATGGGGATGGAGGTGTTTTTTCACCTCTCTAAAGAGAAAGTTATAGCGTGGTAAAGTGGAAATGTAGACAAGCTCTTAATTTGGATTAACTTTCCCGAGCGTCCCCAAGTAGACAAGTCTTTAGTGTCTACATATGTGGATTTATTCTTCAATAGCTCTATGAAGAGACAAGTTCTTACTCAGTTGCTACTCCTACTGAATGGAAATCTACTGCTCAATTACATTTTCAGAGTAAACAATGTTATTTTCCCACTATGATGATTTTAGAGAGCTTGTTCGTACCCGCAGAGATGTGATCTACATCTCTTTAAATCAGCACCTTGAGGCTCTCTTTGCAGATTAGTATTTTGAGCCACCCTCTCAGTGACTAATCAGCTAGTGCTGTGGGTGTGAGCCAGAGAGAGGAGGTTAATAACTCCTTAGGTTATTGCCCTTCTGACTGAAAGGCAGCAGGGGCTTCTGACTGAAAGGCAGCAGGGGCCTTTCCAACAAAAAATCCTCTCACAGGGAATACTGGGGGTTCCATCTCCACAGGGTAAAAAAAAAAACAGACTTCAGAGTGTCATTCTGCTCAAAGTTTCTAGCAGAGGTCAGTGGGAGACAAGAGAATGAGAAGACTGGATAGATTCCACCAATGAAATCCATCAATGCCAAGGTTTTGGCGGCATCAGGGGCTCCTTATTGACAAACACAATGCACTCCACAGCCACCCTTTGTTGGACCAAGAACAAGACTTACCCCAGTATCTCTTCCCCAAAAAATCACTATTAGGGTGACCCCAGTATAAATGCATGCACGCTGACTTGTATTTCCACTCACCCCTTTTCCTCCAGATTTCTGGTCAAATGGTACCATGGTGATTCGTTTCGATTCCCTCTGATACGTGCAGTAATGCTTCACCCAGGAAGTCCCAAAGTGACCTATCATATAATTGAAGTTTTGAGACTTCTTGCAATTAACTTCGGCCTACAAAGTAGTCATGTTACCAAAGCCACACCTTTAATGATAAATTAAATACCCTAAGAAGAACAATACAGATTTCTGCATGCATAGCTCTGAAAAGAATTCTACTAAAGTGAGTAGAAGCATCATCATCCCTGCTGCATGGAGGGGAGAGCCAACATGCAGAGTTAAACCAATCACTGGCAGAGTCAGCAATAGCACCCAGGTATACAGGCACATGGGGTGTTAGCTACTGGTTAACTGAACAGTCGACTAACCACGTGAATTCTTAGTGATTAGTTGACTATTCTATAGACCCCAGAGAGGCAGGGCCTGAAGCTAGTTCAATCCAGCCCCCTCTCGGGGAGCCCCCTGCCATCCCACACTGCCTCTCTCAGAGGCAGAAGTACAGGGTACCATATGGGAGCCAGTCCATAAGAGGAGCCAGTTTAAAAATCAGTTGCCCGCACAGACCAGCTGCCCCACACTGCTGCCTCTGATACGGGTTATCCCTGTTCGTGGGGGGTCCAAGCTCCCCATGGACAAAGGCTGCTGGCAGGGGAGTTACCATGAAGCAGCCTCTGAGCGTGGCTAGCACCAGCACTGCTGTGGTCGGAGGCTGCGCCGCAGGATGTGGAGCCTCTGCCTCTGGTGGGCCTGGGCTCACTGCAGGCAGAGGCTGCTTCGTGGCAGAAACCTCTGCCGCCCTCCTCCCCACACCACCTCTTCTGATAGATGCAGCAGCAGCAGCGGGGGAGCAGGCAGCGCTGCAGATCTGGTGATGGACGGGAACGGGTTTTTAAAATGATATAGAGGCAGCAAGGGGGGGAGAGGGGATTCAAGTAGTCGACTAGATTAACCGATAAGGGTAGGCTAATTGGTTAATCGACTAGTCGACTACTCGTTCGCATCCTGACCAGGCACCCATCCCAGTGCCCATCAATCGGACCGAGCAGCCTCCCGTTGACAGAGATGGTAATTTGCAAATGAGTGAAATAAGCAGAGAATTAGCTACAGAAAGACTACAGGGCAGACCCGGTAGCATTGACCGAGTCCATCTTGAGCCACTCCTTTATATTCTCCAAGCTTGGCCCCTTCCAGTTTGGGAAAGCTTCAAGGAGGCATCAGCAATTTCACTTGAGCAAATTACACCTCAATCTGCAGTATCAGATCTCCCCACTATCATCAGCCTCCGTGTCATTTCAGATTAATCCTAGAACGTATCATTTACTCCCTCACCTTGCAAGGCAAAACAGGCATTTAGTAACATTCTCACTCTTATCCCACTGTTCAGACTCCAGAGCTTTTTGCAGACAAGTTTCTCGTTCTCAAGAAAATGAGAAAGGAAGCATCTCCAGCCCTGGTTCAGCAATCCATGCCTATATACAGCAAAGTACCAAAGCCCACTCTTACGTCCCACTGACTACAGTGGGACTTACCTTCATATTTAAACACTTTGCTAAATATGAACGGACATAAGCATGTGCTTGGCTTAGCTGGAGGTCTCTATTCCCTTAACTCATAGTTTTTTAAAAAGTTACTAGTTATGGTTGGGGTTGGCAGCGCTGCCAGCTACTCCCTGATTTTTCACTTTTGCCCGAGAAATCACCAATTTTTATATAAGTACTTATCTACCCCCATCACTATAGTATCAGAGCACTTCACTATCTGTAATGTATTTACCTTTGCACGCCTCCATGAGGCAGGACACTGCTCTCAGCCCCATTTTACAGGAGAGGAGGGGAGGAAGGGAAGTGGGAGGCTGAGTCACAGAGCAGTCAAGTGACATGCCCAAGGCCACCCAAGGAGTTGAGCCTTAGTCTCAGGCTAGAGCTTAGCCACTGGACCATCCTTTCTCTTCATAGAAATAAAAGATAGAACTGAGTCAGTAGATCATTTAGGAGTCTTTCCTGACCAGAAGATCAGGCCATTAGTAGCTGGATTTTAGACCCTCTTCCTACCAGAGCAGGGTCTTCTCTATTTCCAAGATCTTTACTGCTGTCCACACAGAGTGGAAAGACATCTTCCTGGGAAAGGCTTCGAATCACATGCCAGTCTTGGGGTATTGCAAAAAGTCACATGGCCCGAGCAAAGTGCTTAAGGGGTAGACCCCACCTCTTCAAGTTAGTACTGTGCACAATTTTCAGGGACTGCGAAGAGAGCATGCCAAGGAGCTGACTGTTTCAGCAGGAAGAGACTGACTGCCTCATCAGGTGTAAAAACTAGGGATAAACGCCTAGTTGACTACCCGATAAGCATAGACTTATCAGGCAGTCAATTCACTACTTGACTAGTCACTCTCTCCCGCTTGCTGCCTCTGTTTCAGAGGCAGCAAAGGTGGGGGAGCAGGAGCCTTAAAAGCAGGAGCTTAAAAGCCGGTTTCCCACAGTACCATCTCCATGGCGGGGGAGGCAGAGGTGCAGCAGGAAACAGCACGAGCGGGGACTGAAGCAGTTTCCACTTGCGCCGATCCAACTGCTACATTTCAAAGGCAGAGGCAGCACAGCGGGAACCCGGGGCGAGTCCCCCCATTCAAGTAGTTCCCACTCACTCCAGTTTCCCCGCCGTGTCTCTGCCTTTTAAATGTAGTAAGAGCCTCACGCTACATTCAAAAGGCAGAGGTGCAGCTGGGATAGCGAGTGCCCCGCCCCAACCCCTTATCGACTAATCAAGGAGTTGATGGAAATGCCACCGACTACTTGATTCGCTGATTAATCGAAATTTAACATCCCTAGTAAAAACCCAGTGGGCAGGTAAAAGTGTGGTTTGCCCTGCAGGATACAGCTGCAGCACCGTAATGCAGAGTCGTCGGGGGAAGCTGAAAGAGATGGAGATAATCTCCCAGAACTGCAAGACATGGGCCCGCCGACAGGGCAAACGCTCCTGCGGAGACCTGCACAAGCGGCTACCCTATGCCTGTAATTCAACCCAACTCGAGAGCTGACAGGATTTGTTTCCTCCTCTACTTTCACCACCGTTTGCCATTTCACACGGGCCCAGGCTCCCATTCCCCACTTTCATCTCCTCTCGGGTGGCAGCACAGAAAGCAACTCAGTAACTACAAGGCAATAGCACTTACGTTTCTCCTGGACATAGAGATAGCCCTCCATTGTGTAAGGGCTGATGTTCTTGTGCTCATGGGGATTCTCTTTCATCTTCTTCATCAAGGACTCCACCTCCGACCGGGTTCCTTCAAAACGATTTCTTGTCTACAATATTTAAAAACTATATTATCCATTACCCATGTTTCCACAGAGCTTTCAATACACATAGCACTTCCTACGTGCCAACAAATAAATTTACATAGAGGGAACAGTGGCCAACTTTATTTGATTCACATTGTATTTCTTTGCCCTCCTTACATCTAGGTGTAAACCCTCACAGTCTCTGCAGCCCTGCTTCAGCAACACATGCCAAAGCCCACTGACTTCAGTGGGACTTACCTTCATATTTAAACACTTTGCTGAATATGAATGGACTTAAGCATATACTTGCCTTAGTCGGGGGTCTCTGATCCCTCAACTCATAGTTTTTAAGGCTACTAGTCATGATTGGGGCTGGCAGCATTGCCAACTACTCAGACTACCCAATGCTTCCCATTAGAACACCCTGTTTTCAGTTACTTGTAACTCTGTCAAACTTTAACAGCTTGGGCTGAAGTTTTCTAGGCCAGGTGTCTGCCTCAGGCTGACTTTTACTGGAAAATTTCAGCCAAAGTGATTTGGCCATTTCTGAGAACGAAGTGGGGGAGAAAAGCACATTTTGGACATGCTAAATTCTGTCGGGGATGTGCCTTTTGCCATTCCTGTGGAAAAAATAATTCTGATTTGGCCAGGTCATAAGCCTTAAAACAAGAACAGTCTGCACATGCTCAGTAGAGACTTGCTAGAGCTTCAGCTTAATTTCCTAAAGATCTCACCTTCTGTATGCAATCCCTAGACTGGGGCTGAGCAGGTTTTCCCTGCAATTGCAGCTGCGGGTCTCTGTGGACCATGCCAGTTCCAGGTCAGGGCAATGGAGCCTATCGGTGCTCTACTCAGTCCAAGCAACATGGAGAACAAAGCTGCCTGAACTGAACACACAAGGCAGGCCTGGCCTTAGGGCAAGGTGAGCAAGGCGGTTGCCTTGGGCCCCACGCCTTCAGGGCCCTACGCTGCCTGGTGCCTGCCTGCCTGGCCATTTGCTCACTGCCCTGGCTGGGAGCTGCCCGGCCACACAGCCTCTGTCAGTGTGTTACTGTGAGCGCCGCAAACTCTTTGGCTGGCTTGACAGAAGGGACAAGAGCAACACCTAAGGCTGTGGGGTAAGTAAATTGGATAAGGAGCTGGGGAGGGAACCAGACGAACAGGGGAGAAAGACATGACAAGAAGTTAGGGCGCAAGGGGAGAAATAGGATTAGCAGTGGCAATCTGAACCCAGGCATTCACCAAGGCTTGATTTTGCAATCATAGTAAGATTTTTACCATTATTTCTGAGAGTGAGAGCGAGAGCCATTATAGCATTCTGGGTAGACAGGGAGGCAGGAATTTGAAACTTATTTTTTAGTCAAGGACTGTCATCTCCTCTATTCCTGGTGCCTGGCCCTGACAAGGAGGCTGGAAGTCAAATCAGATCTCTTGCACAACCCAAAGCACTAGAACTGTGCTATCCTTGGACACCCATCACACCTCATTTGGACAGGTACCTGAATGAATTCTATTCAACAATGTTAAGTAGCGTTTGAGACCCTGGTAAGTGACAGACCACTGGGGGCCTCAGTTACTGCAGTGTTTGCTGAAAACAGCAGCACCACACAACAAGAGATACACACCACGGTCATTCATCAAATGGTTTCACAAGGCTGTATTTAACTTTTCTTGGGAGAAGTGGGAGAGTGAAGTGAGCACTGGGGTGTGTGAGGTCTTATGTGAATTTTCTGATGATTTTGTTTCAGAGAAAATTAAGCCAGTGTGTATCCTTTGGAGAAAAATAGTAATCCTAATAAAAAAAGGCAAGCAAGCAATGCACATCTGACCTCCCAAACACAGGCATTAGTCCACTTGCTGGATATTAACCACATGCCTGGCTGTCAGTGAAGGGGGCTGTACAAGTTCTAATTTACAGAAATCCCAAGATCTGCTGCTGACCCAAAAAAAGGGTGCAATTCTTAAAATAATTCTTTGCAGTACTCTCTGCACTTGCCATGCCCAGGGGAATACATTGCTATTTGGGCTATGCATGTACTGTAGTGTCATCCTCAAAAAGAATGAGAGAGAAACTTTCTGGTGAGTGGCACACAGGAAAGCTAATTATATAGAGAGGAAAATGTAAATTCTCTGTGCAAGACAGAGACAGACAGACAGACACACACACACACACACTTTTCCCTTTACATAGACTCACATTCTGTATGCTGATTGTCAACTCTGTCTTGAAGTCGCTGAAGTCCTTTGCGAGTTCATAGCCATGATGATAGAATGTGAAGAGCCCCTGAAGGAATGCCAGCAGCTGCAAAGGATCACATGGATCAATACACATCAACTTTTTCAAACTGACAATGTCACCAAATGGATCAACATTTTAGGGGGCAGATATTTGAAGCGTAAATGGAAACTAATAAATTAGTTAACTATCAGTGGCAGTTGGGCATTTATCTCCTATGGGTGACTTTGAAAAAAGTTTCCCTCTACACTTTGGCAGCTGCACAGACAGAATTAAATCCTTTAGGAGTACTTGTAGGGTGGAGTAAAATAAACAATGAGGAATGAGGGAAGAAGAGAGCAAAGACCCGGATGAGACTGAAGGAAGTTCCAGAAAGTAACCTCTATTTTCTCTCTTCAAGATCAGAGGAAAACCAAGAAATCTGGAATATTGTGCACATATTTCCACAATATTGTGCACATATTTCCATGAGATTTCCAGGAAATCCGGAATCTAATATGCCACAATTTACTGAACAAAACAAGAGCCTAGCTAAACAACTCTTACAGAATACCAAGCTGAGCTCTTCTGATAGCTAGGCCTTCTGCTTGTCTAGTAAAAAATCCTACCTAGAACCCCCTCCTCATCCTTGAATAGTTTACCTGTCACTTTTTTGAGAAGAAGAGTCATGCCTTGTCTAAGTTAATCAGGCAAGAAGCAGCTAATGCTAAGGTTGAAGCTTCTATTACTGAGTTATTCTTCTCTTGAAGGGACTGCAATAGCGTATTATCAAGACCCTCAGAAGGGCTTCAGCAAGCATAACACCTGAGAGCCAAGACAGAATTTTTCTACTTAATTTTTATTCCTGTACCATCTCGAAGTCTATTTTTCCTCCTTCTCTTTAAGCCTCAGTTCACTTCAGAACTTCAGCTAACCCTGCTGTGGTTCTTAATACATTTAAAAGGCTAAAGCACAATAGGACACAGCGCGAGCCAGGAATCAGCTGATTCTCAGCTCACACTTGGTCCCTTTCCCTTCCCCCCACCCCCCACACACATCCCTCCCGTGGAAACGGTGCTGGGGGAACCGGCTTTTAAGCTGGCTCCACCCCAGCACCGGCTCCTGCTCCCACCCCTTGCTGCTTCTGATAGAGGCAGTAAGGGGAGCGGAAGTGACTAGTCGAGGGACTAGTCAACTATCCAATAAGCTTTTGCTTATTGGATAGTCAATTAGTCGCCTACATCCCTAATTGGAGCCTGTGTAAAATTTTCACCTGAAATTTCCAAGAGGGCTATCCCCACTTCTGCATTCTTCTTTCTCACGCTGTCACTATCAATAAGTGTCTTAAGGGTTAAAATTCCAGCAACCTAAGGAGTCTGGTCATCCACTAGAACACACACTTCCTACTCGGGGTTATTGCAGTTATTGTTTGTCATACAGTTCTGGCATAGCAAAGATACCAGACTTTCCATTTAAAGAGAAAAAAACAAATGTCTCAGACAAGCCTTTCAACATTGGACTTCTCTAGTCTGGCACTCTTGATCCAGCAATATCTGTGGGCTGGCATGATTTTAGTTAGCTAGATGTCTACTTCTCATGGGTGGCCAAGTTTCCCACAGTCCCACAGCCACCAGTCCTGGCTCTCAAGTGATCTGTGCTGTTATGTAGCCTTCCTTTACCCCTATATGTTTTCTAAGAGCCTAGTAAGCAATGGAAAGATTGGTAATGCTGCTAGACAATATTGGCCTCTCATGGTTCAGCACTGGTCAGGTCCCAAGGGTACCAGACTACAGAGGTTCAACCTGTATACTGTAAAGTAATTTAGTGGGCAGCAACATTCAATAGGATAAGAAACTTTGAATATTCAACTTACAGGTTCCACAAACTCAAACATCTTCCTCTCCTGGACTTCTTGCACCTTGAAGACATACTCGAGGGAGACTTCATAAAAATGCTGTCGAACCAGGTCCACTTGGCTGTCTGCCTGTGAGTACCATGTGGATTAGAGAGGAAATACAGTATAACTACTGATTGAACATTTGGCTTCAAGATCATGAGAAAGCAGGGTCTAATGGGCATATGTCCATGCAGAATATAACTTACTGGTAAGCACCAGATACCAGAATAGATGGCATGGAGATTACATACAAACCTAGTTTGCATGAAGACACTCTTCCTGCATCTGAAAAACGTGTATTTCATTATTTTTGTGCTCTTATGTCCAGGACCACCGGATAGACACATATAGTAAACGCAATAATATACATGAAGCCCGGGAAGTACAAAGCAGCTCCCCACAGCTCTTCTGCCCCAACCAACAAATCCATGATGAAAGAAGCCCCTCTAGTAATTTTCCATGGAAATATAAGTGCTCAGAACCTGGTGTACATCTTGCACTTCACCGTGAAAGCCAGTGAGCTTCAGCTTTGATGACCCAACAGAAGGAAAGTACAACAGAGGGGGATTCTCCTCTGGCAATGGTTTGACTCCAAGGCTAAGCACATGACCTGAGACAATTCTTTGCTACCCTGATGGTGCATCCAGACACACATCTATGTGCCAGCATGGAACTATGACACTCCTATGCGAGACACCACCCTCTTTCTAAATATACAAATATGCAGAGAAATTAAGATGGCCTTCAGAGCTCTGCTCCTAAGAACCTGCTGACCCTTTCCTTTGTGTTTCTTCCCAATGATCAGCTCCCAAACTGTGGTGACATCCACAGAAAAATAAAATGACTCAGTAACTTTGTAATCAGATGTAATCCTTTTCTGTCCTCCCTTCTTGAAGGACTACATAACACTTTAAACTTCACAATCAGTACCTTGTGAAGTAGTTAAATACTACGGAAGGGTACCTGGAGGACACAGAGGCTTTGGCAAATTTGCAGGTGTTTCTAAGCACCACAGTCCCCACTGAAATCACATGTAGGTGCTAGAAATTGAGAAGTGGGGAAGGGTTATGAGGTCCTCAGAAAACCAGCAGAAGAACTAGGAATCCTGATTCCCAGCCCTATTCTAATTATATTTTGCCTTACAAAGCATAGGGATTGTTAAATTAAATAAATTCATTGCATCCCCTTTCTTTCCTTTGCCTTCGCTGTGCAAATACAAAAGAAAAACTTTCAGAGAGTTCCAGAAGTAAATGGCAAGAAAGGCCTGTTAAATCATTTAGTCCGTTCTCACTCAGTGCAGGCTGATTTCTTTGACCTTGACTACACTAGAAAGTTGTGTTACTTTATCTATGCCAGTACAGTTAAATTATGTACTTATCCGCGAGAATGCAATTATACTGGTATAAAAATGCTAGTGGACCCATTTATCTTGGAATAGCTCAGTACACACTGTGGTTTGTACCAGTTTAACTACATCAATTAAAAATAACCACAGTCTAATCCCACATGGCCATACACTAGCGATGGGCAACCAAGGCTAGTGAGTGGGTTGCATAAGTGGCCCTCCTTCATCTCAGTGGGCAGCAAGATTGTCATGACAAAGACAGTTTCCTGGGATAGGACAGTTTTGCTAACAGTGTTTGCGTACCTAGACTTTGTGGGGCATACCAGTTGAACTATAGCAGCACTTTGATTGGTGCAGAGGGAGTGCACAGTTCTCACAGTCAATATTGTGTGAAATCAGCACGCACCTGACTTCACATGCCCTTGCTTTATATGCATGTCACTTCAGCAATATTGGTAGGAAAAATAAACTACACGGCCAGGAACCAGCAGAACCTGGCAACCCTGTGCATGGGAAAGAGTAAACAAAATGTCTCACGGGCCACATATAGAACCCCAGTGGCAGTGGGCCACATGCTGCCCAAGGGCCCCAGATTGTCCATCACTGCCATACAATATGCCCAATAGAGAGCCTGATGGTTGGCTGTTTTTACTTTTGCAGACCATTGTTAGTAATTGCTTCCTTTTTAATAGGAATGTATCCCTATTAATCTGTGACAAAGCCATGAAATGGGTTATTTCCACCATGACTAACATGTAACATTTGTTAGATATGTCCATAATGCAACAACTGACATAGTTAGCAAAGTGAACTCTGCACACCAGAAAATGTGATGCAGTATACTGGACTTACCAGCAATTGAATGGCAAATTAGATTTACTGTGCTGTTCAAATTGTACAACAGCCAAAGTGGTAGAGCAACAGAGAATTCCCAGGTTCTCTCCTCCTTTACTCTCCCAGAGGTTTTGGCAGTAAGAGGAAGTTAGTACAAAGTGAAAGGATTCCCAAACAAGAACTACTGTCTCTTAGTAGGTATGGGCCCCATAATACAGCTATATAGCACAAAAAGGTACAGCACACCCTCTTCTCAAGTTACCACCACACCACCAAGGGCGTACTTTTCAACATGCATCTGTCATTCCTCTGGTTGATTTCGCTTTTCTGAAACCCCAATTCACAAGCTAAGAAAATATGTTGTACAGCTTTTATATGCCACGAAGAACCAGAGCCACCATTTTCAAACTGGAAGGCCTAGCGTTAGATGCCCCATTCCAATTTAAGGTACCTAAAGGGCTGAAAATTTCAATGATGTTCAGCTTACACTACTCCTAGGTGAAGTTTCTTGAGACTGATGGGCGCTGTGGGTGCTGCATACCTGTGCAAATCAGGCCTTTAATTTGAGTGCCTAAACATGGAAAGAACTGCCTTACTTTTATGCAAGCAAGTCTGAAACATGGGTCTCTACTCACTCAGTGTTCTCTTCATTTCTTTGCAACAGAAGTTTACCACAAAAATCTCCACAAGATGGCACTAGTACTCAATGCTGCATTTCTACAATCCTAGCTCTTTATTTACGCAATACTAATAGCTACTGACACTAGGCTTTTCCTTGCAGAAAGGTACACTAATGCCTGAGGAACACTCATTTTAAACAGCATAATGTGTTCTTTATCACTATGTTTCCTCCCCTTTCTAAAACAGAATCCTCCCATTCCAGTGCTGTACAGCGCTGAACATGCAGTCCTTCTAACACGGAACATAAAATGGCAATTGGGGAGCAACTAGATCATCGTATTTAGCAGCCTAATACAATCGGACCCTAATCAATAAACCACAACCCTATTGAGGCCTGAGGGCACTGCTATAAGTAATAGCTAATAGACTATCTGTGCTACCCAGCAGGGACAAATTAAGGAGGACTTACATGTAGCTCCACAAGCTAATTGTATCAGGAGACATATCTGGATAATTATGGGGATTTATTAGGGGGTAGGGGGAAGTTTAGTTGACTTTATATTTAAAAAGGCAAGTCATTATTATGTATTGTTTGTATTATCATAATACGTGGGCATCCCTGTCATGGACCACGATCTTATGTGCTAGGTGCTATACAAACTGAATAAGAGAGACAGTCCCCTCAACAAAAAACTTCCAACCTTCAGCCAAGATCTCTTCCACTGAAGTCATTGTCTAAGCGGGTATAGCCCTAGGCAGATGAAAGACAGACCCTAGGCTTGCTCAGAGAGCACTGAAGCTCACAGAAGTGGCTTTGGGTATGTCTACATTGAGAGAAAAACCTGCATGCAGCACGCCTCCCGTACAGCGTGGGTCCACAGACTCAGGCTTGTGATTACAGCATTAAAAATTGCAGTGTAGACATTTCAGCTTGGGCTGGAACTCTGGCTCCGAAGCCAGAGCTCCAACCCCAGCTCAAGCAGATCATCCAGGCAGCTATTTGTACTGCCATAGCCTGAGCCATGCAAGCCCGAGACTGTAGACCTGGATTCTAAGGCTCTCCCCTGTGGCTGGGGGCAGAAGAAAGGTACAGGGGAGGAGCAAGGAGGGAGGGAAGGGGCCATTAGCTGGTTGGTTTTGCAGCATAGATGGACTTTTACTTAGTATTTGGCACAGGAAATTGTTAATAATTAGATGGCTTCTATCCTATTATAGGGTGTTATGCAGTTTTGAAATGTTAATGAATTAAGCTCACAACTTTTCCTCTTTTTGATTAGGCACTAATGGGCCCATTTTATGGGATAGGAAAAGGAGATACAAAGCAGGGAAATAAAGTATCCAAGTGAATACAGGATGGCTCTTGCAGGAATAAAACTCTAATCTCCTGATATTCTGTGCTTTTAACCACTAATGGTCTCCTCCCACTTAGCCATGGTCTTTTTGATAATCTCTTGCATTCACTTTACCATAAGTGAGAAACCCCCTGCCATTCTCTATCAGCATGGGCCTGTCCATTTTACAGCCATGCAATGGGTTCTGCTAGCTGTAGACAGAGATCATGATAGCATCGAACTCGGGAAACTGCCAGAAGTTAAAAACCTGCCCTTGCTCTCACCTCTTGAAGCTGGGATTCTTTCTTTTTAGAAGAGAGGTTTAAGTGTTTTTCTAAGACCCCACAATATTTCTCTGTTTCCTTGTCATACTTCTTCTTGGCATCCTACCAAAAAAATAAACATCATTAAATACATGTTAGATTAAAGTTTAAATCATGAAGAGCAGTCACTGACACTGGCTTCTTAGGACCCCAACACCAAGTTACTGTATTACTGCTATTACCACTTCAGCTAGGAGTCTCGGCATGGGCCAAGGCCTTAATATGCTCGACGTTGTTCAAACACAGAACAAAGACTGGCTGCCATTCTAAACGCCAGACACAAGAGGACAGGTGGGGGAGTGCAAGGCAACAGGAAGCAATGCTGCTCAGCACGACCAGCCGCGGTCTCAGCATAGCAGCAGCCTCACTGTGGTCAGCTGAGTGTGGAAGAGTCATTTCCAACATGGAGCACAGTTCCAATGTAACACTGTCATGTCAAAAGGAATTGTAACGAACATATCTATGAAAACTATGAGGAGAAACAACTAAACACGTCTAAAAAAAGCAAGAACAGTCGAGGTCAACATGCTGCAACACAGAAAGAAAACACATACCAAAAGCCTGACAGCAGCTTACGGCTTAGGTGCCTTCTTCCATTGGCCCAGTTTTTCTCTGGACCTGATGCAGTCTGTCAGTCAGTCTCGTTAACAAAGGTGAAAGTTAACTGTGGCCATGCATCCACTTCCACAAGCCACAACGAAATGGCCTGAGACCCTCACTTGGTTTCACAACTGGCCACTGAGCAGTTAATGGATTTCAGCCACTACTAAACAGTCCGATTTATATCTTGACCTAGGAACGGAGACTTTCTACTCATTCCTAAATTCCAAAGGTCATCAAATATCCAGTCCCCAGAGTTGATCCAGAGACATTTCAGGCACTCAGTGCCACCCATCGGCCACACCCTGCCAAGAATGCTAGCCCAAGCCTATCATCCAACACTCTGCCCATCAGAGTGACACCTTTAACTCGGCATGTGTCCCTCAGTAGGACAGAACTGGAAGCTTCAAATGGGCCCATCAACGTCTCCCCACTTCCTTCCATTTTCCTCCCTTTCTCTCTCCTTCTACTTTCCTTCCCTTGTCCCCTCACCTCCACAGTATGTTTAGGAATGAACCTGCAGCACTGCAGCAAAGAGGTGCATTCAAGGGGCTTCCCCTCTCATATTTATCCCCTCCGCTAGACCCCAGCTCAAAAGACCCAGGAAACACTAAGCAGAGAAGACAGCTGTATTGTAAGTTTTCAAATGCCGATGATTTTTGAAGACCACGTTAGAATTAGGGATGTAACCGGGAAGCCTTACTAGTTCCGGTTAACCAGGAGAGGCTAGAGCAACTCCCCACCCGCACCAGGCACAGGACTGCTCCAGCCAACTGGCCAGAGCAGCTCCCCCCCCACACACACACTCCACACAATGGCTTCCCAGCTTCAGTACAGGACAGTAGGTGGCTCCCACTTGCCATCCTGCGCTGCTGCCTCTGTATCCAAGGCAGAGCACGGGGTGGCAAGCGGCACACCAGGAGCCGGCTTCAGCGTGGAGTGGCAGGCGGCTTTCTGGGAGCCAGTACATGCAGCTTCTGTCTTGCACCAGCTCCCTATGAGTTGCCTGCCACCCCGTGCTGCTGCCTTTGCATACGCAGGGAGCCAGCTTAAAAGCCAGCTCCTGGTGTGCACAGACTCCCAGGGAGCTAGCTGCTGCCCTGCATGTAACTATGCAACTGCTGACATTTTTAGTAGTGATGCAGTTAGCCAATTACACCCATTTTAACATCCCTATACAGGAAACAGCAGTATCACCTCTCTCCGCACTGTAAGCACTTCCCAAGGACTCTGCCACCTCTCCTGGCACTGAGAAGATACCAGAGGAATCTTCTGAAGTTGTGAAGGATTTACAATTCTGATTGAAGGCAAACCATCACACTTTGGCTGATTATCCTAGTCCTTTCCCTCTTTGGAATAAATATTCCACTTGTTACCTCAACATAAAACAGGTAGTCCACATTCATTGCACCAACAGCAGACACCTTGCTAAGGCACTGCTCTGAGAGACAGGGCAACCTTCTCCCCAGAATCTGATATTATTAACGACAGTGCATTTTTCTGAAGGACCTTTTTCAGCTACAGACATCTCGCTAAACTTAAAGCAGCATAGGAATTGCCATACTAGACCAAGCCTGGCACAACCAGACTCTAATCTAGCTGGGGCCCAACACACTACTGTAATACAGGTAATGAAGCTCATCCACAGTAGGTTCTATTTCTTGCAGGCAGAAACAGGTTGTTATAGTAACAAGAGCAGCAGACAGAAGAAGCAGCTGTAATTTTAATGTCAGTGAAAAGACAGAAAAGAGGCAAAAAGCAGTGGTTGTATTTCAGTAGCAGACATAAGAGATACTGACTGATTCAGAAGTCATAGTTGAGATTTGCCCCATTTAGTAAAGCTCTTCTAAATTAAAACTGAATATGTTCAGGTTACACAGTTGGGATGGGGAAAAAAAACCAGGATAAAACTGAAACCATTCCAGTGATGCATACAGTTATGCAAGGAATAGATCTAAAGTGTGTGTGTGGAGGGGAAATCAGTTGAGAACTTCATCTAAGCACTGAAAACTTTGCTTGAAATTTGAAGAAGGGGAAAAAAAAAAGTTTGCTTCATTTTGTGCACTTGGTCTTCGTCCCATCCCACCTACTTTCAGACAGGGTCAGAAGTACCAAAGTACTGTATTCGGGGCTAGAAGTCTCCCAGGAATGGCCCCACCTCCATAGCAGAGGTTTTAAACAGAAGGTATGAAACTCTTGGAAACTATTCCCTCCCAATGATGACCTCCTTGCACCCCTGTGCGTTGAGTATACAATACTAGTCAGTATGTACAAGCTCCGCAGATGCTCAACCCAAGCTGGTCATTGTTTTGCATATTTCAACCAAGTGTCATTTGAGAGAGGTGGCGGGGGGAAGAATGAAGAAAGGAGCTCGCTACATTTTTACACATTGTCAGGCATTTCCACTTCTGAGCATGGGCAGCGATTACAGTCACGTCACAGGGCCTGGAAGCACGGCTGGCCTACCTTAGCAGCACCGATTTGCTCCTTGCGGAACTTCTCCAGTGGAGTGATCAAGACCTCACCAGCATTCTCAATCTGATGAGATAAAGGCACAGGTTATCAGCGTCTCTCCAGCACGGTCTCCTCACACCAGCTCGGGTTTTAAGATCTTCAGGCAGCCATCTGCCCTTCCTATGTGTTTATTATACATATTTCAAGGCAACCTAACCTGGTTTAAACCTATCCAACGTCTAAAAAACAAAGAACTACTTGGTCTTTGATCAGAGGATCTCAAGACACTTTGCAAACATTAACTCCTGTGAGAAACAGGATCACTGCCCTGCTTCACAAATTAATAAACTGAGGCACATAGGAAGGGGGAGGAGAAATTTGCTTATCATATGGAGGAAAATCATTGCACAGACAAGTATGCGGTCAGTATTAAAGCCAGAAACCACAAAACCCAAAGCCCTAAATCAGTGGTTCTCAAACTTTTTGGTCTAGCCCAATGCAAAGCTTTCTGCAGACCACCAGCAACTAATGGAAACTCAACGTTAATTCTATAATTACACCAGAGCTATTTTGCTAGTGCTGCAGCTAGAGAGAATGGTTTAATTTAACCAGTAAACATTAATCATTTCTATTAAATAGATTAATCCACTAACCATGGAATCCCAGAAGAATTAATCTGGTCTATGGGAAGCCCTGAACCTCATACCTTTCTGTCCCTCCCTCCACCCATGGGGCTGGAGCACAAGGGGAACTGAGGTGTCTCAATTGGGAGCCAAATCAGTGAGGGTTGTGTGGTTTTGGAGGGTGGGGTTTTTTTGTTTGTTTGTTTGTTGGGGTGGGATTTTTTTTGCTTCTCACTTGTGAAGTCCCAGACTGATTTTTTGTGGGTCTGTGGTCCCCAACTCAAAAAAGGCTCCCCAACCTTGCCATAAATAAAGACAATGTTGAAAGCTTTAGTGTTTGTCATAAATTAACTTTTTTCTTTATTTAAAATGAGTGTTCGTAAACTAACATGAGAAAGTTAAAGCACTTAATCTGTTCAGCAATTTAAATTAATGTTTACTTTCTTACTGGTTAAAGTACACCACTCTCCCTAGCTATAGCACTAGCAAAATGGCTCTGGTGTAATTAACCATGAATTTCCATTAGCTGCTGGTGGTCTGTAAAAAGATTTGCATTGAGTTGGGCCAAAAAGTTTGAGAACCACTGAATTAGGGCTTTGGGTTTTGTGGCTTCTGGCTTTAATACTGACCGCATACTTGTCTATGCAATGATTTTCCTCCACATGACAAGCAAATTTCTCCTCCCCCTTCCCATGTGCCTCAGTTTATTAATTTGTGAAGCAGGGCAGTGATCCTGTTTCTCACAGGAGTTAATGTTTGCAAAGTGTCTTGAGATCCTCTGATCAAAGACCAAGTAGTTCTTTGTTTTTTAGATGTTGGATAGGTTTAAACCAGGTTAGGTTGCCTTGAAATGTGTATAATAAACACATAGGAAGGGCAGATGGCTGCCCTGAAGATCTTGAGCCTAAATTGGACACAAAACAGTTACTAACCTCACTCAGTCATTCTTGAGGCAAGCCCATCTCATGCGAAGAGTCCACATTTCAAAATCAATTTGACACTCTCACCAGTTTCTATTCACAACCAACCTCAGGCCCATAAACCTAAAGTCCATTTTTACTCTGCTGCCTATGTGAGCACAGGCCAGGTCTCTCTCAACATCATGACCACCCTGAACTTTGCCAACCCTCCCCTCAATTAAAAAATGATATAGAAGCAGCAGAAGGTTTAATTCAGAAGCCTCAAGCCTCAAAGTCCCTACCATGCGCATTCGTTCGTCTTCAAGATTCCGGAGAACGGTGGCAAATTCTTGCAGGGATTTTGCTGAAAGAAACACAAGCAGGTTCACTATGTAAAATACGCCGTAAAATCGCTAACATAAAAGTAATTTGGGCTACACATTACAGGCATGTAACAAGTCTGATGGATCAACCTGGATAGGAGAGGGTTATTGTTGGTTGGCTAGGGGAAGACAACTAGAAGGGCAGCAGATGCTCCTTTGCACTAAAGCAAAAGGCTATGTTTTGTTACCAGGATCACAACATCCAGAGTCCAACTGGATGGATCCTCATCTCCTTCTGTTTGTCCAGACAGCAGTGGCCAGGAGGGCTTTTTTCATCATTGCTTAGCAGGAAGATTGCAGCCTTCGCTTTTGGGTCAGGACCTTCCTATATTTAACCAGGCCCTTCTCCCACCAGATTCATGACTGCACTGCTATAAAACATGAAGGGGCTAATGGCAGGGTATTGCCAATTAAAAGCCCTGGGCCCTGGACCTTCTTCCCTTAGCTTGAGGAGATTCTAGTTTCTCTGGGCTTTGCACAAGGGTTGGGTTAAAAGGGCCATATTGTTTCTACAGACTGGGAAGAAATTTAATGGAGCTTCTGGGCCCACTGAGACTTCACATGCATTTCTATCACTTGTCTATGAGCCCCTCGGTCTGATCAGCTCATTCCAGAATTATGAAAAAAGAGATCCCTTTAAGGTAGCCTTGCCACTTACCTATGCATATTTCATCGTCCGTTTCTGCATCTCCTATACACCGGAATTTAAACTCATTTAGGGAATCTGCAAACTTCCGCTTTGCTGAAGACAGATCTGTTGAGCAGAGGGGGAGGGAGGGGAGAAATCAGGGGTATTAAGAAGTATGCAACAGTCAGCCATGTCCCTTCAGCCCTGGATGCTGTCAGATCTCCCCCAGATTCAGCTACTTGCCTTGATAGTGATTGAGTGAGGTGAACACCCCGCCATCCAAGAGAAACTCCAGGAGTAAAATCCTGGCCCCATTAAGGTCAGTGAGAGAGCTGCCATGGTCTTCAAAGGGACCCACATGCTGAGTGGCATTCCTCGTTGTGAGTCAAGGCTAAACCAGTGCACCCAGACTGCAGAAAAGGAAAGATGGCAGCCCAGCTGGCCCAGCAGAAGTCTAAACAGGTAATGAATTGCATTCTGCCTCCTATTCTGCTGCAAACTGTAGCACTGTTCATCAGCTGCCAAATTCACCCCAGGCAATGACAGGATTTCAGTGGTGGTGGTGTGGGATGTGAGTTCACTAGATAACTTGCTACATCTTACATGGCATGTGATTCTTTTCGCTGAAAGCTGTCTTAAAAGTTAATAAATACACCTGTCTGTTATTGTACCATTCACAGCTTTTAGTCAGAATCTAAACCCCTTGAAGTTAGCACTTGGAATAGCCTGCTGATTCCAAAATAGTATTTTCCAAAGATCCTCATAAGGGTTGCCAAATGGTTTTAGAAAAAATACCGAAAAAAAAAAAGTGCAAGGCCCCTTTAAGAAATGCATGGTGAGGCTTTTTGACCCTGCCCGCCATCTTGCCTCCTTGCACCAGGCCGGACAGCTCCCCTGTGGAACACAGTAAGCACTAGGGTTGCCAGGCTGCCTCTATATTGAGCCGTACAGCCTGGGATTTTCGCCTCCTGGCCAGGAAAAAAAAAATTAGAACGTACCGGACATTTTAGATGTCCAGTATTTTCTTAATTTTTTTTACCGGACAGGAGGTGAAAATACTGAACTGTCTGGTTCAGTACCGGACACCTGGCAACCCTATGTGCCTCGGGAGCACAATGTCATCAGGCTCTGGGTGCAAAATATGCTCCAGAATCATGTAGGGGCTTTGGAAATCCTGTCACAGTCCCCAGATCTAAATGTAAGCACAGGCCCACACAATAAGCAAGATGGTCGTCCTAGGAAAGTGAACACATAATCCAAGCTTGGGAAATGATCCAGCATCAGAAAGAAAGACCAGCAAGCAGCAAAACCTGCCAGATATGAGATGAATGGAAGGAAGGACAATCACTGCTCTTGTGAAGGTCCTTTCACCTTCAGAAAGCAACAGAACATCCTGGTTAAGTTCTAGTCCAGGAAATGCATATTTGTGACTCACAAAGATTTCAGTTGGGACCATTTGTGTTTCTTTGGCGGGGGAGGAGCAAAATGCAAAGGGACTTTTGGAAGCTGTTCTGGTCATCAGGATAATTACCCACAAGCACATGGCTCAGTTGTCTGGAAGGGACATGGGAACAAAACGTTTATATTTTTAAAAGGATACTCCCAAGACAACAGTCTTTTGCATAAAAGTCTCTGTACTTGTTACTAAAAAGCCCTTTACTTTCTCATCCTTTATGTAGCTGCTTTGCCTTTTTTGGGAGGGGGAGGGAGGGACATTGCCACTTCCACAGAAAAACTAGAATAGCTCGTGTATTTGACCTAAGTTGCATGACAACATCCCCTCAAAACCAAAAAGGTATCTTAGAAATCAGACCCTCCATTCTCCAGATTTCAAAGAGGTTTATCTGCAGAAAGGTCCTCTGTGGCACAAAGCAGCCTCTTTCTCTCCACACATATATAGCTTTCGCTATAGACGCACATCTTTCATCCCCCTACGTGCTGCTGCCATGTCACTTCCAGGCTCCACTTATTGGCCAAACTGGTCTCCCATCCCCTAAACACTATCAGCAACAAGCCCTGGCATCCCATTCCTCTTCTCTCTCCCCACCCCGATACCCTGGGTTTACTTAGAACAGCACCAATGGAGTAATCCAGTTGGCTCCTCATAGATCCAAGATCACTGCAGAAGGCCTGGGGGGATGTAGTTCCATTATTTTGTTTGTATTTTCAAAGGAAGTTTTTTGCCTCCTTGGGGTGTTTTTTTTGGGGGGGGGGCAGTTGGTTTTATTTGAAAAGAGGACTTTGAGGAAGGGTGGAATGGACGGGGGCTGTGCTTCTATTCTTCCAGTTTTGTTGCTTGACAATATAAAGACATCAGGGCAGAGTGGCAGTATATTCAGGGAGCACAAGGACACACCAGCAGCATCATACACCATGGTGCGAATGGCCTCAAATCTTTCTTCCGGAACTGGAAAGTGTAGAGTGCTGGGAGGAAGCCTCTCCAATTAACACACTGCCAGGTGAGCATGGCTGCCAACTCACAAGTCCCTACCTAAACTGGACTAACTGGGACTCTGAAATGTTGCTTTTATTAAGGGCCAATGTAGCAAATGGGTCAGGGTGGTGGGTGTGCACATGTGGGCATGTTAATTTTCCCAGAAAAACATGGTTAAAAATCTCAGTACTCAGCATCCTGAACTCTGATTATGTTGATGCCTGCTGTATTGGATTTCCAGGGTAGTCACATAAGCCCCTGCCCACCAACAGTTTTGATTGTTTTGCAAAACAAACCTTCCGTTTCAGCATCTAATATACAAAACGGGGAACTAAACACTTGCTCACTTCCCTGCCACCTGCACCCCCCACTGCCTAGAGTTGGTGGTGGCTTGTGAGGGTTGAGTTTGACTGGATCACTGAGGATCTATGCCAATCTTCTGCTTTCCTAGTTAAAAATAAAGGAACTAATGTTAATTACACAAGGAGCCATTTCCTGTTTCCAAGCTCAATGCTGACCTCCGGGGCTGCTGGTTTTGTTTGCAGCATATTTTTCTGTACTCATCTCTTTAAACACACCATGGGCTTAACAACATCCTGACTATATTATGTGCTGCAGATCCCCAGTCAAAACAGATTTACTACAACATCATTCACTCCCCCAGCTTTCTGGGCAGGATCCAAAAGCCACATTCTGCCCTGGAGAGGAGGAGTGGAGAGCAGCTGGTGAAAGAAGCTGGCAACGAGCCAAGCACACACCAAGTCCAGCTCACACATTTCAGCCCATTTCAAACCATCAGCGTAAAACATGACTGGGAATAAACTAAGGTCAAATAGAGTTCCATTTCAGCAGCATCCCATTGATATGGCTAACCCCCACCTAAATAAGTAACATGTTTTGTACAAGAAACTGGGAGCCAGGACAACTGGGTTCTTTTCCTAGCTCTGCTGTAGCAACACAGGATCTATCATGATTATAGGAAGCCGTATCATGTCCCCAAGAGCTCCCAATCTGAGGAGATCACAGAGATCCATTTCCTCTCCATGAAACTGCACGGGATGAGAACAAGTGGCCAACCGTAGAAAGGTTAACCAGTTGTAACCACCAAGCATTACCCTTAATGGGTGATGCTTACCGGTTCCTGTTAACCGATGAGGGCTGGAGTAGTCCTTGCCTGCACTGGCAGGGGACTGCTCCAGCCCCAGAGCACCTGGTGCAGACAGGGGCTGCTCTGATGTCTCTAATTGAGGTGGGCGGAAGGGGAGGGGGACAGGAGGGGAACACTCCAGGGCTGTTCCAGCCCAGTCCCCCAGCCCCTTTCCCCCATGCCTCCTTTAACTGGTTAATAGGGATGAGAATGACTAGTCAACTGTCCAATAAGCAAATGCTTATTGGCAGGGCTTGACAAACCCCAGCAAGAGCAACTCGCCAGCCCTGCACTGTGCATGCGCGAAGTGCCGGTGAATGGGGCGCGCGGAGCGACCGGCTGTAATCTACTCGCCACAGGCGAGTAGATTCAGCGGTTTGTCGAGCCCTGCTTATTGGATAGTCAACAGGCTAGTCGACTAGTTGCTTCCCCCTCCCCCCGCCTTTCTGCCTCTTTCTGATAGAGGTAGCAAGGGGGGAGAAGAGAACGGGGTGCTTCAAAGAGGCAGCACTGCGTGGAGCCTCACACCAGACCCTGGCCTCCACGTGGCACTGCCGCTTTGAAATGCCATGTGCCCAGGGTCATCAGAGGATTCCCTCACTGACCCCGGGCTCCATGCGGCGCTGCCGCTTTGAAATGTCACAGCAAGCCTGACACACGACTCCCCATGGCGTTTCAAAGTGGCAGCACCACATGGAGCCCGGGGTCAGCTGGGTACTCCCTGATGACCTCGTGCTCCCTGCAGCGCTTCTGCCTTTGAAGTGTAGGGGGTGTTGCTACACTTCAAAGGCAGAAGCGCCCTTATCGACTAGCCATGCAAATTGCATCAACTATTTCATTAGCCAAATCGAAATTTTACATCCCTACTGGTTAACCAATTAAACATAATGTTTAACCAGTTTATCAATTAAATGGAACTTTACATCCTTACCATTCACGGGTGGCACCTGTGTTGTCACTCTTTTCATAGTCGCACTTCATGACATGACAACGGGGAGCGGGGGGGTTTACAGGAAACCAACACATGGGTGAAAAACAGCTGACTCAAAACTGAACTGTGGCAACATTGAAGTGATGCTGCTTGAATGGAGGAGAACATTTGAGAATAAGCATGGATATCCTCCTCCTCTTCCCACTGAAGGCATCTAAGGATCATTTAATGAATGAGGGACTAGCTAGGGAGACCATATTTCCCAAAAGAAAAATGGGACACTGACTGGGCATGATCAAAGCCCCTCGCCTCCAGTCGCTCAACCACCTGATTCTCCCCACTCCTGTTCACAAGCTGGGGCTGGCCCCAGCCTTTCATCTGGGGCTGGCTGGCTCATGGCTGCCATAGGTCACTTGAACTGCACCAGCCCCCCCAACTCCACATTGTACCTCTACTCCACGCCACACTTTTTGCCAAAAAATTGAAAATTTATCCTGTTTACTCCTGCCACCTGATCAAGCTGGCAAGAATACATAGCACAACTGCCCACTCTTTTGGCAAAAGTCAGGACGACCTGCACTGTGCTTAAAAAAGGGGCTGCCCTGGCCAAAATGGAACGTCTTCCGAGCCTAGGTCCGGCTCATCTCCCAATCCTAAGACACTCAGAACTTTGCCACAAAAACCTAATGTACCAGGAAAATGCTTCAGCACTATAGAAAACCCCAACACCGATCAGATAGCTGAGGAAGTGGGGACAAAATGTAAACAGGGACTTGCCCAAGGTCTTTCCTTAGGTCAGCAGCACATCCAATATTAGAATTCAGTAGCACCTCAGTGTATGTCTACACTGCGGGACGAAGTCGAATTAAGATACGCAACTTCAGCTACCTTACTTGTGTAGCTGAAGTCGAAGTAGCTAAAACTGGCTTTGGGTGCAGTCTACACTGCAGGAAGTGAAAACAAGGTTATTGGCATCGACCGGAGTGCCCCTCTCACTTCAAATTAGCTGTCTTAACTAGACCGCTAATTCAAACTCTGGAAGATCGACAGCGACAGCTTCAATCTTTTCTTCTGTAGCGTAGACGAACCCTTACAGACTAACGTTATTAAACAAAAAAACATGAGCTTTTTTCTGGGCAATACCCACTTCCTCAGATGAACAGAGATTCTGAGGAAGTGGGTTATGCCCATGAAAACTAATGACACCATATATATTTTTCTTAGTCTCTAAGGCAGAGGTGGACAAAAGGGCCTCTGTAGGCTGGATCTTACCTGCCAAGCAAGTTGATCCAGCTCACGGAGGCCCTACCACTCCCCCGCCCCCAGGCCAATGAGGGCCTGGGGGTGAGGGGGGGAAGTGCACGAAGTCTCCTCCCACTCTGCCCCAACCCTGCAAGGAGCACACAGTGCTTAGAAGTGCCATGCACTCCTGGCAGGGCAGGAGAAGACTTCATGTGTTTCACTGCCCCCAAGCCCTGATTGACCTGGGGGCAGGGAGGGAGGGAGCGCGCAAAGTCTCCTCCCACCCTGCAAACGGCTCATCACTTAAAGTCAACTGCCAGCTGCTGCTTAGCTGGTGGGTTTACTCTAAGCACAGTGCTTCCTTGCAGGACAGAGAGCGGGAGACTTCATGTGCTCTCCTCCCTCCCCAGGCCCTGATTGACCTGGGGGCAGCAAGGGGGAGCACATGACATCTCCTCCCACCGCCAGGTACACAGATACCTAAAAGGAACCACCAGCTGTTCTGAACAGTTGATGGTTCTTTCTGGGGTGGGGGGGGAAGGGAGGAGAGGGGGTGTGTGAAAAGACTTTGCAAGCTCCCCCACAATCAGACCAATCAGGGTCTGTGGGTGGGGTAGCATAGAACTGTCCTGGCCCTGCCCCTTCTGCCTGAGGCCCTGGCCCAGAGCCACTTATATTTTCTAAAGTGGCCCCCAGTCAAAAATTATTGCCCACCCCTGTTCTAAAGACTACTCGTTTTTCAAGCTACAGACTAACACTGACTACCCCTCAGACTATTGGAATTCAGGAGTTTCTGAGACTCCAAGCTCTGGATTATCCCTGGCTGTACTTCTGAATTCTGACTGAATCAATACATTCACACGTAGCAGTGGCACATGCTGCCCATGCGTAACCAAACAATTCCCGAAGGCACAACTAGCTGTATCTGCTATGTTAGGTGCAGATGTGTGAACCACTGCAGCGAGGCTGGCTTAAGGTCGGACCACTGTTTCACTTGGCTGCTCATTTAAAACATTCTTTGTGGCATAAGCTACATAGAAGTGCTTCAGAGCAAAGAAACAGCCTTCAAAGACCACGCCTGTCTTTTGCTACACTTCAACAGTCTCCCACAGTGCATTAAAAATAGACAGAGGATGGCAGGCAGATCATTTCCACCAGGCAGAGATAAAATTAAAATTGCGCACAGTGACTTGCTAAGCCACATGATCAAATCGCAAAAAAATAAACGAGGCAGCTAAATTAGAGATAACCCTAAATGTACCAAGAGGGCTATGCAGATAGGACTAGAAAGCGAGGGACAGAGAAGGGACCACTGTGCACATCTCATCTGTTAAAAAACTTCTCATGCAAAAAAAAGGCAAATGTGGTTTCCATTCCCCTTTCTGTGTCAATACTTAAAGCAACACTGGCAGACATGTTTAGACTCCTAAAATACAGGTTTTCTTTAAATAAAAAAAAAAAACCACTGTTTAGAAAATGTAAGATTAACAGAAGGGTTTCTATCACCATCATTTTAAAAAAAAGGAATGAAAGTTTGCTTAATGTACAGCAGAGGTGCGCAATAATTTTTGCAGAGAGGTCACACCATGGATTTGTGTAAGTTGTCACAGGCTGCGCTCCACGCTTTACTCTATTAACGGAGGGAGTGCAGTCTTAAGAGAGAGTTTGGGTGCAGGAGGGAGCTCTAGGCTAGGACAAAGACGGAAGTTTGGGTGCTAGAATGGGTTCTGACCTAGGGCAAGGGGTTCTCCTCCATCCAAGCTCCTGCCCCATGGTGCATTGGGATGCTCAGGTAGGCCAGACAGAAATGTTAAATGGGCTGGATTCAGACCCTGCACCATATTTTTTCCTTCCCTAGTGTACAGATTTCCTTTGCATTTTTTGCAACACAAACATTGCAACACTGTGATCGCACATGAGAGCCTGAAAGTGAAACTTACTAGTCTCCACTGGCAGAGTTGAAGATTGATACAGAATGTGAGCAGCAAAAAGGGAAAAGAAAAATGTGATTTTTAAAAATACTTTTCATTTTAATAATTTATGGTGCTCTTCACAAAAATATGCATTATGTGACCTGAGGCAATGGCCCTGAAACAAAAAGAGGCGAAGAAGTGGCTGAATGGCAGATACAGAAAAATTTAAAAAAAAAAAAATCTCCAAAAAGCATTAAAGGCTTCATTTGTTCTAGTAGATACACAAGGATCTTTTAGCACTTTACAAACCTCAAAACATTTGGAGGCCAAGTGAGTTTGGTCTCTCAATATCACAGAAGGAAACACAACATGCTTTATCAAAAAAGCAAACAAACTCTGAAATAAAATGCATGTGACTCTGAGCCAAACTGAGCTGGGTTGCACTTCACCACATCTTGGTAATTATTAGCTAGCTCTGTATGGAAATTCACAGCTTGAATTCTCAGAGGCAGGTCTGAATCATTGTCAGTCTGCAGAAGAACACACGCACGCATATCCTGCCCCCCTTTTCCCAGCCACCTCATTCAATTTTACTGATGAGCAAACCCAAAATCCCAGGGATGCTCAAATGAAAGTGCTGCATCTTGCCTTATATTGGGAAGAGAGGGAGGTACATGGTTAACCGGTTAGTCTCACACTTAATGGGTGAGGCTTACTGCTTTACTGGTAGGGACTGGAGAAGCTCCTTACCCATGCTGGACAAGAGGCTGCTTCAGCCCCAAGGCCCACTGAAGGTAAAGACTGCTCTGACCAGCTGGCCAAAGCAGCCTCGGTCTGTGGCAGGCCCACCTGCCCCCCTTTTCCTGCCACAGGTTACACATTGGTTCCCTGAGATCAGCGAAGCCTCCCTAGGAGGTGGGGCTGGCAGCCATTGCCAGCCCGCTCTAGGAGAAGCGGCTTCACTGCACGGGCTATGCAGCATAGAGCTTAAATAAGCTTTATACTGCAAAGCCTGCAGCACATGTAACTGCAAGGATCTGTAGGGGTTACATGGTTATATTTTTAAACAACTTTTTACATCCGGGGGTGGGGAGGAAGGGAATAAAATCAGGCATGACCACAGAATTCTACATCAGTTTGACTCAAGTCTGGCTCACACACGAGGTGGCAGGCCTTTCAGAACCTGCATAGAGAGATCTTAATTGTTAACTAAACCTGAAACTAGGCAACATTACAATCAGAGCTTGGAAAGCTTCAGCGCTCGATCTATCATCATCATCTATGAACTGCATGCTAACCCCAAGTTCTCAGCCACCACTAGGTGGTGTCCTGTGACATGCCAGATAACACACGAAAGGAATGCATTTGACAGCAGCACAAATGGACTTTACAAAGACAAAAGTGCATCCGTAAGGGAGGAATTTAAGGTGTTTTTTTTACATGGGTTTGATAGGAAATATTAATAAAATATCGGGCGAGAATAATGATATAGTCTGTTCAAGCACATTCAAGAATCCAGTTTTGTCAGTTTCCAGCAACCACATATTGCAAATTCTTTGCATTTAAACCTCTTAGTATCCCATCCCCAGAATTCTGATACACTGCCAGAATAATGAAGCTTAGTGTTGGAAGCAAAGATTCAAATATAGCCACACTGTAGTATAGCACTTTATTTCAATGGCTCAATAAATATTTCTAAATGTATAACTGCCTGTTTAATGAAATTAAAAAAAAAAGACAAAACAAATCAAGAATGAGGTAAACAGGCAGTATTGTTCACTGCAACAATATCCACTTGCTTAGTTTTGGTATAGCGTCTTGTACACTGGTAGAAGGGTGAAGAGAAAAAAAAAAGAATGAATAATGATCAGATGTACTCCCTTTCCTAGCACCCTTTCTGCTCCCTCTGTACTTCATGGTGCAAGGTTACAATAATGGAACTAGGAAAGGGCAAGGTTAGGGAAAGAGATTGCATGGTAGATAATTGGCTTTATCCATAGGCTAATGCCAAGCAAAATGGCCTCTAGATAGGCTCTGAAGAGAAGCAAAGAAGGGTTTCCAGAGAGAGGGAGGAAACAGATGAAAACATCAGGACCTTCCAAGTGGGATGAGCAAAACTAAAAGACAGATCAGACTACAGAATGGGGTGGGGAGAACAGGCGAAGGCAATATAGCCTCCAAGGACTTTCAGAAGCATTTGAGAAGCAAGTGTAAGAAATGAGAGATGTTATATCCAACCCCTGCAGTACTGTAACTACAGGGAGACTAGATGCTTTGAAAACCTTGATAAAATCTTGAGCATAAGAATGGCCATAGCAGAGGTCAGTAAAAATTCCCTTAATCAGATGCTACTGAAGTAGAGACAAGAAGCACCACAGGGAAAGGTTCTTCCTAGTCAGCCTTAGCAATTGGCAATTCTGCCTTATAAAGTTTAATCCTGATCAGTACAATTGTGGGTGTTCTTTTTCATCTAACCCTTTTTAATATCATGTTAAATTCTTGACCTCTTGTGGCAATGAGTTCCACAGATCAAATTCTGGAGTGTGTAAAAGAACCCTCTTAATTATCTCATATGTGTGTTGCCCTTTCATTTTCATGGTCCCCTCATTTTGGTATTCTAATAAAGGGTCAAGAAGAACTCTTAGCTTCCCTTCTCCCTACCACCTGTGCCTTTACATACTTCTAATCACCACTTCCCTTCTCAATACTTTCATCTCCAAACTATAGATGCACCCAAACACACACTGTTCTTTCACACTATAATTTCACAGCAGTGCTAGGATGATCATTCCCGGAAAGTAAACTTGACAGAAAGCAGGCACAAATACGACATAATGCAGGCCTGACCATGTAACTATGGCAACTAGTAATCCAAATAAAATGCCCCTTTAAAAATGATGTATTGGCTCATTACTACAATATAGTGTTACAGGGTGAAAATTTATGGTAACAACTACAGTAGCACTTTCCTTTTGGAGAGCTTCAACCTTCCTGGAAGGAGATTTACAAATAAAGCGCCCTGCCAAAAAAAATTAAAGAGAATCCAGGACACCAGGAGAGAAGCTAGATGAGAGGAGCCGACATTAGTGTAACCTAACCATTTACAAGGATCATATGGTCAGAGACACCTGGGCAAGGCAGCATCAGACTGTGTATGTCTTGAGATTAATGCTATAAAACACTTATTTCCTCATTACATTCTACATTTTCTCTGCCATTAAGGGGGTAGGGAGATGGGCAGAAGACTATGGGCATTAAGAGTGGGGAGGTCTATGCCGATCAGGATTAATTCACAAAGAAAGGCTGTCTACAGATGGCAAAGTTTCTATAAAACAAGACTATAAAATATTCTATGGCGTGCCTGCCAGAGTTTTGAAGGGGACTTTGCCATTCAAACATGAGTAAAAATAGTCTTTGGGGTATAGCCATGTTAGTCTAACTTTAAAAACAAGTAGCCCTGTGGCTAGGAAATTATTTCAAAATAACTCCTGAAATAACTATTTTGAAATAGCATGACCACACTACAAAGAAGCCTCGAAATTAGTCTGAGGCAGGTTCCATTAATGTGGATGCACTAGCTCAACTTAGAGCCCCAGGAAGCACTGAGGAGTAATTTCTTTGAATGACTCTGGGGGGTAGTTATTTTAAAATAGCAGCAGCAGAGCATCCACACTACCGCTATTTCCTCGTGAAAAGCAGGTGTTATTTTGAAATAACCATATTTTGAAATAACTAACGTGGTAGTGTGGACGCTACATTTGTAAATTCGAAATAACTCCCAAGTGTAGACCAGGGATTCAAGACTAATTCAGGTATGGGATAATGAGCTTTTGTGAGTAAAATCCACTTCATCAGATGAGTTGGAGTGAAAATATTATATAATTCTGTAACAGCAAAAACCTGTCAAGTGTAGGACCCTTGTTAATGAAGCTAATTAAATAAGCTGGATGGATCCCATTCATAGCTATTGATTTAAAATGTGAATGTCAAAAGCATGGGACAGTTAACATTAGAAACATTAGACAGCTCACATCTTTATTCAAACATTAGTGCATTAGACAGTTAACATCTTTATTCAAGCCCAGAGAGATAGTGTTAAACATGCACATGAACTCCAGTTCATCAATCTCTCTCTGTAACTGAATGACAAAATTCCTTTGTAAAAGAATGGCTACTTTTAAATCCATTATAGAATGGCCAGGGAGGGTAAAGTGTTCCCCCCCACAGGTTTGTGTGTTTTCCATATCTGATTTGTGTCATTTATCCTTTGTTGAAGAGACTGTCCAGTTTGGCCAATATACATGGCAGAGGAGCATGGCTGGTACTTGATGCCGTATATCACATTATGCACCGGATGTGCAGTTGTATGAGCCCCTGATGTT
>JANRFK010006688.1:21161487-21174800 GCA_030068395.1 Apalone spinifera
GCTTATGTGGTTAGGTCCTGTGATGGTGTTGCTTTTATAGATATGGATAGAGTTAGCAATGGGGTTTGTTGCAGGGGTAGGTTCCTGGGTGAGTGTATCTGAGGTGTGGTGTGTGGCTGCTGCTAGGTAGAGTTGCCAGATGGTTTAACCAAAAATACCAAACACACACACACACACACACTAGAGAAGCAGCTGAGCACTAAGACCCAAGGAATGCATTGCTTCCGCTTGCTCAGGTCTTTAGGCTTTTTTGCTGGTGGCCATCTTGTTTTCTTGGTCGAGCCAGAAGGGAGCTTCCCTGCAGAACCAGGTAAGCAAGGGATCTGGGGGTGGGGCCCAGAGCCTGGTGGCTCTTACTACATTTAAAAAGTAAAGCTGCAGCAAATCCCCTTATCAACTAATTGAGTAGTTGATGGAAATTCCATGATTACTCGATTAGCTTCCTAACCACTATTTAAACATCCCTACTCTAGGAGTCAAGAAAGTTGCTCTCTTGTGTGGACTGGTGCAGGATGAAGTTGATCGTGGAGTAGAAATTGTTGAAATCCCTGTGGAGTTCTTCAAGGGTCTCCTTCCCATGATTATGTCATGAATGTAGCATAAATAGAGATGGTGTGGTACATCAACCATAAACATTTTGGCATATTTTGGGACCACGTAGGTGCCCATACCTGTGCCGCTGATTTGAAGATATAAATAGTCCCCAAATTGGAAATAGTTGTAGATGAGGACAAAGTCACATGAGCAAAGATCAAATTCCCTATCACAAATATGACCACAGAAAACATCCAAATTTTTCCCAGCTGTAAAAAGAAATTACACTGCTCCTTTAAATGAGAAACTGAGTCCATGAGATGTTTACAGGTGCTAGCCCGGGCCAGTGTTCTGCACCTCCTGCCGACCAAGGAGCTCTTCACAGGAGAGCTCAAGTAGCATTGCCAAAGCAGATTTCAGATGAGGAACAGGGATGGGATATCACATTCTAGTCTGGCATTTCCAACAGAGAAAGGGCCATTTCCATCTGCAAGTTCCCTTTGGGCAGCTTCTTAACCAAATATCAGAGGGGTAGCTGTGTTAGTCTGAATCTGCAAAAGCGGCGAGGGGTCCTGTGGAAATTTCCACTACATGCATCTGACGAAGTGGGTCTTTGCCCACGAAAGCTTATGCTCAAAACACTTCGGTTAGTCTATAAGGTGCCACAGGACCCCTCGTTTCTTAACCAAAGAGGTTTTGCCTACTATAGTCGTGGGTGAACCCCAGAAGGACCTTACTCCTGTGGAAATTCTGTGCCAAAAAATTGTGTGAACAATATTTTTAAAGTCTACACATTTTATTTCTTAAAAGAACACATGATCATGCTTGTTTCAATTACTTTGGTCATTTTATTTAAACAGTATAATGACGAATGGGATTGGAGAGCACCGGAAGAAATTCCCAAACCCTCTCTATCTAATAATAATATATTGACTCTTTATTTTAAAAAAAAACCCACCAACAAGTGGTCTGGTAGCACTTTAGAGACTAACAAAACATGTAGATGGTATCATGAGCTTTCGTGGGCACAGCCCACTTCTTCAGTTGACTCCAGTCACCCGAAGAAGTGGGCTGTTCCCACAAAAGCTCATGATACCATCTACATGTTTTGTTAGTCTGTTACAGGAAAAAAAAAAACACAAATGGTCTGGTAGCACTTTATAGACTAACTCGGCTATCCCCTGAAGCTCTTTATTTCTAGTTATTAGTCAACAAATCTATGCAGCCACATGCCCAGGGTGACATCACAGGCAACTGAAGAGCAAGTGAGGGCTGGGAACTCAAACCCAAAAGTTACATTGACTACTGATTGTCTCCATAAAGGTCAGTAGCAAAAAAATTCATGGAACACATTTAGGAATTTTTTTCAGTCCAAAAGTTTAGACCAGTTCTAATCACTAACAAATCATAAGCATTTCTACAGCCATACTGTTCTTTACAATAAGGCTCCTTTACAACACTTTGGCAACGTAAAGCAACCTTAACATTTTTACAACTGCTTTGTACTCCTGGGAGAATTCACTAAGAATAATGGAAACAATTCACTAAGCTGGCAGGCGGCTACATTCTGCTCTGCCTCAGGGACAGAGCCCACCCCACACCTATTTCCTCAGAAATACCCAAAGCTCTATCCCTCCACATGACCATGCCACAAGCACAGAGTCTCTCCCTCTCAATCACATGCATGATTGCCCAGCCCCACAACCCACCAGTGATTTTATGTCTCTGCCAGTTGCTCTATGTGCCAAAACTGAGCTGCCGAGATTGCTTGGAAAGGACTCATGACTGCTCTTGTGGCTTCACTTTACTTCCCTATCAGAAGCCATTTTTCTGCGAGGAAGCCAAGAGACCTGCAAGGACCATGAATTCTGCGCATGCTCAGAAATGTAGAATCACCTCAGGAGTAGAAGGTGCATTCCTACCAATGGAATTCTAGATCATTGTTTGTGGGGTCTCCTTGCTTGTTTGGAGAGTAATTTACCCCTCAAAGCATTCCCATATGAAAATGGGGCAATGCATCACTTCTGCATTATGCACAGGAGCAGGAGACTCAGGAAGACCCTGTAACAGAAGGAGGGCTGCAGATTTCAGCAAGCGACAGGTAACAAATGCTCAAGACAATCATGGCAGTACAGCTAGGCACAGTGCTGCATTAATTCCCCGCACCGGAATGACTGAGGGTTGTCAATACAAAACCACAGTATCCGATCTCTTCAGGCCACCCAGCTTTGACTCTGACGCCTGACCACCACACACTCACGCACATACACACCTACACTCAGTGCAGCCTGCTTATCTGGACGTCCCCTTACAGACATGATCTTGGGATAGAGTATGAATCCCCTTTCAGGATGCCTTCAGGCCTGAAACTCCCTTTCTGACTCCATCAACCATTCCTGCTCTTCCTCCTCAGTCTCTGCTCAAAGCCCATTTCTAGGCTGCTTATGAACTATTTGTAAGCGGAGGAATGGCCCCGCTATTGTGGGAAACTTTCCTGGCTTCTGTACTACCCCGGCAAAATGGACCAGCGAAAGGATCTTAGTCCCTGCTCCCACTTCTTTTACCCAAAGGCCTCCCTGACCCTGAGGGATCCCCTTCCACTCTCCTAAGTAGCAGAGTCCTCGAAATCCCAACAAGGCTGGACCCAGGTTTTCTAGGGCTTAATCCTCAACCTTGTAGTCACTTGGGGTAGGGGCCTGGGGTGCTCTCTTCACCCTGGATGCTTTCTTGACCCAGTGATCACTACATAAAGTTCAAAGCAAATACAATTTATTAAACAGCAACTGATTAAAAAAAAAGGAATAAGGAAAAAATGAGAAAGGTTAAATGAGAATACGTAGTCCTGCTCTGTAGCATGGGGACATCACAAACAGCAGTTTGCAAAGTGTAAGGACAGTTCAGGGTCTGTTCCTTATAGGTCTCAGGGCTTTCTCAGGCCCTGGCTGTGCTGCAGGTGGGGCTGCAGGTTGGACACACTTGCTCTGGCAGTGATCACACAACTTCAGGCTCTAGGTGGCAGAACTGCTCTCCTGGTTGGCGTTACAATCCCTCTCCAAGTCTGGCCTGCAGTGCCTCTTGGCTGGTGGTGTTTCCCTGCCTGGAGCCTCTCCCCCCACTTTGCTGGTCCCAGCTGATCACCACACCCAGCTGCAGACTCTGTTGCTTCTCTGACCCCTTTGGCTCTCAGGTCACTGCAGGTCTGCTTCTCACCACAGGGTCTGCGCTCCTTGGGCTGTGTGCGTCTGGCTCAGTCACTGCAGGACTGCCCCTCAGCACAGCTTGCACTCCTTGGACTGTGTGTGTCTGTCTCTCAACACTGCAGGTCTGTCTCTCAACACAGCTTGCTCTTCTTAGCTCTCTCTCCTTCTCTCAGAGAGACCCAGAAAATCCCAGCTCACCCGGAGGACAGTACCTGGCCTCCTAATTTCCTCATTGGCCTGTCCAGCCTGTCAATCAGGCTGAGCTGGAGTGTTGGCCTCTTTCCATTGTCCCTGGGGTCTGTCAATCTCAGGGTCCTGATTTTTCATGGACCCTTCCCCCTTTGGTACTGGGAGCTGGCCAATTCCCACTGAGTTTTAGTAAGGGGCTAACAGTCCCCCTACATTTAGTTCTACCCATAACAAATCACTGAACAGTATCTAAAGAAACCTACCCATCAATGCACTAGCCCTGCCCTCTTAAAAGGCGATGCAGTTTCTTGGTCCTTCCCTATTTGTACAGCCCTTCCCTTGTCACCTCCTGTTCTAATCCTAATTGTAAGATCTTCAGATCAGAGTTTCCACCTCTTCTCTGATGTGCACATGCAGCTGTGGAGCTAGTAATGAAGACATTTTGCCTGCATACTGTTAGAATAAGCTTTGGGAGAGTGGTATTTATCTACTGCACAGGAATCCCATGGCAGATAAGAAATACCCATGTGTATTATGTAAGGTTTCGTCTGGATTTACAGTTGCATATCACACCAGTGATTGCCTATAGGCAGGGCATTTCACCAAGGATGAATCTGACCATATGCCAAAAGTGGCCCCTATTGGACATACAGTTGTGTGAAAAGCTCCTATCTGGAAAGGAGCCAAGCGTGTCATCCGAAGGGTTAAAAGGGCATGCCATCTGAAGAAGTTGTCTAATACCCACTCATGTTCAATGAATTTCTATGCACCACAGAATAGGAAAAAAAATATCCAATATTTACTCTAGAGACTGCTTGAAACTGAGAATGTTAACACACTAAAATAAATAAAGCAAGGGAACAAAGAGGCCATTAGCAGAGCCAATAGATTTATTGTTTGTTACTGCACCAACTTCTCCCAACCGCAAGGTGTTTTACAACAGATGGGGGAAAACAACAAGCACAAATCTGTCAGAAAAGAGCTGGGTGCCACATCTGAGGGAAGGATTTCGTCAGCAAGTCAGGAGCTGGCGGGCATACCACACCACAATCTTTGAACACCTCAGCAGTGTCGCCGCTTCAGAAATTCTGAACTTTTGCAATGAGATCTAGACCCTGCTCTTCTCTTGACAATTCAAAACTATCTGCACATTTCTTGCTTTCACTTGGGATGCAAATTATTTACCGGGGGTGGGCGGGCAGGTTGTAGACAATGGAATTTATACTAAGCTGCCCATAGTATATGTTAAGCTTTCTGCTTTTTAGGAATAGGTACACACCCCTCCCCCATCATATATCAGTACTCCACACGGAAGGCACAGTAAAATAAAGAAAAATAAATGCCTGCACAAAAGAGTTAATGATGAAGACATCATGAACAGTGGTTCCATGGCTGCCCTGCGGGTTCTAATGCATAAAGCCCTGTGCAGATAAAAAATTTGTTTCTGTATCCGCATCCATAGCTGCAAAAAATGAGCCATGGATATCCACATCCAGAGATGTGGATACCTGCAGATATAAAGTGGATATCCACAGATTTGTGGGGCTCTGCTAATGCAGCAGTTTTACTTGGACCCTTGGGGTCAGGTCTTGTTTTGCACCACCAGATCAGCTGAACAGAAATATTGAAACCCATCACAATGCTCTGCTATTCGAGTCACTGCCACTGATCTTTTACAGTTCTTTAATTACATAAGCAGCCAGGACTATAAAGCTGTAAATTTACAGAAACACTCCAATACAAACACAAAGTCAGAAAGTGGAGACAAAAGATGCCACATGCCCCAGCTTTCTTCCAGCAATGACAGAGAGAGAAAGAGAAAAAAAGAGAGAAAGGCATATCAAGTGCGGCACTCCAGCTACACCTAAGCACACTGAAACCTTCGAGTGGCAACAGACTTTCAAAGCCTTGTAAAATTTAATTGCGTTTTAATAACCCCATGAAATCTGGTTCTTTCTCCCCGCCTTCTGCCCCAGAAGGGAAGCACACAGAAAAGCTTGGGAGTAACTTTTAAAAAATTCTCTTTTTGTTCCCCTTCTATCTTAATATTCTTGTTATCCTCTTTTTATTCCATGTGGCACGTGCATCTCGGAAGGGGTGGAGTAATGGAAGGAAACAAGACAGGCTGTACTTTTATTTTTTTAAAGTAATTGTTTCTCGTCTTCACCCAGACTGTATCATGCTCTTTAATCCAGAAAATCCAGAGTGTACACTAGAACAGTTCTGGCTTTGGTCTATTCTCTTTGTTTACAAGGGGTAAAGAAAGTCACACAAACAGCTGATTCGCTTCACAGAATGGGTATAAGATTACGAAGATCACATGGTTGCAGCATTTGGCTCTGATGGTAGCACAAAGAGAATTAAAATATTATGAACCAGGTATAAACTTGTACAAACAGAGCAAATGCTAAAGCACTCCATTTGAAAGGTTTCCTTTTAACCCAAGCACTAAAGTTATTCAGGTACAGTATTTCTCATGTAAAGCACATAACTCCTCCCCCTTACAAGGGAGGGATAGCTCAGTGGTTTGAGCATTGGAACTCTCCATTATGGCCTATTCCATGTTAAAAGTTCTACTTGTTTTGATTGTGTACAAGTCACTTGTTAGCCCTCCCTGCTCCCCAGTGGTGGGAATTTGAACACTTCATGTCAGGCTTCCAACACAAAAGTTTTAATACAAATCTGAAACTCGTGTTCATAGAATCATAGAACACTAGAACTAGAAGGGACTTTGAGAGGTCATCAAGTCCAATCCCCTGCCCTCACAGCAGGACGCATACCATCTAGACCTGTGGTCATCAACCCGTCGATAGCTAGGCATTCGGCCCCCCCTTCCCCATTTCATCGCATCCTCAAGAAGCCCCACAATGGAGGTAGTGCCGGCTTCCTGCGGGGTAGAAGGAAGTCCGGCAGCTGTGCACCATTTCTGGGGTTTCAGAAAGTGCGCTGGCTGCTCCCCCTCCCCCAAACAGCCGGGGTGGGACCACAACCCAGGTCTGTGGCGTGCCGGGGACTTGCAGCACGGGGGTTAGGAGTCCCCAGAGGAGGCGTACGCCAGGACTTCCCTCCTCTGGGGGCAGGAGAGGATAGGAGTCCCAGGAGGAGGCGCATGCCGGCGACTCTCTGTCCCCACTAGCACCCTGTCCCCAGCACCCACTGGCACCCTGTCCCCTGCCCCAGCACCCACTGGCACCCTGTCTCCAGCACCCACTGGCACCCTGTCTCCAGCACCATGTCCCCTTCTCTCACCAGCACAGTTGGGGACACATTGGTGAGGCTCGGGGGGATTTGGAGGAGTTATTTTTTTGCATCTCACTTGTGTGGCCCCAATTGACTTTTCTGTGAGTCGGTAAAACACAGGTTTCCTGCCCTTCTCATAAATAAAGACAACGCTGAAACTTTTTGTGTTTGAAATAATATTTTATTTAAAAATGAAGCCTAGCCAAGCCCCCATCTGGCCGCAGCATGATAACACTCCTACATCTCCCCAGACCCTAGATCTGAGCCTATCATACACTGGAACCCCCTGTCCTGAGCCTCTCACATCCCCAAACTCCTGCACCCCCACATACTCAATCTTCTGCCACAACACTTCTGCACTATCCACATACCACAAATCTGTGTCCTGAGCCCATCATACTCCCAAACTCCCTGCCCTGAGCCCCTCACAAACCCCAACCAAAACTCCTGCATCCTCACATCCACAAGCCTGTGACTTGCTCAGTATCCTAACCCTCCACCTGACCCCAACACTCCCTAGTCTGGAGCCCCCTCCCCGAGCCAGAATCCCCTTTTCTACCTCCTCCTCCTGCAACCAAATTCCCTCCCAGAGCTTGCACCTCTCACCTCTTCCCACACCCAAATCCCTCATTCCCACCCCAGATCCCACATATCCTGTCTCAACCCACTGAAGGTACGGCTAGACTGCAGGAATTTTCCCGGGATCCCAGAGGTATCCCAGAAAAACTCTTCCACGTCCAGGGGACACGTTTGTTCCTCCGCTTTTTTTAGCAGAAGAGCAAACATGCTCTTTCAGTAACCCCTGTATTCCTCGCTCTACAAGGAATAAGGGAGCTTCTGAAAGAAGGGTTTTTTCTGACATTTGGCCCAGTCTAGACAGGCCAAATGTTGGAAAAACCTCTTCCTACAGAAAAAAAAAAAAAAAAGCGGCAGTGAAGCCATACCCTGAGAGTGTATAAGGGAAGGGGATAGCAAGCGATGGAAAGGAGGAGAACAGTGAGGGTGGGTTTTCAAGGAAGGGGTGGGGTCTTGAGGGAAGAATGGGATGGTAGATCTTGGCTTGTTCTGACATTTAAAAAGTGATCTTGGGGGTAAAATGGTTGGAGACCACTGGCCTAAACCATCCCTGATAGACATTTATCTAACCTGCTCTTAAATATCTCCAGAGATGGAGATTCCACAACCTCCCTAGGCAATTTATTCCAGTGTTTAACCACCCTGACAGTTAGGAACTTTTTCCTAATCTCCAGCCTAAACCTCCCTTGCTGCAGTTTAAGCCCATTGCTTCTTGTCCGATCCTCAGAGGCCAAGATGAACAATTTTTCTCCCTCCTCCTTATGACACCCTTTTAGATACCTGAAGACCGCTATCATGTCCCCTCTCAGTCTTCTCCTTTCCAAACCAGACAAGCCCAATTCTTTCAGTTTTCCTTCATAGCTCATGTTCTTTAGACCTTTAATCATTCTTGTTGCTCTTCTCTGGGCCTTCTACAATTTCTCCATATCTTTCTTGAAATGTGGTGCCCACAACTAGACACAATACTCCAACTGAGGCCTAATCAGCACAGAGTAGAGAGGAAGGACTTCTCGTGTCTTGCTCTTGTTGATGCATCCCAGAATCATGTTTGCTTTTTTTGAAACAGCATCACACTGTTGACTCATATTTAGCTTGTGGTGCACTATGACCCCTAGATCCCTTTCTGCAGTACTCCTTCCTAGACAGTTGCTTCCCTTTCTGTATGTGTGATTGTTCCTTCCTAAGTTGAGTACTTTGCATTTGTCCTTATTAAACTTCATCCTATTTACCTCAGACCATTTCTCCAGTCTGTCCAGATCATTTTGAATTATGACCCTATCTTCCAAAGCACTTGTAACACCGTCCAGCTCCCAGCTTTGTTCCATGAATGTTTCTATGAACATTCCTTTCAGGAAATTCACTGCGCTGTGCGCCCCTTATGAGAGGCAAGGGGGATGGGTTTGTGAGCTGCCCCCCACCTGCAGTGCAATCACAGCAGCTCCCATTGGTCAGAAAGAATGCACAGCACAGAGAGGCACATGGCTCTGGAGCTGGCTGCTTTGAGCGGCCCGGGGCTGCAGCAGGCAGGGATCCTGCCTGAGAATACCAATGGTCCATGAGCTAGACCCAAAGGCTTAAGGGGCCAGATCCAACCTCCAGGCCATATTTTGCCAAACTCAGCACCGGGTTGTGCTCACTCATTTGAAGTTACGTTTGCAACCTGACAGGTTTCTATCCAGACAGGTTCGGTTTTTGGCTCACGTGTCCAGGTGCCATGTAGCATTGCCAGATGCCTGTTTTTTTTTTAATGTAACGTCTGCAAAAGCGAACCTTGCAACCTAAATGGCACCCAAAGCAAAAGTCCAGTTACTGTGGCGTGGGGAAAGGCACTGGGTCATTAATCCACCCCAGTGCCTCGTCAGCTGGGGCCACCTCTTACCTGCAGGTAGGCTCCTTGGGATGACCCAGTAAGTAGAGGGGGAAGAGGGCAAGAGTGATGTAGGTCGGGCCTGGGGAAAGAGGCAGAGCATCAGGGATCTGGTTACCAGGGATTAGAAGAGTGGCAACTCTATCCACTCTTCAAGGAATGGCCCATTGCTGTGTTTGCATTTTAAAGTTCTCCTTTTCCCTCAGCATTAAGCAGAGCAAAACCAGGAACCAAGACACAAACTACATCGTCTCCATTCAATAAGCTCACAGGAGGTTTATAAACAGCTACTTGTTGTCCCAAGAGGGCAAACCTCAACCGCATGTTCCTATTTCTGAAGGCCATTTACATGCATTCAGCTTACACTGGAGAAGTCTTCTTGCATGCAACTATATAAAACAGGTCATCAAGATAATCATTCGCTCACAGTGCACAGGGATTCACACGCTCTGTGTGCAGATCTCACAGAGATGCTGCCTGACAATTTGAAAGAGAATCTATAAATCTAGCCGCGCAATAACCTACAAGGCATGCCGATCCTCAGACTGATGTGGAAGACTTAAAAGTACATGTTGGACCTCCCTGGTCCAACATCCTCAAGATCTGACTCGTCCTGAAGTAGGCATTTTATTGGACCAGGGGAAGTCATTTCTGGCCCCCCAGCCCAGCTTCTCCTGGCCTCCCTGCCGGCTCCCCACTTGCCACCAGCCCGCTGCAATGCTGGGCTCCTGGCCCCACTAGTGCTGCTGTGGCAGCCCGCAGTCCCGCCATCGGGGCTCTCGCCCTACCAAAGCAAACCATGGCCACCCTGTTGCCGGCTCAGCCAGACTCCTGCAGCAAGGCTCCAGGCTGCCAGTCCCCCTGCAGCTAGTCCAGCTAGGCTCCTGGCCCCCCCACAGGCTCCTGCCTCTGGCCCACCACCAGGACTCTCTGGTCTGGCAACATCTGTGGTTCAGCAGGACCACAGATGATGTTGGACCACCGAGTCCTGGTTTAGAGAGTTTCAACCTGTATTAAAATCAGGCTCCAGTTGCCCATGACAGGATACAAGCACGGCAAACAGCACATCAAATATTTCTCTGCTGCTGGACCTAGGGTCCTTTCCCAAGCTTGTTTAAGCCAATGCTTCCCCTCCCACTCACACATGCCAACAAAGCAATCTGGAATTACCTATGGGGCTATGAAGAGATCAGCCATAACCCACGTCCCTTTGTGCATCGCACCTGCAGAGATGGCTTTGATAAAGATAAATGAAAAGTCCCACTTTTGAACCAGGGACACCCCTGCTCTCTCTGGGATGGCCATGTTCCAAAAGGAACCACCACACAAGTCCAAACCAGGCAGGTAACCATCCCTCAAACGTCATTTATAAATGGGAAAGAGACCTAACTAAGCCATCTTACCCGGCCCTACGATAGTGCAGGATTCTTCTATACATATCCGAGTTTTACATGACTCGGACAATGGAGCTTCCACCACCCCTCTTGAGAGATCATCTCATAGCCTAACATTTCAGTGAGAAGCTTTTCCTGAATCAGTTCATTCCCAATTCCTTCCCTTTGCTCCTAGTTATAACCCACCCTTTCTCCTTCATATATTTGAGGAGTGTTTGCAGGCATTACAGCGGTGATAGACCATAGGGATGCAGTTCAACTAAGCTCCTTCCCGGAGAGACATTGACAGCTGGAGCATATGGGGTCTAATGAAAGGCTAGCTGCCTGAGCAGATTTACAGCAAGAAGTTTTTACACCAACTTGCAAACTAAAGACCCTGCATTCCAAGGAGTGAGCGATAAGAGATTATCCCCTACCCGCCAAGTGCTTTTTTCCACTTGTCTTTCTTCCAAGACAGACAGACAACAGGCTTATAACGACAGGGCACAGCGCTAAGAGCTATAACACTGCTATACAGCCCCAAAATTAGGCATGAGAAGGGCATATTAAAAACTCCTGTGGAGAAGATCTGTACATGCTACAGCAGTAATGCTCCTGCTAATTATAATCATTTAGTAAGGAGGAGGTAAAATGGCCCGGGAATACTTTGCCTGATGAAGCTCGTAGAAGGGCTGGGGCACACTAGCGGAGGTGCTGGTCTCCTGAGAGGCGGAGGGCATGCACAGGCCCCATGCTTCACTGCAAGGAAAGAAGCGGTGCCCTATAAATGAAGCATCCTATGCTTCTTTTTTCTCCCATTACAAGCCCAGTTAGGAACACTCTAATGCAGTGTTTCTCAACCAGTGGTACAAGCACCCTCAGGGGTACTTTAGAGCAGTCTGGGGGAGTATGTCAAAACAATTGAAATTTGGAGAAAACTGAATTTTTGTTTTAAGTTTTACAGCGCTTTATTATTTTTGTACATCTTACATCACTCGCCCGGCTATGTTGTTTAAGTTGTTTAAACAAATGTGTTGCAATGGTAGAAAAAAACCGGTGTGTGTCTGAAAACTGTAGGTACTGGGGGGTACTTTTTTTTCCCCCCAAAAAAAGGGGTACTTTATATTTTTTTAAAAAATGGTTGAGAAACGCTGTTCTAATGCAAGGCACTATGGAGATACACTAGTTTTTCCCCCACCAGGATGGAAACATGGTTTGAAATCCTGGATTAGCTAACAAGTTTTGTTGCTCACTTCCTCCTTCCTCAGCTAGTCAGATCACAAAACACACCGTGCCAGTTGCACCCGTGGAAAGAAACTTCCAGAATGTTGCGGAGGGTCTGGAATTGAGGCACACTGGCAGTAGTCCAAAGGGAGAAACATGCTGTGCAGCGGCACTAGTGCCAAACCCAAACACCATTTTGTATTTAAAGAACTAAAATGGGTTTCTCTGCTTTAATACTAGTTTCTAAGCTTGGAAAAGCAATCACTTTTTGGGTAAGAACTGACTTTTTCATTTATTTTTAAAGTTATTGTTCACAGCTCTCATCACTGGCTCTCTAACGCCTCCAGCTCCTGGAGTCGGGTGATTGTGAGGACCTCTCAGCTTTCGTTTAAAAGAAAAAGAAAGAAAGAAAGAAAGAAAGAAAGAAGTTTCTTGCCTTCATGAATGTGGCGAGATCTTGAAATTGTGATCTGAGTGCACCCTCCAGACTCAGCAAATATAAGGCACATAACAACTCCACAACATTTTAAAATCAATTCTGGGAGATGGATTCACGTTTCCAAAAACTGGGTTGGCAACAGTGAGCTGCTATATGGAAGTGCTTCGTTCCTGGAATGCTGCTGTGACAAGTTCACTTTTTGGGAGGTGGGAAAGGGAAGGGAGCAAGTGGGTGTTGCTGAGAGAGCGCCTCTAACTGAGCTACCTTAGTCCTCCCACACTCCAAACAGGCACCTCAATTTAGACAGTGGTCACTTCTGAACATTTAATGATTAAATACACAGAGAGTTAATGGATCCATCTGCTTCAGTGGTCCCCAACCTTTTTGTGGCCAATAGCACATTCATGTTTTCTGAAGAGTGTAGCCAGCGCCAACAATTGTATTTGTACATTAAATAATACAAAAAACATCATATTTAATATTACATAATATATGAATCTATAAGATAAAAAAGGTAATTTTTCTTGTAAAAGGTATGAATTAAATTATTCAGCAATTATTTGGCCCCCCCTTTGGAGAAAAAAATAGAAAAAAGGCATCAAATGTGAAAATTGAAGGCTATTTTCATATTAAATGTGAATTGGGTAAATATGATAGAAATTTAATTTAGT
>JANRFK010006688.1:21187405-21205496 GCA_030068395.1 Apalone spinifera
AAGGGAGGAGACTCTGACCTAATGAAGGAATTCATGTGGGAATCTGGTATCCAGAGCCTGGTGCCTAAATCAGTGTTTATAAACAGATGAATATACACTAACTAGCAATAATACAGGCAAGGGTCTCTCAGGGCTGGACCCACCCCCCAGTGAAGTCATTGTTGGGTCAGAGTCATTCAATACAGTGTCGGCTTTGGGGATTTAAAAATATATCAAAGCCCTTTCTTTGGTCACCCCACTAGAGCTAAAGCAAGGAGTTATTAGTAGTTTCAATGAACTCATACTCACCTAGGTCAAAGTGAGTGAAAATCAGAGATTAATCCCAAGATGCTGTGACACGTAAGTAGCAACAAATTGTTTTGTTAACTAACTCCTCAGCCAGGCATTCAGAGCGCAATGAGATTTTTAGTACTGCAGTGAAACTGTTGCCAAGAACAGCCTTCCATTCATCACGATAAAAATACCAAAAGCAGAAGAACGTCTCCAACTATCTCCAATGGGAATTTCTCTCACTGCAGCACATATGCACATGAATAATTGTTTTTTTAAAAGACTGCATAGAGTCTATACATATGTAAAGGTGGAGGTTTAACATTAAAGTGATAATTAAACAGTATTAGGTTTGAAAAAACTCCAATATTCAAATCTGGCACTTGAATATTGTTTGGGATGGTAAAGGGTGCAGTACAAAGACAAACACAGGAGCTTTTTCCTCAAAGAGTATACAATTTTTTGTGTGTCTGCCTCATAAGACAGGACACCCTGGAAAAATCCAGAAAAGAAAGGCAATTTCAATAATTTCTTGTTATTGCATTGGGGAGGGGAAGGAGGTTTGGAATAAAAGTAGTCAGATTCTCTCTCGTTATTTTTGGTTTGCTTTTTTAAAACATAGCCAATCTTGAGGAGGGACTTCTCAGCAAACTGCATGGGCAGGTATGTGAATGGAGACAAGGCAAAGCAAGAGAAGAGAGAGAGGAGAGACACAAGTTTGGAAGCCCAATTTCTCCTTGATTTGTCTCCCTGCTTCTTTGTCCTACCAACTTTGGTAAAGAAGAACAACAAGGAGGAGCTAAGTAGGCTCATAAAGAGGAGAGTTTCCAGACGTGGAACAGGTGGTATCTTTAGTGTGATTACAATTTAATTTTTTTCCTAACTTCGTGAGTTCTGCTGATGAGTTCTATAAAGATAAACTATCCAGATTTTAAACAAATCTGCCAAAAATGCCTTAGTTTGCCTGTATATAGCCAGGGTGGAATTAGACAAGGTTGAAGAGCCAATCCATCACTCCAGTGCAAATCTAAGAGATATACTGTCATTCTCAAAAGGTAAGCAGTTTAGTACAACCTTTTTAGCTCAGTTGAATTGTAAGTCAAGTCCAATGGCTTGAGTTCAAAGGTCAAAGGTCAAACCAGGGAGCGATTTGATCTATGATTCTATGTATGAGGGTCACACAAAATCCTTGAATACCAGAACTGGAAGGGACCTCGAGAGGTCATCAAGTCTAGCCCTCATGGTCGGGTCAAGCATAAGGTGACCATATTTCCCTATGCAGCAAAAGGCAGGGGAGCTGTTGGCACTTGGGGCTTCAGCCCGGGGCTGAAGGGGGGGGGGGAGGAAGAGAGCCAGCAGCACTCAGGGCTTCAGCCCCACAGTTGGAGGGGGGGGGGGGGGGGGGGGGGAGAGGGAGGCATTGGCGATCAGGGTTTCAGTCCTGCAGGAAGGCTGCCAGCATTCAGGACTTCAGCCGTGCAGCGAGGTGTGCAGGGGAGGGGGAGAGAGCAGTCAACACTCAGGCTCCAGCGGCTGATGGGGTTGCCAGATGGTTTCAACAAAAATACCGGACACATTTGACATTACATCACAATCTACATTACATCTGATTTAGAAAATACCGGACATTTCTATTTTCTCATTTATATTTTCTCAATTTGTTTCCCAAACAGAAAGCTCAAATACTGGACTGTGGGTTCAAAACCGGACACCTGGTAACCCCACCGGCTGAAGCTCTCAGTGCTGGGGGCTTCCCACCACCCTGCCCCACTGCAGGGATGAAGTTCACCCCTGCAGCATACTGACTTGGGAGGGCAGAGGAGCTGCCGGTGCTTGGGGCTTCAGCAGCTGAAGCCCTGAGTGCTGGGGGCTCCTCCCCTGCAGGAGAAATACGGGACAATGTGCCGGTTTTTTTGTTTTTTTTAAGTTGAGACGCTGGCAGGGGGCCTTAAATAAGGGACTGTCCCTATAAAAAGAGGATGGATAGTCACTCTAGCCAAGCGCCATCTAGATCAGGGGTGGGCAAAGGGACCTTGCAGGCCGGATTCGGCCCACCAAGCATGTAGCTCCAGCCCGCAGACACCCTGCCACTCCCCTCCCCAGGCCAATCAGGACTTGGGGGCAGGAAGCGCACATAAAGTCTCTCGCTCCCTGCTCCCGTTCTGAAAGCACCATGTGCCCCTTGCAGGGCGGGGGCAGGGAGTGAGAGACTTCACATGCTCCGTCCGCCCCAGGCCCTGACTGGCCTGGAGTTGGGGGAGAGCTCGCAAAGTCTTCTCCCGCCCTGCAAGGGAGTGGGTGCCTAAAGGTAACTGCTAACTGTTCCGAACACCTGGAAGTTCTCTCTAGGCGGGAAGAGGCCAGGGATAAAGACTTCATGTGCTTCCCCACCCCCAGGCCAATCGGGGTCTGTGGGAGGGAGAACTAGGATTGCTAGGTGTTCGGTTTTGAACCAGACAGTACAGTATTTGAGCTTTCTGTTCGGTGAAACAAATTGAAAAAATACAAGTGTCCAGTATTTTCTAAATAAGACGTAACGTATATTGTGATGTAATGTCAAGTGTGTCCGGTATTTCTGTTGAAACCATCTGGCAACCCTAGGGAGAGGACAGAAGTGTCATGACCCCTCCCCTTCCGCCAGACCCTTCCAGGGCAGCCCGGGGCCACTTCAAAAATTAGTGAAGTGGTCCCCCAACTAAAATTATTGCCCACCTGTGATCTAGATGAAACCTGATAGATATTTTTGTGACCTGCCCTTAAATATCTCCAGTGATGGAGATTCCACAACCTTCCTAAACATTAAGAACACAGAACTGTAGGCAGTAAAGTTTGTGGTCAGAATAGATATTTTATTGTGTCAATGTTTTATATTAAAATAGAAGTAAATCTGCAGGAAGTTACACACAGCTGAACACTAATTCTGCACTGGCTAATCTGACAGGTCTTTTCCAACTCTACCTTTTATGAGCCTGCTTAAAAGTTTCTCCTGTGACAATTAAAAATATAATTTGAACTGAGGGCTAGGTTCTCTTTTGCCAGAACATGACTATATATTTGTTTTAAAAGGTTTGAATACATGTATTTATATTGGCTGCAGAACCTTTTTCTAAAAAAAACAAACAAGTGTCAAATATGCATGCAGCCCTAAAAACTGACTTTAACAGTAAAGTTTAAAAGGCCATATTCCACTGGGAACTATAAACTGAATAGCCATGTGAGGTAATTGGCAGAGATGCAAGATGTTACTATAGAAACCTCTTCATCAACGTATTGGACTCTCTTTTACAATAGAATTACATTTAATCACATTGAAGATGGAATTTTTGCATTAGCAAGTAAGCAAAACAAATAAAAACTACAACAGAGATGCTATAGCACTGCCAGTTCCTTGGTCATCTGACAAGTCTAGTTTAGTCTTGCTTTTGAAGGATGCCTCATACTAAGTGTTCTGTAACAGATTGTAGAAGGGCAGTGAGAGCAGCAAAGGATCTCACACCAGAACATCTGCTTTATATACAAAGTGGAATAACCTGCCAATCTGTGCAGGTGAGAGGTTATGTGATATGCAAATTAGAAGCGTTTCTAAAAATCCAGTTTCAATTTACTACCCCAAGTTAAAACAAAGCAAGCAAGAGTTAAGCCATTATAAATGCCTCTGCATAACACATCTAATTTGTTAATCTAGTTAAGCTACTGTACTTCTCTAGTATGATGGTCTAAGCTACAAATGCATGATGGAAATACATCTATTCTCTTCTTGCTAGGACAAAAGGCTCTCAATCTCTTTACAATGTATAGAAACAAATATACTTAGCCTAAACAATTATGCAAATACATGTTTTGCATTTTCAAAGGATTCTGCAAGATCATGGAGAAAGGAGATCATGACCTGGTTTAGACAGTAGGGAGCTGCAAACCAAAAGTGCAGAGAGTACAAGTGAAATGTAAATCAAATGTTGCTATTAGTCAGAAAGGAGAAAAAGACTGACCATCAGACCATGGTTGGAAGGCTTTAGTGCAGAGCTGGGGCAGGTGGACTGGAAAGGAAAGGAGTAGGAAGGGATGTCACTTAAAGGATAAAATAACTAATGTTCATTTCCACCTTCTTGCTATTGAAGCAGGTCTGTCAGGCGAGGACAAGAAAACGCCATGAGAAAGGGGGAACTGTTCTGCTTCTGCTGATACAGAGCCCACCAATACTGGTATTTATTCCCTAGGGCCAACAAGCTTTACAAGCAGCAGCACTTTCGGATGCCTCCATAATAACAGACTTCAAAACACAAAATGGGCTAAGGGACTGGGAAAGAGAAGAGGGGAGGGAGACAAGGTTACATGAAGAGTCAAACCGGATGCAAGGTCTTCTACCTCTTGCAGTGTCTCCTACAGAGACCCAAGCATCTCTGCCTGCCACGTAAAGTGGAATCTCTACAGCCAGATGACATGTACAGAACATACTGATAGTCCCAAACACCACAAGCTACAGAATGAGCCCTCGGGAAAAAGGAGAGACACAAAAAGCATCTGATGCTAATTAAACATAATACAGATTTGCATTCAGATGACACACTTCTGTGGAAACAGACACCAAATGAACAAATGCTCTCAGCATTAACTCTGTAGAGCTCCAAAACTTCCCAGCTATCAAGCCACATACTATTGTCTCTCTCAAGCTCAGGAGTCACATCCTGTCCATGTTCCTGTTAGTGTTGATCCTAGAGCTCCTACAGAGAAGCTGAACATATCGTACTGAAGGCCAGTCCTCAAAAGGTGTGGAATGCCCTAAACTCTCACAGAATTAACTTTCCTACCCTCTGTAGGGCAGACAGTGCAAGGGGACAATAACAAATGTATGGGACAGGTCTAAGAGTCCATGACATCTCAAAGGAGGGCAGTGTGACAACCTGCAAAAAAAGCCACCAAACTTCCTGAGAGTCATCACATGACCCAAACTGTGCACATACAGAGCACCACAAGCTGGAAAGTTGCAAATAGATCTGCACCCACCAGAAAGTAAGTGGGTCACATATTAAACAACCATTCTGAGAAAAAAACCCTACTTACAGCAAATGCAACTTTTGCCATCACAAGAGCCTGGGAAGGCTGGTGTCCCTGGTACCAGTACAACTTATTAGCCTGTGTGTATCACCGCTACCCTCCACGGGACGGGTTGTCAGCTGCTGGTGGAACTTATATGCTGCAGGTAATGAAATCTCTCTCTCTCTCTCAGCTTAGGTGACAGGGGCCTGTGTTTCCCTGGACCAGAATGTCCCAAGTTCCATCCATCACACCACATATGTGGCATCTCACGATCAGCTATGGGATCTCTAGACACACACTGGGTGACATTACATCAGTGGTTCTCAAACTGTGGGTCAGGACTCCAAAGTGGGTGGCAACCCCATTTTAAAGGGGTCACCAGAGCTGGCTCAGGTTACAGCTTGAAGCTGCTTGAAGCTGAAGCCCTCAGTCTTCAGCTTTTCCTCCGCCCCCAATACAGTAGAGCTCAGGCTTTGGCTCTCCCACCCAGGGCACTGGAGTTCAGGTAGGCTCAGGCTTCAGTCCCCCGCTCTTAGAGTCCTGTAGTAGTTTTTGTTGTCAGAAGGGGGCAGTGCAATGAATATTGAGAACCCCTGTATTACACACATTCATAAAGTACAGGAGAATCAGGCCACATTTAATCTGACCATTATCAAGACTATGGTCCTATTGGTTTTGGTAATAAAGTTTGTATGTGGCTAGAATGGTTTCAGTGTGTGATTCTGGCATTTTTTTCTTGAGATCTTGCTCCTCAATTGGAATGGGGCCAGTTAGTCCATCGCAAGATGGTATCGGAGAAGATTATTTCCCCCGTCCTCACCTAAGAGCTCCAGCAGGACACAGGAAAAATCAGGGTTCAGAAAGCAGAATAGCACTTAACACGAGAGTTACTTCCTCAAGCATGCAGATCATCTGGAGGGAGAATGGCGCATAAAACTGAAAAGATTCACCGAGAACCCTCTACTCCCAACCAGTCTCAGAGAAAATAGGACAAGCAGTCACCTCCCAGAGAGTCTTTCTGAACTGTTGTACCAGATCTGCTTTGGAGCAAGAGTGCAATGTGTAATGCTTAAAAAAAAAATCCAACCAATTCTTAATATTCTTATTTAAAAGTATTCTGTAAACAAGCCCTAATTCCATTTAAACACAGCGGGGTTCTGCAAAGATGCAAGGACTGACCACTTATGTGCCTTCATTTATCCCCCTCAGTTCCCCCAAACACAATTTTTATTCTGCTATTCATTTGCAAAGGCCCCGGTGTCCAACCAGTTTGGAAGCTATAGCAAACTAGCCACATTCAACCTGCCAAATAGCCATGTTGTTCAAGCTAACTAGTCACACGTGGCTAGTACTTAGTGTGTTGGACATCACGGTCCTAAGGAAAGTTGAGCTCAGACATACTGGGTAAAAAGCAGAAATTGTGGTGAAAAATGGACTCTTCCCAACTGAACTGAGGCAAAAGAAAAATGAAGTGGCCTGTGAGTGAGTGCTCAACTGGAGGAAGAACCAGGATCTGTCTTGGTTCCTAGTCAGTCTTTTGCTCTAGCCAGAGCATGCTGTACTGTGGTTTCGACAATACATCATAGCATGCCTTAGTTCACATATAAAGAAGATTAAATATGACAAAATGTTTGCTAGAGGGACAGAGGATCTATCGCTGGATGAAAACAACTATTGACTAGGTTCATGTAGCAGAGCAGAACTGTGTAACCCACAAAACATGACCCATTTCTCTAACATTTTAAGAGAGAAAATTCTACACTTCCCAAAAACAACAAACTTGGTAAGGCCTGTAGACGGATCTCCCGGGGGCAGCAAGAACTGAGAACCAAAGATTTCTGGATTGTACTCCCAAGTCTGACACATGACTTCTTTGTGCACCACTGTCCACAAAGTGTTCATATTGCCAGTTATTTATTTTGGGAGTAGTTGCAAGACCGTGGTACTTTTTATGAAGCTTTGTGAGATGTTTGGATGAAGCGCACTGGAGATTCACAAACGAAAATCCGAGAAATTGCCTGAATCTTTTTTCTGACTAGCTTCCCAAACAAGAGGACGTTTGCCCATTGCTGGTCTCCATGAGCATAAGCATGTCTCCCAGGCAGCAGTGAGCAGAGAAGATGCTGCAGCTCAGCAGCAGAATCCATATTTAACATACAGATTTTGAGCAGGCTAGAAGAGGGTAACCCAAGCAGAAGCCGGAGATACATTTTTATTGAGCAGAGTCATTTTGAAGCTCAGGACTGCTTCCACAGAAGACAAGCACAGAACAGAGGTGTCTAAGAATGAAATGGGAGCTGAACCAGACCCCCCCACACAAGGGCTGTAACAGTGGAACTGTTCAAAGGGTTAGCCATAAGCATGAGCTCGTCAGTTACCGTAATGGCTACACACCAGCTCTTGGCCCCGCTCCAGGGAAGCTAGTTGCACTGAAGACTCTGCAGTATACGCTTGCAGCATGCAACCACTAAGATTCTGACTCGTTACACGGTTACTTAATTGCTTTTTAACATCCCTACTCCATACACACACACACACACACACACACCCCCGAGAGCGCTTGTTTTCTACAGTCACTCTCCCCCACCTTAGGAAGCAGCAGCAGCAATTCCATTTCTTCATTCTCCCTCTTGCCTCTTTTTTTTTTTTCTGACAAGACCTCATTAAGCTGACTGCTGAGAACAAGCAGGAGCAGTTTAGCTGTGGAAGGAGGCAGTTTGAGAGGAAGGAAGGAAGCCTTCTCAGGATTCAGGAATTGCCTGTTTGAAACCAAACAAGGGACATCTGCAATTAAGAGCTATTGAACATTAGCAACTTCTTACTTCCAAGTGACACTGCACAATAGTTACACTAGCACGTAGCTTACAGACCTATGGAAGGCTTCATCCTTACATGGAGAACTGCCAATGCCACAGCAAACTCGACAGTTACTCTTGACCCATTTTATGAGGTCTTAAAATTATCTTTTGGTTCATTTATGGCATTAGACTGTTTAGTTTCAATCATGTAAGTGGCATACAGGCCAGGTTTTCATACTGCAGTTGCACATACGTGCATGCACACACAATCACGGTAACAGTGCATGCAAACAGCTAACTAGTACTGTTGCACAGAAAGAAATATTAACCTAACCATACAACTATGTTCACTGAATACAAGTTCAGTGTTTATTATTGGGCAAGCATTTGTGTGTGTGGAGCTCTGATATTTTGTTCTCTGGTTTATGAAGTACCTGTCCGCACTAAGCATTTAATAAAATATAGTAGGGATGTTACATTTAGATTAATTAGCTAATCGAATAGTCGATGCAATTTGCATTGTTGCCCCAGGGCTGTTGTTACACTTCAAAGGCGAAAGCGCTGCGGGAAGCACAGGGCCAGCGGGGGATTCAAGCAGTCCCCCACTGGCCCCGTGCTCCCTGTGGCGTTTGAAAGCGGCAGCATCATATGGAGCATGGGGTCAGTCGGGTCCCCAGCTGATCCCAGGCTCCATGCGGCGCTGCCACTTTGAAACGCTGCGGGAGGCCCAGTGTCAGGCTCCATTCAGTGTTTCAAAATGGCAGCATGGAGGGGGGGACGAGGGGGAGAGAGCAACTGATACAGGCAGCAAGTGAGAGGGGAGAGCTACTAGTCATTCACATCCCTAAAATATATACCAATGTTAAAAGCAAGCAAGTTGCAGTTTCTTCTTTTGTCCTAGATTGTTCTCTCTTGTAAGTCTCCATTCATTAGGGACACAATTCTTGTCAAACACAAAAAGACCAAAGTAGGACAGTTCAATTTACTTGGCCTACAACTTAAACTACCCACAGGTTTAAAACTTTTCATCCACAAGCGAAAGTGATGGATGAGCTGGCCCCAAAAGGAAACAAAGAGGAACTTTTAGTCAGTGATGGGTCTGTACCAAAAGAAATTCAGTCTTCATATTAGTGGGGAGAGCAGGTGAGAAAGTGAATTTACAAAAAAGCAACTAATTTCAAGTTTTGCGCTTTTATTTTTACTGGGGGGGAGGGGGGAAGATGGTTTCTTCTAGTTTAAGCTGCTCTTCCCCATAGATCACGGAAAGTAAGAAGCTCCAAGCTTAAATCAGTCTTTCATCTTTCCTCAATCTATAAACAATTAGAACACATAACAAAAGGTTCTGCTCTCTGGAGAAGAGTATTCTCTTTGTTTGGAGGAGGGGCATATGCAGTCGCCACAGCAGCCCACAGTCCCACGGCAGCCCACAGTCCTGCCGCTGAGACACCCGGCCCCCTGCAGTAGATCACTGCTTAGCCACCGGGGTTCCCAACCCTGCCAGCCCTACTGGGGCTGCACCGGCCCCTCTGCCAGGCTCCTGGCCCCAGTGACAGCAGACTGCTGCCCTGCTGGCTTTCTGGCCGCCCTGCCACCACTCAGCCAGACTCCCACAACAGGGTTCCCAGCCACTGGCCTCCCTGCAGCCACCCTGGCTGGGTTCCTGGCCCCCCGCAGGACTCCTGCCTCTGGCCCTCCACCGGGGCTCTCTGGTCCAGCAATATCTGTGGTCCTGCCAGACCACAGATGTTGCCAGACCAGGGAGTCCCAGTTGAGAGAGGTTCAACCTACACCTCCTTTGAAGCAGCAAAGGAACCAACCAGAGAACTCTAGAATGCACCTTATGACCATGTCTGAGTGGCTGAATATTGAGCCACCATATGGGGGAAGAGAACCATCACTTAAAAGTGGCTGAATGCTCTGTGGACATATTGGCCTAAATTCAGACCCCTGCTTTGGCATATGGCAAGCCAGCGGGACTTGGGCTGCTCCAGCTCATCAGCACAATTCACAGTGAAGCCCTCTGGCCTTCCTGGTGAACTTTTATTAGCACTTGCATATGCATTTCTATTAAGGAAAAACAAAAACCATAAAATCAGTTTACACATCACAGATCTTATCACATAGCGACTGAGCCCATTTCAGGATACTGACTGCTATAAACACATCAATGTTAGTTCCCTTCTGAGAAACACCATGGAGGAAAGGGAGTGAATGGCAAAGTTTTATATGGAACTGGCCCAAAACATACATGTCTGTAAGGATTTGGAAGTGGGGTAGGAGAGAAACTGTTTGGGGCATTTTGAAATCTCTGGTACATGTTGAAAGTCTGGTTCATTGACTTACATTTTATGCACCTATAATACTTTAAACCTTTTACCATAAACCAGTCTCTCATATAGGGGGAGGGATAATACAGGTCTACCTGACACAGGGTGATGTCAAATAGCCTGTAATAACAAAAGCGTTAACTGCACAGTCATCATCACCACCATCTTTCTGAAAAGGTCACTAGAATTTCAGATCGGTCTGCTCACTGAAGTGGGACAAGCGTGTGGTAGTCTCCATCCAGTCTAAATTAAATGGGATCCCACAACTTTTGTTTTCTACTCCTTGTGTGTGTGCACTCTCCCTTTCCCCCAAAAAAGTCTGTCACCCTTAAAAATCTAGGATTATTTTAGGAGAGAGAGAGGAGAGAGAGAGAAAAAATATTTAATTTCCAGATTTCTCTGACTTTGGGGGCACATGTTTGAGAGCACTGACTAACATCTTGGAGAACACTTGATATACAACTTTAAGGAATACCAGTCCTGTCAAAGCTGACCATTTACTGCTGTTCCCAAACTGCTTTAATTTAAACTCCAAGAGGAATTTTCTTACATCCATGGGTGTAATCAACTTTTCCGGCATCCAGAGCCCCAGAAACCAGGCTTTATGAAAGTGACGAGGGAGGGTATAGCTTGAAGCCAATACAACTCACCACAAATGTGACTCCCTCTTCCATTCCACTTGTGCAGGATGCTGAGGCCCCAGGAGGTGTTAAATCACAGACCCCGTGACCTTATGACACCAAGTTTACACAGCACTAGAACAGAAGCCCTATCCTGACTGTCCAAATGCTGCAGTGTTCCTCATATACAGAGAAGTCATCTGCTGACTGATGCCAACATAGACGCTAATCATGGAGGCATTTGCATGGCCCTGGTGCACCAGGATGGATCTGCCTCACAAGCTTGAATTGCCTTGCTTCCATGTTTCTATTCCTTGCAAGCTGCCAAGGAAGGCACGCATTTATGCCAGGGGTGGGCAATAAGCGGTCTGCAGATAGATATGATTCACTAAGGGTAGCCCATGGAAGGCCTCCATACACTTTAATTAACTGTGCATCTGTAGGCAGGGTCAAATCGCGGCTGATGGGAGTTGCAGGAAACCGTGGAGACCAGGACACTGCTTCCTGCAGCTCCCATTGGCCAAGATTGGTGATCTGCAGCCAATAGGAGCTGTGAGCAGCCAGACCTGCAGCTGTACGGGTAAATAAAGCATCTAGAGGCCCACCAAGGGCTAACACAAGTGAACCACATCAGGCCCACAGGCTGCTTATTGCCCACCCCTGGTTTAAGCTCACAGAATTCCAAACATTGCTAAAAAGGGATTAGGTTCTTATCTAGTACAAATCTATATGCTTCCATTGAAGTCCATGGAGCTACACCAATTTAACGACAGAGGATCTGACCTTACAATTCTAAAAGCCACCTCTATTGGTAGCAGGTAAGTCCACGCAACAAGGCACCGTGTCATGAATGAGACAGGTGTCAGGTCTGCCAAGCCAGAGGAAGCTGGTCTGGCACCAGCATCATAAGCAAATCCTTACCCCTGCTTGGAGCCACACACCTTGGAGTTGTGCATTTGATTGCAACTGCATTCTTTTTAAGAGAAGATGGGAAACAGCGCAGATGGAGCCATACAGCGGAACACTCCATCAGGAGGCTAAATCCTCACATAAATCTTCCTATATAAGTCAATGGCTTATGAGCCTTTATACAGCCCTAGTGCCACAGCATCCCATGGCCGACAATGATTATAGCTCCCCAGTGCCATGAGAGCTGCAGAAGAGGACAGAGAACCATCGCTGATCTATTCCCCACTACAACATCAAGATTTCCCCTTTAAAATTATGTGAGCATTTATCCTCTCCCCGCCTCCACATTGCCCATATAAATCCATTTATGAGCCAACCTAAACCACCACTGATCACCTCTGCATGGAGGTTCCTGTCTTTGCTCTGCATTCACACGGAAAGTATGGAATATTTTCCATAGGCGTCCAAACAGGATTTCCACAAGTGACTTTTCCAAAACTAAATGGTGCTGTGGCCTTTCCCGTTTGGTGTATAAAAAGAGTTATTTATGGAGAGCAACTGAAGTGTGTGATAAGCTCAACAACATCTTCATTTAGGGACATGGAGCAGAGAGAAAACAGAATTATTCAAGAAATTAAAAGCAGATGCCCAGAGATCTGCATTTGGACAGATTACAATGTTCCAACAATATTTATGACCCAAAGAAAAGGAGGAAGAAGAGAATTTAAAAGTCACACATTCTGCACTGCATGGAGCTCTGATTTCTTGAAAACATTTTGCATTAGAAGTTTTACCTGGCATTGCTTGGATCCTTCATTTTTGTGTTTTGGAAAAATAAAATTAAAATGTGCATGTTTTATTTGAATCATTCCTCTGGGGTGAGGCTGTGGATGAGGGGTTCAGTATGCAGGCTGCTTCAGGGAGAAAGAACTCCTCCAGTCCTCTCTCACCATAGCAGCTTGGGCCAGGTGAGAAGTGCCTCTCCATGGCCGCTACAGCTACAGCGGGCATATCCAGGAGAGGGGTGCTCACTCCCTGACTGGGGCAGGTCCAGGTTCATCTTCCCCCTGCACTCCTCAGCCAGAGTGAGGAATGCAGCAAACTGTGCTCTTTACCCTTCCTCTCTGACGAAATGGGACAACCAGCAATGTTCCCATACAAATGGGGTGGGGGAGTATCAAAACCCCCAACCCTCTCTAAAGGGCATCAGTGGAGTGGGAGGTTCAAGGTAGGGCAATCCCTGAGGTGGGGGACAGCCAGCCCCTTTCGCCTGCCTGGTGATTCTGTCTTTTCTATATACAGTAAAACTCCAATAGTCCGGCATCCGATAGTCCGGCACTCCTGATAGTCCGGCATCAAAATGGCAAGAGCCTAGTGAGTGAGCTTCGGCAAAAAATGAGTCACACGGTAACAGCGGCAGCAGCTAAACTGAGCAAAAAGGGTAAAAAAGGCTTTAAAAAACTAAAACATTACAGTATACTGTATCCAGTATGTAAAATAAAAAGGGTTAAGAACACTTTATATACAGTATATAATGTATACTATATATATATATATATATATATATATATAGTACCTCCTGATAGTCCGGCATACCTGATAATCCGGCACCACCTAAGTCCCATAGGTTCCGGATTATTGGAAGTCTACTGTAGTTTAATGAGACAATCCCATTCCAGGCACATCCCATTTTCCTGGCACAACCAAGCCCTTATCTTGCTTTAAGTTCTGTTAAGAGGAAGTGCATATCGAATTTGGTGGCCTTAGTGCTTGCCATTTAGGAGGAGTTCTTGAACAGGCAGACAAACTTTCTCAAATATATACAGCTATCTATGCCTGTCCAGCCTTCTGAAACAAATAACCCCCGTTCCTAGCAGGAGGGACACTAGTTTGTGGGAAGCTATAATAAGGGAGAGTGTTTGTTCCAGGACAATAAATAGTAGTCTGAGCTGGAAGACATCTATTTAATCCAAATCCTTCTCTCTGTAAGGCCAGGATGTAGTCCCCCCTCCACGGAGGATTTTTACTTATATTACATTGTCTCTTAACCAAAAAGACAATCAGCGGTTTAGGAAAGCAAAAAAGGCATATTATTGTGCAGCTTTCTGACTATTCAGGAAGTTTTTGCACTGCTAACATACCTCTTAACAGAGGACTTCAAAGCACTTAATATTTATGAAGGGTTGTAACCTGCAATGTGGGGATGGGAAAATTATCCCTATTTTACAGATGAGGAAATGGAAATAGAAAGAGAGAATGGGGACAAAAGGTCTGGGCCAAATGATTTAACTGGGTCATAACTGGATCTTTTGCCATGGCCCATTTTATAATCTGGCAGACTCTTTCAGGAGAACATCTGACTGCTTGGCTTGCACTGGCCATTAACAAAGCAGTGCTTTTCAAACTTTTTTTTCTCATGACACAGTTGAAGAAAATTGTTGATGTGAGTGTAGGAGGGGCTTCTTTCTTGGGGGGCAGGGGTGAGGACTGTGGCAGGAAGGGCTTACCTTGAGCAGGCTTCCAGTGCTAAGGTAGCTTCCCGCCTCTCCTGGCACCCCAGGCCATGCTGTGCCCCAAAAGCTGCAAGCAGCAGGTTCCCACTAATGGGAGTGCGGAGCTATCACTCAGGGTGGGGACAGTGAGCAGAGCCCTGTGTGCTCTTCTCCCCCCTCCCTCCCAGGAGGCAGGCCTGTTATGGGCCACTTCTGGGGTGCAGGCAGTCTGAAGGGCCAGGACAGGCAGCCTTAGCATCCCTCCTAGTCACTTGATCACCCTGCAGCAACCAGACCCAGTGATTGACATTCCACAACCCACTACAGCGCCACAACCCATAGTTTAAAAACCCCTGACTTAAAGGATGTTTTTATACAGCAAAGACTTGCCCAGCAAATGAAAATAGGTTGCGCTGCTTCCCCACCCAGCTACCATAACTGGCTTCCCTGTCCCCCTCCCATCCCCCTCAATGTTTTATTTCTGTTCACAGTCTGGTATCATTTTAAAGCAGAAATCCCCCAAAGTTCCTTATAACCTATAATCTTGAAGTAACTGCTGATGTCTGGCATGAGGCTTGCTAGCAGCCAAACCTCTGCGCACTGCAGGCTGTGCACTATGGAGATGAACAGTTCAGTCATACAAAGGACTTGTCAGACAGTAAAACTACAGGCACTGGAAATCAATACTGGAAATCATTTAATTCTGGGAGGATGTATAAGCAATTGAGGTGAGCTAGTGTCTTGGGTAGAGATGTAAAAAGTTGTTTAAAAACAAATAATTGTGTAACTACCCCCAGGGAGACTTTGCCTGTGGACTCTGCAGGCGCTCCTTGGGAGCCAGTGAGTAACCTACAGGGGGTGGGGAGTAGCTGCCATGGACGGGGCAAGGAGGCAGCTGATCCAGCCCTTACTGGTTAACTGGAACCAGTAGGCTGCACCCATGAATAGTGAGGCTCAGGGGTTAACCATTTACATCCCTATATATTCAGCACACTTTGAAAAACAGGGACACTAAGGAATCGTAACAGCAAAACAGATTCCAGTGAGAGGTAAAATCTCAAGAAGTTGGGAGACTAGCTGATTTAGGGAATGATGAATCAAAGGCTACTGCTGGCCTACATTAGCTCTAAAACAGACGGCGCTAGGAATGAATGGTGAGTGAACACCTGCTGACTGTTCCGTCACTAATTCGTGTCAGTGCTTTCACAATCCCACTCCTTGTGGACAAATAACCATGTTACGGAGAATCAATGAAAACTGGTACTCTTGGTGACAACACCAGAGCAGCACTAGAGGGTATCAGCACGGGAGCCAAGCTCTCACACAGCGGTAAGCCTGCTGGGGCAGAGGTGAGACACACTGAAGCAGCATGCATTGTTACACCTGGTCTGTGGATAGAAGACTCCACGCTGGTGGCGGAGCCACACTTTGGGAAATGTAAGCCAGAATTATCAGCTTCTATATTTCAGCCCTGGCCTAGCAATCAGAGTAATTGCCAGACAGTGCTCTGTTCAAAGAGACAGACATGGCACCCAGGCCTACAGCCGATTGGGTTTTGAGAGAATTTTTAACATGACTGATGAGAATAAACCCAAGAGGGTATATTTCAGGGTCGGCATATTCATTTTTTCCTATTAAAGAGGACAGATGTATAAGGCCAAAACTCAGAATCAAGGTTCCTCCACCCTTCCCAAGCATATTAGACAGACATAAACAGACACCAGTGAAAGGCTTATTGGGTTAGGCTCAGAATTACATTTACTCAACTATAAACTTCAATCGTGAAGATTTCTCACATTATCAAAGACACAAGGAATTAAGATATTGCTTTTCCTGCTTCAAGATCCTCTTTTGCTCCCACACTGTATGGTGTAAAACACCATTAGAGGAAGTGGGCACAAGGTTTATGTTGTACACGGAACATAGCCTGAACCAACACCCTTTAGTGAATGGACATTTTTCCACTGCCTTCAATGGCAACACAATGGTGCTTCTGGGGCTTAAAATATGGCCTGGGTAAAAGGAGGCATTCCATGCACATATATCTTAGGAGTTAAGTGCTGTTGCCTCCTAACACTGGGTTTAGAAAATCTGAGTAATCCCAAGAGTAATAGCCGCACAAGCACATGACCAACACTGCCGTTAATCTGACAAACGTGCTTATATGGACCTGCAGCTAGAACACACATTTAAAGTGTCTGAGTCAGCATCTCACCTGCCCAAGACTTTCAGAATATTTTTATAATAAAACATAAGAATTCACTATTCAGAGCTCAAGGAGTCCCTGATGCTAAATTAACAAAAGTAATAATTAACTAGCAGCTTCGCTCCACCCCCCAGAACCCTCTGCACCCCAATCAAACTCTACCCTCTGCACCCCAAATCAAACTATAACCATGATCTATTGGTAGGTTTGTGGTCTTAACAGACTCTGCCTGTCTCCAGTAGGCAGCTTTCTAGCTGAAGAATAAGAAACAGATTTTATGGACGTGTACTGAGAGTTCTTTGGTTTCTCTTCAGTTTGTATGTGTTTATTCATAAATGTTCAGGTGTAGTAAGGTGAATAAGTAAAAAGATGCTGCTCAATTATATTCTACTCTGGAAAATATAATTTCTCTGTGACAATTTTTTCTTTCAAGATCTGAAAGGGGGGGAAAAGACATGAAGTGATCCAGATAAACTTATCCTAATACTTTTCCAATTGCAGACTAGAATCACATTTAATTAAAACAACATGGTCTTGTCGAGTCAGTTTATCAGTATGAAGAATGTTAATTCAAAAGAAAAAGCGGCGAGGAGTCCTGTGGCACCTTATAGACTAACCGAAGTGTTGGAGCATAAGCTTTCGTGGGCAAAGACCCACTTCGTCAGATGCATGTAGTGGAAATTTCCAGAGGCAGGTATAAATACGCAGGCCAGAATCAGGCTGGAGATGACAGGTCTGTCATCTCCAGCCTGATTCTGGCCTGCGTATTTATACCTGCCTCTGGAAATTTCCACTACATGCATCTGACGAAGTGGGTCTTTGCCCACGAAAGCTTATGCTCCAACACTTCGGTTAGTCTATAAGGTGCCACAGGACTCCTCGCCGCTTTTGCGGATTCAGACCAACACGGCTAACCCTCTAATTCAAAAGAAATTTGATTCTGAATAGCAGAAAACTGAACGTTCAGGACAAGGAGCCAAAGGTAGTTACTCTAGAATAGTGTTTCTTAAACGGTGTCTGCGGCACACCAGGCAGTCGGAGGTGTGTCACAGAGAATAACAGAATTCAAAATGGCCGCCCTTAAAGGGGCAGGTGACTTTTTTTTGCTCAATAACTTCCCCCAACTTTTTTGGGGAGCGCAACAAAAAATCCTTGGTGTTCCTCATAAAAAGATAGTTTGGTATTTCTCGGTCTTAAAAGTTTAAGAAACACACTGCTCTAGAACACTTGTCAGCTCCAGTATCATGCAATTCATAGTTCTGTTTATTACAGTGGGGAATTTTTTTTAAGTTGTTTTTCTAAAGAGAAGCCTTCAAACCAGACACCATGTGCAGACACCAAGTGAAGACATGGATTACTCAGACAGTAACTATGCATTTGGATTAGTTTGTTATTAACACTAATTAGTTAATAGTTGGCCCAGCAGGGAAGC
>JANRFK010006688.1:21213444-21240976 GCA_030068395.1 Apalone spinifera
AGTTTATTGATAAGGTGTTGGACAGGTTTAAGTTGGGGGCTGTAGGTGATGACATTACCAGTGATACTTATAAAAAAAAAATGAAGCTGACGTATTTTTCTAATAAACACATGCATTTGCCATGCAAGAATCTTTAACAGACTGCTTTATACTTATGATCAGGCATTCCTGATTCCCCAGGAACCCTTCAGTGCAAAAGGGAGATTTCAGAATGCAAAAGCTACTCTTCCAAAATCAGAAGTTGGAGCTTGTGAAACCATTGCATTGGTGCACACAAACTAGATGCATGCACATATTCCCCACCCCACCCCGGTTAAGAGGACTGGATTTCTAATGCAATAGATACAGCAATGTTGAAGTAGCTTGGGAGTCTACTGGTTGCTCTAAGTGCTCTAGAGCAGTGTTTCTGAACCAGTGGTACGAGTGCCCTTAGGGGTACTTGAGAGACATCTGGGGGGGTACGTCAGCACAACTGAAATTTGAAGAAAACTGAATTTTTGTTTTAAGTTTTACAGCGCTTTATTTTTTGTGTACTTTTTACACCCAAAAATTTCATCACTTGCCCAGCTACGATTAAGGTGTTTAAACAAATGTGTTGCAATGATAGAAAAAAAATGGTATGTCTGAAAACTGTAGGTACTGGGGGGTACTTTTTATATATATATTTATTATATTTTAAAGGGATATTTTATAAAAAAGTTTGAGAAACACTGCTCTAGAACAGGGTAGGGAAACTTTTGGGGGTTGGGGGCCACTGACCCACAGGAAAAAAAAAAAACAGTCGGGAACTGCACAAAAAAGTGAGAAGCCAAAATTAAAAAACCACAAACCAAAAAGGTCACTGACGTGGCACCTCACTTGAAGACATTCCCCATATTCCCCTCATACACCAGATAGGAAACAGGCTTCGGGAGCAGAGTCTTAGTAGGAGTCAGGGGTGCAGGATCCAGGCAAGCCAGGCCATATGTTCCCCAGCCCTATTCTAGGAGGACCAAAGCATCTAGTTAGCAACTTGGAAACGGCACACTCCCTGGCTTGGGACAATTGGGTGCCAGTGTTCAAGGGCAGAGTTTCAAGAGAGTAGGGGGGCAGCACCTGTGAGCGCCGGGACGCAGCTTGCTTTTCATCCCATTCCCTGGACTAATCAGGGAGCAAGGGGTAAGTAGTTGCATGCCATGATTCAGTGGTTCCTGGGACCCTGCAGTACTATAGGGGGTCCACATGGAGCCTCACAGCCAGCACGTCCTCCCACCCGCATTGCTTCACACGGCTCAGGAAACAGCATTGCCTGAGGGACATGCAGGCCACAGGCACAGCTCTTTTGTTTGGGGTACGGGGTCCATAAAATTGTAGTAGATTGAGAAGGAGTCCATATCCTTGAAAAGGTTGTGAGCCACTGCCGTGATTTACTCCTCTACCCTCTCCCTTCACCATCCAGGTGCAAGAGGCATTCACAGCATGCAAGTATTTCCCCCTCCCCTCCCCTCTGTATCTGGGAGGGAGGAGAAACAGGATGACAAGCAAGCGGCATCCCAGTGCACACGATTGCTTGCCCTACCCTCCCCCCACACACCCTGTGAAGCTCCACTCGCGGTGTATCTCCCACCAAAATAAAGCAGCGTCCTCCACAACAACCATGACATGTCATGCAATATGTGCACTGAGACAGCAAGTACAGTTGGACATCTGTAGGTTAATTAAAGCTCTCAAGGTGGGATCTCCTTCACTAAATGCTTTTTCAGCAATGATAGGCATCGCCTATTACATGGTGTAGCCTTTTCTCCTTTCAAGCAGAGTTTGCCCTCAGGCCACTCACTAGCTGTTAGGCACAGCACATTTTCACTGGCACACAATGTGTGTATCCCAAACATTAAAACTCCATTAGAAGTAATGAAAGCTGCCAACAAGCCCTGAGTAAACGCTCTTGCTTACTGAATTGGATGCTGTCACACCATCTCTGTAGGCAAGGGATCTGGACACAAGAGGGCGAAGTGAGCAGCCTATTCACAAAACAGACTGATCAATAGAACTGTCTGAAGATGTGAAGGGCAAATAGTGTATCTGAACCACAACACGCGTCTGCCACTAAAGAACAGAAATGGTCAATCTGCCTCAATTACAAGTCAAGTTTCCCCCAAGGATGAAATGGCCCTAGTAGAATGGGATTGTAAAAATTCATCCCCAAAGAATAGCCTCTACCAGTTTGCGGGGCTGGAGCCTGTGATGGGCCCCAGCTGCTTCCAGGGCCTCAGGCCACGTGCCGGGCCTCAAGCTGGGCCATGCGGTGCAACTGTGGGCCAAGCACTTTTAAAGTCCCGGGCCGTGACGTCACGCCACACCTGGGCATGTCCCCTCTCACCTGTTGCGCGGCGTTTGAGTGCGCATTCACTCCCTTGGCCCCAAAGTGCCCTGTAGTTGGCCGGGGTGTGGCACCAGGGAATTTAAAGTACGGGGTTGCGGCACCCTGTCACAATCCTCCTCCTTCTCCAGCAGCCTCCAGCCAGCCCTTCAGAGGACAGCCCACTGGGAAATTTCCAGTGCCCCGCAGGGCCAGTCCGCCCCTGGCCTCTACAATACTGTCTCCAAAAGTCCTAGTTTAGCTAAGAAACAATGCGCCTTCCTGACTGAGCAGTTGTGTCTAACCTGCTGTAGAATTGGTTAAAACATACAAAAACAAACAAGCATACAAACAGAAACCTCACAAGTCAGCAATGGGCAACCAAAGCTAGCGAGGGGGCTGCATGAGTGGCCCTCCATCTCAACGGGGCCATAAGATTGAAATCAGTCATGTGCACTAACCATGACCCCAAGAATAAGATTTACCCATGATTATGCCCAAATATCAGTTAGCCTTTAAGGTGCCACGGCCTCCTCATAAGTTTTTAAAATAAAATTGGAAGCAAGCGTTTCCCAGCCCCCCCAACAGGCCAGCCATCAAATACCAACTTAAAGTCTGCCAGATGGCACATATGTGGAGAGTTTCTCAAATGAAATTAAAGATCAGGTGTTGCTCCCTCCTACCCACAAGTAAATAGTTGTGTCAGGTGACCAAAGGCTTCTGTGTTTGCCGAGAAGGAAAGGATACCACCATTAATACAACCAGGCTTTTTAAACAAACAAAGTTCCTGGAACCTCAGGCATGAGATTCTAGGTGAGAGTTTGAGCTACCTGTTTGTGACTTCCCCAGGTGTACTTTGTAGAAGTTTATTGGATCCAGCCCTTTTCATTGCTGTTATCACTTATCAGGAGAATCAGAATAATATACCTCCCTTAGACACACCCTAGGAAAGATTCCTAATGAAACCTTTCCCTCCATTACAGTCTCTCCCATGAAAAAAACAGGCAAACAGACTCTAAGTAGTAGGTCTAAAGGTTTTGATCAGGCCCACATTTAACTACAATCTCTAGAGCCCAGGATCCTTCTGGAGCAAAGAAAGACACTCTGGGGAAAGTGGAAGGAAGCAGCAAGAGAAGGTTACAGAAAGGGCAGAAATTTCCTATCCACAGCAGGGAAGCCGGCTTCCTAATGTAGCTGGTATTTACAGTGTTCCAGTTCAACAGCAGCATATTCTTCAAATGTCCATGCATCACGAAGTAGGATAAGAAAGCAGCCCTGTAACCCAGTGGAATTGAGTACAAAAAGTACTATCACTTTCAACATCCTCAAAAAATGTTCTGTAACAGCCCAGCTCCTCTTTCTCTCAAGGAAACGACAGTTTGAGAAAGCAGGAGAGATGACTTGGCTCACCAATTCCTCCACAGGGGTAGAGGGAATGGAGAATCATAGGTGTGGGGGGGGGGGAGGCAGGGGGAAAACAGACCCCTCCCCCCCCATAGCCATAAGAATACACAGGGACTTTCAGAGGATCACCAGCAATCCAACAAAAGGAGAGAGCTATTATTTTTCCCAAAGATCATGCCAAAAACACAGCTGGAATCCCTGGTGCTCTTTCAAAATACCACAACTGCACACGTTGAGGAAACTGTCTATTATTCTGTCCTTCAAAGCCTCTACCCACAAAGAGACACCAGAAGAGTCTCTGGTATAAATGGCACCAATTACCATTAGGTTACATCTACACTGCATGCTTATTTCAAAATAAGCTATTTCAGAATAGTTATTCCAAAATAGCTTATTTCTAAATAGTACGTCTACACTGCAGGAAAGCCTCAAAATTAGTCCGAGGCAGCTTGTCCACATTAGGGGAGCCTATCTTGATTTAGAGCTCCAGAGGGCACAGAGGAGGAATAACTTCAAATGATCCTGGTGAGGGGCTATTTCAAAATCGCAGCAGTGCAGCATCTACACTCGTCTTATTTTGAAATAGCTATTTCGGAATAAGCATTATTCCTTGTAGAATGAGGTTTACAGATTTCGGAATAAGCAATCCGTTATTTCAAAATAACAGTATGGCTGTGTAGACGCTCACATTGTTATTTAGAAATAACACTAGTGATCTCGAAATAATGGTGCTGTGTGGATGCACCCATTAGGGATGTTAAAATGTGTTTAATTAGGTAAACGTGTAAGTACTGAAATTTTCAGTGGTTATACATTTGATGGCATACATGATTACACTTTCATATCCCTAATTCCCATAGCTAAGAAATGAGCTGCACACAAGTTTCAGTCCCATCGCCTTCTTTGGCTAGTGACCTTCCATAGAAAGTTTATTTCTATGCACTTTAGGTTTACTGCTCCTCTGAATGACATCTCACAGATGAAACCCATTACCTCTACATCCCCCTCAGCATGAAGTTATTGTGACCGAATGAGCTTACTGCACTGGCCTTTCTGCAAAAAGACAGATGTTACTCACTCATTTGCTCGTGCACAACCTGTCAATAAAACTCACAAGTATGTCTACATGGCCAACCTGTGTCATCTGACTTAGGCGCATAGGGCTTCTGGGCTGTAAAATAGTCATGTAAACATCTGGGCTCTGACTAGAGCCTTCCTTGCAGGGTCCCAGAACCCAGGCTCTAGCCTCAACCCAGAACATCCACATCACATCACTATTTTACAGCCCTGCAGTAGACATTTTCTAGTGAAAAACCAGGATTGCAATAGATGAAACCAAACTAGTTTTAATCCCAGTGGAGAAAACAACACAGGCTTCCCAGTGGAATAAGTCAATCTGTTCCCACCAAACGACAGAAACTCGAGGAGAAACATGTTCCTCTGAGGTTTTTTTCCCCTGCACTATACAAAGTCTATAAAGCTGTAGATATTCTCCTTATTCCTTCCCTCTCACCCACACTCGGCCCAATCTCATTCTCATGAAGAAGAAGGAAGTGTGGGTCAAACCATGCTGCACTCTTGTTTTGCAATACTTATTCTTTTAAAATGGTTTCTAAGCAACCAATATTTGATGATGGCATCATTCATGGAAGATAGGGCTTCTGCTAGAAATAGCAACGCACAGATATTATTTAAAAGATACACCCGAGTTCATTTCACAGGATAGAAGACGGGATGATGATTGATAAAGAGGTGTGTTCTGAGGTTTCTCTTGCACTTTCCTCCTCAAGATAATGGAGTATGATTTACTGGAAGCCACAACAGGAGGCCACGCAAGCAAATGAAGGTGTTGATTGTAACAAGTGAAATATACCAGAATAATGCCACCTTTCCAGCTTCCACACAAAATGAATGACTATCCTGAAACACGCTGAGTAACAAAGAGCTTGCTACTCTAACTCTTCTTGCCCATCCTTACTCCATGGATTGCTCTCACTGTTTTGGAGATGTGAAAAAACTAGATTGCAACTTCTTTGGCACAGGCACAGCATCTATGGACATGGCTGACAGTTCTGAGCGCTGTGCATTTAAAATATTACTGTTACTTATTTTTATATATATATATACAAATAAAATTAAATTTAGAAGCCCTTGTATTTTCTAGAGTTTTACAAATCTACTTGTCACCTCACTAAAGATAAACAGCCCACTTTTTCTTCTTGGGTTCTTTACACTCACCCTGCGCCAACAACAGCGCACTTTTGGCTTGACAAAGAAATTTGTCAAGCTGGAAACATTTATGAATAGGAAAGCTGAAAAACAGCAGCAGCCAGGCAAAAGTCACACATTCAATAACCTAGAGGGACGGTTTCTTTATCTGTACCCCACACCCGCTCATTGAAGCTAGTGTACAAAGTTCACTTCCCCCTCCAACTAAAGGTATTCTGTGGAGAGCACTAAAATTAACAAAGGGCAGAAGTCAGCAACAGACATGATAAGCAGCTGCTTCAGGACACAAACAGCTCCCAGATTATTACAGGTTATAGAAGGAAGACAAATGTTCCTTCTTTAGGTCCATATAAAGATTTGGGAATTGGGGTTTTTTTTAAATTAAATGTTAAACTAAGCCACTAGACCACACCAAAGAGTTGGGGCATTAACTGGCTGAACGATGACAGCCATTAATTTGTGACAAATGCCATGTCTCAGTTGCAATTAAAGGCAGAGGAAATGGTATCTGTAGCCTTTTTCTGATCGCTCATATTTCACACTCACATTCCTCAGTCCCATATGCAACGCAGCTTCACCCATCATTCAGCACACAGAAACCATGTGGTTTGGAGGCATGTGTACTTAGCAAAAACTGGAATGAGAAATTAGCTTGGCATTAAGAGAGGATTGGGAGGAGGGGAGGGTAAAAAACCACAGGCCACACGCTCCACCCACAGCACCTTCTCCCACTACAATTTTACAGTACAAGCACTGATCTATCTTATGTACTACTGTAGTGGTAATGCCTCACAATCTTTAATGTATTTACCCTCACAACATCCCGGTGAGACAGGGTGTGCTATTATCCCCATTTTACAGATGCGGAACTAAGGGTCAGGGTAAGTCACTAGCCCCACATCACCCAGGAACTTTGTGGTACAAAAGAAAATTTAACTGTCTGTTCTTCCAAGCCTCAAGCCATGCCATATGTGCCCAGCATAAGGCTGGTCACACAAAAGTGATTATTCAGGACCACACTGCTCCAGAAAGTGCAGAAAGCAGGTGCAGCTTACTAGTTCCATGAAGGAATGCGAGCCAAGAAAGCAGGCAAACAGATTCAGTTCTGCTGGTAGCCGATCACTGACAGCGAGCTCACATGCACGGAGCATAAAGGGAGGGATGATTCATAAAAAGAAGAGCTGAAATGAACAAGCTGTGCAGATTTCAGTACAAGTTCCCCCTCATTCCCTCCCACTTCCCACCTACAGCAGGTCATGCTAAATCTAGCTGTCATTCTGCATGTGACATTTGTTCTCTTGCTTATACTTTCACATGAACTAGGGGGCTAGTGTAGACATACCCTGAGGCAGTAGCGAAGGCAGGGAGGATGTGTGAGCTGGCCGATCTGGTGCTCCTAGGAAGCCAGCTTTTATACCAAGTGCTCACAGACACCAGCACCTGATTCAGAGGCAGCAAGGGTGGGGGGCGGAAAGCGTGTGCAGTCAACAAGATTAACCAATAAGCCCAGTCTTTCCTACTGCAAAAGCTGGCATTTTATATTCTTTGAGGCCATGATAATTAAAATTTTCATTAACATACTGAACTACTGTGAAATACCCTCTCACCCAGCCCCTCCATTCTTCTACATTCAGACATATGTCTCATATGTCTCACTAGCAAAAAGGAATCATGCAATCATGTACTTAGGAAGGCAGGGAGAGGGGGACATTCAATGGTTTAGGATATTGGGAAGGCCCTACCAAATTTATGGTCCATTCTGGTCAAATTTCAGAGTGATAGATTTTGCAAGTTGTAAATTTCATTATTCCAGCTATTTAAATTTGTGGTGTCGTGTTGTAATTGTAGAGGTCCTGACCCAAAGAAAGGAGTTGTGGGGAGGTCCCAAGGTTATTAGGAGAGGGAGGGGTTGTGATACTGCCACGCTCACATCTGCACTGCTATTGATGGCAGTGCTGCCTTCAAAGCTAGGCAGCCAGAGAGTGGGGGCTGTTGCCCAGGAACCCAGCTTCTGCCAGCAGCAGTACAGAAATAAGGAAGGCACTGTGTATGGTATTGCCATCCTTAGCCCCGCACTGTTGCTGTCAGGGCTCTGGTTATCAGAGCTAGGTGCCCACACACCAAGCCACCACACTCCAGCCATGCAGCTCTGAAGGCAGCACAAAAGTAAATGTGATAACAACATGGGCCTTCCTCCCCTCTCCCCCATTCTCTTTTAGGTTAGGACCCCCCACCCTCCATTTCAAAAACACCAGTCTCCAGTGTTCCCTGTAAGCTAAGCACTTGGATGGCCACCCAGGAGAGAGTCAAATGACACCCAGCTGAATAGCAGAGCATCCACAGCGCCCACAGCCAGCAGCATGTGTTTCTACTGGTGGTGCACATCCACACATGCCTTGGTGCACATAAAATTTATCCTGAACATAGTTGGAAAAAATGAGAAAACACACACCGCTGGTCTCCCCCAGTGAAATCTGTAGAATAGAGGGTAAAAGCACCCACAAAAGCTCAGATTTCGTGGTCTGACACACATTCTTCATGGCCCTGGTTTTGGTAGGGCCCAAGATACTAAATAAGAACTTTCATCAGCCTACCCCAAATGTGATTAGTTCTTAGGGGCTTGGGCTTCCTATCAAGTCAGTTGGAAGGAGGTAAACTGAACCAGATCCAGCAAGCATACATTTCAAAGAACATATTTCCCTTCCCCCACAGCAACAAAAAAAATACCACTATCAGCTCATTCTCTGGTAATACAGGCCTTTCTATGAAGTTCTGCGCAAAATGCCCATTCGTTGCACCAATGTGTAATTAAAGCCCAATCAAAACATGTTAAACAAAGGACTTGCCACTTCAGCACAACTAAACTCACTCCATTATGAGGCTGCTTGCTTCCCCTGCCCCTCTCAGAAGAGAGGCACTCACAGCACAGGAGTTAATGATGTCTGAAGGTTACTGGTTTCCACTGAAGGGGAAAAGAAGATAATGCAGCTTCTTAATTACTTCCCTATGCCACTGAACAATGAAGACTCCCTCTACTTACTAAAAGAACTAGAGCTGTGTCAAGTGCCCCATCTGAGTATAGGGAAATAAAAGAAAAATACAGATTTCAGTATATAGGCAGCAAGGAAGAGTCATTTGGAATGACAAAGATTACCTCAGGAAGAGGAGCCAGAATATGCAGATTTATCACGTCTGTCACTCAGCAGATTCTAGCCCAGCCATAGAAATAGGATTTCCCTGCCAACATTTTGACTGCTGTCTGTGAGGAGATACCACCAAAGTCCTCAGCACCATGGAATTTGGCAAAGGAACATTAATCAATTGATTCAGCTAGTGTTATCCTAGGTCCTGCCACAATCACTGCTGGATGTTTCAGAAGGAAGATCCACATGAGCTGGAGTTGGAGATGCTTTCCTAAGTCATGTGGTCATTTTATTTATACCCTTAAGCTGAGCAAGGAAGGGAAGCAAAGATAATTATCACTTTCAAAAAAGCAACTGTCGATGCCAGAGTGAAATAGGTAACTCTTACCTGTATACACGCTGGCCAAGTAGAACTTCATCATAGCAGAAGGGATGGTATTCTGATACTGTACTTCTGGAGAAAGAGTAATTCCTTACTTAACACAGTAGATGTGTTTCAGAAAATGATCGTGCTAAGCAAAAACTTGTTATGCAGTGTCAATTTTCCCATTGAAAGTAATGGAAAAGGTGGGGGTTGCATTTCAAGCACACGTGCGCTCGTGGCTCCAGCCTGCACTTGCTAGCAGCCAGCAGCTGAGCACAGGCAACTGCCTGGGGACCGGGACATAAGGTTGGGGGAGAAAGGGGACTAGGTTACAGCAGGGAGGGGAAGTGTTTGGCTCTGGGAAAGGGAAGGGGAGGAAAGGGAAAGGGGATTGGGTTGGGAGTATGCCCCTGTGACGGGTCTGCCGAGACCCATACTGCATCCACCGAGGGGGCGGGGGGGCGGCGGGGAATGGCGCGGTGAGTGGCGAACCCTCCGCCACTTTGCAGGGAGGCGGAGGAAGCCCCACGCAGCTGCCGGCAACAGGCCAGCTGGGGAAACTGTGTTATTTCGGGGACGGTTGTGTTATTCAAAAAACGTTCCTAAAAAAAAATAATCATGCTATCGTGAAAACATGTTAAGCGGGCACGTGTTAAACGAGTAATTACTGTACACCATTGGAGCGGAGGAAGCAACTTAGCAGTCTGGGGCCTAAGGGGGACATTCAAATTCCATTCAGTAGAGGGCAGTAGTATACCCGCACACCACTTAGTTGCCTTACAAAATGTTGGCAGGTAAATCCCATTTCTATGGCTGTTCTAGAGTCTGCTGAGTGACAGACATGATAAACCTGCATATTCTGACTCCTCTCCCAGTGGTAATCTTTGTCATTCCAAATGGTCCTCCTTGCGCCCTATATTCTGAAATCTGTAATTTGACTCCTCCACGGAAAGAGTGAAGAATAGGCAAAGTACCATTAAATATCCAAGCTCCCACAACACTGTCCCCAACATCAAAAGTATCTTTCTTCCCAAACCATGCGGCTCCCATGCAAGGTTAACCCAACTGCACATACCTATAGCACACTTTGCCACTGATTAGAGAGGAACTGTGGAAGGACGGGGAGATGAATGGAACACAAGGACCAAAGTGGAGGCAGGTAGAGAGCTTCCAACAGACAAAATAACTGCTATCAAGCTGCTAATGGGTTCCCCCTATAATAATTTAAGATTCAACAACTAAAACGAACTTCCCATGCTTCATAGATCCTTCTACAAACAAGTAGTAAGTTGCTCCCTACTGGCTTTAATGAGAGGCCCAAGACTAGATCTGGCTATCTCTGTACAACAAAATGTTGGCATGAATGCAGGAATCGCATTGTTTCCAACCTGCAACTCATTACAGGATCTTGCACTTAACTAAAAAAAGTTATCCCAAGTTAAAATCCAACTACATGTTTTTCTTTTTTATTGCAGGTCTGGAGTTTCAGTAAGCACTGATCCAGAAATGCAATAGCAAAGGATTCCCAGCATTGGATGTGACATGTACAGAGGTTCCATAACTGTCCCAGATGGAGTGGGGAAGTTTTTGGGGAATTTATAACTACTCTTACTTCGTGGAAGTCTGCCTATGAACACCAGAAAAGGGGGAAAGCAGTGCACATGGACAGGCAGAAAGAGAATCATGAAGGAAAGGAATTACCTACAGAAGCTGGGCATTTAACTCCTGCGGGCTCCAGCATAAATGATTACACTGGAGTAGATAGAGAATCTCTCTAATAGAGACAGTAAAAACACTGTGCATGTTGGAATTTAATCTAAGCAGTGTCTCCCCTCCAGTTTAAACAAGTTATTTCTTTGGTCATCCAGATCCTCAAAGATACACCAACTGCAGCTTCAACTCAATGGTACTCCAAAAAGAACTGCTTCTTGAAAGATCCACAGTGTGTGCTGCAACTTTTGAATACTTTGTTTGTGTAACAAAGCTTGCACTTCCAAAGGAAGACAACCAAGTAAGCAACAGCGTCCCGTGAAAGAAGACATCCACTTCATGGCTGTTCTTGTTGGATCAGTAGCAGGACTGTCTATAGCTGCAGAATCTCCATTAGCTATTATCATATACATCCCCATAGCTGTGGAATAATCTCTGCACTGAATGTGCCCTGGAGCCTCCCAGAAAAGGAAAATAATTATTCCTGGCACTGATGGCCATCATATTTGAGACAGAGGAAGATTGCAGCATCATTTCCCTGCCAGATAGTGGAGTACAAAGAGGAAATTCACTAGCAGAGATTGGAGGCAACTCATTTTAGAAACAAAGCCAGAAATAATATATTTTACATCATGAACTGTTCTTGTGGTTAGCTTATGTGAGCAACGTAAACAACGCAAGCCAACAATGCTGGAAGGATTTACAATATCCCACTACTGATTCATTTTCATTGTCAATTAAAGATCTTCAGAGACTGAAATGGTGTGATCCGTAAGGGTTTCCTTTACAAGAACTGTTCGAAAGACTTAAATTACAACATTTGCACTGCAGATGCTAAAATGGAAAAAGAAAGTCTCTTTCCACTATCTCCCTCTCCCTTTCTTTCAGAAGCAGCAGAACGCCAATCCAGCCATCAGGCTGATCTCCATCTTCCAGATTTTGAAACAATATCTGTTCTCTAAATCAAAGAGAAAGAGAAGGGACACAAAAATCCAGAACCAGCCAAAAGAATGTAGAACATTATAATCATCTTCAACTCCATTTGGAAAACGTCAGTATGAATGGTTCAGAGGAGCAGCCACAAAGTTGGGAGTCAGGGAGTCCCAAATTCTAATTGTGCCTCTGCCATTGATTCACTATGTGGCCTTGGACAATCAGTTCAGCTTTTTTTTTTTTCCCCCCCAGTTTCCACTTTTGCTCACCTACCTCCCAGAGAACTTAAGGGCTTCCAGATTAGTTGGTTTAAGTCTACACATTGCTCCGAGCATAAATAGTATTTTTATATAGCCTGAGGGCTCTTTTCAAGCTATTAATGAGATTTTAGCAGCCATTCCAGATTTCAATAACAGTGATCAAAAGGTAGAAATCCTTCATGAGCCTCACATTTTCTCTAAACGTAACTGAGCTTAGTTGACTTAGCAGGTTAACTGACAAAACAAACAAAAAGGAAATACAATGTTACAGAGTGTATAATCCTGTTGCAATATCTTGTGTAAGAAACTTCTCGGGGAGGGGGGAGGTTAGTCTCTTCGGTCTAGTCTCTAGAAAGTGCATTATGATTTTGTTTTATATATAGTACCTTTTGCTTCCGTGATCTCTTGAATCTTAAGTAAACTTCCTCTGAATTAAACTAGAAACTGATCCTGAGTTATAGCATATAAACTGGTTTATGCACTGTTCCCTTGAGGACCACAGAACTGGTATTTCTGTGACTCTTCAGTGAAGAAGAGGCTGGACACTAAAGGGGGATGCTTCAAAGGGATTCCAGGGCTTAGGCGTACCTATTGTTAACTAACATGGCAAAGTACAGGCTGGCATAGCTCAGTGGAGAGTATTTGGGTCAGGGAGTGGACACCCAGGTAACCACAAGCAACTATCCTTCAGGCAGGAGTGAAAGAAAGGTAACAAGGTAACTCACAGTCCTTTGTGTCTGGCACATACCCTAAGAACGTTCACAATCTTTCCCAGATCTATGTCCTTTTACGGAATGCTGATCCTTTGGGCCCAACTCTGACATCTTCCATCAGGATGTCAACTCCCTCCTAAAGCTCATCTGCATTTGCAATCCAGAGATGGACAACAGATACCTCCCCCTGTAGTCCATTTCCAATCTGGGATTCCTCTCTTTGCAGAAACCACTCAGTACCACCCACAGCTGCTTGGTATTCTTTAACTGGGCTTGGTCCACCCTTCAACTGCAACCTCTCAGGCCCAAATTAGCCCTGCAACTCAGGTTCTTCAGACCTCAAAGGGCCTGAAAAAAATAGATCAACAAAAACTTCAGTAAGCTACCAGGGCCATAGTGCACAGATAACATAGGCATGCACACAGACCTGTTAATTGCCTCAACAGAAGACTAGTTCTCTCATCTATCCCTCCCTGGAGACCCTAGGGCTCTAGTTCAGTGTCCTCTGAAGATGTAAGATCTATTTTCATTGAAAGCATCACAAGCCATCTTTGTAACATTATTATCCTATCACTGCCAGCAGCCTACAAACACTGTGTTCCATTGGTGCATCCAGACACTGTTTTCTGGTGCAGCAAATATAGAATCAAAATTCAGGTGGCCATGGTAACCCAGCATGGAACACAGGCTTTTTCACCGTCTGGAAAGCACACCACGCTCTCCCTTCCCTTGGCTCACGACTGGCTGTAGCACATTGGCTAGGCAGGAGTTCAGACATCTAGCCATTCACGTTTGCTCCTGAAAAAAGAGGGGTAGTGATTTGGAAAGTCGATATTTAATCTGTGCTTTTGTTTCTTCTTAAGTGAAGAGGTAACAGTGTTTACCTCCCCCATGGAAGAGTAAAAAGGAAGGGCCAATTTGAAAGTTAATCAGTTTAAAAGTATTTTTTTTTTAACGCCATTTCAGATCTGCCCACAAGTCCACCTCTCCAACTTTGTGGTTTTCTGCAGTGGGGTGTGAAAGGCTTGCAACAGAAAAGCTGTTAAGTGATTAGCCTGGTTTGCTGTAAAGCCCACTCTCTGCAAATGCAATCAAATGTATACAAATGTGAGTGGGAGGGAGGGGCTTGGATAGAATTTCCAGTTACAGGACTCTTAGGCAACACTGCCAACAGACAGAAACCAAGTTTTACTCTGAAGTGTGATTTTTACAGTGATGGCTCCTGTCAGTGTTTGTAAACCCTCAGCTGACAGGCATGCTATAAATAGCACCATGCTAGAGTCTTTCCCAAGTCCAGGATGCCGCTGGCTCTAGAGGAAGAGAAACAAGAGTGTTTCTAAGAACAAGGGGGAAGACTTCACAGCTGAACAGACAGTATTTTAACTCTTTCCTTCAAAGTACTGGAGGGTTTTCCATTAGTTTATGCTGGGCTTCTTTGCACTTCCTGCCCTGAAATCAGGCAGACCATGGGCAGCATGCATAATAGGTGGCAGGTATGGGGGAAGATGGACAGTGCCTCCCCAAACAGCCTATCTCCAGGCCACCATGCCTCCTGGTGGGACTCGAGATGGCTGGTGCTTGGCAGAGCCACAATGCCTGCCCAGTACTCTGGAGCTGGCTGCCCCAGAACCAGGACTTGGGCATGATGACTGTGCTGCCCAGCCACCTGAGCACTGAGGCAGGGGGCATTGTGGCCACTGCACTGGAGCTGGGACTTCATTGCCAACCCCCAGGTCTGGCTGTCCAGCACTGGGGCCAGAAGTTGCAGTTGGGGTTGCTCTGGGCTCCTGAAGGAGAAGGGGGACAGAAGTGAAGGGCGGGGCCTCAGGAACAAGAGGAGGGGCCAGAGGCTAGCCTAGCCTGGCCACCCATGAGGCAGGCTGTTTTGGTACCAGTGCCACTTGCTGGAGTCTGGCATATCCATGGGTACATGACAGCCTGGAATGTATTTCACCTTTTAATTTTTACCACATAGCACTTGTGGTTTTAAACAATCATGTTTTACCTAACCTGTTCAACACCCTCACTGCTCCCTCCAGGCTGAGGGCCTTCTCAAATTCCAGGAGGAACAAAGGTCAGTCATTTCTCTTGACTCAGGTTCATACTATAATCCAGTGGTATGAGTACCTTTAGAGATACTTGAGAGAAGTCTGGGGGGTACATCAACAATTGAAACTTGGAGAAAACTGAATTTTTGTTTTACGTTTCACAGCACTTTATTATTTTTGTACTTTTTACACCCAAAAATTTAATCGCCCGCCCAGCTGCAATTAAGTTGTTTAAATAAATTTGTTGCAATAGTAGAAAAAAAATTGTGCATCTCAAAACTGTAGGTACTGGAGGCACTTACCTTTTTTTTTTTTTTTTTTAAAGGGGTACTTTATAAAATAAAAAAAAAAAGGTTGAGAAACACTGCTATAAATAATCATTCAGTTGCTAGTTTCACATAAGAACGGCCATACTGGATCAGACCAAAGGTCCATCTAGCCCAGTATCCTGTGTTCCTACAGATGCCCCAGAGGGAGTGAACACAACAGGGAATCAATCTTCAAGCAATTCCTCTCCCGTCACCATTCCCAGGCTCTGACAGAGGCTAAGGACACCATTCCTACTCATCCTGGCTAGTAGTCATTGAAGGACCTAACCTCCATGAAATTATCTAGTTCTTTCTTGAACCCTGTTAAAGTCCTGGTCTTCACAACCTCGTCTGACAAGAAGTTTCACAGGCAAACCATGCACTGTGTGAAGAAATACTTCCTTTTGTTTGTTTTAAACCTGCTACCTGTTAAATTCATTGGATGACCCGTAGTTCTTAGTTGCACAAAATGCTCACTCCTTCAGGCATCTACAGCTTGCTGGTTTATTGCACGGACACTGCTGGATCTGGAGTTCTGGTATTCTACAGATTCTTCCATGCTCACTTCCACCTGCTGCAAGGTGATGGTGAGACTCAGACTGAAAACCTTTTTATTTTGGGGGGGTTGGCTGCTGCTCGTGGTGTATGGACGGTGGGTAACTCAGCGCAGAGATGAGTGCAAGTCTATAAACTGGCTCTGAAGAGCCATTCAGCAACAAAAGTCCCTTAATCAAAGATTCCTCTTGGCTAGACCTCAGTTACCTCGGATTCTATTCAGGAAGAGAATCTTGTTCAAGCTTGGTTAATTAAAAGGTGTTTCAATGACAAAGAATTCTTGCATAAACAATGAGAATTTATGTGGCACCTTAAAGACTAACAGATTTATTAGGGCATAAACTTTTGTGGATAAAAGCTCGTGTCCTAATAAATCTGTCAGTCTCTAAGGTGCCACTGAACTCCTTGTTTTTACAGATACAGACTAACACAGCTACCCCTCAAAGAATTCTTGATCGATAATTGTGAGAGACAAAAAGGCAGGTGGTGTAAAATCTTTTATTTCACCAGCAGCAGCTGGTGAGAGAAGTTTTTGAGCAACATAGAGCTCTTCTTCAGGTAAGATAAGGATCACTCCTGGGCACAAAAAACAACAGTGTTGTTATTCCTCACTGGACTCCATAAACAGGAAGAAAAGCTTTGGTCAGTGTCAAAATGCTAGCTACCTGTTCTCACTTTCCTTCCCAAATTTAGGCCAGGTCTACACTATAAACTTGCAATCAGTAAAAATCCACACCACTGTACAGTGTTCCCTGTAACCTGTGCAGTTGTATAGCCACTCAGGAGAGACTTAGCTGATTAGCAGTGCACCCACAACTAGTTTTTTTGTTTCTGCGTGATGCAGTTATCCAACCCTTCCGTGTACACACAAGTGTGCTTCTTCCACTGGCATAGCTACTGCCTCTCGCAGAGATGGATAAAAACTGTGCCAACAAAGTTTTCCCATCAGCATGGCAGAGTCTTCACTGAAGTGCTACAGAGATGCCACTGCAGTGTTTTAAATGCAGACCTCCCCTTATTCAGTTGTAGGTGTTTTGGTTACTTAAAGGCATAATTCCACCAATTAAGGGGAAGCAAGGGAAATACTACACCTAAGCTCCCAAAATAATTAATTGTGTCAGTCACATAGTCATTTTCTACTATAGGGCGATCAGTAACATGAACATAAGAAAGATTAGGGGGAGGGAGAACAAAAACAAACAAAAAAAAAAATCACATTTGACACAAATACTATGATAATGTTTCTTCATTGCCACACACACACGGTTAAAAGTTCTGCACCAACATTTTCTTAATACTTGACTAATAACTGATTATTAAATCTTGAGAAAAATTACTCAATTTGAATTAAAGAGACCAGGAAATCTAACAACTTTCTAGACAGTTTCAATTTCTCATGCCCTAGCTGCCATTATTGCTGCAACCCTGCAGGTGAGTGAGTTGTTTTGGTGGGTTTTTTTGTTTTTGAATCACACCGACACCTGTGATTGGATAAATGCTTGGCTGTGGTGGTAGGAGGGGAGCAATTTAAAAATGGACCTCAGTCCTAGGATATTTGATCTGAGAGAAAAGAATGCAGCACATCATAAATCAAGCACTCCACATTTAAGTAAGAGTTAGCAAGAAAGTGGCAAAAGGACAGGTTACACCTCTTCTGGGCACAGCTGTGCAAGTGGACTTGTTTCAGGCATGGAGTCATGTCTCTGCTTGAAGCAGCAGGTAATCAGTCTTCCGTTCAGGTAACCTTACTATTTGGGAGGCATACACACAACAACTGAACTGCAACTAAAACAGCAGAGTTAGAGAGAGGGGGGACAGCACACGATTAGGCAGGGGAAGAAAGCTGGTTAACTCCTGTAGCTATAAAGAATAGGTCAGGAAGTGAAGGGCAGACCAAAAATGGGGAGGTGGCAGGAGGTAGAAAAGTCAGAAGATTCCTGCATAGAAGGTCATTTTAAATTATCACTGCTCTCAAGAACCCAACTAGCTGGTTCCAGGGCCAGGAATTTCAGGATCTTAACATCCTGCATCCAGATTACAGAAGAGATTGTACACAGGTTACCAAGACCTGCTGGGAACGGTGAACCAGGAAGGAGTCCTATAATGCAACTCTGAGCTGCTCTCTTCTCTCATCTCATTATGGCCCATTCTTGGCATAGTTTTCTTCTCTGTCAAGCAAAATATAAAATCAGATGTCCTTCTTATGCACATACAACAGTGCCATCTTCTCAGAGCTCCTGCAGACCTAGGGCAAGGGGCCACAAGAATGTTACAAACAGGGCAGGCAACATGAAGATAACACCGAAGGCAGCTGCTGCCTAAAAAGAGGAGGCACATAGAAGGTAAACTAGTTATCAAAACAGAGGTTCATTCTCCAGTGAGAGAATTTTAGCCCCCACAGTGCTGGGCTGCTAGAGAGACATATCACATCTAATACTGGGACAGATGGGTGCAAGAGCAGCTGCTAACCTGATTTCAATTAACTGCATGTGTTTGCACACAACAGGGTCGGGCCTACTGGCTGCCTCTGGACAACTCAACATACCTGTGGGGATTTCAGATGAAGAGCATCTGTTCCACTCCAGTCAAAGTTTACAGGCACTCAAGCAGAGCACCCTGCCAAAAGACCAATTAAAAGCATGTGCTCTGTTTAACGATTGGAAAGCAACTGGATTTCTTTAGACAGACCTCCAGCGTGTGGAGAGTGATCAGAACTATTGCCCCAGCTGTTGTAGACAAGAGGGAGGAAGAGGCATGCCAATATTGCTGATCTTAGTCAGAGGGGCCATACCTGATCCCAGACCCGTAACCAGACAAAGGGGAATAGAAGCCAGTGGTCTCAAATGATCTGTACTCTGGTTCAGCACCAGCATGCACTCAAGATATGATTTCCTACAAGTTCATAGTGAAGGAGAAGAAAGTGTGAACAAACTGTACAACGTTATTGTGACCTGGTTTCCCACCAAGGACAACTTCAGCAGGAGTGCTTAATAACCCTAGTGGCAGGCACCTTTTTATCTCTCTGGAAACCCCTTGCTGACTTCACCCCCAAGAGAAGTGCAACAGTTAGAGTTCAGTGTAACAACAGTATATCCGGTATCAATTTCAACCAAAAAATAAGAATGGCCATACTAGGTCAGACTAAAGATTCATCTAGTCCAGTATCCTGTCTTCCAACAATGGCCAATCCCAGGTGCCCCAGAGGGAATGAACAGAACAGGAAATCATCACGTGATCCCAACCATGGCTCCCATTCCCAGCCTCTGACAAAAAGAGGCTAGGGACACTATTCCTACCCATCCTTGGCTAATAAGCTTCATGAATTTGTCTAGTTCTTTTTTGAATCCTGTTGAAGTCCTGGCCTTCACAACATCCTCTGGCAAGGAGTTCCATGGGTTAATTGTGCGTGCTGTGAAGAAAACAATGAGAGCTTAGAAGATAATGTTTCCCTGCAGCCAAGAACCATCACAGCATCAAAGAGATTCAAGTGCTTCACTTCAGTGTCCTGAGTTGAGGGCCCTACCAAGGAGAAAGCAAAAGCACAAGACAGTCCTGTGATAATTCCAGACCAACAGGACTTCTAATGTAGGCTTTCAGTCTCATAAGATTTGGCATTAGGAGCCACTACCTTCCTCATAGCAAAACCTGGGGGTTGGGTTTTGGGCAACCAGAGGGCTGGCACTCTCCCTCCCAGAGATCATAGTTTACACCTACAGGAGTCATTTAGTTGTTGCAACTTTTGGCAAATAGTGAAAGAACTCATTGATTTGGGCTCCAGATCCAAAAAAATAACCTAGTGAACATCCCGGGGGCATCTCCTTATGAGAAGAGGACACAGTGCCTAACCCTCCAAGGGACAACTGCAAACCAGGTATCAGGGCCCTACCCTGGGGGAGTACCCTGCCAATAAAGGATGTATAATCTTGTTTAATTGCTTGACTGATTAAAGGGATGGCTGGGCGAGGCTTGAGCCACAGGCAGGGGCTTCTCTGGGTGGCTCCCTGCCTGTGACGAGCCCGGGACTGCTGCAGATAGGGACTACGCCAAGAGATTGGAGCAGCCCCTGTGCACGGTGTGCCCTGCAGAGCTGGAGCAGCCCCCTGCTCCAGCCCCCACTGAGTTAACCAGAACTGGTAAGTGATGCTTACCGGTTAACTTTTCACATCCCTACTGCCAATGCACTTGATGGCACTGTTGGCTAGCAGTCAAGGTCCCCCTCTTGACACAACCCCCGACAGGGAGATATTATAGCTACTCCAGCACCACAGTATTCTTTCAGCAGCAAAAAATGAAGGGTGGAGAGAATAACCCAGTTTAGATCTAGTGAGACAGACACCACAGGAAGGGAATAACAATGGTGATGATGAAAGATGAAATAAATGGGCCAGCTCCCACAACGGGCAAAACAGAGAAATACAGAGAGCAAAGCAATTCACTACTGTCTTTGCGTTGCATTAGACCTGGTAATTAACAAGCTTCCTATTGTTCTAACATTGCTTTTCAGCCTCTGCTGAAGGAAAGCAGATTCATTTTCTGTTAAGTACAGAAAAAGTAAAACTCACCTTTCTTCCAGGAAAGCAGAATGAACTCCATTTTATTCACCAGAATTCACCCTGCAGGGCAAGAAGTGTTAAATTTCCAAGGCCAACACTGGGCCATAACAGGTTCAGGGTTGTTCCTAAATATGCGGGTTTATGCTTGGTGCTTCAGGGCATGAACCTCAGTTTCCAAGGAACTCTGCGCAAAACACTATTCCAGAGGGAATGAAGCCAGGCATGGCATTCAAGCCCCAGTCCCAGAGCTGAAGACTAAAATTTCACAACAGTTCATCTGCTAACAGCAAATAACAATGCTGCTTTCAAAACAGCAAGTCACTCACCAGCCTGCGTGGACACACAGACTATACCCTGCAACAGCATTTTCTTGCTCACATTTAATGTGTTAGGCCTTGTCTACACCTCCAAGTGGAATAGAGTGCTTTAACACTGTAGGGTGGTCACAGCTGAGCGCAGGAGGAAAGCTCTTCCAATACTCTGGAAAACCACCTCCACTAGAGGAATAGCAAACAGCACGGGCAACCTATTTACACTGGTGCTTTACAGCACTGTAACTTGCTGCACTCAGACAGGTGTTGTTTCCATATCCCTGAGCAATGAAGTTACTTGCCAGTGTCGACAAGCCCTAATTAGAGTTCATCCACACTGTGGCGTTATTTCGAGATACTTCCATATCCCAAAATAGAGTCTTCCGCATTTTGACAGCAAGCCCATTATTTCAAAATGTAATCAAAATAACGGGCGCGCTATTTCGATGTCCCAGTAAACCTCGTTCCACGAGGATTAAGGGACTTGTCGAAATAGCGGTCTATTTTGAAATTTGGCACTGTGTAGAAGGGAAGAAACAACAGAAGTATGAGAAGAGTCTCTTGGATGCCGCCATAGCTCCAAGCCCTTAGGTAAACATGCAAGAAGCTTGGGCTGTCAAAAATGTTATCCTGCTTAAAATTTTTAAAAAAAGTGTAGCAGTGTTACTGAGGCAGAGATCTCAGCTGCCATTTCACTACAGCAAGGATGTTTAAAAATAAATAATAATAATAATATCCTAGCAGTTAGACAGCTACAGAACAACCCTCACTGACATGGCCCCCAACTGACTGTGAGAGACACTTCCCACATTCCCCTCCTACACCAGAGCCTAGGAGGACCCAACCTAGTAGATTTTGTGTGCTCCAGCCCCATAGGCTACGTCTAGACTACATGGCTCTGTCAACGGAGCCATGTAAAATAGTTTATTCGTCATAGTCAAAGAAGCGGGAATTTAAATAATCCCCACTTCATTAAAATAAAAATGGCCGCCACGCTGTGCCGACGATCAGCTGATCCGGCACAGCGCGGCAGTCTAGACACGGCGCGGTAAACAAAGGAAGCCTCGTGAAACAAGGTTTACCAGAGAGGTCAACAAAGGCTTCCTCTGTTGACCGTGCTGCGTGTAGACTGCCGCGATGTGCTGGATCAGCTGATCGTGGGCACAGCGCAGTGGCTATTTTTATTTTAATGAAGCAGGGATTATTTAAATCCTCACTTCTTTGACTATGCCGAATAAACTATTTTACATGGCTCCGTCGACGGAGCCATGTAGTCTAGACATAGCCATAGTGTGGTGGCAGGGAAGGGTCATGATTTAAACGGTTAATTTCTTACACCCCTACTCCAAAGCATGTGTGTGCACACCGAGTCATTCTTCCCTGTCTGACATGAAATGTGTGGGGTAAAGCAGCTTCCTTTGCACAAGAAAAGTCTTTTTTATATTCTCCATGGTGCTGGGAGCCTTTGAAAGATTCTGATCAGTTGTGATATGTTTGGTACAACTCCATGTGACTGAATTTAAGACTCAGTCTGGAAGCAACAAAAAGAGATTCATCATGTCTCTCAAATATCCCGGGACCAAGACGGTTAACTAGGGATATTAACGGGTAACGGTTAACTGGTACCCCGGGAGTAGCCCAGTTCTGCTAGGCCCCCATGTGGAGCCAGCAGGAGCAGCCGCAGCTGCCCCCATGGGGGGGCCGGTACCCACAGTGGCAGCCCCCGCAGCAGGGCCGGAAGCGGCCAGGCTAACACAGCCCCTGTCTGTGGCAGGGGCTGCTCTAGCCTGACCTCAGTGAGCCGGGAGGCTGCTCGAGCCCTGCTGGAGCGTGACCCCCCCACCCACCTCTCTCTGAATCAGTTAAACTCTGTGTTTGCACTGCCTTCACCAATTAAATGGGCTTTTATATCCTCATGGCTAATCTACACCTCATACAAGAAACAAAGGATACTATCAGAATGCCACTATTGCCTTGTTATTAGCGTCTATTATTAACATGGAAGAGAGGTGCTGTAAGGTGTAAGAGATGTGCTTTAGCAACTTCACCCAAGAGGTTGTCAGTGTTTTTTGGATTGACAGGTACTATTTTCCATTTTAGTTCAAGGAAGCATTTTCCTCTATGGACTTTCTCTGTCAGGGAGTGACTAGGCGTCGCCTTGAAATACACCCATGCACTATCTAGGTATTTATATGGGCTCACAGCAATACCCAGGCACTTTTGACCAACTGCAAACGCAGCTAGTGCAACCTACACAGAACAAGCTGGACGCAAACCACCGGGTTCTAAGATCAAGTACCTGTTAGGTGATAAACCAGAATCGTACTGCATCCAATATGTGCAATGCATGAAATTAAAAAAAGAACTGTTCTGAGTAATTCCCCAACACCCATCCCACTCCCAACTCCTCCTCCCTCACCTGGTGTTGCAAGGACAAAGATCCAGTCTCAAACTCCAGGCACTCCTTTAACCATCTTCTGCCTTAAAGTGCTTATGAATCAAGGCTCAGCCTCTTTGGGTTTAGGAGCCCCATATTTACAGAGAAAAATGGAGGCAGAAAGGTGATCTGACCTGTCCAAGGTCTCTCAGAAAGCCTCTGGCAGACCTAGGACTAAACCCCACATCTCCTTGTTTCCAGCATGTTATTTTCCAGCTACGTCTGCTCAAACTTTCTGCATTTTTTTCCTATGAGAGGTAGATCTAGCCTGGCAAATCCAGCAATTTCCCCTCCACCAAAATAAAAAAGAAATAAATTAGCCACTATCTTAGAGACAAGATCAGACACCTCCTATCCCCCGCACAGCCGTGAAAGGATGCAACACCAACACTTAAGGGAATACTGAGTGAAAGGAAAGCAATGCTGGCGGAGACCCAAACTTCCCAATCCAGCCATCATGTTTCCAACTGAAATGGAAAAGGCGAGAAGGGGGTTGGAGAGGAGCTATTCTCAGTGCCTGCAACCACACAGCTTTGCCAGTTAACCTGCATCAGCTCTGCCCACTCCACGGTATCCACTCTTTACAGTTCATTATTAATGCCACTTTAGATCTTAGCATTTGCAAGACTTTCTGAATAATTTATTCCTGGTGTCACAGGGAGGGACATATTTTGATGAAAACCAGGCCAATGAAAGTATCAGGAAGAAATAAATTGAGACAATGAAAACCAGGTCAGATCCTCCCTTACTTTTTGGCTTTCCCTTTTTTAAGTAAGAAAGTCCTCACACGCTGCAGGATTCTTAATGAAGCTAGTCTACAGTAAAAGCTAGATTTTTTTTTTAAGCCACATGCATTCGCCTAAAATTCCTTCTGCGCTTTCAAACATGGTGAAAATTGGTGCAACCCCAGCAAAGTTGATCACGAAATCCATAAGAGAATTTTTGTTTAAAATATATTTATTTATGGGGAGTGAGAAAACTTAATTATACCCATTTAAATCATCTTTCCTGACAGATAGACCAATACAGTGACATGGCTGATTTTACACAGCTAGCTGTGTAATGAAACTAGCTGAGCAAACCTGGAGTAAAAAAGTGTTCTTGCCCAGGGCTACCTTGTGGCCTATATACAAGTCATATTAGCTGGCAAGGAATATACCATTCTTTATTTGGGACTTAACATATTGTGGGCTGTGCTCACAAAAACTCAATACTATTTATATTTTTTTAGTCTCTCGAAATAACCGCGTCTTAACAGGGTCTGTTATTTTGAAATAGCGCTATTTTGAAATAGCGCCATAATGTGAATATGCAAAGGAAGCACGGGATATTTAAATCCCGGCTTCATTTGCAATTTCAAATGTCTTCATTTGCATCCCTCTCTGGAAAGAGGGTGCAAGTGTAGACCTACCCTAAAGTGATACATGACCATTGTTTTTTTTAATTTCGTTCACACTGTTCAAGCAATGCTGGCAACTCAGTAAATCTCCTACACTTCTAGTCTCTGCAAGTTAGAGAAGTATTTGACAGGAGGATATAGCTATAGGTATGAGGTGTGGGGGGGAATTAGGTGGCTATAACAAACACTGCATAGATACTCAACCCTAGTCATTTATTGCCATCAGAAGAGTCAACATGACACATACCTTGTGTCTAAACTGAGTAAAGAAGATAGGAAACATCCAACAGAAAGGGAAAGAGGGTATTATCAAGCAGATATTTAAATAGTTTTAGTACATGATTTTGCACTATTGTACTTAAATCCCACATCCACTCCTTTTATTAGCTTAGTTGATTGTTCCCAAATGGATCAAGTTGGTTGTTGTTCTCATCCAGATTGGCTTCATAGCTCATCACACACTCATTGCAGCAACAGGTAACAAAGGAAAACTCCTCCCCCTCCCCATAGAGTCAGCGAGTTTTAAGGCCAGAAGGAACCACTGGATCATCTACTCTGACCTCCCTTATATTACTGGCCAGCAACATTACACAACACCAGCATACTAAACCCAGCAACAAAACTGAGATCAAAGTAAATGAGACCCATAGAAGACTAGACTGTTACGTGTGAACAGGTAACCAGTTACCCGGTAAACATTACCCTTACTCAATGATGCTTAACGGTAACCAATTAACTAGTGCCCAGGAGCTGCCTCCCTGCCCACAGCACACCATGGTATGGTGGCTGCTCCAGCCCAGTTGGGCCCACCTCTTCATGGGGCCGACAGAAGCTAACACCCCACAGGAACATTTAACCGGTTAACTGATTAAATGGGATTTTAATCCCTACTATTAACAGCAGGGATTAAATGGTTTGAAGTTAAGGCCCAATAAAGTGAATGCAGACTCCCCTCACCTTTCCACTAAAGTCACTTGGAGATTTTGCCATTATCTTATTCAGGGCCAGGATTTCATCCAAGAGGTTTACTGAAATGAAGCTAGGAGGGAAAAAACACCTGCGGCATAAACAGTGTTCTCTCTAATTTTCCCATACATGTGCAGAATAAATGTTGTTCTGTGCACCAAGGCATGTGCAGATGTGCACCACCAGTAGAAACACATGCTTCTGGCTGTGGGCCCTCTACTAATCAGCTGGGCGGCATTTGAATCTCACTTGGGTGGCCATCCAAGTTTACAAGGAACACTTGCATAAACCGTTCTTTCCTTCAAGACCAATTCACATTCTTCCCAGCACCATTTAGGTAGGAAGAATTTGCAACTTTATCACCAGATGTTGTAACTCATCCTTGTTGACAATGGACCAAAGTCATCTTAGCTGCCTTGGATTTGGTGTCACTTTCAATATGCCCAAGAATTAATAGCCAAGAACATATAACATCTTGGAGAAGACCACATATGCAGATGCCAGTAAAGAAAGGCAAATCACATTAATTCAGTGTAGCGTAAAAATGGTGTCAGAAAGTATGATCCTGACAAGAAGAGAGAAAGCATTCAAAGATCAGTTCTCCCTTAAGACAACTATGCTTCCACTAACCCAGAGAAATTTCAAAGTTACAAATAGATGTTCCACTATTATACTGCAAAAAGCTATGTTGGCTTCAAAAACATAATGCTGGTTTATCCCCAAATAACATGCTGATACTCAGCAGGAAAATGCTCTTATGAAGCCAGAGAATTACACAGGCTGCTGTAATACATAAGGTCTCAGATCTGCATACAGACAAATTTGTGAATGCTTACTCTCTGACAGACAGACACATCTAAAGTGTGAAGAATTTCCAAGGGGCATAATGAAACACAAAACCTCTGTGGCAATATTACAAGCATAAAGGAGCAAAACACCTGTACACTCAGAATTTGAACTGAGGGGAAAGAGCACAAATAAAACCCAACAGCTGCAACTCAATACTTGAGGGACCCCTCCAATGACAAGCCACTATGCAGGAGCCCTAGATAAGAATGTCACATGTCCTGATTTTCAGTGGGTCACTCCATCTGTGTTTGGGAATCCCAACATTCCTGGGGCATGCAAAATATTATGCTGTAGTGTCAAGATGCAATAACATGACATCATCATGATACTGCCACATATGACTGTGATCTACAGGAGCCACAGGTGTGGAGGGTGGATGAAAAAGGGTTCATCCCTCTTCTCCTGTCCTTCCCCCATTTGATTTTTAAAAACAAACAAAAAATAGAGTCTATTTAGATAAGATACGTAGACAATATTCTTTTAAGAGTGCACAAGAGACAATAGCCAATGGAAGTAGCCATAATTTAGGACCTCTATAGTATAAAAAGGTAAAGCCTTCAAAAGAAACCTTACTTGTAGAGCAGTGGTTCTTAAACTTTTTGGCCTGCAGCCCATCCTGCTTAAGACAAATATTTCCGCACACTGCCAGCCAACCACCCATGATGGATAAAATGAATTCAGGATGGGGTGGTAGCGTGGGATCTGTCTGGAAGGTTGAGTACAGAAGCGGGTTGGAGGTGGGGAGTCTGGGCAGGAGGTAGGGTACAGGAGTGGGCTGGGGGTAGGGAGTCTGGGCAGGATTCTGGCCAATGGAGCAGCGTGGAAAGCCACCAGTTGTGCCGTTTCCTGCATTGCCATCTCCTCAGCTGGGGGGAGGGAGGGGTAACAACAGCATGTGGAGCCACTTCCTCCCCCGATTAACTGGATCCAGCCAGTGAGGCTTGGGGGTCCCTGCCCCTGCTGCAATCTCATGGGGGGAAGGGGATGCAGGGCTGGAGTACCACCACTGGCT